>SMMW01000554.1:8410000-9010000 GCA_004794655.1 Marisa cornuarietis | reverse complement strand
TTACAGCAATATGACACAGACATACATACTATGTCACAGAAGTCACCTGAGGGCCAATGCACGTAATGCGTCAAATGAGTTGCAAAATCCAAAGAGAATAATACACGGGATTGGGACGTACCAAGCGAAATAACTCTATCGCCTAAGTCTTGGCTTCTTTGATTCCAGACCATCAAGTAACCGCGTTTCAGTTCCACATCTGATTTTTGTTTTGTCAGTAACTCTGTAGTGGCAACACAACACAATAAACTAACCTGTTCATTTGCTTACATTTTACAACTACTACAATGCTTCCTTTTGTGAAGAACTCCTTCCTTCTTTGTTCCTTATTCAAGAGACGAGCAGATCTCAAGGCAGGTTTCACAATACAAAGGTTAGATACTCACTATTCCTACACTATATGAAGATAAGATCCCCCCTACCCTACATATTCAATCCGTGCAAAGGTATATGAGCAAGAAGCCTTGAAAAACTGTGAGTAGTAACGTGTCCAGGTTTGCGGTCATGAAATAATCTTTGACTTGCCATAAACAAACTGCACCCTGAAAGCCGGCCAGAGTACAGAAAGTACTTTTTTTGTTATATACGATAAGATCCAAACCGACACCGATTAGATACATATAGTTTTTTATCAACAAGATTTTCGAAGGTAAGGCTACCAAATATGGCAGCTCGATATCTTCACACAAGAGTATTTTAAGAATAACCCACGTTTTATAAAATAGTTTTTTTTTGTCTTAGTCGCAAGACAGCAAACGACTTTTCAGAAAATGTACAGAAGAATTTAACTGTCAAGTTTAAAACATTTTAGTGCATAATAAAACTGTTAAAGCGTCTTCCGCACATTTTTTACTTAGCTCGATCAGCGGTCCTATTTTTGTGGGCATAATTAAACCAGTAAAGCACCATCGGTAAATAATTTTTTATAATAAATTAATCCGTTGACGATTATCATAATTTCAGCGTTATTTCAAACCACGGAGAAAACAGAGATGACTTTTCACAGATGTTAAACAAACAAAAGCTACTAAGTTCATGACACTTTCAGGTGCCCAATATGAATGAAAGGGCATGCAGCAGGAAAACATGTCGAGTCGCGTATCCCATCCATATATTCAATCTAAATGTTTTTGTTCCTTTCATAAAAAATAATCACTAGCAAATTTACGAAATATTTGTACAGATAAAACATTTTCTTTTGGCGCTGCCAATCCCTCTTTCACAATGTTAAGCAAATATCTGCCAAATGAAAAACAAAACAATAAATGTCTCATGGAATTTTATGCTTCATAACTAAAAAATATTTATTCTTATAACTCAACAGCATAGGCTACGCCTATTTAAAAAAAATTACGATAGGTCTTATCATTGACTCTGTTACAATGTTCACAATTTCTTAAAGTTTAATTGGAGTAAGAGGGGATTAAAAAAAATTATTATTCAGCAGAAATTTGCAACGTGGCCGTTCCACTATGGGCGTGCATGCCACCATTCCCTCTCGATCCTTCCACGCGCCCACACCGTCGTACCCCAGCTACAAAGAAGGCTGCAAGAAAGCTACGGAGCCGTCGAGCGCTCCCGAGACGAACATGCATTGGGTGGGCGAGAAGCGGGTGGTGAGGGCCACCTGTGCGTGCATGGAGAGGCTGACGACCTCGTGGAGCTGCCGTGCTTGTCCGGGCGCCACGGGTGGGCAGTCGCACAGCTCGCTGCAGCGCGTGTCAAAGGCTAGCAGCCGCAGGCCGTTAGCGTAAGGCGACACAATAAGCCGCCCATCGGCGCTGAAGCACTGCTCCTTGATGTAGCCGCGACCCACGTTGGGCTCCTGCTGGAAGAACTGCAGGCGCGGCCGCGGCACGTGCACGCTGTAGCTACGCGGCGGCTGCTGCAGCAGGCGCACCGGCTCGACGTGACGCAGCGCCGTGCTGCTCTCCACCATCATCGCCGCTTGCCGCAGCAGCCGCAGGATGAAGGCGTCCGTGTCGCTGTTGGCCCGGGACCTCCCCGCTGCTTCCCTGCTGCTGTTGTTGCCTACCGGAGCGGAGTTCGTCGTGGACACAGTGCTGTCCTGTTCAGCAGACGACGACGCATCCGACAAAGACACCGCATCTTCGGAGGATAGCCGCAACCGAAACACTCGCCACCGACGCCGCCGACGTCGCCGCGGACTAGGGGTCTGTTCCTCAACGGCGGCAGCGGCACTCTCATCATCCTGGTCGTCGTGCAGACGATGATGGAGAGAGCTAGAACTGTCCTGCTGCTCTTGGGCCCCTTCGCCCCTGATGCAGGGTCTGGCCCCTGATTCTTCGCTCTGGTGGGGCTCCACCAGTCTCTCCTGAACCAAGCTGACGTCTTGCTCCACGTTACCTTGCCGGCCTCTGTCTAATCTCTCTGCCTGCTGCCTTTCCGGCGCTGACATGGGAGTTATGTGACGACGGGTTCTCCTGGTGTTGGATCTGAAGCTTGGAGACTGAGGGCCTTCGCTTATGTCGTGCACGCATGTCCACTGAAGAAATTCAACAGTGTTTAGAATACTCGGTGCGTACGTGCGTATGTAAGCGAGAAAGAGAGAGAGAGAGTGCGCGCACATGCCTTGCGTGTGTGAATGAATGTGTCAAAGTGTTTTTGTGTGCGTGTGTGCGCGTGTGTGAATGCGCTTTTTGTTTGGATCCGAGCTTGACAAACAAGACGCGATGGGTCATGTGAGATATCTTACTGTAATTGCACACCAATCTATTCTTCCATAAAATCTGTACAAATATCGATCACCAAGTTTCGAAGCAAACAGTGCAACGCTCACCTCTGAAGACTCGTCAGAACTCGTATTACGTGAAGATACGCACCATCCCTGCGGATGCACCTACACAAAGAGGAAAACCACAAGGAAAATGGAAAAGAACCTGCCATACATATTCTATAAATGTATGTTTAGATATTTAACACACGCTTTCACCTCTACTCCCTCTATTTTCTCGCCCTTTTTCTTCCTCTCTCTCTCTCTCACACATTCTCTCTCTTGTTCAGCTTACTTCCCTCCTCTCCATTTCAACCGCCACATCTTTCTTAAAATCGAAGAGTTAAGAGGAAAATGAAAGCTACTTACATGCTTATTTTCTATATATTATTTATGTATTATAAATGACACCAAAACGTGTTCGGCCCAGTCCTGGCAGTGTCAAAGGTCACTTTTGTCTACTCTCACGCCTTACCTGTAGCGAGGTGATGACCAGCGCCTTGTCTCCCTTTGGAAAGTCAGACAGCAGCTCAACACGGTTGCGCGATCGCTCAAACATGCGCTTGATGTTGGAGTCGATGATGGAGGTGCCGGTCTCCTGCATAGACTCGGTGAAGTGCAGCTTGAAGTCGGCAGTGTCCGTGTCCAGATGCTCCAGGTCAAGGTTGTGGACGATGATAAGGTAGCCATCGGCTGTGGCCACCACTAGCTTGGAGTCGTCAGGGGTCAACTTGGACCGCATCAAGCCGTCCGTGTAAAAAACACGCCGACACCCATCCTCGTTAGAGTAGCTGCCACAGAACAAACCAGGGAGTCATAAGTGTCAGCGCCAGCTATCTTGCTATACTGAATTTCAACTGTGAGGCTGTTACCCATCTCGCTCCCTACCTACAAAGAAAGGGGTATTAGGGAGACATCTTACGTTAACCAGTGAATTCGGAGGTCCGTGAACTGCAATACCCCACTTTAGTTCTGGCTCACACCTGCATTCAAGGTAGCTTTATCTCTGTTGATATGTTATGAAACGTCTCTAATTGTCGCTCATAGTGCATGTTAAACATATATTTCACGACACCTAATCAGTGGGGTTAAAACTGAGCTCACTTGTTGATATCCCAAGTGTAGATCGTGCCGTCAAAGCCTGAGGTCACTAGCAGGCCCCGGGACGCAGCATACTCAATGTTTTTGACCCAGTAAGAGTGACCATGGAGCGAGCGCACTTTGCTGCCCAGGAAACGCAAGTCCCAGAGTGCCACAGTGTTGTCATCCGAACATGTAGCGAACGTTCGCGTGTCAAGAAACCTACAGATGACAGAAAGCATGGCATCATGATGAGCGGAGGAGGACGGCTGCTGACTGAATAAAAAGGGGAACAATCTACACTGATGATCTTGTTTCAGCTTGATTTTAGCTTAATGTTTTGAGCGTAAAAGCTATTCTCATTGCCAGCTGTTATCATATGAAAGTCAGAAAGTGTTTCAACACACTCTCTGGAGACGGGAACGAGGAAAATCTTTTTCTTTTTATGGTTCCTCTTTTAATTAAACCACTAGCACAAAAAGTGAAAGTGTCGTTATGAATACATCAGGTGATTGGTTTCATAACATCAGAACATTTCTCAAAAAGGCATACTAAACAAGGTTCAAGGGAAGCAGCGGGTATGCAACAAACTGCTAAAAAGCAAAAGTACACATAGCCAAATATTCCTCAAGGGGAGAAAATATGTCTAAGCAAGGAATTACACCTATTAATAGACTCTTTGTAAGAAAATTGACTTATTCTTTATTTTTGAGGAAAACCTTTTAATTCCAAGAGCTATAGCAGAAGAACATTTTAAAAGATGGGGTCATAAAAAAATCAGAGAAAAGACCATTTCAATACTGTTAGCATTACAAATAACTGACAAAGAGTGAAATACTACGTGATAAATATGAGAAAAAATGTTTAATGATAAAAATTTAATGTTAGAACAGAAATAAACCAACATAAGACACATTGTATGACACCATATTGTAAGTTAATTTCAATGTCTACTGAAGTAAAAGATGGTTTCAGTAATATTAATGCTGATTTTACTCACTTAACACAGTTCACGCAGTTCATATGGGCTCCATTTTTAGTCTGCACCAGTTTTCCATTAAATGGATCAAATACCAAGAAACTTCGCTTTTCACATGCAGCAACCAGGACACGCCTATAAAAATAACAGAACATAGAGGTAAGAGAAAAAAGTTGGCAAAACTATTCTTCTTTGAATATAGCTGATAACCCCTTAGTACCAAGATATTATTTCTCCTTTGTGTGTGTGTGTGTGTGCATGTGCACGCACACACGCTTGCATGCAAGCAAATGTTTTCTGTTAATATATTGATGCAGCACTGCACAAACATATCAACACATGTAATAAAGTAAGAGTTGCAATAATTTTTAAAGTAAATTACAAGACTAAGCTTTTTCTAATATACAGACAGCTTGTGTTTGACTTGTATCATCTTTTACAAATTCATTGAGCTCATTAGCATGATTGTACAGCATAAGATGAAAATATGATTTTCTATAGATAATATACCCGTCACTAGAAAAATCAAAGTTGAAAATGCCACCATGATGTTGTCCATCACTGTGATTCGAGAATGGGCTGTAGAAAGAGACAACTTGCACAGAGCTATAAAGATTCTTAGTCAAACTGGTGGCTTGTCCAGGTCTGGGCTGATGTCCAATTTCTCGTCTCTGCAGCCATACGTGAGTCCCATCTCTGACTGATCCCATTTCTCTGAGGACCACAGGGACACAATTATCAGAAACACTAACTGGAAAGCAGACGATATTTATTAATATCAGTAAAATTAAACAATAACTTAAGGGCATGTGAATGTGCGAAGCATAGTAAAGTAAAATGGAAAATAAATGCATCCAAAAGGTAATATATGAGAATGAAAATAAAATGCATCAATATAAAATAGTTTTTTTTATGAAAACTGCTCTAAAGAAGACTAATACAGGTAATATGTCTTTTGCCACCACACAGGGATTTTACATTTATTTTCATTTCTTTTTTCATTATCATGAAGTCTATAGTTCATGATCTTTACTTTAGGTAGGTGTCACCATTATCATTTATCACTTTTTATGTATACAGCAAGTGACTAAAGTCATGTCAAACTTTGAGCTTAGTGTTTTAATTTACTTCGTCCATTATAAAACTGTATCTCTGTATGGACTTTGTATTTTAGTCAGCTAAATTATGCAGTAGAAATCACAACCTGCCCATAGTTTCAGCTTTAATAAGGAAAATTATACAAAGATGCTAATACTAGATTATATCACAACATCACTAAACTACTTTCCTAACAACAATTTTTTACTTATCAATAAATTATTGTTGACATACCATCAAAGGATGAGATTCTAAAAAGAATCTCATCATAATATTGCTTACCTTTCTTGGGGAGGGAGGGCTATGCTTAGGAGCAATGCTGAACACGTAGTTACAATTATCATAAGACACTGATTTTTATTTATTGGCAGTCAACAAATCTACTGTATAATTATTTTAAGTAATTTAAGTACCTGTAAGTTACATAGAAAATGTTTATCATGAAAGTCTCATATAAAGTAATGTGAGAATTATTTTAACACTGTATTTATGATTCAATGCTATCTTTCTTGGTTTTCTGAAAAAAATCCTAAAGAAAAATGTCAGTGAGATTGCCTGAAAAGACATCAATGAATGGAAAGGGCATGGCTTTCATCGAATACTATTCAGCATACTTCATTTAATTATTTTACTATACACATCACGTGTGGCCAAACCTAACAAAAACATTTTTATGCTAAACATTTAACTGGAATAGACAAATCAGTAGCTTACATTAAATAAAATTTGATAATGAACAGAAAGAAATAAACTGTTTACATTTTGATTATACTTTTTGTAAAACAGGATACGAGACCGAACAAATGAAAATCAGACACAGTAGAGAGCCCCACGGCCGTTACTGTGCAAAAAAAAAGATACTTAGCTGCAAGACACGAAGAAAATCTTACAATACGATTTAACAAAATAAGAAAGATAATGAAATGGTAACAGGCAAGGAGACCTCAAGACCAGCAAGCGGAATCAGACGAAATCTCAGCAAGTGAAACACACACACACACTACATCCCTTCATTATAAGCTTCGTGGATCGCGAACTGCTTTCATCTGGGACACAAAAACAACATAAAAGGGCACACTTTCGTGCTTAAATAACGCCAATTTCTTAAAATTTCACCTACTTCACTTCCTACATAGATTATTTCTTACGACGTAGCTGTTCCCGTTTCGGTTTGGGTGCCAAGAAATCGCTGATCTTTAGAAATAAAAATAGACGCCACAAACACGCGAGAGTGGTCTACCTTAACAATTCAAGGGAAGCTAGTTTCATGATGCATCCTAAGCTGGTCTCCCCTTGTTCATCGAATTGGGGAAGTTTTCTCTGGCAGTGCTGTAGCTTTCTTTCTTTCCTAAATATTAAACTAAGAAAACATTTTAATAGCTTTATTAAATATGGGAATATATGCGTAATACTCTTTAAAATTCTTTCCATTCACGATTACATTTTTGTTGCTGTTGAACATGAGCGTTTACAAAAATATTAGTGTAATTAGAGGTACTAGTGTTTAACAAATAGAAGTATTTAAAAATAAAAAACGAAATGGTTCTTAAATTGTATTGAACTGGCAGATTTTTATTGTTTTAAAATTTCTACCGAATTTGTAAAGAAAAAGGGAACAGTAATACTTTTATAAGCACCTGACCGTCAAAGGGTTGGAGGAGCGGGAGGGGGGGCGAGGTGGGCAGGGAGCAACACTTAGATGGGGACAAAATATTTACAGGTCTGTTACATACACTGAGTGTTGGTTGACATTTCAACTTCATATTCCAGAAAATAAAGAAAATGTATATAAAGTAGAAGTCGAAGTGGTTTTACTGTATCGATAAAAATGGTGTTTCAAGGGAAACACAATTATTTTGTTTTCTTTTCTTTTTAATCATAATTGGATAAAGGCCTTTTTCAGAGTACCAGGTAGCTTTGGTAAGTGTATTTGAGGGAAAATCGTATCGACCAAGTAATGATCTTGCAGTACAAGGAGGAACTGATGAAAGGGGAGAAAACCAGAGTATCGGGAGAAATACTCCGACGCCGAGCCTTGTGAACAGGCATTGCATACAGAGTGTCCCGAGCATTAAATCAAGGGCTTTATACTTCTCACTGGCAGTGGTAACAAACTGCTTCACCACTTAAAGAGAAACAGGAACCGTGTGGGGTGTGCTAAGTCACCTGCAGCAGTCATTGTCAGTAATTTCGGCTGTCGCCATTATACAATTAAGTTTACAGACTCATGATCTGTCGTCTCCTCAGATTTCTGACTTTATAATATATATAAAACCCTGCTGTATTACTTTTATGTATAAACGATAATGTAATAGCTTATGCAGAAGTAGGGACAGAAAATAAGTACTGTCTAATGCTATTTGTAAATTATGTTGTTTTTGAATTGTATTTTGTACTCTGGATGAGTTCAGCACAAGGAGTATATAAGTGTGTGGGAAGAGAAGGATGTTTGTTCACTCCTCTCTCTTTCACACACACACATTTGTTCATTCATCCCTTGACGGTACCGGTTGTTGGGTTTGGGGTAGCACCTGGATAGATGAAGTAGCTGACAATAGGACTTAAGAAGCATCACTATTTAGATTAGCAGCATCTTATGTACTGAGCAATAAAACTGTTACCAAAGTATAAAAATCAGAGGGAAGAGCACAGTTATTACAAATGTTTTATAAAAATTCTCTCATACATTAATTGAAGCTTATACTCATAGTGAATTTCTAAATCTCATATGCATGCAAATAATCAATCAGATGGTATAAACTTTTAAAGGTATGTTCATTACATCTGTGCAAACAGGTACTTCCAAAATACTGCTTGCAAACATAAATCTTCTTCATAAATGAAGGATTTTTTTTGTTTGGATTTTACACCATGCCATCATCAATGAAGAAAAAAAATAAGTTAATGAAAGATTGTAAAAAACAAATGACCAATCTTTGAATTGTTATCTTTAGCATTATCTTCTATTTCATTCACACCACTGGGAAAATTGAATTATGAGTGTTTCATTCACAAAAATGTTTTTTGGTAAAACTTAATTATTGACACTTTATTCACACAGCAATAAGTAACAGCCCTTGCTAGTGTTTAAATAATACAGGTTCTGATTATCCACAGCTGATTTCCCATGTGAACCACAGCCAATAATCGTCCTGGTAGCGAGCGCATAGGCATTGGGCCCTGCCCCTGGCTGGTACTTTCACTGCAGAAAGGACTCGCCTACTGATGTGTTAGTATTGTGATTTTCTGTAGGGGTTTGGTATTATAGCCTTTATCTTTCTCAAGACTGCCCACAGGGTGCTTGGGCCATTATCCCTTGGCTAGGGTTATGGGAGGGTGGGGAATGGTAACATCCTCTACACGTACCAAAAAACGTAGTGAGAGGGTGGGACAGTAAATGATAGGATGACTACACACACACGCACACATACATAGAGGATAAAAGGTCCCCCCTCGCCTAGAGGCTGTAAAGATATGCAGTAAAAGAATCCAGCCCTCCGATTTGGCCACTTTTATTTTTCCTGACATGCATCAGGTAGAAGAGCAGTGAGAGATTTTCATTCCTGCGCCCCCGGGCGGAATGAGTGATATTTTGTCCCCAGTTTTCTACAGCACAGCGCCTCCCAACATGCATTAAGGAACTCAAGCACGCAGAACAAGCGGGAGCAGAATCACACAGGAAGACTGACATGCAGGAACACAACATACAAGTACGCAAACATACAAACATTCAGAAGCACTAACATGCAGGAACACACTAGCACAAAAGAATACAAACATACAGGAATACCAGCTTACAGAACACTGGCAGGAAGGAAGGAAAGGATATTATTAATCACAAACATTTTACAGGAACACAAACATTTTACAGGAACACAAACATTATGCGATAAACAAACATACATGAACTAAAACATTGTATGGGAACACACACAGAAACATACAAAAACCCAAACATTATACAGGAGCACAAACATTCAAGAACACAAACATATTGGAATACCAACCTAGAGAACACAAACGTTCAGGAACACATACATAATATAACAATGATGGAGAAATTCAGCATAAACATACAGCCACGCATACAGTTGCATATATAGACACTTGCATAAATACATAAGTACGTTCCACTTTTCCCCCTCTCCCTGGCTGACACTGGCCCAGTGACACATAGCACAGTGCAGATGAAATAACATGGTCATCGATCTCTAAGTTGCGGACATTGATTGGCAGAAACTGTCGAGCGAACTGCCGGAACACCGGGCCACCACTGACCCGATGAACGTCGACTGTTTGACCACATCGATCTGCTCTTCCCTCAAAGACGACGCTTGCGGCTGATAAAAACGCATGGTATGTCCTTGGCGGTGTCATCTTCCAGACTTAGCCATCCACAGATCGTTCTCCCCCCCACCCTCCACACACACACACAAGCGCGCGTACGTCAGACAAGTTTCCACCATAGAAGGGAGGGGGTTAAATGCTGGTTGAGGCCCGGGAACGGGGGGCGCATGAAGGCGACACACTTCTTGATGACCTCCTTCAACTGAAAATCCGGTTCGTGGCTGAGTGCCGTCAGGACGACAAGAGCGTTTGCATACCAAGTGACATGTCCGAGATTTGGGGATAAACGGTGTCCAGAATAAACAGTAAGGAAGCTAACAATTAAGCTGCAGATTGCTGTTTGCCACCTTCTACCATCTGAGCAAAAGCAGACAACGACCATTGTATACATTACCCCATCCCTCATCTAGCGACAAATTAAGTTCTGGTCGCGGCTGGACAGAAGGACTGTAACGTGTGGTTGTCGAAAGACTAGTCACGTACGCGTATATGTCACACGACTGCAGGTAGGGGTGTGCGTTAGTCGTGACCAGGTCAACACGCCGTGACAGGACTGCAGGTCACGTGCTGAAATGGGTGAGGTATTGGGACCGGGTCTACTGATCTGTTGGTGTGACGTGTTATTCAGTCGTAGGCGTAACAGAGAGCAGCTTTTCGATCTCGCCTGCGTGGGTTTTTATGCTTCTCTTACTGCTGTCATTTCTACTTTTATCCCAGTGACCATCAACAGTCAAATAAGGGTTTCACTTTGTCTTTTCAACATGTATCTTCGCCGTTCGTTCAGAGAATGGTATTTTAAGATAGATTTAAATTCATTTCGTACAGTATCAATGATAGGTTCGTAAATTCGACCTTAATAAAGTAATACAGATTGGTGGAAATGAGCTAATATAACAGAATTCAACCCCCTGATCTCTGGGAAAAGATATGGGAAGACGCAAATAAAAAACATTTCACTATGAATGTTCACTATCAAACTAGGTCTGAGTAGAAACACCCTTTTCAATCAAAGAAGAATGTATGATATGAGTGAATGGTGTGGTGGAAGTAGGGGGTGCATCTACAAAGATGGGAGAGGAGGAGAAGAGTACGGCATTGCCATTCTTGGCAGCGGTCGAGAAACCGGACGTGGATGTTTACCTGCCAGGTTACGCTGCTCGTCACACACATTTCGCTCTCCGTTCACAGGTACACATACCCTGCCCTGCGCGTACCCTAGCACCCAATCACAGTTTTCTGCTTCCTTTCTCGCTTTTTTTCCCTGTAAGCACACTTTTCTCGTCCCCCCCACCCCTCATCCCGATAATTAACGAATGCGCGCATTCTTCCTCACACACATACAAACACATACCGATTCATCTCTCAAGTCTCAAACCGTTTCTTTGCTTGTTTGTTTCCATCAGATGTTCTTTATCAGCATTGATCAGTAAACAGAGATCGGCGTACCTGTCTGACCTCTCATATTCTGTCCAGCGAGAGACCAGCACGGCAAACAAATCGAAGCCGTGCTTGGGGTCTCCAAGACAATGCACGTGTGCGTGCACACGAACCTGACAACGGGGCTTCGCTGCGCGCAGCTGATAGGGACAAGTGCACTTAGGATCGCTGCCTCGGCTGTTGCTGCAGGCTATGGTGGAGGTGGTGGTGCCCTTACTGTACACTGTTCCTCACTGACTGTCATGACCAGGTAGAAAGTTCAACGGATGGCACAATAATAACACGGAAGTTCATGGTGAACATACCCACTTCTGCCAAATTCAATCCAGATCGGGAACACTGGAAACCTGCTGGTGGGGGTACAGAATAGGACAGGTTCAAGAAAACTTGGAAACGTGGTAGAAATTGTACTAGTTATTTGTTGGTGTAAAGTGTAATTCATTAGTAAACGAAAAATGCAGTCATAAAAGGAATACAAGGAAGGAACGAGAGAGCAAGCGAGAGAGAGAGAGTGTGTGTGTGTGTTTGAGGATGTATGCGGAGTGTGGAGAGAAAGTAGCAGGGATGTAGAAGAGAGGGAATGGTGTGTGAGGAGGGTGGGAGAGATAGAGGACAAGTGATGGAGGCTAGCCTCGATCGATGCGCGGGCTGTTTTGCACGACCTCGCTCCGCGCGACTCAGGGAGAGCTGCCTGCGCTCTCCAGGGCCCGGCTAGAAGCTATTTTTGGTTCTTGAGATTGAGCTATCGATTGTCGGGTGGAAGTTGGGTGGGGGGGACTCCATCCAGCCCTTTGTCACCGACCGGCCGCCATTCGCAGAAATTGACTGGTTGGGGAGGCGCTGGGGAGGCCGTCGGCGCTTCCACACGGCGGATAATTACTTTCTAATCTTAGCGTGCGGACCCTTTTTTTGGCTTTCAAAACAACCCTTTATAGCCGCGTTTGCGACCTGGCCACAGCGCTAATACGAGAAAGTCGGTTGGGGATGTTGGAGGGAGCGGGGGTTAGTCAAAGGACGTGGAAGATACTTGGATACTTTGGGGAGATCTCCAGTAGGCCAAGCCAGGCGTTTCTTGCTGACCGGCGGAGGCCAACTTGCGGGGCAGTGGACAGGACGTCAAGGCAGACACTGTTTGAGACATCAGTAGGGATTCTGGGGGCAGGGTGGAAAGATTCGCAATTACCGCAGGAAGAGAAGCTGTTGGACAGATTGCAGATGGTTGGTTGGTCGGTTGGACTGGAAGATGTGCTTCCACCCAGCGGTGATTCTGTGCTACGGGTTGGGGGTGAGTGAAATCGGGAAAGGGGTGACTACTAAGGAAATCGTAGTAACCGGAAATCTCCCTCCCCAACTGCATGCCTTGTGAATAAGTGTCAGATGGAGAAAAATATGCCTGTCCTGACATGAAATCCGAACCAAGAGCCTTTCGATTCTTACTATAATGGCGACAAGCGAGCGTTTTACCATTACAGTGTCATTAGACCGCCAGGCAGATTACAATTTTATCTCAATTCAGCACATATTTTCTCCCCTTCCCCTTTCTCTCGCTCTCTAACTATTTTTCTCCAGTTCCTTCTACCCCTATCCTCTCTGTCAACTATAAATCCATCCACCCGTCCACCCACCCGTCCACCCACCCACACATGTCACTCACATCAGATTTACTCCACATATGCTATCCAGAACCGCGCGAGAGGGGGAGGAAGAGAAGGACAAATAATATATCCATAAACATAAAAGAAAGTGCATGCTAAGGATTACGTTTTTCTCTTTTTAAATCTCTTTCCCTCTGGAAACTATTGAAACTCGCACAGATGACATCATCCCCATGGATACTTGCCAATAATAAATCTGGGAACAGAAAATAGCAGCATCGATCTTGTGCGCCCTGAATAAAAATCCTCCGTGTAGGCAGGTCTTCCTGGAGGCCGCGTGAGCGAATGTTAGTCCCGCTGCCAGTGCGCGCGCGAGAGAGAAAGAGAGAGAGAGAGCGGCGCGTGTCGTGGCGAGGCCTGGCGACAGCTGTCTATTTAGAGGACTCCAAGACTTCGCTCCTGGAAGTCGGTCACGACTACCGTCTCCGGAACGTCGCCTCCCAACCGCCGCGGTATCTAACCTCTGACGCTTCCACAGGGCCAGTTGAAGAAGCAAGCAAAAGAGCAGAGATTACCTCACCTTACTGAGTTGTCTCGCTTGTGCAAAGTGCGAGGAAGGTCTGTAAGAAAAGCCTCCCATGCAGTAGCAGCGGATAAATATTCCCTTGGACCCTAAAGGGACAAAGAAAGGGACCTACCGAAAAGTTTGTTTCAGATTCGGAGAGTCCTGGGTGCGTGATGTTGATGTGATTCTCGAATCGGGTCATCCCCCTGATGAGAGTCAGTTTCTGATATTCAGCAAAAGCAACAAAACTAGAGAGAAAAGACAATAAATACTTTTTAAAAAAACATCAAAACCAGCTAAAGATTGAAGGGATGATATGTGCTTTTAAAAAGGCTTCTAGACACAGTACTTTACGGAGCTATCTCCAGCAAACAAAAGTGGATAAAGGCCTGAGTCTACAGTTTGACCGCCGACGAACCAGTATTTGTGCTTGAAAAAAGGCAGACAAAACAAAGAAACTAAGCAGTAAAAAAGGAAATATAAAGAAAACAAAGCGACGAGAACCGAGAAGATACCCAAACAAGTTTTGTCGCTGCCTGTCCACACCATCAGTGGACGTGTGAAGTGCGAACTCGGGGGAAAAAATGGGGCTTCTTTGATAACTGCAACTTCGAGCACTTCTGTCAGGTAACCACATGTTTCTCGGGAGCCCAGAACACTGCAGATGATCACACCTCTAATATTTTGGACAACGTCTGCTGCTGAATGGAGAAATAGTTTCGCCATTTTGTTTGTAAAAAAAAAAAAAAAAAGTAGATGAAGGGCTGAGGCCAAAGCAACTGCGTGTAGTCGGAATCAAGGCCAGTTTGAATATTGTCTGGTCAAACACAAGGACGGTGCGTGGCCTTGACCTGTGACTGTGTAGGCGCATGTCTTTGCCATGGAAGCAGCAACCTGCGCTGTCGCAGGATCTTTCATTAACACCTGTTGATTTAAAGGTAAGTGATGTCATCGCATGAACCGTGAAGTAGGATGTAGGTGAGAGGAGGGAGGGAGAAGAATAAAGACTTGGAAGTACGAAAAATAAGCATGAGTAAAATCAAACGTTTCTTGACGTGGCAACAATCAGTGTCATTATTTCTAATACACATCTGCTAACTGAATACCGGCAGTTTCATCTGTTCCACTGACGTCTGTCTGTCTGCTTGGCTGTGTACTTATCGGTTTGTCTCCTCATTATCTTCCCTTCATTTTCTTCTTCACTCTCTCCCTCATTACTTCTTTTTTCACGTGTGTGTGTGTGTGTGTGTGTGTGTGTGTGTGTGTGTGTGTGTGTGTGTGTGTGTGTGAGAGAGAGAGAGAGAGATAATGCCGAAAATGAAAGAAGCATGATGTCTGAAGACGTTAGATAAATATCAGATTAAAGATGAATGTACCCAACCAACACGCCCACACGGATAATGAAACACCCCTCTGCATCTGCGGGTTCCACTTAATGGTTTTGATTATTCGTGAATTTTTCATTATTTATTAAAGGGAAATGTTTATGGCGAGTTTTGTCACCTATGTCGTAATCGCAGACGAAACGCGCTGACTAGAAAAGGTAGAAAAAAACAAAACAAAAACAAAAACAAAACCCGTTCCGTAAGTCACAAATCATATGTATTATTAATCTTTTATCACACGCAGTGTTTTGCTTTTTGTCAACAGTCCTAAGGGTATTTTTTTGAGTAGGAGTTGGGTGATGAGGGGAGCTAAGTTATTCGTGAATTTTCCACATTTGCGTAGGTATGGGGAGAGGGTCTTACTCTTCTGATCTCAGATACCAAGTAACAACTATTTTTAGAATTTCAGATTTACTGTGTCACTGTAAATTTAAACAAAAGTATAGTACTTTATAATTAAGTTCTATATGGGTTAAATAGATAATTAAACCATTCTTATAACATGTGATATAAATGATTTTATTTTATTTTTACAACTTCAACATTTTTAAGCTCTCTTTGTGAAAGAGAGCTCTGATTTGTTGCTTAAGTATTAGATAATTGTATGTAAGACTGCTCAATAATTTTGTGCAATGCTCTGTAAATTGTCACTGTCGTGTGATCAAAGCCGAAGAAAATTATTTTTTATTTCATCCGGGGATTGTCAAGGCTTCGAAATTTTGGATTTACGCAGAATGAAGCTCAATCTGTGTTGTGCTTTTTATTGATTTATTTCTTGCTCGTGCTTTGAGAATTTGTTGATTAGAATTTACACATGCTGGTCAATTGGTCTTTGCTCATTTTCAGTGTCTGGTAATATTTTACTTCCACATCACACGTAAAATTTCTCTGGTTTTCACTTGGTCTTTACAATGATTCTGTTTTAAAAATCTGCATCTGTTAATATTATTTTTCTGAATCAGAGACAATTAGAAGGCGATTCTAACAACAGTAACCATAAATTGTTGGAAAAGAAAATTGTAGATCAACAAAGCTAGTCTACGCTTTGAACGAAAAGGCATTTCAAAGTGTGCACACTGTTGCATGTTGAATATTCGCCTCAGAAGATGCACAACTGACTCGCATCATGTTGAAGTTCATCTCTCTTCCACGGGCCATTCTGGGGGCCGGGAGCTGAGTAGGGGGAAGAAGAGACTAGATCACTTGGACACAAACCACACAATTTTCCTTTTCGACTCACCTCCACCTTCTTTCGAAAATAATTATAAATCGAGATGAAGTTAAGGGGAATTTGTCGATAAAAACTGTTCCAACCACGTGTTCCTTCTGAAAAGGGATGGATGAAATTTGTCGGGGAAGAGGGAAAGGGGGAAGCTGTGCATCTCTCTTACAGGGAGGAGACACCATGTCGTACATCCTGGATGCGATGCGCAGTAGCGTGAAATTAATGTCAGCGGCTGGGCGTTGTCGTCTGCGATGCCGTCAGATGCCTTCTACGGCTGTGCTGTTTTGTTGGTGGGGATAGCAATATGCCACGTCGCCATACCGGGCTGACATATCGAAGATTCCGTCGTGATGAGACAACGCAAGATGACGTCGCCAACAGAAAAGAAAGTCGGTAAAGTCGAAACTCCGTTGTATTTGATCTTTCTGAGAAAATATAGCACGTTTTAGAACTTATATATAATATATTATATCTTGATCTATCGTATAGCCCTTCCCCCCTCCTCCACACAAACTATTTCGGAACCAGATTGCCTTTGATTTTTTTTCTTTTGGGTAGTCAGATTATCGATGATCAAAATCGTCGCTTCAAATCGCTCTAGTGTGTGGGTTAGCTTAAAGTTTATTTGATTTATCAAGTGTTTGATAGAGCCTGTGAGCGTAAATATAGTGTCCTTTGAGGACTTTGGGTCTGTTATCTGTAACGTGGCACATATGTAAAACATTTTTGTGTAAAAAGATTCATGCTAGATGTTCTGAAGATACTTGCATGGATAGTTCTAAGGAAGATGACGATGAAGATAATCTCTAGTGAGCATTTCCTAGGAATGCTATTCACAGCTACCGTTAAGGACAACGGTAACTGTATTCAGCATAGTTCCCCATACACCCAACTATGAAAAAGCAAGCGAGTTCATAAATGTATAGTGATCTCTTTTTTGACGATGAAATAAATAAGCAAAGCTAGTACATCTCATGAGGCTGGATATATTCACACACACACACCCAAGTACACACACACACACACACACACACACACACACACACACACACACACACACACACAGATTTCTTTAAAGTGGAAATAGCCTGTTGTCGACCACTAATAATCTCAGTTATTATACGTATATATTGCGGCAATGTTGATAAGGACTCAGTTACCCGAACGTGCGCCCACCATTTTTCACCGTGTCTGTGGACCCCACGCCCTGCTGCGTCTGCGGCAAGCATCGTGTCAAACCATTCCTGGGGAAGGGGGGTGAACGGTGCCCAAAAATATTCCTCTTGATCAAATTTATTTACTTAGACAAAAATATATTTTCTATTGTTTATTTATTAGGAAAGAAAACTATTTTCCCGTCATTGGTTGATTTATTTGTTTTGGATCAAAAACCTGCTGCTGGGACGGTGGACTTTTCAGTCTGGGAGGAAAAACCCAAAATGGACAACAGCAGCTGCACCCAGCAACTTCCGGAAGTGCACCCGCCGGTCCCTTTGTTTTTTACGATCCCGAGTTGTGAAGCCAGGCCGCACTGTAAATGGTCGAACCTGATGATCGGCGAGCCGGTCGATGGAGATCGAGGCTGGCAACGCGCGACATGGCGTGCGTGTGGCATTAAGAGCGCGCCATGACGCAGCAGAGGCTTCACTACGACCTTTTACGGCGAGGCTTGGATGGTGAGCGCTGGTCGCCGTCAGCCTGGCGTAGCAATTTCCTTATTTAGCAGCCGCGAAGGCCGCCTGCACTATTTTCTTCGCGTGAAAGAAAAAAAAGTATTTCTGTTGGGAAACACGTTGAAATTGTTGTTTCTGCTTTGTGGACTGGAAAACTATTTTCTCGTTTATTTTTTCCCTTTAATTACTGACGTTACAAGAATGTCTGCGGCATCTTCTATTTTAGACGGAGACAAAAACAGCAGAAAAAAATAGATAAAAAAGAAATAAATGAAAAAATACTGTCTCAAAAATTCCGTAAACGATGTTGCAGAAAATGAAGACGTTGATGACTCCCAAATGACGAGCATATTGTAATCACATGACAAATGACGAAGCTGTTCTCATCAATTGGCAAACACGTTGACACCAAATGACAAATGACGAACCTGTTGTTATCAATTTTTCTAAGTGGTTCCCACCTTTTCCCTGAAAGGATCTTAAAAGCCGTCTCAAGACACAGCGGAAGACTTTAAGAGCAGTGTGTGTTCACGTCCGTGGTGTGTTTCACATGACGCCCAGCAGGAGGAGACTTACGGAGGTAGGGCAGGTACGGCAGGTGGGGTGGGGGAGCTCGGTTGCAGTTACTTACAAAATTTGCTGGCCTTGGCCACAGGCAGAGTTCATCGGGGGTCACCGATACAGAAAATGCTGCTCCGCCTAGCACCAGCAGGCCGAAGGTCCCAGAACTCTAGTGGAGAGTGAGACGGGCGAACGTGATCTCCGGGAGTAATACTGTAATTTTTTTTAAATAACCATGCAGTTTACAAAAGTATAGACAGAACAGACAATTTCAGACAAAAAACGCTTACTGCGTCTAGCAGTCGAGATTCACACAGCAATGCAGTTTTCGAGACACGAAAGTGGACACACATTTTATCAGCTTGTTACTTTGTCTAGGCTAGGATTGTTATGTTAGTGATTCCCTTTTCACATACAATAGCAACGTTTTTCTGATTCGACACTAAGTCTGGGAAGAACGATCACATTGTTTACAAAATATCAGCGGTTGGTGAGCTCTATTGCATCTCTAGTGAACAGCACATGTCGCTTGCATAATATTCATAAGATGGCAACATTCTCACTACCCTTTCGATACACTGACATACACATAGAAAAGGGGAGCTGTGCCAACAGCCAGTTCCTGACACGCGGTTCACCGACTTTGGTAAAATTGAGCGAGGGAAAGGTAACTATCCCGCAGCCAACCAGAAGCTACCCATAAGCTCGTACATAAGCTTTGCATCTACACATTCAGCGAAATCTTGGGTCGAGATGGTTTTATTTCATTAAGCTTATAAAACAGATGATATATATATATATATATATTGAAAAATCTGTATCAGTGATAATGATGCCAACGTCAGCCAACGTCAGATCCCGTCATTGGATCATCAGTGTCATTGCGAGGGTCACGTCTTGCCGTGCGTTCGCTGTCATTTGACAGTGGGACAGATGTGTCCTCATGTAAACTGGACGGTTGATTCTGCTGTTGTCATGCACTTTTTTCTTCTTTGTGCGGGCAAGGAGCTCACAATAAAGGTTTTATATGTGAATGAAACACTCGGGGATTGTTTGCTTTTGAGTATATAGTCAATATTTTGAACTACCACCTTTGAAATACTTAACCTCCCTCTCTCCATCTTCGTTTCCCTCTTGGAGGTTCTGTTCAGCAGACAGTTTTTATTTATAGGCGTCTTACAGCACATGTACACAGAAAGTGGTTGTCCTTTATAGACGTATTACAGGACATGTATACCAAAGGCGAGCGTCATTTGTAGTCGTCTTACATGGGGAAGGGGATAGCGAGTGGTTAGAGCAATAGCGCCGGTTCGATACCCGTGTTAAGCAACAAACTCCCCTCCCTCGACCCAGCTGGCGGGAATGGGTACCTGACTCCTTTGAGGGTTGGGGAAGGTGTGACAGCGAAGTAAAGGAGATCGGCACCACACAAAGCTGGCCCCGAGAAAGTGAGGTGTATAAAACCTCATTCTCTGACGACTATATTTACAAGACATGGACACAGAACGTGGTTGTCCATTATGGACGTCTTTCAGGACATGTACACATTCACCATCCATTCCTACAAGTTGAAAGGTAAAACCCCTCAGGTTTGTCCTCGATGCCAGGAACAGTGCACAGTTGCATAATTTTATTCATTTTCGTTCCCTCTAGCGGGTTCATCAACAGATTTTTCTCTGCCACATCTTTCATTGTTTAGATCCGTTTTTCACCGCTGCATACCTGTATCCCCTGGATTTCTATTGAAAAGATTGCATTTTACGTTTTCAATCGAAAGATATTTTTAAATGGCGGCCATGTTCTGAGGCTCTTCGATGTCAATCACTAGGGCTGTTCTTCCCTTTTTCGCACTTTTTTATTTTACTTCTTTCGATGTTTTAATACGCTTGACCCCTCTTGTGGTTTACTTTTGCTAGTTTACTGCGAGCTACGGTCGTAGTTTTGTCTTTTAACCTATTTGTGTTGCTAATACGAGCATTGTCGCTGTGATATAGCGCTAGGCACCAACGACCATTCGAGCGAGCGAGCGACCGACCGACCAACCAACCAACCTCCTAGGATAACTGATACTGTTAGAATTACTAGGACTGCTATACTGCTGTCGGCTGTCGCTACTACCACCGCAAATAATAATGTGTCGTGTACTGTACGAAAAGATCAAATTGGATTTCTGCCGGTCTTGTATCGGACATTGACTTTGTTTACGCGGCAGCCTTGTAAAAGATATCGATCTAAACAGCCCCTGTCGGTATTTTTGTACGTTCTGTAAATAACCTCAAAAGCCATTCCACGCCGTCTTGTCATCAAATCTCTTTTCAGCGACTCCGAAAATAGCCCCGAATGACGTCACAGCGACGGAAAAAGACCTCGGAATGACACGTGGAGTTTTTTTTCTTGTTGGAAAGCAACCCAGGCACACGAAGAAGGAAACGGCCACAAACATTTACAACTGACGTCAACAAGTCACATGACTTTTGAGATGCCGATCACGGTGTAGGAAACCGAGTTTCGATGAGTGGCTTACATGGTTTAGCAGCAAAAAAAAAAAGAATAAATAAAATAAATAAATAAAACAAAAATAAAAAAACAACACAGTTGCTTCCCCTGAGCTGCCGTCTGGAACAAACAACAGAGCTGAATAGAGAGTATTGTCCGTCTGTCAGCTGTACAATCCACAAGACTGGGCACTGAGCTTCGTACTTTGACAGATGAGTTCAAGTCACTAGGGAGACGAATGTATTCACAATGGAAATTAAGATATTATTGAAATTAAATGATACATTCTTGCACACACACCCATCCAACATCCATCCAACATCCATCCAACATAATAATAATAATAATGAACAACTGCGTGTAACTAATATATGCATACACGCACGCGCGCTTGAACACACACACACACACACACACACACAATCGCACACTTACACATTTGTACATAGGGAGAGAAAAAAATCCCTAATGCTCTTATGTAGAAGACAGTTGTCTTCTGTTACTCCAGGCTGTTTCTAGATCAAGTGAAAAGGGTAAAGTTAGCATTAGTCCAGCTGCTGCTGCTAACACTGGGTTTTGCATCTTCCCAGTCGTTGTCTTTCTATCACAGTGCCAAACATAGACGCAGACTTTCTTATTTATTTTTAACTTGAAGAGCTCCGCTATTGATCAAACTCGTGAGGCGCTCTGATACGGCCTTCGATAATGAGCACCATCACAAGTAATAAGTCAAGGACAGTTGTTTTTCTTTTAAACGTTGGATGATATTTTTCGTGATCTCGTCTTTAAACTTAAAAAATTTAGATATGATGCATAATTATATATATATAATGCAAAGAAGCACGAAATATAAACAGTGTGTGGACAATCCGTGCAGCATCAGGTGCAAGTGTCGCGAAACACAGCCAGGAGTCGGATCGAGACTCATCTTGTCCGGCGGTCCAGCCCACACACATTTAAGTTTAACAGGGAAACAGATAATCTATCACTGTGCATACATGTTCACGAGCCCAGTGGCAATATTCACTGTATATGAACAGTTTTCGTACGCCGTTGGTCTCACGGCAAAAATAGGAGAGAAAACGTATATACACATTTAGGAGAAAGGATGAATTAAATTATTCATCATTCATTCATCTATATAATAGCTGTTAATAAATATGCAACGTAAAGTCCTTGAGAATAATTAGTTCTTCTTTTTGTAATCTACACATGATTCTTTAGTTCTTGTTATGATTTTAGTAACAAATTTCCAGTAGACGTATGTTATTTTTTCCAAATAATAATCAGTTTTTCGTAAGTTTATAGGAGATTTTTTCCTTTCTTCGTTATCGATGTAGCGATATCGTGGCTTCAGCTCGCGTCTCCAGCAGCTAAAATGTTTTTCACTGGGCTACCTTGTATGCTCTGGTTTTCAAACTGTGGTACGCGTACCATTAGTGGTACGCAAAGGTATGATGGGTGGTACGCGACCACCATGCGCCAAAATAAAAGAATGTGTATAGATAAAAGAATGTGGTACTTGGTCAATTCGAATTTTTGAAAGTGGTACGCGTCTGGAAAAGTTTGAAAACCACTGCTCTAGATTCTAGTCTAGAACAACATTAGCTGGTAAGACAGCGTAAAACGATGCATTCCTTCTTACTGGTCGTAAAAACTGTCATGAAAATATTATTTTTTTTATTTTTTACTTTCTATATTTTTGATGATTTGATCATCACATCACGGTGAAATTTAAAGGTAGTAAATAAAACATCCTTCTGCACATTTCTCTGTCTCTGCAAGGGTTCATTCCTTTAAAAAAATATTTTGAGAAAGCTTTGTGGATATTTATTAATGTACTTAGTCTTGCAATAGTGTTAATTTTCATCCTTATAAAGCTCTTTCCGCCAACTGTTATTTCGAAATCCATGTCTAATGCTGCAACACGCATCTTTTATTCTATTTTTCTCCAAGCCTGGCAAAGATGTTCGAGCTGACACTGTAAGCGGTCATTCTACGCGTCGCGATGACGCCTGTATGTTTTAACTGACTTTCATACCAACGATGTAATATTGGGACTAGCTGATTGAACATGGGTCATTTATCTGAAATCCTTATATGAAATATCGACTGCATGCCATTGAGCTTGCTTTCACCACGAGGTTCTTTCTTTCCATCGCTTGCAGCCACAACTTTCGTCTTTCGAGATTTTAGGCATTAATTTTATCGCAAGGGCAGAGAACTGTAATTGGTTCACAGTGTCTCGCTTTTCACCTCCCCTGATAACTTTGTTGCCATTGGGTTGCTGTGTGGACAGGGAAAGTTTTCCGGGCTCGCCAATTTCTGTTCCAGACTCAAAACCGAAAACTGTAACTACATGCATGGCTAAGCAGACTCCATAAGCAATGGCGCTAATAATGCAAAGATAGGGCATTGACATTAAACTCATTTATTTAAAAAAAAAAGATTCCTCTCTCTGCACATTTTAAACAAAATATGGGGAAAGGAAAAAGAGGGCAGGGAGGAAGCCAAAAACAGTTTGTAGAGGAATATACAAGAAATTAAATGATTGCTTTACTGAAGAAGTCCGTAAGCTTCAGTGAAAGGCATAAAACTTAAAGAGCGAAGTGGTGCTACAAGTGATGGCGCAAAAAACATCTTGTAAACAACCGGGCATCTACACGCACGCTCCGGTTGCAGATCTGCTGCTGCTATCTATACATAGCCTTCCAGTCTGGCACGAGAAGGGTAAGAGAAAGAAAATAAAAAATAAGAAAGAAAGAATGAGAGAAAATACAGAAAATAGAAAGAAAGAAAGTTGAGAGACAAGCGGACTCTCTAGAAATTGAAGGAGAATCAGCAGGTACAGTATTATTACAGACTATCGGTAAAAACTCGCATCTCGTAGCAGGTCCTTGAAACAAACTTCTTGAAAGCGACAGCAGATGTACCTTGCAACAGAGTGGTGAACGCATAGCGTAGAAACAACGTAAACAAACGGAAAAAAGCTAAACCACGCACAAAGAGAACGTTAAGAAAAAGTGTGTTATGAAGACCTTGACTTAAACAGTTATACCTGCCAAGAGTAAAGCCACACACACACACACCCTATCCTTTCTCATATACAGCGGTAATCTCCCTTCAACTTATGGAGGCATACCTATTTACTCTTAGCGTGGCCTGGCATCATGATCCGGGCTTTATAGAATTAAAGAAGCTTTTCCTACTCCATTTCTGGGTCCCTTCTTCATCTTGAGGGAGCAGAATTGCCGAGAACTATGTGAGTCACATTATTGTTTGGAAAAAGGAGTTAAAAAACCTTGCGCGCGCTGGCTTTCTCTGATTGATTGCGGTATTTGCTTTCATAACAATGAGGGAACGCCTAGTTTCAAGAGTCACCGAAGAAGGGAATAATTTGTCCCACTGCCTGCCTGGCTGCTTGTCTGTCTGACTGTTTGTCAGTGTCAGTTTCTGCCTGCCTCGCTGCCTTCTGCAAATCTATCAGATTCACCGTCTCTCTCAGCGACCTTGGAACAGCGTCAATATGGTTAGACAAAACATGCAAGATATAATATATATATATAATATATAATAGACATAATAGTATATTATACATTACAGGTATTTGTAGATAGATTTTAGATATGGTTAGACATACACCCAGAGAGATGTGCTCAAACACAAATATATACACTCACAAATTATAGTCTCTTAGCTTATCTATCTAAGGTATCTACCCATACCTATAAACTTATGCTACTGGCCAACTCGTGTTTTTGCTCTTTATAAACCCACGGTGATGTAAGTTTAGGATCAGATGAGGAGACAGCGACAAAAGGACATGTGCACGCAAATGCTTATTTCTGCAGTATTTTGTTGAATAGACCATCCCAGGGTTCAACTTTCGTGTTGTATTTTCGATTAAAAATTTGTGCTAATTAAATGTCATCCTCAGCTGCCAGTCTTTTGCCTGAAAACTATTTCTCGTAAATTTATTTTTATTATTGAAAAACAAAACTTTCTGTTTGAAGGAATATGCTTGCCGTTCATATCAAGCCATCTATTTAACATAATAATATTTATTTGTTAAAATCTACGTTTTTTGTGTTAAGAAGAACCTAATTTGTGGAGGATAAGTCGAATTTTTAAAGCGAAGTAGGTCACACTTTTGACATTGACATATGCTGTATCAAAAGTAGCAATACATGCCACATCAGCGTATCAAGGATGCTACAGCGAAAAACTCCTATTTTAATAGTGCTAGGACACCGTCGCTTTTTCGCTGCATCTTTCTACTACCTCTAGTCGACTGGCTATTAATATGAAGTCGACCTCTTGACAAAGTCCTTTTATTCTTAATGTTTCAGTTTTTGTTTCACACTGGCTGTATACACGCCTCGACGGGTAAAGACCCCTGTTGTAGTTACAGAAGCAGCATTCTTGTGTAGTCACAGACCCTCATCATAGTAGGTAGAAAGAAAACCAAACGAACGATGTTGAAAGTTCCTTTAGATCAGAGGTGGGGAACCCTTTTTCTGACAAGGGCCATTAGAATATTTATAATGTCATTTGCAGGCCATACAAAATTATCAACTTAAAAATTAGCCTGTTATATTTTGTCAGGCTGTACTTTCACCAGAGTGTGCAGCGTATACACTCTGTCTGGCACTGTCCTCTGAGACACAGGCAGACGAACGGTGGGTAGCCGACGAGAAGCATACGTGTCTGTCCCGTCATGTACTCCTTTGTGTTCTATCCCGTAATGGGCGCTTCTTGCTTGTCCCTAAAAATTGTCATTATGATAACGTTTCACTAAATATAAATATATGTTGCTATGAAAACACACCTACTATATTTGCTGAATTTTGAGTCCCGCCTGCGACTGCCATGGCAGGGCCAGACAAAATGATTTTGCAGGTATTATACGGCCCGGACGTTCCCTACCCCTAATTTAAATGTATGAAGATGTGTGTATGTGCGGTTAGGTGTACACATTAAAGTGAATGAAGAGGTGTCAAAGTGTATGAAGGTGTGTGAAGATATATTTAGCGCTATATGAATGTGTATTCCGGGCGGATATTTGAATGAAGGTATATGAAGGTATATTTGGTTGTATAACAGTTTACGCAGGTGTATGAAGGGATACGGAGGTGTAGCATGCTCACAATTAAGAGAAAGAACGTGCAACACACCTTTAAATATTATGCATCACACTTAAACATACAACTCTTGCTTCTTGATCAGGCGAAACCTCTTTTAACACAGCTTTACAGGCGTCTACCTGTTGTGCGCCCCAGTTATTACTTAGATCAATATTGCAAGAAATGAAGAACAGAAAGCCGCTCAAACACCAGTGACAGTGGCTGCACTGGGACACGCCCCGTTTGAAACACGCAAACAGACATATTTTCAAAATGAATTTGAACGTGTTCCTCTAAAAAGGCCGGTGACGTCTGCTTGGAATCATCTCCCGGTAGCCTTTAGCCGGAGCTGGGGCGGAAAGAAGGGTGGTGAAGCGTTGGCGCATGCCCTGTCCTCGTTTTGACGATGCCGCAGCCGAGCCGGATGCACTTTTCACAGGCCCTCCCCCTTCCTCATTCCCCCACCAATGTCCAAGTGACACGACGAAAGCGCACGTGCCTATGACAGCGTGCTGGCTTGCTCACGATCTTTTCTTGCTTTCATAGCTCATCCTTGATCGCAGGCCCATCCTTCTCCGCCGGACATTTTTTCTTTTCCAGTTTGTTTATGAAAGTATGGGCGCGGAAGATGTGTAAGGCAAGTAGGGCAAGGGGTGGGGGTGGTTAAAGAAGAGAAAGCTGCGTTGTCCCGACATTCGCTTTGTTGCTAGTATGCATTATGAATGAGAGAAAAATCTTGAAATACGGCGCGGTTTTGCAGACGGCGCCGTTATGGACCCTAAATATGTCTCTGTATCTTTCAACGTAGCCCTCCAGGCTGAT
This sequence comes from Marisa cornuarietis, assembly GCA_004794655.1. Lineage (NCBI taxonomy): Eukaryota > Metazoa > Mollusca > Gastropoda > Architaenioglossa > Ampullariidae > Marisa > Marisa cornuarietis. The sequence continues at coordinate 8,982,880 of SMMW01000554.1, read as the reverse complement.
ACATATTATGGCATTATGAAAGATTTCTGTTTAAAAAAAAGGGCGCAAGCATTTTCTGCATACATAGAAGAGAGCTTGCAACCACAAAATTTATAGAAAAACAAGAATACATAAGGGTGAGTTTTTTGCGGCCTTTAGATTACGATGAACATTTTATGACATTAAAGGTTTAGTGTGGTGGACTTTTTCTGATGGGATTCAAAACATGTTTCCAAACATTACCACGCATAGAAAAAGTCAGTTGGAGAGATGGGACCATATGTTAATTGGATGCATGTGTGTACAAACGTGACCTCACGAGTTTGAACCCTTTCTGTGCAGAGTGATGTTTATAGACTTGTTTGTCGATAGAAAGGGAGACAGCGTCTTGTATTGAGCTTTATCATCAGAAAACCAAATTGCACCCCACTAGACCTTTAAGTAGAACACGGGTTATCGATTGGCTTTAACCAACAGCAGCTATGTTCTTAATTTGGTTTGACGGGAACCACACATGCATGAGGCTTACATTAGCAAAACTCCTGACCTGACCTGAGAATACGTCACAGAGAAAACGCCGAAAACACGTGTGCACGGCCTACAGTCGTGACAAACATTTATTGCAAAACCGTTTTCTCCAGTAACGTAAAAGACATGCTCGTAAAAAATGGCGTTTAATTTTGTTCATCTATTTGTTTAAAAGAAATAAACCCGTAAAACATCACAAAGTTCAGACCAAAAATACCGTGTTTCTTGTTATAAAGAAACTCCATAAAGCCCCAAATCATGCATAAAGAAGGATATGGGCAAAGGGTGGTGTATAATTCAGGTGTTTCCTGATTTAGATATATGTAATTCGTTTCGATGTTTACTGAGAATGCAACGGCTCTGTAATCTTATTTTTAGCTAACTTTGGGCATAACTGGTCTTATGTGAGCATATAATTTTAGGGGGAAACCATTGTGAGCGCATTGAGTAGAAATGAACTAATTTCAAAGCTACATTTCTTGCATTTCATTTTCTTTTGTGTGTTTCGAACAGGGGATTTTAAGATTCCTACCCAATTCTCTAAAAAAGAGCAATCTAAAATTTCCCAGTAGACGAACAAATGAAAAAAAAAAACGAAAGCCTGGAAGATGAAAGAATGAAAGGAAAAGGGGAAACATGAAGAAGGAAAGAAAGAAAGAAAATAATCAATTAACGAAACACTGAAACGAATATCTGAGCAGAAAATGTTTTCTTGCAACGTATGCTGAAAACGATTTTTCCCTAAGCCAGTTCTCGTGTCCTCCACCTGGCCCTTGCAGTCTAACCTCACCCCACCCAACCACCGTACCACATTTTCCCCACAACCCTGGTGTTGTACCTGCTGTTTCAGTTTTTGACCATTAATCTATTTCTTGATGTTTGGTCGGCTGCCAGCAGGCTGGTGTTGCTGTTGCTCCTCCTGCTCGTCTGAGGTTACGTAACACGTGAGTGTGTGCGTTCCAAACTGAGCGGGATGTCAAAGCCGCGCTAGGATCCCTTTCACAGGTCTGTTGCCAATGCGGCAGATGTAGACTCTAAGAAGTGGAAACTACTTCAATTTTTTTTTCTTCATTTATTCCTCTCGTTCGTTTCTTATCATTTACTTTATTTTGTCTTTCTTCTTTTTTGCTCTTCTTTCTCACATTTCTTTCTTCAGTTTTTCGTTCATTGGTTTGTTTCCCTTTTTTCTTTCTTTTGTTTATTCTTTTTTTCTTTCTTCCTCTCGTTCGGTCGTTTGTTATTTCACTCCTTTCTGTTTCTTCCTTCGTTCCCTTTTTCCTTTGTTCTTTCTTCTTGTTTAATTTTCTTTCTTCCTTTTGTTTGTTCTTTTTCATTCTTTCTTTTGTTTGTTCTTTTTTCATTCTTTCTTTTGTTTAATTTTTTTCATATTATTTCTTTCGTTTGCTCTTACTTACTTCCTTTTTTGTCTCGTTCATTCGTGTTTTTTTTTGTTAGTTGGCTTGCTCTTTCTTTCGTACATTTGTTCCTCTTTCGTTTTTTCTTTCTACTTTCTTTGATTTGTTCCTATTTCTTTCATTTCTTTCTTTTTTTTCTTTTGCTCGTTTGTTTGTTGTTCTTTTTTTTCTTTGTCCTTCTTTTGCTCATTCTTTGCTTGTTTGTTTGCTTTTTCACCGTCTTTCTTTTCTTTTGTTTGTTCTTCTTTCTAACACTCGAATTCTTTCTTTTCTCATTTAAACACTATTTCTTTAAAGTAGGCACAAACTGTGCCATCGGACAGACAGACAGACAGACAGACAGACAGACAGACAGACAGACAGACAGACAGACAGACAGACAGACAGACAGACAGACAGACAGACATTATCTCTTTATCGACATGAAAGTGGGAGATAAAATGGCGGCGTTCGCATGCCCCCTTTCCCTATCTTGTTTGCAAACAGTAACGATCCGGGTTTCGCGGCAAACGATAAGCACGTGGCAACACACATCTGAGGTATGCATAGTTTACATTTTATCTTGAGGCTCCCTATTCTGTTTTCTCTGCATACTTCCTGGGTGGAAGGTATGGACCACCTTGATCGGTGTTATAGTCTGGCGGGGTATGGGTTCAGATGGATAAAAATAGACTCTACCCCTAAAGAGAGTACTAGAGTCTGGGCTGGGATGAAAATAAACTGCTGGTTCCCTTGACTAAGGCTGAGAACATGTACCACGATAGACAACATTAGAGTCCCGTCCTAAGTTGACATGAAGCAAATCTTGTTTCGTTCCCAAAAGAAAGCGTGTGGATTAGATTTGCGTAGATAGAGACACGGACAGTAAACACTTAAAATCACAATAAACACGTGGAACTTTTCGCCAGTGTTTTTGACAACAGCCGGAATGCACCATGAATTTGTTATGGCAAGAAATATCTCAAGAATGTGAAGCAAGGTAATTTAGTACACTCCTGTCAAAAACAAAACTACGAAACGTCTGTCGCGAGTCTGCTCATCGATAACAAATGCTAGCGTTTTTTAAAATGGAAATAGCCTCTCTTTTTGTGCTAATCTTTGCTAATTTCATTTTTTTCTCTTCATGATTATGTTTAAAAAAAAAGCTACTGCCACTACTGCTGCTACTGCTGCTGGTGATGGTAGCTGAGCATAGCTTTCTGCTGGGGAATGAGAAGAAACATCAATGTCTTCCTTTCGTATGGACGTGGTGGTGGTGGTGTAGGGGTTATGTGATGCTTTCTTGAGATTTTCCTCCAAATTTTTTTGTAGACATTATTTTCTATTTCTCTCTGCATGCATGGAGTTCTACAGCATTGTATAGTACATCACACAGAGGAAGTGCTATTGGAATGGCAGTCGAAAGGACTGACTAGAGTCTACAAAATCTTGGTGAAACACAGTAATCTGCTGCAACCTTTTGGCGTTCTGCTTTCTTTCACATCACCTCCATCCAAATCGGCCGAAGGATCTGATAAATCACATGGCACTAAAGGATTCTAACTAAAGCAGATTTCAAAAGCTAAAGGAATGCCTGTAGAACAATACAAAAAAATTGTGACTGGGGAGAGTTTTGCAGGCGGACTAAGGGGAGAAAATAATAAAACAACGAAAGAGTTCAAAGAGGAACAAACTAAATTAAAATTATTAAAAAAACAACAAACAATACAAGAAGATCGGAATACCAAAGCTAAAAGAAAAGGAATACTATTTTGAGTTATTTGTTACAGATAATCTGGTATTAACGAATTCTCTCTACTCCTCGGCAAAATTTACATTAAAAAAATGGAAAATTGCGTGGATGTGTGCGTGTGTGTGAACAATTACTTATAAAAAGATACTTTCTAACCCCCTAAATGGGCGACTGTTTCTCATAATTGTCATGCTATCTAGTCACACTTGGTTTTCATGAAATAGCAGTCTGTGCCAAAAGTGGAATGAAAGCTGAAGACTGTGTTTTGACTTATTAATTAGAGCTATTATAGAGAAATTTACAAAGGTGTTTTGTATCAGTCCGTCTTTCAGGCTCACTGCGGTTTAATTCCCATACAAAACTACATCACGTTGTGCTAAGCTACGGAAGGATTCAAATACGTTACCGTCACGTCGATGAGCCAGTGTCGACCATGCAGTGGCTTTCATTCGTGACGAGTCGTACAGGGGTTGTCGATGAAGCTACCTTGTCACATAAGCCATAATAATGCAACATGTTAAAGGGAAGCAACGGGTCATTTCAGTCAGGAAGTTTTTCTTATTGATCTTCTCCCTTTGACCCCAAATCCTTGAATTATTTTTTAAAGACTGGCAATGTAGATTTTTTTGCGGGGGGGGGGGAGGGAGCGGGGTAGGGGGGAACTAAATCAGGGCCTTTCAGAATAAGTTGCCGATTTCACTTATACAAACAGAGGAAAATGCAAACTGTGAACAAGCTTTAAATGTAATGCTTATATCTTAACAATTAATTAATCAATCTGTTTATTGGTCGTTAATGTCCTAATCCCCCATCCCCAGACACATCCTTCACGATTTTCTTAAGCTTTCTACACAGATAAAAAACGATAAAATATGTTTGATTGAGTGAGTGACTGATTCAGTCTGATTGATGGATTGATTGAGCTACTACTGAGCAAGTCTACTTTTGTGAACTTAAAACAAATTCTCTGTGCTGTATGGTAAAATGCCATAATCCATTTAGCCATTACTATCAGCTAACTACGACCTCAGGGCGTAGCTGTTTTATTTCAATTACATCATATACAGCGTGAAAGTTGACAAGATTGCATTGGTCTAAAGTTTATGCAGCAAACTTAATCTCGATCTGAAAGACAATGAAATTGTCATAATCATTTCAGTTGACTAGAATTCAATATTATATTATGGGCCGGAACTATTATATTTTGCAATCTAGACGAAAGGCATGCTGGCTCACCGGCTTCCCCAAACTAACACATTCAGTAATAACGATGTTCACTTCATTTATTTAAACTTAATAACCTGATGACTTACCACCAGCGCCGGCCCCAGTAGCAATACATCACTCTCCTCTTCCCAGTTAAATTTAGATCTTTTTCTATCTGTGGGTCTCTCAGTTCTTGTGCCTTCTGCGACTGCCTAATTTGTCTTATTGTAGAACCGGCCATAAATATGTGATAAGTTAATGTTAATGCCACATTAACATTAAAGAAACGCATAAGAACTCCTTCTGTTGACATGGTTTAAATACATAGGTCGCCTTAGCGCCTCGACAGACGAGCACTGGGCAAACTTGCTGGCTGGGCTGATCGATTGTGCGCATGCTTGGAAGCTCATGATCGTTGGCTAGAGCACGTGACCTTTTATTCCCCCCCCCCCACTCTCCTCGTTGGAACGGAGATCGTGAGCGAAAAGGGAGGGACAACTAAGGGGGAGGGGTTAGGGGGGAATTTTAGACGATGGCGGCTGCCACCTTCTCGTTTACGAACGCCTTACAAAAGTTTCTGACATTTACTATATTTACTATCCTTAAGCATAGCGAGCGGTCAGGAATAGTACAGCTGGTTTATTTTAAGGCTTAGACATTTCGGAATATAGCGCATCCACGACAGGATAATCATGTTTCATAGACTGGTTATTTTTAGCTGGCTTGTCGCACAAATGCCTCATATGGCCTGGCTCGAATGACGGCTTTCATCAACACTTTCACTTCTCGACATTTAACACATTCCCTCAAGATTTCTTCCTTGTTGCATTGCATCCAACGTGACTTCATCAATACCTACCCCTCCGCACTCACCCCTCCCCCCCCCACGACCATGAGTGAGAGCAATGAATCATGTCAGTACATATAGTGTTACGGTACTCAGTAGTCATCAGTCACCGCTTTCTCACTTAGCGACCAGCGTCAGGCGTGTGGATTAAATAACTGCCATATCAAGTAGCATGGAAGGAAAAAGTACCTAGAATCTGTCGTAGATATTTTTTTTTATTAGTCTTGAAAAAATGGAACAACAGATTTAATCGTGTAGCTCTGTACGAACATGATAGTGCTGTGTCAGCAAAACTGCAGCGGAATGAATGATTTTTCTTACCGCGAGAGAGTAAGAATGGGTCATCTATGTGGAGCTTTGTTTTTTTATGTACTCCGTCTGAACTAATAAAAAGACGACAACGAAGAATAAGATGATAAAGTGGATAACAGTGTTAGCAATGATAAGAACAATGATATCAAGAGTTCTTAACGCTTGCTCAGAGCATTTCACGTCTTAATGGTAGTGTTTACAAATTATTCCCTCCGTTCTCTCTCTCTCTGTGAGCGTATTCCTCTGTATTCTTCAAATCAAATCTAACAGTGGATGCCATCACCTTGATGTAGTCTCAACGTCGCTCAAACTCAAACCTCGCAGCTTGCCAGGATGCTGTGGATTGTGGGTTGTGGGTTCACATCTCACCTTCAGCACACGGAATTTACTGGGCTAAACTATAGTCCGTGATCTTGCCATAGTTGCAGACTGATTGCGAATCTGACAACCTGCCTTTCGCGGTGCCCCTTGTTTCTCGCGTGTCTATCAATGACATTCAAGGTTTGCAAGTCAGTGTGCCAACCCTCCTCCCCCCAAAAAAAACCCCTGCGTCTTCTTTGATTGATGCCTTTCCTTTGTAGTAAAGTTGCGTTTCCTTTTCCTTTCAAGGGTTAGATGTAAAAAAAACATAACTTTTGCTTTTTCTGTTATCCTCGAAAATAAGGATTTGTTATTTGTCTCTCTCTCTCTCTCGGCTCCTCTACCTTTTTGGTACTTTGTGAAAAATAACATCTCAAGCATTGGGTCAGAAGTGGTTGGAGGGATATTCTTGCCTCCTCAGTATCTTTTATGATAGTGCCCCCCCCCCATGCTCCCTGGATCCTACACCACTGAGCAGCAAGTAGATTAAACTGTGACTAATCTACTTGCTGCTTCTGTTGCTGAAATCTTGTCATACAGCAAAATGTCGGTCGGGCTAATGTCCTGACACAAGAATCCAAGTACGCACAAAATGAGGAAACATAATGACTTGACGGAAAGTTGTAGTAGGCAGATGACACAGAAGAGTGTGGCGACATTCACTGTTATATACAGGCCAGTGTACCCCTAGTATTCCTCATCCATAGTATTTGGCCATGCGTCCGTAGTGACACAAATCATCGACCATTACCACTGTGACATTAGCACAAACTACATAAATTTATAAATAACTTTATGCACTTCTTAATTGAACAAATTCTTCGAACAGAAACTGGAATATTCATAGCTACGAAGAATTTCCACATCTGACAGACATCAACTGACAAAACAGATAGTTGTGTTCTTAAAATGAGGCTGCAGCCTGAAGCAAAGCGAACCCAAACGGACAAGAATTACTTGAATAATCGTAGTTTCGGAAATATAAATCCGTAGATTTTCTTCTTTTTTTTAAACACATGACCTTAGTTCCGCAGTCAGGGTCTGGATTCATACCAGAAGGCGGGTTTGCTGGTATAATCCTTAAAGAGCCGCGCGTGCCCCGGTGACCTCATGGCGATAGCGAGCACGCGATAAAAAGCTGTACAGCGAACGTTCTGTAGATCATACCATGTTAGGAGTCCATTGCTAAAACAAAATAATTTATAAGTGAATTTGTGTAATCTCTGTCACACACACACACACACACACACACACACACACACACACACACACACACACACACACACACACTCTCTCTTACATACGCCATCACTACCACCAATATTTCTAGCATTTTGATATTTAAACTGCTGGTGACAAATGAATAATTTAACAGCTGGAAATAAGCAGGAATTAAATAAAGGTGTGGAAAAGATGTCAAACATTAAAATATTGAGTCTTTGCTGAGAATATATTCTTAACATTAGTATTTTTGCATATATTAAAAAGTAAATAGTAATAATAATAAATAATAAAATAGACAAGACAGAAAATTAAAACATGCCAGTTTGCAGCAAAGCATCAGAGATTAATTGGTTCTTCATCAGTGACTATATCCCATCTGCTCTTTTTTTAACTGATAGGACGACTTACATAGGTCAGTCTATAGGACGTTTGGATTTTATCAGTTACGAGAAATTCAACAACTTAAAAAAACAACAACCAACTAGCCAGCCAGCCAGCCAGCCAGCCAACTAAACTACATGTAATTTAACAATCCACTTTATATGTATATATAGATTAACAGACATAGTTTGGACATGATTAGTATCTACACGTAATGACCGGCTTGGTCATGCCGAAAGTCTGGTCATCAAAATGTACATCAAATGAAAAGCGCGCGGTGACGTACACTATTAATTTATGACGATTTCGATAAGGCGTGGACGCACAGGTAATCGATTCATGCCCTACTTTATATTTATAGTAGCTAGACTCCATGAATCTGTAGTTCTAAAGGTTCGTAAACTGTCATTTTGTTTATATGAACCAGTCGCATCAACAAATCAGCCTTAACGTTTTAAATAATTAAATAATTTAAATAAAGCCAACGTTTGAAATTTTTACATATATTGAATAATCTCTCCGCATTTTACATCCATGTATGTATGGCGATTTTGACCGATAGAGAGCACAACGTAAGTAAGCATCTCTCTTGTGTACGGGACCGTGCAGTGCATTCTAGTGCCACTTTCATGCGCGGATCAGTAACGCGATGACCTTCTTGCTGAACCCGCTTGTAGATGGATTTTCGTACGCAACGAGAGTTGAACGAGTGTCGCGTTTAGGGATCACTCGCGCCTGATGAAAGATCTCGCGCTGCTTTGCGACCCCGTTAATAATAGAGTGGAGAAAAATCGATCGCGCGAGTGCTAAATATAGAACGCTGTTACGATGAATGGGCGACTGTTGTGCATTGGTGTGCCGTCTTGTTATGAAAAATCAAGCACAGTCTGCTTGGCATCACTGAACGTTTAAGCTCTCTTTGTAGAGTGAGCCTCCATAAAACATTTGCTTTTTTTTTTGAAAATGATATTGCGAGAATAAGTAGGTCTGCAGTTGTTTACTTGCTCTTTGATCAAGTCTGTAGGAAGCTATTTTTGTCCTACGTCGAAAACTCGAGTTATAATTGGATGAAATAGAGCACGTGACCAAGTAGTAATGGCGAACCTTCTCATGGCAGAGGAGATATGTTGACCATTTTTCGACGGGACGCTTCGTGATAATCTTCGAGTGTTTTGCACCAGCAGCACCTCTTGAAGGTAAACGAGTCATTTGGCTTCCTTGTGCTTTTGAAATATTGTTGCTTTATTGATAGTTGTGAGCTATGTCGGACTGAAATGTTTGAGGTGCCCCCCTCTCATTGCACAGTAATCCTTGCTTGTGCTGCCTTCGTTGGAACAGGGGAGTGTGGCAGGCGTTGTAACTTGGCTTGTATCAACAGACGCGTTTTGCAGCCCGATCGACCGTTGTCAGCTCCTGATTTCCCCATCTCTCTTCAGTCTTGCCAGCTTGCTTCTTATCGCTGCTGTAATGGCAGGCACTTACTCTGGAGTTGAAACAGCGGTTACGTTTTGCTTCCGATGGTCAGCAAGCAAAAGCTCTCTACCTGTTCATAAATTTGGAGAAGCCTTTCTGCAGACGACAGAGCTGACGAGGTACCATCCCTTCCCCTCCGAGCGGACGAAAATAGCACAGCCAAAGTATTTCTAACTGGAGAATCTGCAGGGAACTTCAGGCAGAAAACATTTTCTTTCAGGAGCTTCCCATGTTTCCCTTGTTACACATTCAGCTTGCCTGCATTTCGGGAGCGAAACTCGTGGATAGTTTCATTGAATAGGAAACAGAGTGAGGGATCTGTCTAATGTGTGTTGTGTGCTCATGGAAAGGTAGGTAATGATGTTGTTTCTAAATTTGTAGGCTGTTACAGAAGCTCTTCAGCGACAGCATCCCTTTTTTTTTTTTTTGCTGGTCTAGTACAAAGCAGCATCGTGTCTCGATACGCAGCTAAAATGCTGGAAACCGGCTATTTACCTACCCAAAGAAGCATATACACTAAAGAACTGACTAAATTAATACATTACTTTGTAATACACATTCCTACACTGGTATTATCGAAGGCATTGGATAGGTTTATTTATTTTGGGCTTTACTTGCAGCAGGTAACACTGAGACAGTTATTAACAGTCTTTGGGGATGATGAGGTCTGAACACAGCCACACCCTTTTCACCATTTCCTTCAGGCTGCATACTGAATCATTGACTCTGTCTGGCACAGGGTGTTCCTTTCTGCACTTTTTTTTCTTGCAAATTTAAGGTACTGTCAGAAAATATTGCATTCATTTAGGAAAATGTTGTGTGATAAAGTTAGAGAGTGCATGTGTTTGTGGGATAGTGAGTGAGAGGAGTGGGGAGATTAGTTACAAGAGGTATAGTGTATGTACATATGTGTAGCATAAGTGTGCACACACATACCTATATGTATATATGCAGATGTATACATTTCAGTGATGTTGATTTGCATAAAGATTAACATAGTAAAAAGAACAGATCTAAATGTTTGATTTTGCTAGTGATGTATGCAAAAGCTTCGGGAAGCACTTTTTCTTATTTGCTTTATCATGCCTTTCAGGAAAGAGGAAATAAGTGCATTTGTAACTGTCATTGAAAGAGATTCCATCCCTAGTCGGTGGGATTAAAAATTGTTAAAAAATACTTTATTTGTAAGATTTATTTTTGGTCAGTGTGTGGCCATACAAAATGGAAAACTTCCAAACTTTCTAATTACTAAGTGGATTCTTCGCTTGCACTTTGTTTGATTTTTATCAGTACTTGTACTCTGAAGACTGTAAATATGACACCCATTACTTAATCGTTCACAGTACCACGCTGTTCTGGAAGTTTCTGTAATGTGTTATATGTCAGCATATAAGGGGAAGGGCAGAGTATTGAAGAGAGGATGCAATGTTACAACTCTTTTTCTATATTATGTCATTGGTATGTTTGCATGTGCATATTTATAAACTCACGCACACATTTCTGTTGAAAGATGTTTAAATAGTCATTTATGTAGTTGTAAATACAATTTTGTCATCTGAATTAGAATTTCGACCCAGTACTTCTAGAGCTATGATAATCATTTAACGTAAGTGGGAAATGAAGCTGCAGTAGCTTGATATTTACTGAGGTATTCTTGCGCTTAACTGGTTCCTTTTTCTCTTTGTGTGTTTGCACACTTTATTTTTATATCTTGTGTGTAGCTTCTTGTGTCAGTGTGAGTTTGACATTTAAACGAAATTAGCCAGTGGGTGGTGAGAAGTCTAATGTAAGGCCAAATTATAAATTGTTGCTATTTGCCTTTAGTGACCAAGTTTGATGCTTTCAGTGAATATTTACACATTTGCTGACACTGCAAATGTCATTGCCTTCTATTTAAGGTTGCTTGTAGGAGTTTTGAGATGAGATTTTCAGGGCTGTAATAGAAAGTCATTTTGTAGAAGGATCAGGTGTCATCATATTCATATAACACAATATGCAAATGCATTATTACAGGTGCATCACCTCCCACACTGACAAAATATTACTATATGTTATATATATATATAATGCAAGAAATTTATAAGAAAATTGCATAGTGTTGTCATACAGTAAAATATGAGTTGATAAATTCTGTATTAAAGTAGAATTTAAATGTCTTGAATTTTACAATTGGAATAAACTTCACCAGTTTTGCTTTTGGCTTTTGAACTCATGGTTATGATGGTATACTATTTAATTATTTTTCCTGTCATAAAAATGTCATTGATCTGGTTTTGCTTGTGACTAGTCTCCCTGCTTTTTCCAGCACTTGACTAGTTTTTAAAATGCTGTTGTCTAAAGGGAAGCAATTCTAAAGGGTTGGAAAAAACTTGGATGCTGATCTAGAAAACAGACAGTTCTATGGGTGTGGCCTCAGAAGTCATGCTGGGCAAAGCATAAAAAGGTGGAATAGAATAGCAGATATGCATCAAGCAAAAGTCTCAGCACATCTGTTGACTCTTAGAGAGATGAGAGGCCAGTCAGCAGTAAATCGTGGTAGTTTTCTTGGTCTCTGTATCATGCAGTTATATGTTTGTATCTCTTTTTCATACTGTATTTCTGACAAAAGCATTATGTTGCTTGACTTTATGTTGAGAATGTAAACAAGAGCCCTATGATCATTGATTTTTTTTCAGTGGCCTGCCATTGAGTTTCTAGAGACGCACTTGGCAAAGATAATTCGGCATTATTTATAAGCAGATCATTGACCTGTTATTGGGTGGGCTAGGGTTAATCATTAGTCATATTAACTGTTTTTCAGAACAGGTCTATGTTTGACAACCAGTACTAATGTTTTTGAACCTGTTATCATGATGAAGTTAGTTTTGTTTCTCATAGTTTCCTCCTACTTATTAATTTCTGCAGCTACTTAACCATGTGTCTACTGTAGCACTCAAGAAAATAGGAAACATTTGTTTAATTTTGTTAAATAAAAAAGAACATGCAATATGAGATATTTGACATTTGCAATATATAAGAAATAGTTTTTATGGTCTGTGCATGGCGTGTATCATTTTGTGGAAAAATAATAGCATGTTTTCTTTTTCATCAGTGATATTTAGAATCAAGGGAAAGGATGGAGCTGCACACATTGAGAGGAAAGGGCTTTGTAAATTAACGAAGAACCACTGATCACACACCTCTTGCTTCCATTGTCAACCAGCAAGACTACAACAGCCACCATTGCCATACAGCAAAAGAAAAGCAGAAAGGTATTTCTGCCAGGAATTTCAATCTTGCTTCCGCCATGACCTCCAACAACTACCAATGTGAGTTTGGCATCTTGACAGGTTGCAGTCTCTTGAAGTTTGAAAGTAGCCATATTTTTAGAGCAGAGGAGCCAGGAATAGCCACAGAGCTTCTGTTTTGTCTTACCAGATTAAAGGTTTTTGATGACAGTATCTGCTTTAAGATTGGGCCCAACATTTTACTGCAGAAGACAAAAAGGGTAGAAATCGATTGAAGGAATGCAAGGGCCCTCTGGCTGTCTAGGATTACTGCTTGGTACAGGCGGGCCAGAGGCACACAAGGAGGAGGGACAAAAATAGATTTTTCCTCCCTGAGAGATGGGGAGGAGTTTTGTGCTGTATTTATGGGACTGATTTCTTGAAATGGTTCCAGGCGCATAATCAGTTGCCAGAACTGTTTTGGATGGAAAAAGAAAAAAATATATAAATCATGTGTGTTTACCAAGACAACAACCATAGGTGATGTCTCAGCTTCCAAAACTATGGATATTTGTAGATGCTCGTATAGCATCTGGCAGTTAGTGATGGGAGGAGGTGGAAAGGGAGTTAGATGACGTTTCATGTACTCTTAAAGGACAATGCTTCATACGGAACAATTAGTTATATGTTTGATTAAATAACATGGTTGAAATCTAGTAATACTTAAATGTAAATACTTGATCTTTCCTTATTATGGTCATATATTTTCATATATCTGCTTTTTTAACCCCACTTAATACCTTATATTTCTTGTATGTATTACAATCATGGTTAGTGACAGGCCTTATATTTCTTAGTTCTGTTCTTATTATTATGTTATAATCGTGAATACATCGATAACATCTCAACTATTTCTTTTAGAGATAGCTCATCTTATATAGGCTTCTGCAATCTGAAGTAAGCGGATCAGATTTTGTGATAATTTTGGCTAGCATTGAACTTTGTGCTTCTTCATTGCCATTTTGCCTGTTCATCTTATTGTTTGCATTTACTCCTTTCTGTCTTCTGTTCTTTCCTTTTTTATTTAAAGTTCTTGCCTGGCTTATTTATTTGACTTTGATTTTTTTTCAATCCTAAATTACTTTCTTGTTTCATTATCTTGAAGTGTTCTTTCTTAATTCCTTATTGTTTTGTGTGCTCTAAAAAAATCTTTGTAGTGGGAATGGCATCATTATCAAGCAAGGATATTGATTATTATTGTTTAAGTTTCTCTTTGCTTTACTTCCTTAAGAGACACGTTGTTGCTAAGGTGAGCAAGAAGACAGACCCTGAGTTTGACAGCATGGTTAAAAGATTAGGCATTAAATGTCTCCATTGCTTTATAAGTTTAAAAGTTTTCACATTTTATTTTTTAATCAGAAAATTTAAAGCTTGGTGAAAACAACATATTGTGTTTATTATTTTTGATGTAACAAATCCTAATGATAACAACAGAAAAGTTAATAGAGAAGTGGAGAGGGTGACAGACCCACTGAGGTCAATCTGTGCGGCACTTAAGAAAGTATTGGAAAATGAGTTTTGCTTGCTTTTTGTCTCAGACCCAGTTGGGAGCAAATTTTATAAAGGAAGCACAAGTGTTGATTCAGGATTTCAAGAGCCCATTGGTAAGTAATCTACTTATATTTAAAAAAAAAGAGAAAAGCAAAAGTAGCAAATTTGGCCAAAAAACACAGATCTGCTGCATTTAATAATGAACTGTTGAGAACTTCAGTCTGTTGATCTTTGTGACTAGGTCATAAATTTCTTGTTTAACGTGATTCCCTGCTTCATATGGTCATTTTCTTCTCATTCATTTTGTGTTTCTGCAAGGGTGTCTTGGGTCTGTTGAAAGGATGAATCTTTTTTTTCCCTTGTGGTGGGTTTATGGGGGTGGGAAGTATAATTTCACTGAGTAGTCATGAATTATAGATAACAGTTGTAGGACATGAGGGATTGGAAATATTTTAAATGTAGTTTATAAAGAAGCCTCTGTGTGTGGGGGGCTGGGGGCACATGCATGCATATTTTATTGATTTTGAAAGTCTCAGATTAATGCCAGAATACACAATAATATTCTTTATTATATGTTTGATATAAAAAGTTAGTGTTTGTTTATATACATATATGTGTGTGCTGGTCTGTCTAAAGAGCTGTGATATAGCCCTAGTTTCTGGCACGGCATTAAAAACAAACAAACAAACAAACTGTGACTAAAGATGTGTGTTTTTAAACATGCTAATGTATGTGAACATGTGGTATACACAAATGTGCTCAAACATCATGACGTGAATATTATATGCATGCATGTGTATAGGTGTGCGCCCACACACACACACACAAAGGTTATGAAAGGAGAATGTGGTGGATCTAAAGAGATCCTAACTGGCAAAAGGTTAGGATTAAACATTTGTTGTGAAAAGCAAAAGCTACAGAGAGTTGGAAGCAAAAGACAGAGGCCGAAACTCAAAAAAGCAGTCTGTACTCAACATGATCCTTTTTTGTTCTATTGATAAACATAGCCACAGTGTACCAAAACACCTCATTAATAGCTATGATTTGATAAAGCAAGCCAGGTTCAAGGGATATTTTTAAAGTTTGTATAATGCTTTTTTTTAGGCATCTACAAAGCTATTTCTTTTGTAATTTTTGAAGTTAGAAAGTTATCACTGGAGCAGGGCATGCACATGCATGGTATTTTGAAGTACTTGGTGTGGACATCTTACAATTTTAAAAGAGCACTTTGCAGTGATTCATACAAGCATTCTTTCTTTTTTTTGTCATTGTGACACAAATTGTCATAAATTCTTTTTGCTGCTGGGATGAAAAGAATAGTAATTGCTCAGAGATTGATTACAGTCTCACTTTCCATTTATTTAGTTCAGGGGAATATCCATCTTGGTTTCTTGGGTTTTTTTTTTCTTTTAACTGTTCAAGTCTTACTGTACTAGAAGAAATAAACAGCACCACAAAAAAATTAATCAATAATTTGAATTTATAGAAATAAGGAAAAAGGCCTCCCCTCTCCTTCCCTTGTCTTTCTGTTTCAAAGTTGTTTGGGAGCTTGAAACTAAAAATATATTCATTATATTTGTCTTTTTTTTTGATGCCATTGCTGCTTTCCCAATCACATCACAGAATCTGATAATGTGATATCACCTTACAGTTTGTGTGGACGACAATAAACACATTTCATATCCAAAAAAAGCACAACATTTTTTTAATGCCTCTTGGGGAAAAAGGCAACATTTTACTTTTTGTAGTTTACAGCTGTATTTATTTACTGCTGCATGTTGACCTATTAAATACTGAAGCATATTTTTATTAGGACATTTAAAAGCTTGAAGAACTGTGCTCTGCCCATGTTTGTGAAAATGGCATTCTCTTGATGTTATTGTATTCTCAGGTGCCTCTTGATACATCACTATTTCTACCACATGGTGACTGTTCCATTTTTAGAATTGTGAGGATAACAGCATATTTAATCATTAGCTTAAGTAGATGGTTGATAAATAGTTTACCCATTTGAAAAATCGGTACTATGCTAATTGAAACAATTTTTCATTTTTTTGTTCACCTTCTACCACCTTACCTATGATTCATTGGTTCCTTGTTAAGATGTAGAAGGGTACAGCTTTAAATGCATGTTCCCCAAGCAGCTGGGACAGGTAGAGAGGAAGGAGGGGGAAGTAAGTGAGGCGTTGATGTTGGAAGAGGGGGAGGGGTAGAGGAGAGAGAATGAGAATTCAATGGAGGAAAACAGCGCCAGGGAGACACACAAGGCGTCTGTTAACTGACATAATTTTTCTTCTAGGGGATTTATGAAGATTATAAAAGACTCATTGCTTTCAAAATCTCACAGCTGCTTGATTGTGTCATGTCTGGAAAGCGAAGCATGCTGATGATAAGCCTGGCCATTCTCTTCTGTGTTTGATATCACAAGACATTCTCCCCTACGTGGATGCAGTGCCAAGTAGACTTGGCAGTACTGTAGGAAGATATTTGCTAGCTTTGTAGTTTCTGTTCACTGTTTTGACTAAATGACGCTACCCTTCCCATTCCATTCTGCTGCCTAAAAAAATATTCTATCCAAGAAGAAAAAGCTATGTGAAAGCAGAAAAAGAATTATTCTAGGTCTGAGATTTTATGACAGTTCCTTAAAGTACATATGAAGCTATGATATGGATAATTTCTAGCTTTGCCAATTCTCTGATGGTGAGGTCCAGTTTCTCTTCCATCCCCCCCCCCCACACTTCTCACTTACATCTTTTACTCCTCTGTATCTGTGCTTAGGAAGGTCGGTATCTGTGAATTTGTCTTTGTTATTCCTCACTTCAAATATTTGGGCACACTTGAACATTCAATCTACCATTGAGCATGGTTTTTATCTATGGTAGAGTTGTACAAATTTAGTCATTTTGTCTCCACAAAAAATAAATATAGAAAATAGAAAATCTTTCTTTTGATGGTTTTTGAAAAGACTAGAAACGCAGAGCAATCTCACTTTTGCAAGGAAGTAGTGTTGGCAGAACATCATATGCCAAGGCTGTCATGTTCAGTTTCACTACTGTATTGCTGAACTATTGATAGACTAAACGAATGTGTTTGTATTTTTTTTGAGGACGTGAGAATAAAGATAACATGATTTAATTATGTAAACTAATTTACATTAATTACAGCTGGGAGTTTGATTAGTTATAGAACATTAAGAGAGTGAAGATAAATTTGTATTGCTTTTTTTGGTTTTTGTTGATGTAACTGAAAGGCTTTGTTGGTGTTGATGCCATTATGACAATGCCTGCTTGTTTTTGATAGCAATAAATTCACATATAATAGAAGCACTCTAGTTTAAATGCGTATAAATGGTGTTAATAGATGAACATTATTTTTATTCCAAAAGATGAAAGTTAAAAAAAAAATTTGTTAGGTTGGTTGGGGGTGAGGTGTTAGAGATCACACTTTTCTTGGGCAAGATTTTTTTTTTGTGAGGGCAGTGCCCATCTCCTCCCTCTCAGTGTTTTACCTTTTCTAACCTTCTAGGGTGTAAGGTACTTGTTCCAGACAGCAGGATGCCTGAGGGAAGTTAACTGTGCCACACTGGTTTCAAACCAGCGCACCTTCATATTTGGTACCAATTCTCTAACCACCTGGCTCTTCACTTTCCCAGATATCAAGATGGGAACTCAGATGTAACTGAAAGGCTTTGTTGGTGTTGATACCATCATGACAATGCCTGCTTGTTTTTGATAGCAATAAGGAGAGCCTAAATGAAAACAAATGTTAATATTTAATTTATTTAGAATTAAAGGATACAGAATTGTATATTTTTTTTCACCAGAAGATTGAAACCTGTGCATTTTCTATGCAGGTTATATAAGACGAGCTTTTCCAAGGGATTTCTAATAGGAATGCTCTTTATATGAGAGAGTGGAAAGAGAGGAAAATATTGGTCCTTTTGAGTACTGTTTTGAAGATGCAGTCATGTATGCTCTGCTTGCCTAGGCATAGGAATACCCCAAAGGATCTTCATTTCAGGATGAATTTCTCACAGACCTTACACATGTTGCTGTAAACTTTGTACAAGGCATTTTATTTTACGTTGCTGTAACTTTCTCGCCCATAGAGAATGGGTCAACAACACACCCATTTGTTTTAGCATCAACCACTTGATTCAAGTCAGTAGCACAGGTGTGCTTGCTTGTTGACACACTGTTTTGCTCCCAGGGAACATCACTGCTTCTGAATCATGGCAAGAAGAATAATTTTGCACTGGAAATTTAATTTGTGTCCGAAAATACATTGAGATTGACTAGACAATAGTCTTACACAAACTTGCTTTGGATGAGCATGAAAACAGTACAAATAAATATATGAAAAATAAATGTCAAGTAAAATTGTACAGCAGATTTTTTTAATATCATCTCAGGATACAATGTACGACAGGGACCCATTTAGTTCAATTTGCTGGAATTCCCATTTATTTATAATGCATTGGTTCTTGTGCATGTTCATAAACTTTATTGCTCTCCATCGACATAAATTGTCGCTTATTTTCATAAGTCTGTGTGAAGAACATTGTCAAGAGGTGTTTTTTAATTATATATGTGCATTTTAGTATTGAAATGGGAAATTTTGGATTTTCTGATTGCACACTCATTTGGAAAGGGATTCGGATCTGTTGGTTATCCTGGTTTAAAGTCTTCTCTGAGGCATATGGTTTTATTGGTATACTGGCTTATGAAAATATTTGGAGTGATAGCATGAGTGGACATGTCTACACAGTTGGGTGAATGCTGCTAAGTCAAGGTAATCTTCATTCTTAATGTTTCTTGGCTGATGCCACCACTCAATGTTTAGCCAAGTTATCTCATCTCTTGTGGTAAATATGCTAGAAGCTCATATTCAGAGTATACAACATGAAACAGCAACAGGTAAATTTGCAGTCTGTAAATAGAACTCACTACTGGTTGTATGATCAAACAAGTTTCCATGAAGGATAATGTGCGTTGACCAGAGATCGTTCGCTGTTCTCCAGCTTCATCCAGTTTAATTTGAAGTTTACCGTTTGTAGAGAGAAGGTTTTCTTACAATTTGGTTCTTATACTTGGGTTCTGGTTTACTATCCTACTGGTTCTGTAATATTGTGTCATGGTTATTAAACGGAGCTAAAACTAGAAGAGCTAGAGTACTCTAGTCATTTAGCCTGTAAACTAATAATTTTTTGCAGTGAAGTCATTCTTGGACATTCATACATTGTACCTTCATCTGCTCAGTGCTACAGATTGGCTTTTCTCTTTGTTGTTCTGTGACCTTTTCAGACAGATACTGGAATAGAGATTCAATTATTTTTCTTAGAGAACTAATGCTGTGTGAGTGGCTTATGATATTTATTGATTGCTAAAACAGATTTTGGAATTCAATATACTATTTGATGATGCTTTAGCTATAGACCTTGGGCCAGTTGCACAACACATTTCTAATTTTAAACACTTTTAGACCTTAACTCTATTTAGATAATTAGTTTAAAGTGAACACCACAATTTTAGAATTTTTATAACTAAAACTGCTTTATGTAAGATAAAGTTGTTTAAGTCTGACTTTCCATCTGGTCAGTACAATTTTTTGTATGTTTTTCTGCAATGCATCAAAATGGCTAAGAAGAGATTTTGCCTCTTTAGAACAGTTTTAATGTTTAGGAACGTGTCGTGCAACTGGCCCAAGATATCTAGTTCTTTTGGGCTGCTAGGTCATAAGGGATATAGACATCCTTTTATCCTAGAATGGGAATGGGATTAAAGTGTCAAGGTTATAAAGTGCACCTGGCCTCAGTATCACACTTGTGTTATGTAAATGCATCATATATATATTCCTACATATATGCAGTATGAAAATGAACAAAGGTTAAATTGCATTTTGTAATGATGACATACAGGTTTTTGAAAGATTTGTGGTAAATTATATTTATCTTAGTAGATTCAAAATGTGTGCTTATAATTATAGAGAAAAGAAATAAAATTTATTAGATCAACAGTTAAACCAATAGTCCATAAACCAGACAACTAATACATCTTTTTAGCTTAATTCTGGAAAATGCTATCATGACATTGATAAGTGATTTGACATAAGATTCAAAAAGTGTGGGTAGAGCGCCTTCTGATAGATAGCAGTATTTATTGTGGTTAATGATTTTTGGGTTAACTGTTTACAAATTCCTGAATAATGAAGATGACATTTTAGCATTTGACAATTGCCTATGTTTGAGTAGTCATTTTTAGGTTCAGCATTGTCTTAGATTTGGGATAGGAGTTATAGCAGTTTGAAACTCTGCACAGGTTACACTACTTAAACAGATTTTTTTTTAAACCCGATATTATATAGTTTTGTAGCCCCACAAAGTCTACGTTTGAAACCCTGTGTAGGATGTATATCTTGTGTAAATTATACTACTTACAAATTACTGGTACCAGCTACGCTGTCTCCTCCATCTGCCACAGCATAGACGGCAGAAGAAAAAAAGTTTGTGACTAACATATTTTGAACAGAGGAGGCTTTGTGTGTGTTTGGTTTCATAAACTGCTGTCCCTCAGAAATAAACAAGCACAAAAATCCCGCAAAACAAAATAACAAACATTATTTGGCCATGATTCTTGAGGTATGCATCTCTTGGTTTCAAAAAAATATAAAAAAAACTGTGGCATGAACTTACTGATGCTGCATGCCAGGTTAACGGGGACCATCTATTATTATGTCAGGACCTGAGGGAGTAAATTGTCGGAAGCACTACTGCCAGTTTTTCGCGAGAATCGCTGAAACACTCCCGCACCCAGGCGCAGATGGATTATGTTTATAGCTGTCGGAATGAGGAAGGAAGCCTCGACAGTGTTGAACAGGTCCCGGTAGCCCAAAATAGTCGTCTGCTTGGCGCTTTGTCGCTTCATCGTCGACTGAAAGGGAACTCTGCTTGTCTGAGGTTTCTCAACGACACTGGACCTTAGCTGTGAGAGAGTTGAGGAGGGAAGGGATTCGTCGCCGGAATCTTAGCCGTGGCCACTTGCAAAGCAAAGTGAGGTGGGCGAGGGGTGGGGCGGGGTGGGGGAATGAAAGTGGTTGGGATGCAAAGAGCCCTTGGCTTCAGCTACTCTCCTCGCTCTTCTACCCTACCTGACCTCTCTTCCCTCACTTGGCGCGATCGTTTGACTTGGCCTCTTTGCCCCCGAGGAAGGGAAGGGCAGGGTAAAATCTGTTTTAGCGAGTCCCGTTGCTTAAAATAGGCGAAGTTACCGTCATACTGGCAGGGCTTGCTGGCACGCTTAGCATTCGTTAGACCAGCACCTGTTCCGTATTTCGATGTTTGACGGCGGTTGTCCTTAGACCTCGAGCAGGATATTGCGTAGATTGGTGTACGTCCTGCTACGAACCGTGTGCGCTTAACTTAATGAAAGTGGAGATACGTTTACTGTCGAGACAGTGCAGCTTTGCAGTTAGCAGCACAAAATAATGTAGATGGGTAAATCATAAATAAAAACAAAACATCGGAGAGTCGACTCGAACGATGTTCATAATTGGAGCATTTCCTGATTTTACACAAGACAATTAACAGAAATAGTTTTTAAAACTTGCGGAAGATTTATAGATTAAAATCTACACACTAAATCATGCAACTGGGTGTTAAAAATTACAAAGGGAAATATAAAATAGCCGACATTATGAGTTTGTATCAGTTTTTTTTTTTGAACGGTGTTGTTGGAATAGCAATGTGTCTGCTCTGTAGAATATTTACGATCAAACAGAGCTTTGCCAGTGATACTATATATAGTCCTTACGGGATTGGCCAAATTGCGATGGGCATAGTGAGTGAAAAGTGGCTGAGTTTGTGTGTGACTTGTGCTGCACGTGACAACAGTGCCGTCGCTGCGATTCGATCGGTTGCTTCAGGTAGAGTCGAGGTTGGGATACATGAAAATGTATTCGTTAAAGACCAACCTGAATATTTTGCATTTTTTTCAGATATCGGTAGATATGGGGGTACAACTTTGATATGGGGTAAGACGCGACAGCCATAACAAAAATGGCTCGCGACATTTGTCGTCTGCTCGCTCCACTCAATTGCCCAAATGTACCTAATAAACTAACCCTAACCCTAACCCTACTCCAAACCCTAACCCCAAACCTCTGACAAAATAACATAGACCGGCCTATGGCGTCACGTCTTACCCCATATCAAAGTTATGCCGATATAGGTGATATAAAACTAACCTGTAAATTTCAGCCTCCAAAACCCATCCGTTAATTATCCGCTACGAATGGCACCTGCGCCGCTGACAGTGTACTACGTCACGCTAGTACACCATTCACAACATTGCCAGCCTCCAACACCAAACAGAAAGAAAGAGAGAATGAGCGACAGTTCGGATTATTCAGACGCTGAAAGTTTGCATTTCTCGTGGTTTTGAAAAACTGCTAATTTAGCACGAGAAATGCAGACTTTCAAGGTCAGAATAATCCGAACTGTCGCTCATGCTCTTTCTTTGCTTCGTGTTGACGGTTGGCAGTGTTGTGAATGGTCCACTAGCGTGACGTAGCATACTGTTAGCGGCGCTTGTTGATCGCATGTGTGAAACGCGTACTTTGATAATTAATGGATTGGTTTTGGAGGCTGAAATTTACAGGTTAGGTTTATATCACCTATATCTACCGATATCTGCAAAAAACGCAAACCATTTAAGTTGGTCTTTAAGACCCTTGCCTATTGCGAATGTAAGTTTCTGTATGCTGATGTAGGCCACCAAGAAATAACGCGTTGGAGGAAATTGCTGACAAACTCGCTTGTGGCTGCACAGTATCTAGGGAAATTGTTAACTCGATGTTTAGATTAACTTCCGCCAAAACAAACTGCGACAAAAAAGAGCCGCATGACCTCAAAACAATTCAAGTTGTGATAGTGTGGTGGTATAGTTGTATGACTTGGCTGTGAAGGTGGCGTTAATTTCAGAAGTTAACTGTCGGTGGGTTTTTCTTCACATCAAACCGAGGACGTCTTTTAACATTTTATTGCAGTTATCCATTATTTATTCGAGAGTAAGCAGAGTTCTTTCTCCCCCCCCCCCAACAAAGTTTTAAAATTAGCTGGTTACCCAAGAATCACAAACACAAATAAATATGACATAAATCGTACAGTTACAGTCATCAGCTTTCACTGTAAAAGTTGCTATATTTCAGTTGACACATCGTTTTTTACTTACCTGGGAAGTTAATATGACAATTGACTTGGGGGAATAAAACGTCGGAAGGATGACCGTGACGTGACGTACTACTGTGCGCTATAGTTAATGCTGCCATGTTAGAAAGTCGTTTTTCAGATGTTGTTGCCGATGCAACATTAGGTGCTTTGACAGAAAATGAAACAGCTTTCGTATTTCAAAAGCGGTCGCAGCTATTCTTCCTTTCGTGCACGTTTCTTTCTGTAGATTTCCCGTGTATATTTCCCTCAATCCTCCATTTCTTGATTCTCGTTTGTACAACTGAGGCGAAGCCTGACCCACGAAATATCTTGTACCCCACCCTTTTTGTGTGTGCATGATTTAAAAAAAATCTATCAGTGGCTAGGTTGGAACGAGAGGGCATTAGCTATTAAGGCTATTTGAATACTAAGAAGATTCAGTTGTAGACACCTTCCTTATTTTTTGGTCAGGCATTGCCAGCAAACATAACTAGAAAAGTTAAAATCAGTCATAATATTCTTGCCATCTCTTTTGATTGTCAGCCATTCTTCGATGAAGATCATGTTTTAAAAACAAAAAACAAATAATTTCACTTTGCATAAGCCTTATGATTGGGGATAATATAAAAAATCAGCTTTCTTTTAGTTTTGTATAAGGTATCGTGTATCTGATATTTGGGCGAAATGTTATTGCTGTGCCTGAGCGAGACGGTATGAGCAGTGGTGGTTGAAGATATACGAGGATAGGGAGGGTTTGAGGGCTGGGCATAGCATATTGGTGTGTGTGGTTGAGCGGTCACTCGTGAGAGTGAAGGTAAAGCTGAGGACCATTTTTAAGAGGCCTTGATTGCACGATG
Source organism: Marisa cornuarietis (assembly GCA_004794655.1). Classification (NCBI taxonomy): domain Eukaryota; kingdom Metazoa; phylum Mollusca; class Gastropoda; order Architaenioglossa; family Ampullariidae; genus Marisa; species Marisa cornuarietis. Next base: position 8,958,604 of record SMMW01000554.1, on the reverse strand, counting down.
ATGGGTTCGTTTTTGACCTCGTTGCACTGTAGACCGGCCCTCTTGCTGAGCATACACACTCGTGGCCATGGTAACGCCGACGTACCGTGGTTTTACCGCACTTCTTGTACTTAATTCAAGAGCATTTGATGAAAGATTGAGCGCTGGATGCGGGACTGCTAATGGCCAAAACATTGCGATGCAGGTTTTTGTATTTACTTCCCTCGGCGATTTAACCCTGTAATGGACTGAACTTTAATCAGTTGTGCACGCACGCACTATGGTCGTCATGTATTCATAGTACCAAGGTTTATAGAAGACTGCGTAGGGTTTCCTGGCGTGCTGCAACTCGTTGTGGCTAACAGTGCTTGTGTGTGTGTGTGTGTTTGCATGATGTGAACAGGATGGTCGTCATCTCGACTTTTGCCTTGCGTTGCTTGCACAATAAACACGGGACTTACTGTTGTTTACGTGACCGTTAAAGTGGCCAACACACGGGCGAAGCTGCTCAAAATTTGCAGAAAAACTGTTCATCAAAATAAGATGATAATGAGTGACAATGGACGTGTACTTGATCACAGATGTGAACTTTTACATTCTGGAAGACATTAGCCCAACGTTCCAAACACTAGAAATAGAATAATATGGAAAAAATTGTATTGTCATCACTTCAAGAAAGATCCTTATCTGACTGACTTCTCGAGCTTTGCTATTTATTAAATCACTTACGTCGGCTATCGTCGACTGTGTTTTGGATCACACATTTACTTTGATCCCAATAACTGGCGTCTCTTCCGGAATAATGTGTATCTTTTAGCATAAAAAGAGTTGCGTAGATCATTTGCAAGTTCTGCAGATATCGCTGATATGGGTTAGTCTGCGTCGTACCAGAGGCGGTATCCATTGTATTTAGTCTCTAGGTATATGAGTGCGATTGTGCAGGCACCTCAGCATCATAACAGAGAAAACAGTTGGGGGTAGGTCCCCCGCAGAGTCCAATCACCACGAATGCACTGGCACGTTGGCAAGCAGCATAAATCGTTGGTTTACATAATAACACAAATATTTTGAATGGTATGGTAGCTGATTTTTTTCCGCATGGAAGATCTGTTTGGGCGGCAGACATACCTTTCACACTCTCTCCTCCTTTTCTCTTTTTTTTATTTTGTCATTTTATTCGTTCATTAATTTTTTTATTCGTTCTTTCACGCCTTCGTCCCTTTTTTACTTTCATCCTTCCTTTTTTTCTTCCTTTCCCGAAGGTGTGCCGTCAATCGATTTTTCTCTCTTGCATTTTTTCTCGCCTCTATTGGCTCGCCTGTCTTGGAAAAAGGTCAGCTGGCTAAATTTAACTGCGTGTGCCAATAATAGCGGAGCAACTGTCGTTATGACTTGGCCTGGCCGGAGCCATTTGAATGCCAGGGGAGCCAGGGGTAGACAGTAGATAGAGCAGACGGGGCGGGAGGAAATTCTCCCAGGCGGCGGCGGAGGGCTTAGTGTGTGGGTCTAAGCGAGGATTGTGGCTGAGTGGATTGGGGCGTTGCATAATGAAAATGTCCACTTCACGGCGAGCCACATTAGGGAGCCATTGACCGGAGGTCTCCTTTGGTACTTTAATTAGGTAGGACCTTGCTAGTGATGGTGTATTGTTCTCAGACTTTTTGGCGATACAGTCTGGCATCGTCTCTGCTTTTTTTCTTAAATCCCTTATTTGGATTGTTAGTCCGCGAGCTTTATCGTGGATATGGGGACGTTATTGATACATCATTATCTAAGTATTTCCAACATGTTTTTACAGTATTTTATATCGTACCAATTTCTCATATCAAACTTTATTTAAAAACTAATGCGTGAGAAAGGAGGAAAAAGGAGCGGATGCATCTCAATCTTATTAATCGAATTTTCGAGAATGATCTATAGACTATATAAGAGAAGCCCTGTTAGGCAAGAGTGGCATATACCGCAGTAATTTTGATGCTAGCATCCGCGCTTAAAAGTATTAACAATTTCTAATTCTCATGGTAGTTATAGGACCAGTTCCACAACTTAGTTCTATTTTTAAACACTTTTAGATCTTAAATATATTTAGATAATCAGTTATACAGTAACACAGTGCTTAATACAATTTTTGAAACTGTTTAAAGCTAAAATTGTTTTAAATAATTTAAACCACACTTTCGCTCCCTTTGGCACAAGCTTTCGCGTGCGCTTGTGCAACGCTTGTAAAAAGGCATAGCGATTTTTGAAAAAAAAACGTTTCTAAATTTGCTTTTTTAGAACAGCTGTAATTTTTAGAAATTGGTGTGGAGAGTCCACGCGACTAGAGCGGAATGCATCAAGTGTTGAAAACGCAGGAGCTTGTTTACGAGCATTTTCTTTCGTTTTTGAATAAAAAAATTAACTTGTTTTCTTCCTTTCCTCGGCTGTGCTTCGTTGAGATACAACTTTTGAGGTATTTTTGGTTTGGAATTTGGGGCAGGTAAATTGTGTTAAGAACACTTATTGCTCTATCTGCCCTGAGTGTGTCCTCCGCTGTTTGCATATTTAAATGTACAGACAATTTTTCGTGGGATTATTGCCAGATGGATGACCGAATTATTTTTGCTGTTCCGTTTGTTTTGTCCCTTTGCTAGTCCACTGCCTAGAAGCTTGGCGAATCGCATAAAAAAAATAAGCATGTTGCATTTTCGGTATTAACGATCGTCATTGTCCTTCAGCTCTCTACTCTTATGTAATTATACTCACTTCTTAATATTAACTATGATCACAATTGTCTTGTCATTCCGAAAGTGGCGTATCGGAGGCCAGAAACAGAACTTTTAGAGACGAAACTTTTACAAGATAATGATTAACGAATGCGAGTCACGCGCCTTGGTATCAAACCCAAAATAGTTTGAATTCACTCTGTTAGTTTCCAGGAGGTTTCCGGTAGCCCTCAAAGTCCGAATCTATCGCGTTTAGGAAACAAGTTAAAAGAAAATCCAGCCAATTGCGAGCACTAAAAAAGGCGGGAGGTCGTAGTTGAAGAGACGCTCTTGGGGGACGGGGGAGGGGGAGAGGATGAGATTCGGCTTATTGATTACTGGCGTTAATGAAGGTCATGTGTTTCCGAGCGTGGTGGCGGACAGGAAGGGGCCAGGTATTGTCTTAGTACTGAGCCAGTGGAGAGCACTGCTCCACACACACACACACACACACACTCACACACACATATACACTGCAAAATAGAATTACTTTCATTTGACCTTAAATGGCCGGTTGATCACATTCGTGATCGCATTAGTGCGTGCCGGAGCGAGAAAGCACATCATTAGTGAGGTGGAACTTGCCTAACCTGACAGCAGTCTCATCCATCTCTTTCTTGCTGGTGTCAGACTCCCCACCCCCCACCACCACCAGACACACACATCACTCTGCCTTTCTCCAGCCTTTCATGGATCAGCTGGAAAGGTCGCGACCTCGGATTTTAAAAAAAGGTTGTGGGTTTGTTACACAATACCCGCGCGTTTGATTTAGGGATCGAGAACTATTTCTGGACTTGTTATTTTGTGGGAGCCCCATGATGTGCCGTGCGCAGAGCTTGTAAACAGCTGTACAATACGACAGTATTATGGTCGCTTGATACCGAGTCATCGTTACCTGATGATTCACCTTGTATATGGGTGTTTCCTTGCACTGCACAATTTACCACTTGGCTTGTTTATTTATTATTATAATCACCACACAGACAGGCTTCGCGTTTTTATTGTCTCCCTTGTACCCACGCATTTCAAGGGATATGGTTTCATTATAGGTTTGGCGTTTGTCCAAATTTCACTTTTGCCCTTCCCTTAAATCTGTGTTTTAGATCATCCGCCAGTGTGTTGACTGTTTATTTATTCGTATCATCGTTAACAGCTTAGAGAACTTGTAGTACTGAGAAAACTACCAACGTGGCCGAGTTTTGGATGATAACTTTTAGTTCTCGGTATCTAGCTCCCTTCCCAGCTTTGTCATCATCTCTTCTATCATCGTCTGTTTATCACCCGCCTATTTCTCTTGTTCCTTCGCCCCTTGCTGGGAACTTAACAGAATGATCCTTGGTCCTCTCTTTTTTATTTTTATTTTTTTTGGGGGGTCTTTTTGTCTATTATAGCAGTTGAGAACCTCTATTAATCGAGTTCTTTATGTAAAAACGGCCTGCCTCACACAGGTGTGTTGTCCTTTGGTAATTACTCCCACCTGAGTGAACGTCAGCGGTAAATAATCAGCTTGACACCTTTAGTTTTCACGTTGATGTGCACGGTAGATTTAGTCTGTCAATCCACTCACTGCTGCCTTGTCGGACATTGACTGGAGCCTGGTTATGTTGCAGATACGGTGAGCTCCCCTGATGCGGCCATGGAGATCAACAGTTTTCTTCCCGGCAGCAGAAAAGGTAACTGAAACATTAACTGTTAACGGTTGGAGTAGACGCATGGCATGCTATACCTTAACTTTCTCCATCATTCCTTTCGTCTTACATTATACTGACCAAAATACTGTAAGGTAATAAAAGGCTGTACATGATCGCTGATGTAGAGAATCGTTACACCTGAGAACTGAAAGATTGTGTGTGCACGTGTCAGTGTGTCAGTGAACCCAGCAAAACCGACCGTCACAGAATCGCTGAGTTGGTTGGAAGTCCTTTCGCTGTCTTAAAATGTGAAGACCTTATGGAATCGTTTACAGAACAATACTACGGTCGAAATGCGATTATTTGAGACAGTTGCCTTGTCATTGGCGAAAAGCGTTGCTAATTGTTTTTATTTGTAAACTGTACGTTGCTTGAGTATTGTTGGGCATGGATTTCTACGATGCTGCCTACGATGAGCTCTGAAATAAATAGTAGAAGATATATTGTTCCCCCCCCCACCGCCTCCTACCTCAAACCTGCCGTCTTTTCACCCACCGATTTGTGTTCGTTGCATTTTTACTCTAAAGTCTATTTTAGGATTCGTACACAATTAACATTCTTCGTCAGCGCTGTGCCGGAAATAACTTTTAGTTTACATCTTGCTTCCAGATTCTGGAGACATCCAGCACAGAAATATACTGTTTTGCCCCCATAAGCCCAATATTAAAAAATGTATATATGGGTGCGTGCGCAGACGCACGCGCTTTTTAAAATTGCTGTTGTGCAGTTACTACAGAAATCCATTATTTCACAAGGAGGGCTGCCTCAGTCGTTGCTGTGTGTATTTCAAGGCTTGAGTTGCTGCCAAGTATAAATTGGTTCTTATGATCGTTTTATACTGGTTACGGGTCAGCTATATTATTCCTCGCAGTGGATGTTTATTAGGAGAACTGTTTGTCATTCTCCTTAAAAAAAAAAATTAGTAATTTACATGTGTTTCCCGAGTCAAGAAAACTCGAGCATGATAAGAAGTGGTTTTTGTGTTACGGAAACAGCTGCTAAATGTCACTTTAGGATGATTGAAGAATTGGTGTTTTCGGCCTAGGGTGGAACGAATTTTATCATCGTGATTATAAGGAAAAGAAAAAAAAATAGACATATTTATCAGTAAAATTTCTGGGTTTTATATCAACACAGGATACGCTGTACAACACCCTCGAATTTGTGTTACTTCGGTGCGACTGCTTTTGTTTAGATCATCAGTGTGCTATCTCCTGTTGACGCTGTGCAACGGTATAGGGTTGGGAACGAAAGACGAGATCATCGCATGAAAGAGTTAAAGGTTTGCCGGAGTCCAGCTTGAAAATAGTTTGCTTTAAATTGCTAATGGAGCAATAAACCTTACCAACGCCAATAGCTTGTCACGAAAGTGCGTCATCGATTTTTTTTTAATCTTAAAAAAAGCTCTCCTGGGTGCACATCGCGCATCGTGTGACGTCATTAGAGCTCTGCATCAAGGCCGCCGCCAGCGTGAGAGGTGGGAGCGCGCGCTAATTGGGCGTATCCAAGATAACTGTCATAAATCATGACGTCATTGGGATGACTTCTTTTTCGCCCCCAGCAGGTAAGAATGTCGATCCTTGAAGGCTCCTATCTCGAAAATGGAATGCAATATATTGGTTCCGTTTTGAGATTGATTTTATTTTTCTCAGAAGCCGAACTCCGTCATTTGAATATTATTTCGCACGCTGATAATAATAGCATTAGCGAAAAACACACCCTTAGCAATCTGGAGACTGCCACAATCTGGATAACTTTCAAGACGTCGCTCTTGTTCCGGGACCTAAGGACATATTTGACCGTGAAGAACTTCCACGTCACTCTTTGGGTATGCGATATGTTTCATTGGGCGCCATTTAACTTTGATAGTTGAACCATAAGAGACTGATCGTTGGACTACAAGTAACTGATAAATCGTTTGTGACCTGGACGTTTAAAGGAAGGGTGTGGGGTAGCTTCTGATTTCGATACGCCGCACATGGAATTAAACGTAATTTGGGATGGTAGACAACATTTTAAGCCCCTTGTACCTCGTTAATGTGCGTGAAACACGCAGAAGACGACGCGGATGTTTCGGGCCATAAAGGGACGAGGAAGGTTTGACTATCTGTGTGACCTGTACACCTCGCCACGGGAAACTGTGAAAGGAGGCGCCACGTTAAAGGGAGAAGCACCTCTCTTCGCCTTTTCCAACGACTTGTGGCGATAACTGTACTGTCAAGTTCTTTAACTGTTAATCGGTTCGCGTTTGTAGTGATAGCATATTTACAGGAGCACGGGAAATCGTGCGCTCGGTTCTTGTTGAATTTTTTTTTAAAACACGTGTTTAAATGTCTCGATATCTTTGTGTGTGTGTGTGTGTGTGTGAGAGAGAGAGAGAGAGCGGTCAGGAGGGTGTGTGTGTGTGTGTGGATGTTATGGGGGAGAGGGTGTCCATTTTAGCTTGTTGCGAGTTTGGAGGGCGTTTCGGTCGACATGGCTCCAACATGCATATCCAACTGGGCAAGTGGGCGTAATCAAATGCTGGTGAGATGCTGGAGCCTACCCGGCCAGATGGAATGACAGGAGCTTATCACTTGGTGTAAAAACAACGACAGAAAAGAGCACCGCTCTGCAGAGGAGGAGATGAAGAGACGTGCTTGATGACCCAGGACCCATCCATGGGTTATTGCCAGATAAATATTGGCGAATCGCTCAAGATACATCTACATATAACCAAATGTATGAGCACATTTAGCGCCTACAGAGTTCCGCCGGAATGAAGGAATTAGGCACCGAATTGCTTACTACCTGTTGATGTTGACGACAAAGACAGGATAGATTGTGTAACATTAATTTTTTTTTTTTAGAATTTGAAGCTTCATAGTACCGAGAATCACTGCCCAAGACTTCTTAACGCCTGTTCTGGCCTTTTTCATACTTGTAAGGATATTCCTGTATGATTACGTCATACACAGACTTGGTGCTGGCGCACTTCAGTCATTCAATTTTAAAAAACCCAAAGAACTCTAAGCAGTAAAGAAAACGTTCCCACCCACTCCCTCCTTCCCCACCAAAAAAATGCACCACTTACCCGAACCCTGAAATGCCAAGCGTTCTCGCCGCAACCTGTCAATAAAACAGGGGTGGCAAAGTAACCACTATCACCACCCCCTTAGTGCTAACAGACTGGCAAGGCACCGCGGCTCATTGCTAACAGACTGGCAAGGCACCTCGTCCCAGTGCTATTCTCGACAGCGGAACGCTCAGCCCTCCTGCTTAGGGCTGTAGGATCTGTGATAACACCTCGAGTTTCCAGGTGCTACCAAGATGGCGACCCGCGGCAAGTCGCTTATGTCTGAGGGTGGGAGGGAAATCTTTGCACTTCCCCTCACTGAGCGCTGTCTGACCGGCCTTTCCCCACTCCCCTGTCTCGCCACGCTGTTTTAAGCTGGCAAGGTTTGCAAGATAGGTCAGTCTGGCAAGAAGCTCTGCCTCGCCGTTGCACACTTGCAATTGCGTTATAGAGAGTTTCTGGAGCCTGTTACACGTGTTAGACAGCCTGGCGTACCAGGCTTCACAAACCGAGGAAAGTAACCGCTGGTAACATATTTTGAGATAAATTATTTTGACAGCGCGCGTTGAGGCGGAGAGAGTTGCCTCCCTCAGTCCGAGCGTTCGCGTCAGATTGTCCCGAGAATGCCCTACATTGTGCCTTGTGATCGATAGTCTTTGCAGCCGTGGACCGTTACATCCGCGTATCATCTTTCCAAGATCCTTAACTAGCTTCTTCATGACTGCCTCCTTAGCAGCAACGGTGCTTGCCAGAAATCGAAACTAAAGCTACACCACTACCTCCTACCCATCCATATTGTTGACCAGCAAGCCACATTGTAGTCCTCTTCTCCAATGCAAAAATACAAATATGCAAATACAAAATACAAAGATTACAACATATCTTTATTAATCCTTTTCAGGAAATTGTTTTGTCTGCCAACGGTAAGATACAAACATCGCTTTACAGTAAAAACATTAACACCAGGAAGACCATAAAAAAGAACAAACTAAATCCACTCCATTTACGCTGGTATTTACAGTCTATCTCGCAAGTATTACAATTTGTACACATCTATATAACCATTCAAAATAGGAAATCAGTATATAATAATAATAATAATGAAGATTTTTATATCATCTGTTCAGACGTATAGGTGGACACTCCGGAAAGGTATGACGATCTGCATTTATGTGCGTGTCCTGTTCATGAGCCGATTGGATATCTGGATTCCCAACGAGATAAATGAGTGTAGATAACTTGTGGTTCTAGCTCTAGGAACCCTAAACATACTACTTTTGTCTATGCGTCGGATGTCAAATTCCTGTCAGAGTGGGTGCGAGTCGTCGGCTAAAACTGCAGTTTGTGGATCACCAGCTTGTCATACATTTTTCTGTCGTTCTGTCCCCTCCCAGCCACCCCTCCTGCTTTTTTAATGTTCTTGTTCAGTTTGTGCCTGTCCTGCTTTGCAATGTTCCCAACCCAGCAGATCAGAACGAAAGTCATGGTGTTGCGTATAACAGAGGTGTAAAATATTTGCAGAAGTTCTAAGCGCAAATTAAAAGACTTCTGCTTTCTAGACAGTACAGGCGGCTATGAATTAATAACGTTATCTGCATGAACTTTGCAAATATGTTGATCATTGATAATTGTGCCTAAATATTTGTAACTCTCCACTCTTCTTACTATTTCTCCTGTAATAAGTATTTCACCGAAGCAACCATGTACTTCGTAAAATAAGCGTTTATTTAGTTTTCATAACATTCAACTGAAGATAATTATCATCGCCAGACAAACATGGACAAGAACTTTGGCCAGTCAGGACCTTCTTCCTCAGTCTATCTCGCCGTGATATAGCCTTAGTTGCTGGCACTGCGTTAAGCACAAACAACCAACTTCCTCAGTCTATCACTCTTCGCGCAACCCCATCCCAAACTTTACCAATCCACCCTCACAAGCTTTCATGAGATGCACGTGCAAACACATAAAGTCGATTTTTAAAAGGGAAATAGAAAAAAGGTGTATCGAAATTGGAAACAAAAGGCTGATACTTACTATCACCTTTACGCAGCAACAGTGGGCAACTTCACAGTTTTCCCATTATCAAGAAGGCAACAGCCGATGAAAGGCGGCTGATTTTCCAGTGTCGCTTCCTCTTCTTCTCGGGCATTCATGTTAACCCTCAGGCATGATTGGATGACATATACAGTCACCCCCTTCTCCCCCTAAAAAGAAAGGATAGACTGAAACTTTCGATGAACAATCCTGACAAACACAACTGATGTGTCTTCCCTAGAAGCATTTGTCTCGCGAGGCAGTTGTTGAGGCCCTTGTCCAAACCAGTCCATATTGTCCAAAAAGTAGCCATGACATAGCGATAGTTGCTGGAACGGCGTAAAAAAAACAACTCGCAAACAATTGTCCAAAAAGTGACAGTAACCCTTAACTTACCCTTGCTATACACGCAGCTGTCTGTAATATACAAGCTGCATGAGTTTTATAAGAACGTAAGTCTTAGCAATTGGTAGGCTTGTGACCTTGAAAAGGGGGACGGGGAAACGGTTGATGGAAATGTAAAAGTCAGAAATCGGGCTTTCCGAGCTTTACCTGTCTTGATGGTTGGTTGTTTTTACGTCCGAGTCATCAACTGGGCCTGTTATCAGGGCGAGCTAATCCAGCCTAGGTCATACTCCCGGGAGAAATGTGTGCCGGAAGCGAATTCTGTATCCACAATCCATCATACTTGTTGTCATGGTAACAAGCGCTTTGCAATTTCGCCAGTCCTGATGTTCACATGTAACCCAATCACTAAAGAGAGCCTGAAATACTGGATGGCGTGTTCCGACCAGAGAGGTCCGCGAGAGCGGGAAGTCGCAGTGGATGGGTGTCGTCCAGCAGAGGTGGTCGACTCGGAAAAGTTCACCTTGAAAAGGACCCATGGCTATGGCGGCATAGGCATCCATCTCTACCAGCAACAGTGTTAGAAGGCAAGCAGAGTCGGGGATAAGGTGTCTGAGGTTCACGGCTTTCACGTTGTGGGCTTCTTTGAAGTGAGACCCACTGTTGCAGCGTGAAGTGCGAAGCGTAGGATCCTGTTACATTAGAGTCCACTGACCCATAGCTGTTCACTCCACTGACTCATAGCGGAGTCACTTGACACCATTTGTGTTTGAAAAGAAAAGAAAGACGCGTTCTCAAACTTTAGCGAGCACAGGGCGTCGACTTCACTAACTACTGACTTGACGCCCTCTCCTCTGAATGGAAACGCAGTTGTCACCTCAGAAAATTATTCACAGCGAAGGCGTTAAAACGTTTTCTTAAAAAAATATGACCTGGTGGATGTAGGGACAGAACTGTCAACGTTTTACCATCACGTGCATTAATCATGCCGGTGAGCTCCTGATCATCTAGAAAAAAAATCCCAATGTTTTAAACATACACGATTTGACATCAGCGGTCTGAAAACATACAGGGTCTAAGCTACACAACATGTTTCTAAAACCGTTCCAAGGAAGCTAATTTTGAAATGTTTTTCACAAATCGCTCTTATGCTTTTTGGATGCGTTGCACTAGCTAGGCCATACGAAAAATTGTGCTGACGGGAGCGAACGTCAGGATAAAACAGCTTTATCTTATTTAAAATGATTTTAGTTAAAATAAAGTATAACATTGTGTTGTGCACTGTATTTCTATAAAAATTGTTTATCTTAATTAATGTATGGCCTAAAAGTGTTTAAAATTAGAAATGTGTTGTGCAGCTTGCCCCAGGAGTTTAGTTCGGAGGTTACATCTTTAAGACATTGTGTAATAAACCGCACATATATTTGTTATCAGACTTCAGTGACGTCCTTTTATATGTATACAAATATAGCACTAGGGATGATGACTATTAACAAACGGACATTGCTTTGTAACACTTTTTTTGCTACTGATCAAAAAATCCTCCAATATTTTTATAGGGTGGGGGTTGATTAACTGAGGGTCGAAAAACATTTTATGGATAGGAAACCCAGACTGTGAGTTTAGGGCACGGTGAAGCCCAACCCGCTTTGTGCTACTTTTTACCTACCCTGATAAAGCTGCAGGAAATTTTAAGCATTAAATATAAAGTTTGAGACTGATTGTGTTATCCGTGTTGATAATTTAAATAGTGACTATGGTTTTAAACGGCGCAGGCGCTTCCCAACGAGCTTGATGTAGTGGCGATCGCTGCGGAGGGCACGAGTCTGGCGGTCGTCTTGGAGTCACTCGTACTGGTGCAGTTCTCGTAAGAGTGGACAACCTTGATGTAAACTGTGAAGCTAACGTGATATCCGTCGTGAGACATGGGGTATAAAAATGAGAAGGGTTGTATCATTGTTTGGCGGCGCTAAGTATATTTGAAAGAAATTTTTTGTACCTCAGAGTAAGGTCATAACAAATTGAGTGACTCCACTGCAATCATTTGGCTTGACCGCAACTTAGACAACGAGAGGATCCAAAGGCTGGATCAGAAGTCAGTAAGAATGAACTTTTCCGTCTACAAATAACATTACTTGGGATAAAGAAAAGGTAGAAGGGTGCTTGGTCTGAAATGATTGTGAAAATGTTTCGAAGCATGCAGTCTGGTAACCTAAATAATCAAAAGAAGAGAACTAGAGGGGGAGGAACAAAGCGGACAATGACAATGTTGAAGCGAATAGACATTGCACTTTCTTGCTGCCTGGTAATTTGCGGCGACATACATGATTTCCCGCTGGGTTTTGTTCTGTGAAGCCTTGTGCTCGGTAGTGTCTCGTGCCCGATCCGTCAAGCGTGTCCGAGAAACCAAAGGAAACTAATAACGACAGGATCAGTTTTGTTATCTACAGACCATTAAAAGGTACTGACACCCGAACCCACGGCTGTAGACATTGACGTCACTGCAGCTTGTGTGGGCACTACGTAGTGTCCTTAAGGAAATCGGAGAAGGGGCTAGAGGTGGTCTACGAAAGGCACTTCGAAGGATGGAAAAGTTTCCGGAGAATGCTCTGCCTTTGCCCACGATACAATATGCACAGTGAGTGACGTCAAGCAACAAAGAAAAGTGTTTAAAATAAAACTTGATATTTGAAATTTGTCTTTATCTGGCTATCTGTGAGAATAGCAGATCACGTGAATGGAGTGGCCGTAAATCTCATCTCGGATTTCTCCAGAAATGTTTGGAGTGGGGATGGGGGCACTGGTGGGCAGTTCGAGCTCGCATCGAATTCAAGATCACCATAGTTGTTATTGCATTGTTCATAGCCTACCCACGCCGGTTTTCTCACTGTCCTACGTGCCAGACTCTGCTCTTGCGATTCTGTATTACTTTTAGCATGCCTTTTCTTGGGTGGATGATTAGGCTTATTGTTCTGTAGTTCTGACCCAAGGGGTATGACGAGTGACTGTGTCTTTTCGTTGAGCCATTCTTTGCGTTCCCAGACTCATTGCAACAGAACAGTGAGGGTCTTTGTTGTTTCATCCCTACCCTAATTGATCAGCATAGCTGGGGCGTTATCAACGCCAGGCTACTTTCCTCCTTTCAGAATGTGTACCGCGTTTTTGACCTCTTTCCGTAGGACTGGTAGGTCTGGAGGTTAGATGGTTCTGAAGGAATATTTAAAGGATATTAGCGTCTGTCTTCAGCTGGAAGTTGTAGAGGTCTTTGGAATATTCGGTCCTTTGGTTGAGTACAGCAGTGCTTTCTGTGAGAAGGCGGTTTTTGCTGTCTTCGATGACTTATGTTTTTTGTTGACCTATCTTACAACGAGGATGTCTTTTTTGGGTACTGCCATTGTACCTTGTATAACTGTAGGTAAAACGCCTTTTGGTTGTCATCGTACGTAGAAGTCGGCATATGTCCTTGGACAATGGTGAAATTATTAAGCCTGGCAGACATGCAAATGGAGATCAGCCTGCCGGATATGGGCGTACAGCTGATGACAGCTCCGACAACATCCCAGTGTACGAGGAAGCCCACGCCATGCTCGTTCTTCCCACTTTACCAGAGTTCATGGCCCTCGTTAGTTGCTGTCTCTCCAGATCCTGGCCATCTGACCTCAGCAAGTCCCAAAGTGTTCTGCCTGTAGCGTTAAATTTCATAGGTGATGGATTTTTATTTTCATTTTTCCGAACAGTTGTAATGTGCGGACGTTCCATGTGTTGTTCCTTCCCTCATATTTATGTCTGCTTTGGTTTTAGTAGCAGCATTCTTTCCTCTACCCTCGCCGTGAAGCTTAACGGTAGGGTGCGTGGTCGTTGTTGATCTCCATCGATCCGGCTTGAAGTTTCTTTTGCGGTGAATAGAAGGGTGCGTAACTCCGCGCGTTTCTTCGTGTTTTTTCGCACTCATTTTCCTCGACCCCCGAGCCGCCCGCTTTAGATTGAATAAATAAGCAAAAAACAGGAATCACTTTTTTCATTTTTATGTATACCTTTCAGTCTCCATCTTTCCGATTTTTTAAATTTTATTTCTTTGCCAGAAAAAAGAGACGGTGTTGTATAGAAGGCGCAAAATGTGGACTTTAATTTAATGTCAGTGGGAATATTTTATGTTTGCTATAAGCAATATTTGCCATAACGGACTTCTGTCTTGTATACTCAGTGTTTCTGTTAAAGTATAATATCACAGATATAATAAATATATCTACTAAAACTAGAGCACTTCAAAAAGAAGACTAATATAGTTTGTGTACTTCTGTGTGTGTTAATGTAAAGATGCAGATGTGGGCGGCGAGGAGGAGGTTGATGCAGAAAAGGAGAGAATGAGTGGGAGGCAGCTCTGCTGGTGATGTGAGCAATAATAATAAAGAAAGTAGACGTGCTGTCGCTATTATACATAAAATGTAACAAAACATGAGTTGCAAAATAGGTCTGGGGTAAACTTTGTTAGAAGATTTCCACTCCCAGCCTGTATGTTGGGTGGTGGATGGGTCATTGAGGCCTGGTGACGCAGGTTGGGTTGACAGCCCATTCTTTTCTATCACGACTAAAGATTTTAAAAAAATGCGGCCTTTTGCCTACGTCCAAGGAGAAGCGAAATAGAGGTCGTCGGCATTGGCGAGACCTTTGTAAGGCTGTACCGGAGTTTTATTTTTAATCATTAGACAAAAACAGTCGATATAGTTTATTGCTATGGCTATGCTCCAGTTCCACACAAAGGCGGGAGGGTAGAGAGGTTAAAACACACACACACACACACACAGTGAATGGGGAGGAGGGAGGGAGAGAATCCGGCAAGCGTAGCTTGGGGAAGCGTCGTCCGCATAATGTTGTTATTGTGTGAGTGTGTGTGTGAGAGAGAGAGAGAGACACCGTCTTGCCGCCACGCAGTAGGCTCATCTCTCGCGTCGTCGGTCACTCGGACTGCCGACAGCGCCATGTACGGCCGTACGACTGGAGCGGAGCTGAGATTAGCTGTTGGAGCCGGCCCTCACGATGATGTACGTTCCCTTCCTGTCACACGCGGGATGCCATGGAGGTGTGCACTTGCTGATTGTGTTGGTCTGCTCTCGCTGCTGGCACTGAATTCCTGTCTTTGTTTCCTTACGGGCAGCTTAAGTGTTTTTATGGATACAGACTCGGGGACCGCAGTTTTTGCGATATTGCATACATCTTGATTTGGTTTGTTGCGGACAGAAAGACGAAGATCATAGGGGGAAAACCGCTCATACTCGTGCTCTTTCCTATTCATCACCTGTTAACGGAGAGTGTTGTGCCTTCCTTGTGGAGTTAGCAGAGAGGGACTCATTGAATGTATGGAACATGAGAAAAATTGTACACTATTGTCTGTATAATGATAGTGATGTTGATTTGTATAGCGCTTTCCCCCTCCATTAAAGGGAGGCTCAAAGCGCTTAACTCAAAAGAAAAGCACACAATAATAATAATAATAATAATAATGGATGCTGATCTCAAAAACAGTAAGTTTCAGTGTTCTTATTATTATTTACGCCCACTCCCAGCACCGGACTTTCATTGATCTTCGCAAAGCTAGGATCGGTATAAGCAATGTCTTGAATTTCAAGTGTAGGCCAGTAGAAAGAAAGGTTCGTCAGAATACCGAATTTGAAGTATTAGGGCAACACAGTTGAGAACAGAGCTATGGGACTGACGAAGGCGACAGCAATCCAGTTGCACGCACGGATGCAGGATGACACGAACGCTATCTGTCACCAGACGACATCGCTGAAGCGCATAGATCCAGAATCTAATCTACAGAACATGTAGCAACGTACGTGGTTTGTCAATCATAAACGGAAAACGGCATGGTCCACAATGACCCAAAATGCCAGAAGAGTTAAAAGTGTCGGCGAGGAAGGCCCAGAATTCTGACAGTCAAAAATCAAAGCAAGATGGCAGAACGAAGAACAAGAGACAGAAGCCGCTAGTGGAAGATGTATATTGTAAGAAATGACGCAGGACAAGCACTAAAGTACAATCCATAACGGAGGCGAACGACGCAACAAACATCACAGATGGGTAGGAGAAACCAACAGTCATCGTATATCCATGGACGAGACAATAAGACCACGGACTTGTATTATTGGAGTGCTTGCAGACGATTTTTTTTCAGTGAAGTCATAGAACGAGGCTGGTTACGAAATAGTTTCCGGTTTAGTCACGTTTCAGTTTAACTACTAGAACGAGGCTGGTTACGAAACAGCTTCCGGTTTATTCACATTCATTATTAAGGCTCGCCGAGACTAACAGCGGAGATGAGGCTTAGCGTTGGTCTCGGCAGACAGCAATCCACCTATACACGTCCGTGATACGACAGAGAGCTAGTCCCCTCCAGCCAGTTAGGCAAAGGGATATCACTCTTTGATCCTTATACTAAATAAAGTTATACAAACGATTTTTTTTCCTCACCAATAATAGTTGCTAGAACATTAGTGGTGTTTTAAAAAACAGTGTTTAGTTCTTCAACAGCAGAAAAATGCCAGCAAACTCCCTTTCAAATTATCCTTAGTCTTGAAAGTGTTTCTTCCAATTAAACAGAAACTACTTCTCACTATGCGAGAACATTATGGGTTGTAAAGAATATGAAAGGAAGTATATGTGTGTGCATGTATGCACGCTCATGTGTGTGTGTGTGTGTGTGTGTGAGAGAGAAACTTGAGTACTTTAATATCATTCACAAAGTTGGTGGTTTGCTATGTCCCAGCAACATTTTATTCCACTTTTTATGATCATTATTCTTGTTTTCTTGAGAAAATGATGGTCCTTTTACATCAGATATGACCAAGCTCTGATGCTGATGAAGTGCTGATGATGTTTGCAGGCACAGACCTGGTGGATCAGCACCTCCAGCAGCAACTAGCCTCTCTCAAGCATCAGCAGCAGCTGCAGCAACAGATCCTTTTGCAGCAGTACCAGCAGCAGCGCCAACAACTTGAACAAGAACATGAGAAACAGCTTCAGGAGCACATCAAGGTAAGACAGCCCTGCTGATGTGCTACAAGTTTTCATTTTTCTTGCTTTTATTTTTTTATATTTTTGCATTTTTTTAATTAGTGCTGATTGTCTTCCTACAGTTGTTTTGAAGAAGCAGTTACACATGTTGTCAGATGCAGTATATCAGGGCAAAAGATGTATTTGTCACATCACTGGTCATTTATACTAAATACTAATGCTCAGGTGAAGTCATGCAAGCACATGGTCTTTTGCTTGTGTTTCGTTGATGCATGTGTGCATTTCACACATTCATCACCAACATTTGTTATATAGACACCAGTAGTCATCAACAATTGCTGTATAGACAGACACCTGTAGTCAACACAACACCCAAACTCCCCTGCCTAAGTACATTTACTTGGACACACCCATTCACAGATTCTTCACAGAGTGTGCTTTTGTTTGATTTGGGATTAAAGGCTGACCTTTTTTTGTTTTTTTTAAATTGACAAATGGATCATTTGCAAGTGCTGGAGATAGGGGTGGGAGTACAATAACATAATGATAAAATCTTTTGATATAAAAAAAATAATGAAAACTGCTACTGTGTCATAGTGTAGGAGCTTAAATAACATAATGCTATATTCTGTAATAGTTGATAGCAAGAGCATAGCAGAGTCAGATGTGATATGAAAAAGCATGACTTAATAATAAATATAAAAGAAGATAATGTTGAAATGAGCATATTGCCACTGATAAGTTATTTGAAAGATTTATCTCAAAATATTGCAAAATAGTAAAACTCTCTTTGAACATGCATTGGTAATAGCTCTGCTCATTAAGTGTGCATAATTTATTTTGTTGTATAAAATTGTTAGTTTGGGTTGTAGATTATTTCTGTATTTCACAGTTGTGTGTTCTGTGGACAGCTTTTAATCTATGCTGTTTCAAGCACAAAATATTAATGTTTCCAAGAGTCCCACTACCTTCTGTATGTTCCTGCCCCAGTGCACTTATATGTGTATATATGTGTGAGTAATCCACAAAGTCCCTTAAGCACATTTCAAGTTTGGTCACGTGACCGTGAAAAAGGGTGGAGAATGTAAACACATGGAGTGTGACGATAATGAAGTGGCCAGGCATGCAGCTACAATGGCAGAGGGGATTTTTTTAAAAACACAAAACATAGCCCAGCCTTATAATCAGATGACCCTGAGAACATAGACAGGAAGGGTCAACAATTGGGAGCTTTGGCTGTGATGTACACAAGCTGAGCTAGGATCTGTGTGTTTGTGGAGCAGGGCTAGGCAAGCTAGGAAGAAATGTCTTGGGAGTGTAGGGGTCATATACACACTTCAAAACCAGCACCATTGCCATTGCATTATTTCCAATGTCGTCCTTTGGCTTACATTTGTGTACACAGTAGGTCTGCATGGCATTACAGGCTTTTCATGGAGTACAGTCAGTGCTTCATTAGCAGCCAAAACATTGGGCAACATCTAGGTTTGTAGGTCACAGTCATTTACTACATGTTGAAATTATTCTGAAATGGCAGTGAAACTTTCTTCTCTAACCCTCCACCCCTACACACCTCATTGGTATCTGAAAAGTGACAAAATGACTTTATTACAAAATGGATAGAAGTATAAAAAAAATCTTTGCTCATTATTTTCTTAGCTACACCTTAAAACATCAGTTTAATTTCTGGATTACCTTTTAATTTAAAATGCAGAAAAGTTTTTTTGAAAAACTGTGGTTGAACAATGGTTTGTTGAGGTGCAGGTGCACCGGAAGATGTATATATTTGCAATAGTAAAATTTGGATGGCTTTTCCTTTTATATAGTTTTTTTTTTATAATTGTGCACACAGAATTGCTAATAGAGCTTTAACAAGAATCATTTCCTCTTATTTTCCCAAAGGGTTAGTAGTGTACACTTAGATTATTTACTATGAGAGTTGTTTATTATAATTGTTATGTCATGATATCTTCCCTACCATTATCTTCAACTACTTGAGACTAGTGGCCTAGAGTATGGACCACCTCTAAAACATGAGAAATGGATTTTATTAAATTTTTCTGTGGGAGATTTTCTTGTGATTACCCATTTAGCAGATTTTCAAGCCATCAGGCAATCATGCCAATGGCGGGCTTAAGTGTGCCCCTGGCAAGGGCATTTTTGATATCAGACATCCTGCTGCACTTGAGGAGGAGGGGACTAAAAGCCAGCGGTGCTGATAGACTCTAGTATATGTAGGGATATTAGCCCACTGGACAAACACTAGATAAGTTGGAATTTAGTGCAAGAGGACAAAAGTTGATTTTAAGAGCCGGAGACCTGCAGCACCTTCAGCTTCACTTTTCCAATATTCTTTCCCGCTATTTAAGTGACACTATTCATAAAGGATCATCTCCTGTAAACTTGTGTGGGTATGTGTAAGATATATAGAAGAACATCAACCATTCAGGGGCTTTCTGAGTAAACAAACTGCATTTTTTTCACAGATAAAGACACTTAACGAGGAAAAACACAAGTAGATGGCAGAGTTTTCCATCCATATGATGCAAGGGGTTTTTGAAAGGAGTGGTATCATTCAGTACCAGAAGAACAAAGCAATGTACATTTCATAATATTATGAACTTTTTCCCTGGTATCATGTGATTACACATTTAAAAGTATGTCACTGAAGTTTGATAACAAGTAATGATTAAATACCCTTTCGATGTCCAGTTTGTTGCAAAATGATGACACCTCGGACCTTAATGCTTTTATGTGTTCCAACTCCTGACACCAAATCATTTTAAGACCCCTGGGAAAGTTTTCTTTATGTGATTAGAAGCCCTTTCACAGGGTTTATGCATGCTTCTATGTAAGAGGAAATGTATGAAACAAAATCTCCACAGCAGAATTCATTTGCTGTAAATATTATTGACAGAAGGGAAGGAGCATGTAGCACAGTGGCTAATGTGCACAGATCTGCATTCCTGATTTTTGCAGATTATAACTCTGCACAAGTAGTTGAAACACCTCAGTTACTTAGTGTAGACCATATGAAATGTACAGACTAAGATTTAAAAAATTACAGAACCATAGAAACCCAGATGAATGGCCCAAATGTTGAAGCCTAAAGACTTATAAAGAGTTACGAACTAGAACTTACAGACTGAAGACTACAAACTTAAATACAGCTAATGACCTGAAAGACTTTTGTGCAGTTTCAAGGCTACATGAGGTGACAGTAGCTGACATTTAATAAAAGGCTGATACTTCTTTGGTAATCTAAAAAGACTCATCAATACATTCTAAAGAGGCTTTAAAGGCTTCCACTGTTCATGTAATGAATCGAAAAGAGAGATTAAGTTGTAGAGAATGTATTGAGGCGGACCAGAATGCAGAATTCTGAAAGAAATATTTCATTTCCTATTTTCTGAATAATCTCAAAGCATCAGCAGCGTTCATAAAAACAAGAGTTATTTTCATTAATAAGCCCGCAGGTTTGGTCAACTTTGTACCTTTAGGGTAATTTAATACTATCTTTATACTCATCTCATTCTAATTTTTGCACGTGGTGTAAGAGCATATTAATCGCATGACACATTTAATTCTGAAGTCCATTTTTCAGGAAAATACTTTCAAATGTGAACAGATATTTACCTGTTATATCAGTAATTGCATGGTCACACTTTAAACTGTTGTTGCTGCAGCTAATCACATGAAAATGATCTACACATTTCGGATAGCATTCAGTATTTATTTGGCGGTGCATCAAATTTTAGGTTATTTTAAAAATTATTGATAAGATTTCATTCTCTCCCAAAAAACATTGTAGTTTTCAGATAAGATCCTCTCATCATCCTCTGCAAATAAATAAAAGACAATAATAAATTTAAAAAATCCATTTTCTGCGAAATAAAACGAGCATTTAGAAATTTGCATGTATGAACTTGCAGTGTTGTGCCCACCCTGGCGTTTCCATGCACTTGTTGTTGTCAATTTGGCGTTGGTGCCGTAAGGTGTGCGCGTGATCTTTTTTTAAAAAAAGAGGCCTGAACAAAGCTTAGCAGTGACGTAGACTCGATCTTGCCCTTTGCAGTACCTGCAGCACCGGCGCCGCCTACAGCAAGAGCATGAGAAACAGCTGCAGGAGCATATCCAGGTACTGGCCGCTTGCTCACTTATTTCCCTTTTGTTTTTACCATCCTTGTCCCAATTACCTCCCCTTATTGTGCTGGGAAAGGTTCAGAACTAGAGGCTCTAAATGTTTTAATTTTGTTTCTTCTTCATTGCTTCAGTTATGTTTTGCGGTGTGTAACGAAACTGTAAGAAGCAGATCTATATGTGCATTAAAAATGTTAATCAGTAACTTGCATGCTAAGAGTACGTGGTTAGAATTTATTATTGTTTTATGGTTGAGTATATATATATATATTGCCCCATTTTAACAAACTTATCTGGATCTCCTTACACCTTTTAGCCCTCATCCTTTTCTCACTCTGTGTGTGTGTGTGTGTGTGTGTGAGAGAGAGAGAGAGAGAGACCGTGTGTGTGTGCGTGCGCGAGCGTGCGTGCGTGCGTGCTTGGGCGAGCTTGCGTGCGTGCGTTCGTTCGTTCCTCGTTCTGTCGACCGACCCCTTTCAGTGAGCCAACTCCGCTGTCACTGTCTTAGCACGCACAACCTTGAGCATTTTTATGGCACTTTACGACAATGAAATATTTTGAAACGAAGACAAAGCGCTTTGATTTTTTTAATGAAGCTAGCGACAAGTCATCTAGCATGCAAACATTGTATGAAAGTTTTGGAAAAATTGTTGTTTAAGTTAGCTTTTTTATTGTTTGCAGTCATAGATTTAGGTTCGGTTCCACCCTGCTCTTTTTTTTCACTTCCACTTAGTCATGTGTCTAGGCACAAAGTCCACAAACACTTAGGGCAGAGATCTATTAACTAGCGGAAACAGACGAATAGCGTTCTTTTATCATATTTCCTCTAAGCAGCGGATGATTTAGATTCTAGTTTTCCAACCCACCAACCCATCCTAGCGTCTATATTAGGAGAAGTCGAGAGAGAGAGAGAGAGAAGTTTTGACCTTTCCCATCCTGCTTCATTATGTGGAGATAAGCTGAAAAGAACGATATTGGTTAGTTATACACGTAAATCAGTTTTGTAATTAAATTTTTCACCAGTGTTAGTTGCTTCTCATATTTATTTTCTATCTGACGACTGGGCAGAACCGATTGGTGCTTTTATACAGATACTTTTGCATGATATTGTTTTGCCCTTGTGATCTTTGGAATCATACCTTATTATTAACTGCACCGTGGTATCGGAGGTCAGGCTGCTGATGTTGGGGGCATTTCATGTATATAACGCTTCACTGTTTTGCGCTTTCACTGACGAACTTTTGTAGAAAACTACTAAAATAAATCCCAGTATAATTCTTGGGATTGTTTGCTCTGCAGGGACTACGCTCTTGTGAACAGTCTTTAATTTAGGCGTGCTTGCAGGAGCGTTTTTATCGTCTTCTGTTCACATTTAGAAGAGTGGCATAATTCACCCTCTGAAATCTTTATAGGCATTTTAATGCGTGGCGAGGAAATCTGGTTCTCTTGGGGCCGGATACTTGGAACGTCGCTTGGACGATAGCAGGATGGTTAACGCTTAGCAGTCAGTTAAAATAATAATAAAATTTGAGCGTTTTAGCCGCCTTCTTCACTTCAACCATTCACCAAGAGAGTCTTGCAAGGCATTATATGAACGTGGTCCCTGACTGGCAATCGAGCTAGAAAAGCACCTAATATCCTTTGGTCACCTAGGTCTTAGAGTTTAGCTGCTGTCTGTCTGAAGGATATCCTTGATAGACGCTAAGGCGCTGTTGATGTGGTCTATGTCGAGCTCATCATCGTCATCAGATTAACCCCTTTATCAGTGTTCTGTGTATTTTAAGCCGAGAAACAGCAACAGAAAGGTAGTTGATATCATCCTAGTCCTGTCATGTAACCCTATGGGGCCGTAGTTATTAAGCGAGAGTAAGTCGCTTCCCCAGGGCAAAATGGGGAACTCGAAGAAAGTCGTCTCGTTTCTGAAGTTATAAAGCAGTGTCGAGAACACTACTTCATGTTTTTTTTACCCCAGGACATCTTTGCCACCGCATGTTTACTACAGTTTCAGATGTAAAAAAACATCTGCGGGATCCGAGCATCGCTTTTTAACTTTGGAAGCAAGATGCTTATCCTAGAGTTCTCCGCGTTGCCCCAGGGCAGCGACTTACCATCTCTTTGTAACTACGGCTCCAGGAGAGACCGCAGAACCAACCATTCTCATTTGACATCCATTTTCAAAGCAATGCTGACAGGTGTTTGACACCATGACACTGAGTTTTAACTGGGGATTAAAAGGGATTAGCTTCATTAAAAAATACTCTGATCGAAAAAATCGATTATATTCACGAGATTCGAGCCCTTGAAGATTGTAAAACTAATCTGGGAGTATACTCCATCTTCCTCTAATCGAAATCTTTTTGTCATCTTTAAAATTATTTTCAGTAAGCAGAAACAGTTTCAGGCTGTCGCCTGACAAATGCATTATTTGCAGACGAGTTAGGAGACCTTCCTGTTTGGAAGAGCGCAGTATATCGTGCATGTTCATGCTTATTAAAATTCTTTCCGCTGCAACCTAGCTAGGCTAAACTTGGCGCGTATTTACATTCAGAACTGATTCTATTAGGACCCCTAGGGTTTGGGAGCTGTTGAGTAATTGTTGCACTGCTCCGAGCAAGCCGTTTGTTGCCAGTAATTCGAAAGATAGAAAATAAAACTGCAGAAGCTGTTGAATTAAACATCGGGGTTGAAGCCCTGAGGGGTTAACGCGCCAGACCGGGCAAAAAAAAAAAAAGGGGGGGGGCGGAGATGTAGCTCTGGTTGTTATAAGGGAGGGCGCCCCTCCTCCCGCAATCGCTTTCTTCACTTCTCGGCATACATCTTGATTTTGTCTGTTTCCTCACTAAATGTTCTAGCGTATTGTTTTAAGTTTTTGTTTGTATTCGTTACTTGTGTAGAATTTTTTTAAAGCTGACCGTGATCACAGCATGTGAGGGACGTCATGGAGGTATTCCTCTTTCCCACAGTCGTTTGTGGTGGGGTGAGGAGATAGATAATAACGTCCACTTTCTGCAGTTTCAGAGCGGTACATAACACAGCAGAAACTTTGCAAGTCGTTGCAGGATTGATTTGAGTGGAGAAAAGGAATGGTTGGTTACTGAAATGCATAGTTTTATACTGTATCTTTTTATGTGAGTTTTAGTAAAGTGGAATAAGAAAATAATAAGATAAAGAAGAGGACGAAGGAATGAAAGAGAAGAAAAATCAACTCATCATCAGTCGTTATAAGTGTAGACACATCAGAAAGAACAGCTAAAAAAAAAAAAAAAATTAAGGTCACAAAATAGATGTCGAAAACGGAAAACATCAACATCCGGCATACAGAAAAAAAACTAGGGCAGGTTTAGTCGTTAACAACATATTATACACTGACTTATACTGACTTTAGAAGACGCATACAGTTTGAAATTATAGATATTTAAATACGTGTTTTATTGTATACTTTAATGCAGACCTGAGTATAAATGGTGTATTTAAAAGGAAAAGGGTGTTGTTACTTGTTTGAAACAGCAGCGAAACCCGTTCTTGGCCAGTACCGCGGCTATATCGACACCGTTGGACAGTAAACATAGCAGCTGCCGCAGGCTAGGAATCTGTCATGATCGGTTAAGCGTGTTTTCTCATCTAGTCGTATTAAACGAGGGAAGCTGGGATCCGTCGCCTGTTATAAACGAAGGGTATTTTATTAGGATGCTTTCATTCCTTGTTTACTGCTGTCCTCGGAAGACACTGCGCATGTTTAGCGAGACACATGCAGAGTATGGTGGTAGTTTAATGTGATGTTTACATTAACTCGGAGGTATCCGATTGGAGGAATCCCACTAGCGCAGTGCGGGTGTAAAAGGATTTTTCTGGGGAGGAGTAATTGAATGCAATGTCAGCCGGGGGCAAACTAACCATTGGACATTTCATGCTGATGTTGAATGTGGGGTATTCGCTTCGAGGCTGGTGAAAGCGCGAGGAGTTGAGGACTGGCGTGGAGGTATATTCCCACACTTGCTGACCAGTCACGTGATGCCTGCACCTCCGCCCTGTTCCCTGTTCATGTGACTGTAGCTCATAAATTTTTTTTAAAAAGTGGGCCGGCTTGGATGTCGGCTGTTCGGTCTGTCCTAGTCAGCACCCAACACTTTTAGCCAGCCGCACGATCTGTCTCATTAAAAACAAAACAAAAACCTGCCGCTTCCAGCGAAGAAGCAAATGCGTAACTCAGTTGCGTAAACTTTTATCTCCTTTCTGGACGCCAACCATGTCTGGCATAACGGCTCTCAGAAAGTGGGCCAGTGCTGGCTTCAGGCGGCGAGCAAAGCGGGAGGGAATAATCACGACTCCAATCGCTGCAGCAACATGCAGTCCCCCTCTCTCCCTGCTCTTCTCCCACCCCCCACCCCCACCGGGCAACGTGCGAGAGATGGTGGTGCTTGCCGTACGCTGTGGTAACGGGGAGCACAACATGGCGGCCTGCCCAAAGTGTGCAAAAGCTTCAAGAGCTGGGAATCCCGGACGCCATGCCACCAGCGCGGCGGAACTTCCGCTCCATCTCCCCCCCCCCCGAACTTTCCTCCATTACCCTCCCCGACACTTAACCTCTTGCGTAAGGGGTTTACCGTAGCCAGCGCTTGGTGCTCGCTTGCCGCAGGTCTGGCGGTACCAACAAATCTACCGAGATGACACTGTGGTGGTTGGTGGTTGTTGTTGGCGGTGGAGTGGGCGCTTGTCGTTGACGGCTTAGCCTGGTAGCGCTTAGGCGAACTGGTGGATAACAAAAAGTTAGACGAGGAAGGATATTTTCTCATGCTTTTACCCCATACAAACATGTTTTAAAACTACGTAGTGTGTCGGTATACTTTAATGCCTGGCATCATGGATAACATCAATGGATGTCCATGAGCAGATATCAAACCTAGTCTGCAGACACATAAACACATACACGCGAGCACGTACTCGCACCTACAGAGTTGCGTGGTGAGCAGGTGTTATGTACCACCACCTGTGCGTAGCAGCCGCACTTGACTGCGGACTGTGAGGCCGGCGGCGATGGGTGCAGCCCATGGAAACATCCAAGAGACGGCAAGCGGAGTCTGCAGAAACAGCCCACGAGAGTGGGCCCGGTGGGTGAGGGAGGGCAGTGGGCAATGGGAGGAGGGGGTAGAGAGAAAAAAAGGGCGTACGGCACAATCTTGGTGGGCGATGCATTGGGGGAGGTGTGTAAGGGGGTGTGCAGTCTATGGGAGGGACAGCGTGAGGCAATTGAGCTAAAGTAATATTTTCATCCCATCCCTTTCCTCTGTCCCCCGTTTCTTTCTGTAGAAAAAGGCCCATGGCTTCTGCAGCAAATGTTTTTTTCTCTATATCTGTGCTCAGGCGCAGCGTGTCAGCACGCTTTATTATTATTTTTTTTTTTGGTACGGTGATTCTGAGCTATGACCGGTTTGTCCGACAGGACGCACACACCTCTGCCACTTGTGCTGCCCTCTGGTGCATGTCTCTCATCATCACCCCAACTTACCTCATTACCCGTTCCTCGGACAGCGCGCGCACCGCATCGTTCGCAGTCATTACAAGCGGGCCGTGAATCTGGCTTTCATGACGATAGTCAACATCCTCCCTCCCCAGCTGTTCTCTTTTACACTAGTTTCTCGCATGCTTCTCCTGATTGAAAAGACGTGGAGGGAGGGGGTTCTTTGGGACATTCACGTTATAAAGGCGTGGACAGTCTGGCAGGAGCTATCGAACAAACACTACCAAGTGTCATGAAGGTTGTTGGGATATAAAAACTGTACCTTGCAGAACATGCTTATCAAGGGCGGTCATAATAATTTGACTCGCTTCTGCTGCTTTAGCTTTAGTTTAAAAAAAAACTATTTTCTGTTTTCTTTTATTTTGTTAGTACCATTTACGTGGAAACGAAATCGGTTTTCATTTGTAAATGCTAGAAGGCGCTGCTATAACGCTGTTGCTCGTGGAAGGAGTTTCTATGTGACAGATGGGCGGGTTTGGGTCCCGCCTTCGTAGTAAAAGCGCTGACCTCTGAATTCGCCTTTAAGGCCGGTTTTACCCCTAACAAATATAGACGAACATCTGACCAAGTTGTGTATATAATCGTCATATAAAAACTATGTCGAAATCGCTCAAATGATCGTCCATATTAGGCTGTAGCTGTCGATACTTAAGACAAACGTTGAGGTGAAGGAGACTGCTTGGTTCAACTACACGTAAAAGATAAGGGGGGGGGGAAAGAAGTTGTTAAAGCTGAAAGAGGTAAAAAGCATAGTTTCATCAAGACTGGCAGGGTAGTCTGAAAACTTCAGTATTTTATTGTCTATCCAGAGCTTGTAGCAGAGATTTTATACCAGAAACTGTAACCTGTTTGGTGTCCGTTTTCTTTCTGCAAACACTTGATACTTCCTGTGAAAATTTTGGATTTAAAAGACTGCAACATGACATGCAGGTATTGCGGACATTCTGATGTAATAGCAAATGTTGCATGTAGCTTATCTCGCATTCAACTACTGACAGAATTATCAGTATGAAGACATAGAAACCAATCCAGCAAAGGAAAAATGTTGATATGTTTTACAGATGTGAGAAATGAGAGCGAGAAATGAGTTGTTATCCTCTATGTATCCAGATCTTGCCCATTTAAAATATGTCAAGCAGGTTCACAAATGCATAAATAAATAGTGCACAATACAGCTGCATTTTATCTCCAGAACAAGCAGTCTTGAAACGACTTGAAAACAAGTTTTCTGGAGTTACTGGTGCACTTTGTTTTTAGTAAGCTGTAACATCTTTTTTTTTTTGCCTCTAGCATCGTTGGTGGCAGAGTTATTTAAAAGTTAGTACACGTTAAATGTTAAGAAACCGCACTTCCTAATATGTTTGTTTAGACCTGCTTCTCTGTTCCGTTGTGATTTTATGTTGGCTAGGCTAGAAAACAAACAATGAAAATAAAAACTGTTGGCAATACAAGTGTTTGATGGGTAACTTGCAGGGTTACTTGGAGCAGCAGCAGCACCAGAAGAAACTGGAGCAACAGCGACTGGAGAAAGAGATGCTGGAGAAAGAGCGGCTGAATCAAATCAAGAACAAAGGCAAAGATGAAGAAAGTATGCCAGTTTTATGGCTTCACTCCTTACATTCCTACTGTTGTATCCTGGTTGCGGTTAAGGATGTGTCACTTGCGCTTGTGTCATTGGTGACAAAAAAAAAAAAAAGAAAGAAAGAAAAATGTTCCATGTGTGATGTCTGCCAAGCTAATAGCACACAAAGAGGCATTTAGACGAGAAAGCAAATAACGCTGCTTGGTGACCTGAAATCAATGGGCATTAGTTAAAGTAAATGAGCGTTACCAGACCATTGCCCTCATAGCCCATTTGTTATTCTCAGTAATGTCCTCATAGCATGTCTGTAGCAAAAGTGAATTTCCTTAAGTTTCCGCTTTCACTGGGGAGTGCTTTTATGCCAAATTAGCAGTTTTAAAAAATCATGTTGCTCGTTGACAGCAGAGTCAATATTTGGTGAAAAAAAGGGGGAAAGGGAAGCTTTGAAGAAAATAAAGACGGTTATCAATGAATAAATATTAGAGAGCAACAGCTGGGCTGTTTAAACATGGTCATGTTCTGAACCATTCTTTTATTCGTAATGGATGTAACGGTAGCAGTTCTGTGTGTGTGTGTGTGTGTGAAAGAGAGAGAGAGTAGGAGAGAAAATGTGTTGGGTCATCATCATAAGACTTTGGTATCTAACCCACATTTGGGTAGAACAAAATGAAAACTCTTTCTTCAGCATAGCCATCTTTTGCTGTGTTGTGTACCAGGCGCCATAGCATCAACTGAGGTGAAGCAGAAGTTGCAGGAGTTTGTGCTGACCAAGAAACAGCGTGAGGCAGCAGCAGTGAAGGACATGACCAGCTCTCCGCCGCAGTTCCGACACCCTTGGTAAGATTTGACCCACATCTCCCCCCGCCGACCCACCCTTCTTTTGTTGACTGCTTAAGTGTCTTTTGAGAATGAATAAACAAAAGATGAGGCTATGTTCAGTAGGTAATTGGGCGTTTTTATGAAAGCACTGTTGGCTGTAGATAAATATACATTTTTTATAATCAGGCTTGATTTGTTTTGCAGAGGTATGGGTATTGTAACTGAATTCTGTTTTATGTTCCATTATGGTCGTTATAGTGTTTACTCATCATATTGAACATAATGTGTGTGGCGTAGGGAGCTGGGCAAGCTTGCATGTTGAGACAAACTGTTAAAATTTTGTTGCTTAGGCTAGAAGTCATGTGGAGCTTCTAATGCACTTTACAGGCTGATCAAGTCCTGCCTACCGTAACGTGTGTCCGCCATGTGGCGCGCACCAGGGGCGCCAAGAGGGGGATTCACTCCATGCAGTGCCCCATTGACAAAAAGAACCCATCAAACACTCGAAAATTTACAATGAAAAATAAAAGAAAACACAAAAGTATAAACATTTACTAAAGAATAGAGTTAGAATAAAGAATAGAATTATTTTTCTTTATAAAGAAATGACATTTATTCTGAAGTTCTGTGCCTCATGCATAATGTAGGCATTTTAAAGCAGTGATGTAGCGTTGTCTTTGTTATGTGAAGGGTCTAAATTAGTGATTAATAACTCCGATTGGTCAAAAGTTTTGGGATGAATTCCCCCACGGCGTCCTAAACACCACAGATACTTGATCTGGCGACCACGACAGGCGCATGCACACACAGTATGCACGACAAAGGTCATCGGCTTGACTGACCTTAAAAGTGAGTTAGAAGCTCAAGATGAATTCTAACCCTGATCATGCTCTGCTCTAAAGGTCAGTCGTTCTCACTCTCTGTCTCTTTTTGTCGTCTGCCCCTTAAGGGTGCCAAGCTCAGCGTCACTTGACCAGAGTTCTCCGCCTCTGAGTAACCTGTCGCCGCCTTACCCACATCCTCTTTTGGGCAAATACGATGATGACTTTCCTCTACGCAAAACAGGTATGAGCTTTCTGCACTGCACACTGCATGACTACCCAGTTTCTTAGAACATCAGGAAATATAAGCGAATGAGCAAGTCTGGAACTAATCCTTAAATTATTATTAATCACAAAGCCACATTGGTACAAGGAGGACGATTGAAGTTTTTTTTTTCTCTCTAAGGCTCTTATTACATTGACCCTCGTATATAACACTAGCTGCTTGAGTTTGGTATAGGTTATTGTGACGTGCTGTGTGTGTGGTTTTTGTCTTGTCATCTTTTTTTATTTTTGTTTGCTGGCATGTATAGTTGGTATGCTTTGTTTGGTTTTTCTGCTTTTAAAAGAACGATTATATGCCCCCGTCACTGAAAACATATCCATGGCTGCACTATGATATCGACAACAGTGTGTTGAGTGTATGCCCTGTGTAGGAAGAAATTGGTGCCGATTCAGTTTGCTTTTTCTGTTTACATGGCGTGGTCTAATTTGCAACTTTCAGTTTCTTGTTTTATAGTTGAGGTCCGCTTAGTGTTTTTATGGTGTTTCGTAAAAGAAAAGTATTTCATTGATATGACTGAGGCTTGTTATGTTGAAAGATACTCCCAAAAAGAAAAACGAAACCCAGTAAGGGGAAAGGGGGTGGAGTGGAGGGAAGCCATATTTAAACTAAAAAAATGTAAAGATGCAAGAGTGTGGCCTGTCAAAATGAGTACGAGTTTTAGGGCCACCCTTCCTTATTGCAAATGAATAATTGCATGTGTTTAACTTTCGGTGTTAGTTTCAGAGGGAACAACTATAATTCTGTAAATCTGCACTTGTGGGCTGTTTTGGTTGGTGAATCCGGGAGGCAAGTGCTGACAGGGTGTTCCTGGTTTTCTTGTTTTCAGCCTCTGAGCCTAATATATATAAAGTGCGTTCCGCGTTGAAACAGAAATTGGAAACTCGTCGCACAATGATAGCGCACAGCCCGCTGATGGTTCGGCGCAGAGACAAAGGACCCCTGCAGATCAAACGCAAACCCCCACTCTCAAGTATGTAGCTGAACTAACTGTGCACTGTGCTCACCTTGTGTGTTGTTCTTACTAACTTCCTTCGTCCGCAGATGAGTTCAGCACAGACTCCATGTCTCCTCCAAGACAGCAGCAGATCCCTGACGTAATTCTGAGCCGCTGACGTCATGACTTAATTTAACATCACGGCGTCACAAATAGAAATGACATATCGAGCGGGAAAACATATTTTAGAAGATGGCAGTCAGAGAAGGAAAGAAACAGGATGCTGGTTGCAGATGAAGCAGTATTTACAAGCACTTTCACTTTCTTAATAAATACACCAGCTATCTCGTACTTAGCGGCAATGTATTGGAATGAAAAGGCTAGTTAGTGCACGGTCAAGCATTGGACGGCTTAACGAGACCTTTGGTAGCCTTTTCACCTGGCAGCCAGCCCTGTAACCTTAACTGCAGACTTGTGTGTGGAGCCGTCGGCGCCATGGCCACATTAGCATGAGTTGACCCTTCCGCATGTCTCACGCTAACCCTGTTGCATGGATTGCCGTGTTGCCATGGAGACGCCATGTAGTGTGCATTAGATGTCACTGATTGCATCTCTCCGCCTAGACCAGTTGGTCTGGCATATGATAAGTATACTGTCTATACTGTCCTGTTACATGCTCTTGACATACTACAGCCAAACGGCAATGATTGGTTGGTTGATTGATTTATTAATTGGTTGTTGATAGCAGCAGTGATGATGTTTACATAAGTTTATAATTGCGAACACTGTTTCTTGCAGGTCTTTAAGTAAGCGTTGACTAGTTTTTGGACATGAGCTAAGTATGCCAAAGCACGCTATATCTTTCTTGTCCAGGAAGTCTCCCAAACTTTGGTGGTAGTGGAAAATAATAACATAACAATTAAGCACATAGTCATAGATTGATGTACAGTTTATACCTGGACGTGGAGCGGGTCTTGTACTGTCTCAAGGTTTTCTCAAATCTCTGCTACACAAAGTCATCGGCATACAGAAACAAATTACTGCAATCTTAAAAGCTTTCTCCATCTTTATTTCGATTCCCCAGATCCTTCTTCCGTTCTTGTTAACCTTCTTCCACTCCTGTACTCTTGCCCCTCTCTTCTTTCTCTTATCTTGTCCTTTACACTTAATCGGATCCCTTGGAAGTAGAGCGATAAGATAAACCTCAAACACGTTTCCTTGTCAGTGTTTCAAGTCAGGTGATCGGAATGCCGTTAACCTGGCTCTAGTGGAGATTCTATAGCACACACCAGCAAGGGCACTCTGTTTAGCGTTGAGTAGGGGAGGCATCGTCGTTCTGACACAGGATCATCACTGCGTGAACTCAGACATCTGTTTCGAAGAACGCTCGGTAGAGAAAGTCATGCTACCGTAAACAGGGGCGCGGTATTAGGCTCTGTTTCAGGAATACGTTACGGGAAAACGAGATTCCCGCGTTAAAAACCAAAGAAAGAAGGCGACTGATAAATAATGTGATAAGTAAGGTGTATAAATACATTAGATGGTGAGGATACAGCCGTGCGCGCAAAACGATTTGGACAGGGTCTATTTTGTGATTGACGAGGCTGAGAATACTTTTAGGCTGTTCAGTCGCACATTGCTGTTACTTGATACATTTCTCTTTCTGTGCGTCTCTTAATCTCGTGCTATCTTCGTGCAGTTTCTCACTCGCCTATAACACACCTTGTTAATTCGGGCTTTTAGCACATTTTCTCCACACATTTCAATGTACGCTTACATATACAATCATATCAACCTAACCAACTATCCCCTGAACCCTACACACACTTTCTCTCACTCTCTCTCACACACTCACCCACTTAAACACGCACGCGCAAGCTACCAAACTGGACTCTCTCAGAGACCATAGCAAATCTAGCCTTAGCTATACTGAGTGCTGAGCTTATCAGTTAGGCTACTTTGATACCACCTGCACCCGGAAAAGGATGCATATAAACACCTGAAAGGTGCCACAGCTGAACTAACTTTTTTTTAAGTACCATTTTCGTCTGCTGTAGTTGATGCGGGTGTATGCGGCAGCAACCCGGACTCGGGCCCCAACTCTCCGCCTAGTACTGCACACGGCTCGCTGGCCAACGGAAGCCTGTCGTCTCTCCATTCAAAAGAGGTAAGTACCGCAAACGCACGCGCACACAGATATGTGGTGGTGGTCATGTACCGTGCGTTGTGCTTTCTAGCAAAAGAAACAGAATCGTGTAAAAAAGAAACAGTCCTTCCCCAACACTTCACTACTATTGTTGATGCTACATATTAATTTCATCGTCTTTCGATGGTCCTTTTTTCACCTTTCATCCATTCAGTTATCTGGGGTTTTTTTTGTCTCTGTCTTTCTTACACATCTGTTTGTTTTCCTACCTTTCTCCGATTCTTTCCTTCTTATTAGTCTCTCTTTTTTCAGTTTAAAAGGGTAGCGGATAATGAGAGGCGTAGTTCTGTCATTTGTTTTTTTTCTGAACTCATGATAACAGATGATGAGACAACGAGGTGGGATGAGACGCTTGAAGAGAACCAGCTGTTATTAATTAGATCTTTAGCTCAGACCCTAAGCAGGATCCACTTTTTTAATATTGCTTATATTTCAAATGTTAGACTCCCCTTCCCCCCCACCAATTTCCCCTGAAATCGTCTGCTTTGAAGGTAGGCTGAACCTGTTTTCATCTGTCGACCCACCTGGTACCATATTAGACTAAATAGCCAGGGTTCAAGGAAGGGTGGTAGGGCTCCGTAGCTATATTCACTTGCTATTCTAAGCAGGCAGATATAGACTTGACACTTGCATGGGCGCTTGAGATTTTAACAGGAGAGGACGAGAAGCTGCTCTCTCTAATCAGCTGCCTACGAGACCGCCTGCCTGTCAGCCTCTGGGCCTAAAATAGAAATTGCTCGGATACCTGTGCGACTGCCAGCATTTTATTTTTCAGGTCTAATCTTGGCAGTAAAATATCGGCATGAAGAGTGCATAAATGAGGCCTTGTCTCTCTCTCCCCCACTCTCCCTCCCACCTCTGAGAGAGAGAGAGAGAGGGGGGGAGGGAGAAGACGTGAGAAGAAAAAATGAGGACAGTAAAAGAAGGGGGTAGGGGGGAAAGATGTTTGGTAAGAGCAGGAGAGCGACAGAGCTAGCTAGCTTATATGACGTGGCAAAGCGCTTGATTAGACCCCACACACAATAACACATACACTGTTTTCTAGCTTCATTCTAGCGTTTTGCATTCTCTGGGGTCAGTCGTAATATTTGTCAGTTTAAAGCAAATTTCAGAGTTCTTGCAGAGTGATTCATCGCAAAGTGGGATAAAAAGAAAGGGGTTTCAACGCGCAGTGTTTGAATTATTATAGGTATAGTCGAGGAAAGCCCAGGCCTGCTCCGCAAAGAGAAATATTTAACATACGCGGTGTTGACTGTGTACAGTCATGAGGGTCCGCAAACAGCTTTCCTTGCCCCGAAGAAAATCGTTTCTGCAGCCTCATCGTCGAATTTTCCCAATTTCCCCAATTACCCGGTATTATAGTCGCGTTCTTGCTGTATCTTTCTCATGCTGTCTCTCTAACTTATGTCTTTCTTTGGTACGCACGCACACACACAACACACAGGGAGGGAGAAATAGTATACTGAAACCATTTTCTACTGGTCACGAACGGTAGAGACGCTGTTCTTGAACCGCTCGTTTTGGAAACGATATAGGCTACAGCGAGGAACGGTTGACGTGGCCTGCATCACCCAACACACCGCCATTCTCACCACGTTCATTGAGCGGCAGACGAGGGAACATGATCTGCACGAGGGCACGTGCCAGCGCCTGGTGCGCGCGCATACCTGATTACACGCGCGCATTCTTTCCTTCTTCACGCCATAGATAAGCTCACCAGGACACACCACGAGGTCGGGCCAAAATAGATCAATTCTTGATGAGAAGGGGAGGGAATCATACCGCCAGGCTCATTCCAGGCCGTTGTAGAGTCTTCTCGATAAACCGCAAAGTAAATCGTTGGTTTCAGAGTCAAACTCCTGAAGTTTTTTGGGGGTGTGTGTAAGTGTGTTTTGTTTTGTTTTCAAAACGTTAAGCAGTTATGGGAGGAAGAGGCTAGGAAATGTTACAATTTTAAAGTAACAAGATGATGGTTATCCACCTAGGTCGGGGAAAGGGAGTGACTGGACCCTCCTTGTAGCTCGTATGTTTTCGGTTGTAGTCAATAAGACAATGTTAATGGACAGGAGAGTCTAGACGGCTCCGCATCTTGCAGATACACGCGGCCTGCCAACTAGCACTGGCAGCAACGATGGCTTTTATGAAAGACTAAACTCTAGTGAAATCTATGAAGACATGAGCCACTACTGCTATCGTCAGGTTTTGTTGCATGTTAGCCAAAAAGAAGCGTGAAATAAATTAGGGCGTGGTGGAACATTTCGGAGCACTACAGATTATCGAACAGTTTCAGTTAGGGACCATGTGCTAAGGCTAGCGTGCACATTGCCTGGCTTATGTAAGTATTGGCTGGTTGTAAACAGTTAAACTAAAGCTACACCTTAAATGAAATGAAAAACGTAGCTGGGTAACAAGTCGGCCCTGCGTCAGCTAAGACGCGTGTTTAGACGCTATGCCCCAGCCTGGAAGAGTAAATAAAATACTAAGCACTGATTGTAGCTCTGCTTTATTTTTTTTTCGGAACACCTCGAGATTTGTGAGACTGTATTCCTGTAATTTTGTTGCCGGAGCACCCGTCAGTATCTAAAGTTTTCATCATCTTTGCTGGTTTTTTTTTTTTTTTTTTGGGGGGGGGGGTATTTTTTTCTTTCCTTTTGCAAACTCCCATGAGAACGTTAGCGCTGTGGGTTTTGCCCAGCACAAAAATAACCGGAGTTTTGTAACCTGTTGCCGTGCCCTAATCGAGGAACATCTTTTGGACGACCTCCAAGCTGTTCTGTAAGAGCCGAGGAAGTAAGATCGCGGTTTTTTGAGCCGTCAAAACTTGTGGTTTACACCATGGCACCGCTGTCTTTTTACAGTGAACGAGCATGCTGCCATTTGCACTGCAGAGACAAACCTGTGCAGACCATGGGAAAGTGGGTTGGGTATTCACTTTAAAGCTTACGGATTACATCTGGCTCGGCGTGGATGCGACATAGAAGGTTCAGCCACTAGCAGTAAAGTACCTAATTAATTCCAAAGCATGAACGTAGGACGACACGTGACCCGCAAAGCTGCTGCTGGGCTGGCATATATAAATAGGGTGGCGATAGCGGAGTCAGTCAGCTGGACTTATGATGCAGATTATACACTAACCCAATCATCCTGTTCGGTAAAAGCTGTTCGAATTCTTAAAATATCGACGCTGCCGGAGGAGCCATGAATTCCAGAAAGGCGGATGCGTATCGCCGCTGAATCCAGAAGAAAGCATTCTGTACGTTTGAGTTCCTCCCCCCTAACCTCTCTCTCTCTATCTAACATACGAGGCTGTTTCGGCTATCCATCAACCCCTTTCATGGGTACGACGCCCCATAGAGTGGCTGAGGTGCTTTGCCCAGTACAAAAGCACTGTGGCTTCAAAAATGAAGTCACAAATGTTGTCGTTTAAACCCGTTTTAGTGGATTCCAAGTGGCAGCGTTCTCGTTTTTCTTCCCAAGAAGGACACCAGTACTACAAGAACCGGCAGTTTTATCGTATGCGTTTCTCCACATATTGGTTTCCTTAAATGAATCAATGTAGGGGATAAAACAAAAATGAGATTCGCAATACAAACAATTAATGTTCATGCATCGCAGACTAATATTGTGTCGCTGATCGTTAAAAACAAGAGCAATATGGTTGAGGACAAATAAATGGGAATGATTTTACAGTTCTAGTTTGTGTCTTAGTTTTTGTTCTTGCTTATTTGGCTCCGATCGTGAGAGTTGGGTATGACTGATCAAACAACATATCCTGCAGCTGTCACAATATGATGGCACCAGAAATGTCAGATAAGGTTTACTAGTGTACTGAAATTGGAACATTTAGCTTTAACTTGAGCATATTTACGCATGTTTAAAGGGCAACACGAACGCTCAGCGAAAATCAATGGAAATAGACATATCACAAAAACATATTCCGGTGGTATTTTATGACGAAGAGGCATAAGGAAGGTTGTATTAATGTTTTTCTCTTAATCACACCTGTATTTGTCGAGAAAACAGGAAGTGGCGAAAGGGTAGTATTTCTAACAATAGTATCGATAAATATGTATCAGATTTTTATAATCTTATTACATTATTACTGACAAAAAGTAATTATAAATAGTTGTAAAAATGCAATGATGGAAATTAACTATCAAATAACAATAAATTATAGTAGTTTATCTTAGACAAACGTGCATTTGAAATGTGTTTATATTTTATTAATAATAATACGCATGGAAAAATCAAATCATATGCGCCCACTTAGTAACAAAATCAATAATGATATAACGTAGAATGCAATTCCGTGATTGTTGCCCATTAAATTTTTATCTGGAGAAGATTTACTTACTAGTCTGTTGAGTGAATTCCTTATGGACCTTTTCTTTTTAAAACTTCAGTGGAAGCTTCTAAATAAAGTTCAGATCTATATGGGTGTATTCCAAATTTAGCTTTTTCATTTTCTGTGGGCAAAATCGCTTCTTGAATACAACAGGCTGAGTAATTTTTCTTCATTTGACTGGAAGACATGCATAGATTTGCTGATTTACTACTACAACGGAACTGTCCAGGACAGGAGAGTAATTTTCTCTGCTTTCTTAGTGGCAGGTGAGAATGCCGGTGTTTGAAGGCTTATATCTTGAAAATTAAGCATTATTATGTACTCATATTTTGGTAATTATTATTTTAAAATAAAACTTAACCCGATCATGAAGAAAAAATGTTGCACTTTAGACGAGTTGATTAGCGGCCTACGTAGAACTCTGTGTAGGACAAGTCAAAACTTGTTGGTGCAGTTAGAATAGTATGAAATTTAAAAACAAAACGTTTAATATGAAATAAAAGGACAGCCTACTACGAAAAGGCTGGCTGAATTTCGAGGCAGACCTTGCAGCAAGCGCTTCATCAACATTCAGAGTTTGTCATAAGACGGATGGGCGATCATTTTGGTTTTTTGTTTGTTTGTTTGAAAGGGTATGGAAAGGTAAGAGTGGACATATTTGGCGCATGTAATTCATAGTACGTCGCGACTTGTCAGGAATCTTGGTGTCGTTTACATTTCTCTATATAGGTGGAGTACTGCAGCATTATTTCCCGTCCGCGCACCTTCCCTCACTCTCCTCTTTTATCACCGCGTCTCCGAGTCCCCCCACCCCACCCCAACTCGTTTGTGGCGGTCGGCATTCTAAAGGCTTCTGAACTCGAAGGTGCGAAGCTCGGGATGGAGACAAACGTTGGCGATCCCACGTGGCCCGACAGGCTTACCCACACAACTTCCAGCTGATGGAAGCCAAAGCTAGGAGCGTCTGCTGTCAACAGTGCGAGATTAGCGCGTGGAGTGGTGGGAGGAATTTAAAAAAAGGAGTAAAAATCGACTGACTGGATCTGTAGACTTTGCACAAACGACGAGGAGGCAAAAGCGTCGTAGAGACCATTATGTTGAGGGGTAAGGCGGGAGAATACGGTTTCAGGCCGTCGCGTGAACCGGAAGCAAAGCTACCTTGGTGGTAGCAGCATACTTCCGGTCCGTGGCGCCGGCCTCTGAAGGGCGTAGCCGTCTTTTGACAGCCATGGCACGGCGCGTCTTCTAGAATCGTTTTGATGTGTGGGTTAGTGTCTGCAGCAGCTGGTAAATTCGTTTTCGCCCGTTCTGGCTTACTATTGCGTCAGAGAAGAAACTAAACCGTCTGGTGGAGCCCTGAAACTAGAAGCAGTTTTTGTAAAAGAACAGGGGCGGGAAAGAGAGGGTTGGTGTTGTATGTCCTTCCTACCCAGTTTGTAGGTGCACATGCCTTTTCACGCATGCATGTTGGCGGTAATTACACTAAAGCACGCACGAACCCCATAGGAAGGGGTTGCGAGTAGCCATCAGCGTTAAGTTTAACTGGCGGGCCGACGGGGGTAGCAGTGACGTTGCGACGTGGACTAAAGACGTGGACACAACTTTGGACGACCACGTTTGGTGCAGTTTATTTTTCGATTATTTAAAAACTTGGTTAAAGATTTTTCCACAGTTGTGTCCGGTCAAGAAGGAGCTTTTAAAATCCAGGCATTGGAGATAAACATTGTCGACTATATTTGGCACATGCTTACCGTTGCCAAATTTGCCCAATATACCCGTGCTCAGTCGCATGTTGAGGCCAATGCAGAAGGAGCAGGCCGGAGCGGTTAGCCGTTTGAACTACGGGACGTAGTTTCTACATGGTGTGCTGCAGGGGCATAGGCTTAGAGTTGACTAGGGTTAGAAGCGAACGACCGATGTAGTTGCCTCATTTCTTTTGGGGGCAGTGGTGGTGGTGGTAGGAGGCTAATGAGGGCTTGAACTCCCATTGTGTCGCTGCTTTTCTTGTATGTTTGACAAGACGCGTGTTGACTTTCGTTAAGTAGTAAATGGAAGGGTGGGGGGAAAGCATTCTGGAGGTAATAATAATTGCTTAACTGTTATTAAATCCACAACTCATCAGCTGCAGCCACAGGCTCTTGTACGCAAGATGTATGTAATCACAACATTTATCTCCAGACATTATTTGCAGAACTACTACTGGCAGCTTCTATCTTTTCAGCCTATCCTTTCCCGCCTCGTTCCATTCCCTCCTCCCATACTCTCCCCCAGGCCGAGATGATGAGCTTTGCCAAGTGGTGTACTGATGGCATGGCGGCGCAGCGTGCACACGCGGCGGTCTGCGTGCATCGTAGTGAAATTCTGCGCGTAGGTCACGTTCCCGGCATCCTGCGGGCGTCACGTTCCCGGCACCGGCACTGGCACCGGCAAGCCGACATGGTGTTTGGGCGAGCAGGAGACGCACACCCCCGCCTGCAAAAGCAAAGGTGTGGGCCAGCCACGCACACGCGCGTCCGGCTGAACTAGGGCTTTGTGGGTGCGCGGTATATTTTACATGTAGATCTTTTTTCTGAGGTGAGGGGAAGCTAATACCCCACCCTTAAATCCCCCAACCCGGTGTGATGGTGGGAAGTATCAGGAGTGGCCACGCCCTGGGCGTTTGACGTAGATTCTGCGCAAGACAGAAGGGCCGCATCCGGGGTGGGTGGTGTAGATTCAGTAGTGAAGGCAGTAAATTGAGGTACGAAGGTTCAAAAGAAGGATTTAGTCACCTTACACACATTTAAATTTTAAGTTCATGTGTGTGTGTGTGTGTGTGAGAGAGAGAGAGGTGGGGGGTGATGAATGCTTGGCCATTACTGTCGTGGTTAACACAGGTAAATATTTATTTCATATTTGAGATGCTGCCTAAATTACCTGGGTAACTACTTGTGACTTGCTACAGTTCCTCTAGTTTTTAATGGGCCTGCTGGTCATAAAAAAATCTGTTTTCAGCATCTGACATAGACCAGACCATAACATTCTTTGATGCAGTAGGAGATCTCTGTTTATTACTTTTTTTATTTTAAGCAACACCTTTGTTGCTTTCCATTGCCTACCCATTCTGTCACACGGTTTATCTTTCTTGACACCTAAGGCTTCTTGGCTAATGATCACAGATTGCCCACTATCCTTATGCAGCTGCCAAGGTTGCTTTTAATGGTGAGTCAGTGGTGAATCCCAAAAGTAGTTGGTAGTATATTGTATGTGTGAAAGAGAGAGTGTGTATGTGGGTGTGTGGGCATGTCTTTGTATGTGTATGTAGAAGGAGTCATTTTCTGGGTGTACTTAAAATAGTGCAAGTAGTAGCATCTGCGAGTGTGAATGTGTGTGTGTGTGATTGATATTTTTAAGTGGCGCTGGTCATCAGAACGTTCCTCGTGCAATGTTATTTGGCAAATATATGAATTCTTTCTCTTCTTCTTATTCCTCATATTTACCTCATGATTTCAAAAACAAACGAC
Source organism: Marisa cornuarietis (assembly GCA_004794655.1). Classification (NCBI taxonomy): domain Eukaryota; kingdom Metazoa; phylum Mollusca; class Gastropoda; order Architaenioglossa; family Ampullariidae; genus Marisa; species Marisa cornuarietis. The sequence continues at coordinate 8,917,588 of SMMW01000554.1, read as the reverse complement.
AATTAAAAAAAACCCTGCAACATGATCAGAGGAGGCTTGACTAGTATACTGGATGGTAAGCAGTGACAAAAGCATGAGGTAGCAGTTGGCTAGTGCAGTCTGATGTTTCTAAATCCAACTGAGGTGTCTTTTATCACCAGTCGCATGCTGTACCACACCCAGAGAGCTGTGCCAAAATAAAGTGGTGCCACAAATAGAATTGCTTCTGTGGGTCTTGGCAAGCAGTGAACGACAGGAAATTGTTCCTTGAGTAGACCTTAGATCATCTCCTTCAAGAGAGATTGCTGCGCTGTTTTGCCATAATTTTCTAGTTTTTATTTTCACCAAGAGGGAGAGAAAAAAGTTTTAAGAGAGGAATGGAGACAAAAGAATGGTATAGGGTTTGTGGAAAGTGTAAAGAAAAAATAGTTCTTCTGGGGTATTCTTGCATACCCTGCAGTAACATATGTGTAAATGTCTCTGTTTTTACTTATGATTTTGTCAGAGAATGGGTATAGGGTTGTTAGTGAAATCTTATTTGCTTGTTTTACAAAACAAGCTCAAGACATCCAGCTGAGGATAATAACTATTGTCCATCAGCATTTAGTGGTCTTGGAATTTAGCAGGATGGGATTAAGATTTTATTTTCCAACTGTACTCTCTCTGTTCTGGTGATGTCAGAACTTGTTTTTCCAAAACGAAGTCTTGAAGACCTACAATATTGAAAACGTGGAGAATTAATGGGCAGTTTTCCTTAAACGTATGGGGAATCATATTTGAGCCTTACTTGCAGTCCCTTGTTATTTTCACTCTGTCCTTTATGAGACAATTCACATCAAAATCATCCAATAATGTGTTCATGGATATTTTTCATTTTCATTTGAAGTTTTTTAAAATTAGTGATCTTTTATTAAATTATCTTTTACAAGAAAGACTTAAAATTGCAAGCCTAGAGAGATGTTTTATGGGGTCTCAAAATAAAATTGTTTTTTTTCTTACCCAAAAACTTATGATTAATAATGATTTTTATTAATTGCAATAACTTCTTTTTTAGCAACATCGCAGGCAGAAGAAAAATCCATTAGATAGCTTTTACTGTATGACTATTAAGCTTGTTTTACTTAAAATGGGCTTTTTGCAGCAGCAGTATTATTGGAAAATAAATAAGGTCACTTCCCTTTCAGGCAAATTACTATTTTGGCCTTTTTTTTTAAAAGAAAAGTGGGGAAATAACTATATGTTACCAAAAAAAATTTAGAATGATTTTTTTTACTATTAAATTAAGTACAGATTAACTAGTCATACATGAAGGTAATTGTTTTGATTTAAAAATAAAAACTTCACACATTTCAGCACTCCCAAAAGCGCATTTTAAAAATGTGCTTTAGCAGTAGGATTGCAGTGGCGTATGTGCGTAGAAAATTTCCACTCATCACTTAAGTTCTCAAGCGTAAATCATTTTGAAGTAAATGAAGATTATTCAGAATAGGTGAAATCATATAATATAGAGTAATTCTGATGACTTTGCTGCAAACATTTTCAGGTAACATTTATTATTGCCACGCATGGACATATGTGACCTGCCACCATACTATGAGTCTTAAGTCGGAAATTTGACATTTGTATATTTTTATAATGTACAGGTTTTGACATTCCTTTTGATACTTAAGTTCTTTTATTCCTAAAACTAAGGGTTTGAAGTGAGCAAGTCCAATGGTACAAAGTTGACCCTAATCACCTTTCTGCGCCGCTGCTATGAAACTGCTCTGTGCGACTTAAGACTCATTTTGTGGTGATAGGACACATATTTCGCTTGCTTTACCACAAAGGAATTGGATTTGAAAAGGTCGAGAGTGGTGTCATGAAATATTAATCAAGGGAGATAACTTGATGATTTATCTTTTATATGCAGAAGTTACCTCCTATTTAGTAGTTGCATATCAAAATAAATGAAAGAAAAAACAAAATTCATAAACGCTTGACAAATTTGTCCAGTGCACTACATGCAGCGTGATGTGCCACTGGTTGTGACAAGCCATTGTAATCTGTTTCGCTGATGCATACTGCACAGTCCAAACTGGCAGATGTTGTTAATTTATTCATAAGTGCAAAAAGGTATAGTGTTGTGCAAATTTTAGTCACAAATTTCTTTTGCAAAATGTAAAATAGTTTTTCTCAGGAAGAAGTAGTGCACTTAAATTTGGCTGGAATATTGCTTACTATGAGGTATACTTACACGCCAGATTTTGGTATGAGCCATACAAATAACTGGTAGCATATAATAATAATACAGAAAAGGTGTTTTTTTATTTTCATTATCCTTCACCCTTCCACAAATTTATTACAAACTTTCCTCAGATGACTGTTCTTAGTCAAGACAGGCTGGTTGACAGGAGCCACATCATGGTACACTTTTGCAGCTATGGGCACTCAGTTTTTGACGCAGTCGGTGTTTTCAGTTTGTTACTTGTCAACCAGTACAATCTCAGTCTATAGCATTTTTACACACTTTTGTTACATTTTTGTTTAAACATTTGCTGTTTTGTTCACCCTTTAGACCATATACATAAACTTTTTTTTTATCATGATCTATATGCATCATTTATCATCTAAAGCCATTTGCATACACAGTTTTTTTGACCATTTTATTTTCAAATTTCAGGACAGTGCAGCATACATGTTCAGTCAGTTTCGTCCAGGCATGGCTTATCCTGGTGCAGATCTAAGTTTATATACCTCACCATCCATGCCCAACATATCTTTGGGCAGGCCTCCAGCCTCAGGCCCCTCATCTGTAAGTCTTTGCATTCATAGATTTTCTTCTGCTAGGTTAAGAGCTGAGAATAATATTATGGTCACAGGTTTTGAGAACAGGGAAGAGACACATTGTATATGGAAATTATTGAACTAATGGTTCAGGGAAATGGTGTTAACTAAAGTTTGAAATCTTGTTGGATAAAGCCTTAATTTTCTTTAAAATGATGGAATAAGAGAATAATATGGGAAAATAATCATCTATCTTCCTTGACTATAAAATCTCAGGTTATTATAAATTGTTTCAGAAAAAGAATATCTCCACAGAAACAGAACAAAAAGAAACAGAGAACAAGAAAGCATTCATTTGAGACATTTTATTTTATAAAGTGGATCCCCAAAACTTCACATAATAGTGCCAGGTGCACTCCTATATGGACAATGATAGTCAAAACTATAAAACTAATAATTTTCATGTATGCTGCTTAAAATTTGTGAGTGAGGAAGGTTTTCTATAAATATGCTGCTTTGCACAGGGGTCTGGACAATCCAGTATTGTTTCTGAAGATGAACAGCGACCTGGTCTGTCTGCTGCCAGGATAGGTCTGCCTCTAGCCACACATATTTTACCAGGTGGTGCACCCTGCTTTTTCCCCGGACTGCCCAGTGAGTGGTGTGGATTTTTATCTTGCATCGTTAACTTTAGACTTTGATTTTTACAGAAAAATGGTCATTAGGTGGCATCATTGAGCTACCATTTTATGTACTCAGTTTATGATCTCTTAACGGGCATGCAGCTGAAACGTAAAAGAGGTACTTTCTGTTCAATTTTTTGTTTTTGTTTGATTTGGTGATATATATTTTTCAGAATGATAAGGAATTGTGTGTATGAAGATGGACATGCTGCTGTTTATTGCAGTGATGGATAGTGATTTCCCAGCTGGCAGCGCACAGGCAGCAGCATACTTTGCTGCTCAGGGAAAGCTTGTCAACCCATACAGCATTCCAGTTTCTGGTCCAGCACCCAGTCCTCTTGCTGAGCCCTCTCACCCTGCTCACAGACTTCACAGGTTGGCAAACATCACCATGGCTTTGGCATTCTTTCATACTTACTTAAAATTTAATTTTCCAAGATTGTAGGTATGGACCAGAGTTCCAAATACCTCATAGATAACACTTGGAATCTGGAACCTAAATATCTCATACAAGCATATGCCTCTCTCTCCTGAACTGAAGAACTCAGAGTTGTCTGGTGAATTATTTTGGTAGGTTAAAAGGGCTTAAAAATTGTCATTTATATAGTAAAAAAATGAAGACATTTGTAGACTCCAGTGCTCTGTCAAAGTAACTTATTCAATTTCTTGCTAAGAATATGAAGAGTCAAATGTGTGCGTTTGTTGCAGACATCACCGACCATTAGGGCGAACACATTCGGCACCATTGCCTCTTGGCCATCCTGCTTTCCAGCAAACACAGACACAACAGCAGCAGCAACAACAACAGCAGCAACAACAGTCTCTTTTGTTGCAGCAACAACATGAACAATACTTGAAGGAGAATCAGAAATTGTACCTTAAACAGGTGTGGTATTGATTCCTTGGGTAGTTTTTTTGTGACCGAAAGTATGTAAGAAAGTGGTATTAGTTGATCTTGATACTTTTACAACAAATACTAGTTGACAACAATGTCATAAAATGTTAATCTGTCACTGGTGTTCTTCAGCACATACGGCAAACAGTCCTTCAGAGAGCTGGGAGCAAAAGTCATATGGAAAATGTGGATGAAGAAACAGAAGTAAAACTTGCACAGGTAGCTAGATGAAATTTTTGATCTTTCTTTTAAAACTGTCTGGCATGTCGTGCAGCATTAACACACTGAATATTTTCTTTGTTTATTTTTAAAGAGGCTGCTATAGCTGCAGCTGGAAGGGAGCTCACGCATGTTCACTTGGGGTGATAACTGGAGCTAGTGTGTTAATTCTAACCTGCAAAAATGGCTGACTGTTAAACATATTGCATGAAGTGCAACAGAATAATCACAATTATGAGTTTTTATGGTATGATACCCCAGCCAAAGCTAAAACTGTGTTTTACAAAGCAATTGACATTTTCATTAAAAGATACTCCCATTAAGCAATCCTCGAATGCAAACTGACAAGTGTAATATCACACACACACACACACACTGACACAAGAGGGGCGCCCAGTAGTGTAGTGGTTAAAACACTCACTTGTCACCACTGCAGTGAGTGGCTCAGGGTTCAGATCTTGTCTCGGAACACTCTCTGTATGTGACACCTGTTTGCAGGGCCGGGCGCCGGGGGTTGTCTCCGGGTACTCGGTTTCCTCCCTTTCCCTCTATAGTGTGAAATCACCACAAGGTGGAAGCACTTTCCTACTAAATAAATGAAACCAACCAAACTGACACAAGACATGTAGACGCATCAACAGATACAAGCATGTACAGAAGTCTTAACCTCTGTTACAAATTTATATTCACATGCATAATTATGCACCCACACCTGTGTACCATTGGCCCAGACAGTAATAAAAACTTATGTCCTCCACTGTAGAGATACATGTATGCAGCTCAGCATGTCCTGTTACACTCTTACAGTAAACTTATTGTGAAGATTGATGACACAGCATACGTCTGTGGAAGAGTGGCAAAGGTCATGATGGTGCCGTTATCTTCCACCTGTTCCGAGTACACAAAAGCTCAGACACATTTGCACAGGATATGTAACTGGTGTAGGGTGTGATTGCTGACTGCACTCACTGACACAGCAGGGCCCCTGTGTGACAATTTGAGTGGAGCCAGAAAGAGGCATGGCAGCAGTAGGAGAAGATGATGGGTGATGTTGACCATCATTATGATGTAGCATCAGTTCACAGACCAAGATGCTTATGAGTTACAGTTCTGTAGTTTGCTGCCAGTTAATCATTATTTAATCTGTGACAGAAAAAGATGACTTAATACTCAGAATAGTCTTGGCTGTAGATCCTCCATGGATTGATAGGAGTCACTTGACCACAGAGGATAGACCACATTCCATTAGCATAGCCTCTGTGACCTTTTCACCAACATCTTGCTCAAAGAAACCTTTACACCTGCAATTTATTTTCTCAAACAGAATTTGTATGGTGATTTTTTTGTGTTCTCTCAACTGACATCTTGCACTGGCTACCCGGTAGAGTGTTGCAGTTCATGACATGCCCAGTGGGACTATACTAAGTGCATGATGATGTTGTAGCTGCAGTTGCATGTATCAGAATGGCAAGCATGGTTATGCTGCTTAGTTTTTTATTTGTATGGATAACTAATTCTAAATTACAGACCACATCTACGTTTCATGTCCATAAAATAGAACATATTAGAATATCAAATATAACAGAGGAGGGGGTGTGGGCTAGGAAGAAGTAGAACTACTCTACCTTCACACGCCATACTTTTTCTCCATTTATCAAAAGGTGATGTTAATTGATGTTTGTGGGGTTGATGAGGAGCAGTTGGACTGCTTAAAACTAGTGGGATACTAATTTCTGTAAACTAAATGCCTTTACTATTATCCCTCAGATTAAAGATCTAGTTGAGGTCAGTGTAAGATAATATTCTCCAAATTTAATTAAACACCCTCTTTCAGTTTATAAGATATGTGGACCTAAAAGAGGTCAGCAACACAGACATCAGGATTATACATGGATATTGTACATTTTATCGAGGCTACATCAAATGGCTACAACAAAACCATATGCTTAGTGGGTGCACCTGTGGAGAATTGTGACATTACAAGTTTGATCTCTTTCTGTGTATGCTGGTCTTTGTAGTCCTGTATCTTGAAAATGGAAGGATTTATTTACTCAGGCTTCACTCATTTAAGTTAAAAAAAAAATGGAACCCCATTAGAACACGAGGAATAATAGTAATGGTAGGTAGTTAATAGAAATAATATTTATTGTTTAATATAAATAACAGTGTTAACTGTTCATAACAATAAAATATCAGCATTGCTTTTAACCAGAACAAGTTCAGAGGTTTATATTATCACAAAAAGATAGCTGCTGAAATTTGCATTCTCATTTTGCTACTTCATTCTCTATGGGGTTTTTATAAAGTTGTAGTGCATAAATTGCTGGAATTACCCTTTTATGATCTTTGATGATGATGATGATGATGATGATGATGATGATGATGATGATGATGATGATGATGATAAAATATCATTTTTTGTGTCCACTGCACATAACATATCAGACCATGTGACTCAGGTTTTTAAATAACCTATGCAGTTTTATCTTCAAGTCTGACACTTTGGGAAGTCTTAACTCATTTGAACCATGTACTGCTGAGAGGTAGCATCTGAATCATTTGCAGCTAACAGCTAGCTACCAAGGTACATTAAAATAAAAAAGAAATTCTATATTGTAGTTAGTATCAGTGGTTTTGCCTTGGAGAATGCTTGTGTGTGTGGGCACTTTGACATCTGTGGCTATGTATAGAAGCCATAACTGTGACAGCTGTGAGGCTACCACTTGCACTACTAGCATGGTGCATGTGAATGTGCAGGAACTGAGGGAGTGTCGGGAACAGGAGACTGTTGAACATAGATGGGAACCCATCAAGATGCTGCCAGTACAACCAGAGGTTGATTATACTTATCTATGTGTAGATATATTTATATAAAGTAATTTAATCTTGATCCTTGATAGTGTTTCTTCTAAATGCAATTTCACTAAACAGATAAAGGATCAATGTCAGAAATTCATGCATGTTAATGCATAAAAGAGTGTGCATGCATGTTTGCTAGTGTATGCATGTGCATGAATATGTATGTTTGTGCATGTTTTTATCTACAGTTTTATTAGTGCTTTTATGCACATTAAAATATATATGAACATTGTGTTCATAATATTATTGGTGTCCCCATATTTAGTTCTTCTCTTTTGGTTGCATGTTTTTATAAGTTTGTTTTTTTTTGTTACCACCTAACCCCAGAAAGGGGTTGATATCATAATTTTAGTTTATTTTAATTTTACAAAAACAACTATTATATCTTTCCAACTCTTTTCAGTTCATGTTCAGTGATTTTTATTTAGATGATGCAGCATTAGCAAATAAGAAAAAACCACTTTGAAAGTGCATATCAACTAAGCATTAGGCATATTTCCATGCTGGTACATTACATTACAAAACAGTGTCAAGCAAAAAGTTTTTAAGGCAACATAATTGATCTCCATATAAAAAAGAGTTAACAAGCTGCACATCAGTGCTGCACTGTTCCATATGTACTATATAAAGCTATACTAAATGCATTTCCTAAATAGAAACATCCTTTAAGGTTATGTTTTAGTGATTGTGTATGCATGTATGCATACATATGTGTGTGTGCATGTATTTTTTGCATACATATATGTATTCTTCATTGTAAATGTTGACTGCAGGAAATGAAAGAACCAGAGATGAAGATGGAGGAGGGAGTTCTAATCCCAAGTGAGCTTGAGCGGCAGCAGAGGGAGCGGGAAGCATTTCTCTGCCAGCAGCGTGAAATCATCAAAGGCCGTCACGGGCGTCACTCCCACCATAGACCCTTATCTCGCACTCAGTCCAGTCCTCTAGTCACCTTTTCTGTGCCACCTCAGCAGCCGGCTGATCCAGGGCCTGTTAACTACACATTTACCACTGGTAAGGCATTCACTTGAGAATGAGACTGGTTAAGATCACATTTAGCTGCCTATAGTCCACAGCTTGTGAAAAGCTATTCTGGAAAAAAGAAAAATTATTATAGGTATGCCTTGACATTTTTTCAGTGAAATCTCAATATTCTTCAGAATGTTCTAGACTTAGTCTTTAAGTTTCCTAAGAATAAGGGATAAGCCATAAGAAGATTTCATGGACAGAGCTGAAGAGTTGTTTTTTTGTGCTGTAGGTCTTGCCTATGATACAATAATGCTCAAGCATCAGTGTACCTGCAACAATGATGAAAGCCACTTGGAGCATGCTGGCCGCATCCAGAATATTTGGGCTCGACTGACAGAAACCAGCCTTGTCTCTCAGTGTGAAGTGAGTGGTTGCTAGATTTGTGGCCAGGGGTATAGATTCTGTGGTCATTGTGCCCATGTTTTTATACAAAAGGCTTGACATGCATGGATGTAAGGCTATTGGTCAGGTATTCCTGAAAGTCACAGTAATTTTTTTTAATACTTTTTGCGTGCCATCGGCAATCTTTGTGTCATGTGTGCAGTGGCATTGCCTTCAAAATCTTTTCTTAGCTTCTTCTGTTTAAAATGTATGTGCAGTAGCAAGCGTGTTTACATACATGTCCACAAGCATTATTCTGAAAATAAATTTTATTTGTTGATGTTGGTTGAAGAAATTTTTTTAAACATCTGCACGCTTTCTCTACCACTGAAAGCAATTTATGTCATAACATCAATTTTCTAATTCAGAGAATCCGACCGAGAAAAGCAACCATAGAGGAGTTACAAAGTTGCCATTCTGATCTGTATGCTGAAATATTTGGAGGAAACCCTTACAATAGACAGCGGTTGATGGGTAAGAATATTTTTTTAATGCTCTTATTATATCTTTATGTGTCTACCTGTTGGCTACAGTCATTATGCAAGATTTGGTCATTACACTACAGCAAAATAGCGGTCAGAATTATACAATAAATGCCCCATGTTTAGTGTACTAAATTATTTATGGAATCTACACAAATGATGTTCATATAGTGGATGACCAATGTGCAAGAGTCTTTGGCATGTGTTTGGTCTTGTACCTGTAGCTGGAGTGAGAGAAGGAGAATTAACTATCATGGTTTAAAAGTTCTGGCTTCAGACAATATCAGTAAACCCATGAAGCATTTCAGCAAGTGAAAGTTGATTAGTTTCCCACAAGGAGTTGTAGCAGTAAAACAAAGGAGACCGAAAAAGAAAATAAGGCTATTTGACTTATGAAAATCAGCATCCTTCTCAAAAGATCCCTAGGTCATCCATGATAGAACCACCAAAAACCAGTGGTGACAGGTCCATTTGTAGTATAAATGTTTAAACATGTCCAGACTGTGATGTTGTCCCTAGGACATAAGATGTTGACTTATTGGTTTCAGAGAATCTACCAATGCGATTCTGCTTCTTATTATGTGGTGGCATTGGTGTCGACTCTGACACAGTGTGGAATGACATGCACACATCAACAGCAGCCAGGATGGTGAGCTGTAGCGCTGCACTTTTCTCAACACAGCCTGTTGTCTTCATCATCCACTCTCATTTCAGTTAGAGGAAACATATTATTGCATAAGTTAACTGTTTTTAGAGAGGCTTCAAATTCCTGTGGTTGTGGTATACCTTACTTTAGAGCCTTGAAAACTTCAACTTGACAGATTCGTATAACTTGTATAAACCAAGCCTTTGTCACTGCAGCTTTCTGTCTTGAGTTATCTGTAGGGAGGTAAAATTAACTGTGTGATTTGGGATCGAGGACAATTAAATTAATGTAGTGTTTCTTTATATTGACTGAAGTAGTGAGACTTATTTTAGTAGTAAAGTATCCATAGGTCCTAAAACATTTTTGGTAGGCCAGTATATAAGGATCACGCTGGTTTATAAAGGGAAAGGCAACAGGTTTGATGATAGCTTCGTGTGTGTATTTTTTCCCCCAGGCAGCAGGATGTGTAGTGGAACTTGCTTGCAGAGTGGCTTCTGGTGACTTAAAGGTATAATGATTTGATTTTAGGCAGGGCAGAATTACTTTGTGTATTCTCTGTGCATGCATTTTTTTTCACATTTATATTCTGAGGTTTGTGTTTGTGGAAAATTACATTTAAAAAAAACATTAAAAAAATTTAATTATTGATCGATATATTTTAATATATTTTTCTGAGTTAAAATCTGTGATTGATGAGAAGCAGTCTCTGTTTTACATGGATTTTAAAATGCCCTCATTTCACCTTTTTTGCCTCAGAATGGGATGGCAATTGTACGGCCACCAGGACACCATGCTGAGAAAGATCAGGCCATGTAAGTTTGTTTCCTCTAGTTTGGTTGGGGTAGGATCCATTTTATGGCGTATGTTTCTTGAAATGATCTTGAACTGGACTGATTCTATGTTTAGAGCAGAAAGCAAGGGGGAATTAAAAGAGTGTGCAACTTGGGAAGAGAAGTAGATCCTTTGTGCTGGTGGTAGTGTTGTGGTAGTGTTGACTAAAAGGCTAAGACAGTAACATATAAAGATTCTGCACTCTTTCCTCCTGCTTTATTATTGATTACTAAAGCCACCTATAGCTGTTATTTTTAAACCCCTATACTTAATGTCTGTTGATTGTTGCAGGGGCTTCTGCTATTTCAACTCCATCGCAATCGCTGCCAAGCAGCTGCGTGAAAAAATGAAGCTGAATAAGATTCTCATTGTTGATTGGGTGAGAACCTGCATAGTTTGTCAGAAGTGTGTTTGAGTGTTTGTACTGTTTTAGTCAAGTACTGGCTCAAGTTGCAAAGGAGACCTTGATTACTAAGCTGTTCTGTGCAAGAGCTGTTGCTAACTGGTCTTTTTTTTCTTTATCATTTTATTTCTTCTTTTGCACCTGTGTGTGGTGTCTGGCCATTAGTGTTGAAAGCCTTTTCTTGTGCATTTGGAACACATACTCTGCATTTTCACTCTCATACAGCTTTACTCTTTCTCTCATTTTCCTCACTCACAAACCCCTACCCACCCCACCCCAGATATGCATATATATATATATACAGCCTTTTTTTTAATCTCTCACTGCCACTGCTGCTTCTGCTTTCTTAGTTCTGATGTCATAACTTGCACAACAACAATTGCACTGGTCACATTGCAGGATGTTCATCATGGAAACGGAACACAGCAGATGTTTTATGAGGATCCTCATGTTTTGTATATATCCATTCATCGTCATGACAATGGCAATTTCTTTCCTGGAACTGGGGCACCAGGCGAGTGTGGAGCTGATTCAGGTCAAGGGTACAATGTCAACATTGCCTTTGGAGGCGGCCTAAACCCCCCTATGGGTGATGCCGAGTATCTCACAGCATTTAGGTCAGTCTTGTTCGCAGCTGTCCTGTTTTGTTAGTTTCAGGGTCCTTTGATAGCGATTATAATTATAAGCAGATTGAGTACAGTTGGTTTATGTTGTTGGCATCCATTCCTTGGTAAAGTGTGCTGAGTAGTTAATTATATGCTTTTGGTGTCCAGCAGTATTAGTTTGTGTTGTTACTTGTTTTGCAGTCAATAAATGTTGCAATTGCTGCTTCTCTACAGAACAATTGTAATGCCTATAGCTCGAGAGTTTGGACCAGAATGTGTTCTTGTGTCTGCTGGATTTGATGCTGCCAAGGGTCATCCTACTGCCTTGGGAGGTTATGAGGTGTCTGCAGCTTGTAAGTTACATATTTGTTTTCTTAATTTTTAAGCTGTCTGAAATCTTTCTTTATTGCCATTTTTTAGTTTTCACTATTAAGAAGTCATATGAAAAGTATTTACAGTTTTGTTCCAATACATGTTTGTGTACATTTGAATTAGAGATGTACTGTTATTTTTAGTACACTGGGATGTCATTTGTCTTGCATTAGGCTTTGGTCATATGACACGGGAGCTGATGTCTCTGGCTGGTGGTAAAGTGGTTCTTGCACTTGAAGGTGGCTATGACATTTCCAGTATCTGTGATGCCTCAGAGGCATGTGTACGGGCTCTTCTTGGAGAGGAGGTATTGATCTTAATTCTAAAAGATCAAATTAATGAGGGTTACTAGATGATTGGGTCACCATGGATGTAAATTTCCACACCAGCGGTCTAGTAAGACATGATCAGCTTCAAGGAACACAATTCCTTATGTCGAAACTTGTTTAGTGTGAAGGAAGTATGAAAAGGGGGTAGCCAAATGGTGAAGAAAGATGTTTGTGTTTGGTTTTTTTGGGGTAAAGGGAGAGTATTCTGCTGTCTATTATAGGTAACTGGGTTTTCTAAGGTTAGGAAAAAACGAAAATATATCAACTCGGCATTGTCATGTAGTGCTTTTCTGGTCAGGTAATCAGAACAATCCATGTTTTAAGATAGCATGCATAATTGTTATAGTTGCTGCCTATTTCTGAGGAGGAATTGACACGACTCATCTGCAAACCTGCTATGGAGACCTTGGAGACTGCCATCAGAATTCAGTGTGAGTACAGTTTTCAAAAAAAAAAAGATTGTAATATGTATTTTCTGTCGCAACATACTTAAGAATTTATTGATGATATTTATCTCGCATAATGTTGAAGGTTCTGTGGATTCCCTTGCTTGTTTGGCTGGCATTATCATCAACTTAATAAAATTAAAACCACATATAATAGATCTGACTCACTATGTACCGCTTAATACATGTTAATTGACCCCCCCCCCAAAAAAAAAAAAAAGAAAAAGAGAAGAAATTGAGATTTATTACGTGCATCAAACACCGGCCAATGTGTCTATGGATGCTAATGTAACCCAGTAGAGTTTTAGTTGCTTTTTCTTATTCCTGCCTTTCTTGTCTGGGCAGATCGTCATTGGCCTTGTGTAAAGCGGTACCTAAACACAATCAACCAGACCCTCATGGAAGCTCAGAAACTGGATTCTGTGGAAGCTGACACAGTCACTGCGCTTGCCTCCCTCTCCATGGTCACAGCCAAACGAAGGTACTACCCTTTTTTTTCATTAAACTAGTGCTTGCTTTAATAGCAGAGTTTAACCATCCTACCCAACCAATTGTTGGAGACCAAGGTGATGGAGACTGTACTTTTCTTAGCACCAGATTTTTATGAGGGTCATCTTTCTTTCGCTGCTTTTCCTTCCCTAACAGTCTAAAGAGTCAAGTACCCATTTAACGGCCAGATCAACTGGGGAAAGTATGCTGTACCATAGGTAATAATCTAGCTAATGTGTTTGGATAAACTGATACAACTGAAGTACTGAATATTTAAAATGCATTTGTCTGCTGGGTAAAATAAAAAGCTTTAATTTGGTTGCACCATAAATAACTATAATTTTTATAGTATGAAAGTGAAAGTTACTTACTTAGTAACTTCTAAAAGCTTCATAAATGGAATGGCATTCATTGTTACTTCTATGTTAATTTATATTTTATCTTTATTGACACATAGTTTTAGATACGCTGACACATTGCATTTATGAATGGATGTTTGAATTTCGCCTGATTTTGATGTATTCAAGATCAAACAACTGTAATTTAAATTCATTCATTGCTATGCTCTGTACTAAAAGAAGGAGTAAAACTTAGAACCTGATTATAAGCTAATGTCATTGAATCTGCTGGTGATGCATTCTAAATTATCATGTGGTGAAGATTATTTCAACAGGATTGTGTTTACATTTGAGACATTTGGGGGCGTTTTAGCAGGAATTACTATAGTGACTGTGCTCGGAACAACTCTGAAATTCATTTATCATTTTTTCATTCATTTATTTCCTTGACCTTTTTTGATCTGTGCTGTTTAACCTGCACTGGTTGTCATGGGGACTGGATGTATGTAGTAGTTGATATAGCTTGCCATGCCTTCAGAAAATGCTGACAGTCAAAGATGCGTGTCAAAGAATCTGCAGTTTGTGTCATGTTCAGTTTTCTGGAATATGTTGGAACTCTTTCTTACAAGCCTCAGCCACTGAGCAGTTTGACTGGCATGGAGAGAAGTTAATGAAAAGACATGCAAATAACCATAAGCTATAATTTATTCCATTCCAGTATAATTATTTAGCCATGCCAAAAAGTCTGATTTGCCTTTACAATTTGAGACTTCAAATATAATTTGCTGCTGCATTTTTTTGTAGCCCTGATTTCTAATAAATTTTACTTTTTTTTAAAGTTTACAAAGTTCTGCTTTATCTGTGCAGTGGTGCTGTGGGCCAAGAGTCAGAACCTATGGAAGAAGGGACATAACCAGAGATGGGACATAACCAGGGAAAAGCATTTGAAGAGTAAATGGTGGAGGTTCAGCATAGGCAGCACAGCAGCCTTTTGTGTGGGGATGAACCTCTACACTAGCATTTTTTGTGGATGCTAATGAAATTGAGAAAAAAAGGTCTCCCACTACACACTGAAATTAACAGTACTTAGCACAGTGTTTGATGTTGTCTTCAGGCAGTGGTTATTGGATTTAGCAGTTGTCTCTTCATTTTCAAAATGTCACCCACAGTTGTGGTGGTTACATGAAATGTAACTCATTTGAAAATAAAAGACTCCTGGGCATTTTTACAGTTTGTAACTGTTTAGTCTTCTGGAATTTTCTGTATCACTGTGTTCATATTACTTTTAATTTCTGCAAGGCACTCAGAATCTGTAGTATTGTTCCTTGCTGCTTGCAAGTCTGTGAAGGAATGCCTTCAGATATGCTGTTGTCAGCATGATTAATGCCTTATTTGGCAAAGGCAAATCTTTCATCTCAGTTTCAAGATGTGGACTAAAGTTTTTCTCCCTGGGATTGGAAAGGAAGACTTGAAGAAGAGCAAAGAGCTAAAGCTCAAAATTGTGTAGCAGATGGTTCTTGTCATGTCACTGCCACATAATAAACATGATTCTCTTCTCTTGGTGTTCGCTGCTTGATGTGTGCTTGTTGCCAAACAAGGCACCATCGGTCATGTTTTTCACTAAATATACCGGTGCCATTTTCATTGGTGAGTCTGTTATGTGTGTCTGCTTTGGTTTGGTTCCCTGGTGTATGAACCAGTGTCGCAGACCAACTGAAGTTCGGTGATGTTTGTTATGTGTCGCAGACCAGCTGAAGTTGAGTGATGTTTGTTGTGTCTGTAATTTGAGAGTGACCTACATTATTCAAGCGCCTTGTCCTTCTACCTAGCTGCAGCATTGCATTCACTGTTTTTGGACGTTTGTGTGCTTGCACCTGTTTTTGTCGTGGGCAATGATAAATTGTCAGGTGAGCTGTGTAGCCATGAAACCCTTGACTGCCTGTGATGAGACCAAGTCAACTTTGTGGTGTCAACACAATGATGTTCTGTATATTCAGTAAGAAGACTGGGCACCATTTGTCAAAACAACACTTATTTTTAAAAAAGTTGTCTATATCTTTACAGAGCAATACATCTGGGCACCTTGCCATTGTGCATCTCACTCACTAAGCATGTTTTATATTTACTACTACTGTGTGTGGTGTGTGTGTGTGTGAGTGAGTAAGAGATGGAGGAGGGTAGGGCAAGAACAGAATAATGTGCATGCATGAATATGACAATTTCTCCTGTTTAGACCAGGGTTGAGTCTTGCATTTTTTTAAAACAGGTATTGGTATTCATATGTATTTAATATCAAAGTGTATACATATGCTTCTTTGCAGTCTGTCTGGTGTGTCTTGTACTTTTCTTCACCCATGTTCTGCACAAGGCTTGGATGAGTGGATAGACAAAAAGGAAGATCACTTCAAATAATTTCTTTGTACAGTTTTGTTCTGGCTTGGTCTGTGTGTGAGCGACAAAGTTTTCTTAAAGACTGCAATGGCTGGCTGTGAGTTTGTGGTTTGGGCTTTTTATTTTTAATTTACCGGACACCAAAATGCACCTGTTGAAACTTATAATCTGTGTACATTTAAAGTTGTTGCAAATATACAGTACATACCACTGTTAGCTGTTTTAACTTGTTAAATATACCCTTTTCAAACTGTCAACCAAAAATTTTTTTTAATGTAAGCACCTGACATTTATCCACACCCACTAATCCCTGTACTGGCGATAGGCACTGAGAACTGGTTTGAGAATGATGTCATTTGATTGTGACATTTAAGAGTGCCACAGTACTTGTTTAGCACTGAATAGAACTCGTGTTTCCAGGGACACTTTAAGTATTATCAGTACAGATATGTCATTTTTAAGTTTTGTAAAAGAGGTTCTGGTTGGACTAAAAAAAAAAAAATTTTCTCATGTGTCTGCTGCTATTATAACCGTTATTTTTTAGTACTGGGAAGACCAGATGGGCAAGCAAAGTTTTATAAATCAAATGTCACATGATCCCTGCTTCAGATATTATGAAGTAGTATTCATATGCAAACTGCTTGAAATCTCTTTCAAAATCTGTGATTCACATGTGATAAAAGAAGAATAATTAACAATTAAAAATAAGATCAAATGAGTAGTTCTCACTTGTTAGTCAGGTTCTGCAAAGGTGTTTTAAGAGACAAACTTTGTTGTTTCCTTTTTTTTAAAAAAAAAAAGAAAAATTACAAAAAAGAAAGTTGTGATATGCATAGTCATATTTTTAATTTCAACCCCTACCCCTACCCCTACCCCAAGCCATCCCTTGTGTCTTTCTCCTGTTTCCATTTTGTTTCGTCTGTAGACAGTCATTGTTTCACCTTGTCTGTGGACTTGGTAATTACTGCCATGCAGCATTTCAGCATGACACATTTGCTTGTGGATAGGACCTTGATTGGTTCACTGACAAACCTACTTAGTGATATTGGTACTTCAGTACAAGTGCTAAGTACAAACTGCCCTTTTATGTGAAACTCAAAACTACTGTCTCTGTTCACTGCATAAGTTGTGTATGCCTGGCTGAAGCTTGGTGATTGTTTTATTTACATACAGATGCATTTATTCTGTCATAAATACATTACATTATTGACAGGCATTGGTAAGTTGTGTTTGCTTAAAGGTTCCTTACTTTCTCAGTTATGTTTTCCAGAGTATCTCAGTGTCTATAGTGTTGCTTGTTCTGCTCTGTCGCCCAGTATAGTCGAAGGGTGGAGAATTCTGTGTCTGTAGCTTTTGATTTAAAGGTATTTTCCAAATAGATGTGTTTGCTGGTAATCACTGTGAAAATGCTGATGTAAGTCAACACTGATGCAGTGCTTAGTCAGCACTGGACAATTTTCTAGTCCTTGTGTATGGAGGCTCACTTTGAGGGCATGGCCAATTGCAGTGCCCTCCAAAACTCTACACTTTTCTGGTTATTCTTACCATAAATACTGTTGAACTATTGACTTTGATAACTTTTTGCTCACCGTGTATCTCACATTTTCATGAGCTTTCTAAAGGGAACTTAACCTAGTTTTTTTTTTAATGTTTGGTGGGGCATTTTTCAGGCTTTTCTAATGATAGGAAATGTTGAGTCATAATTTTTTATGGGAAGCAGGTAATTTGAATAATATGTATGAAACCTTTTATCTTGAAAAGTCCACAGAAAGAAGTATAACAGCATATGATGACATTTTATGTTGCATTTTTTTTAAGAGCTCATGACTTTTGTTTTCTTTAAGTCTGTGAGTAGCAGCCAAACGTTCGCATTTTATATCCTTAGAAGTTTTATTTGTTGGAGGCTGAAGGTAACAGAGAAGTTTGCATTACTGAAAGAAGATTTTGGAACTAGCTGCTGAGTGAAGAGGGCTTATTTCACTAGCTCAGCTGTAGTTTTCTAAGATCTACTGCAGATAACAAGATTGTTGTTAATTGAGGGTGCAAATTTAAACTTAAGGAGATAGACCAGAAAATAATTGAACAGTTTGTTTTATTTTTTTATATTCTTGGAGTAACAGTTTGTTCTCTCATTGGTTTTACAAAGCATATACATCTGAAGAAAGTATCATTAGTTATGTGACATCTGTATCCTGTATTCTAGCAAAATCACCAGCTTTGTCTCGAGTTTAAGAAATAAAAGAGGATATAGGTATCTTTTCTTAGGTTTTTATCATTGTCCATTTGTTCTGCATGTTTATTACTTCTCCAGTTTCCTGGAGTCGCAGATTACCATGGCCAGTCTCATGTTGGGATAGTGTTACCATCCTTTGTTCCCACAGTGTTGTCATGTCTATTAAGATTTGAGTTTTTTTTATATACAATTTTTAAGGGGATGGGGACAACAAAATTGGCAACAAAAGTATGCAAAATGACTACCACCTTAATGGATGAGAGAGATCCTTCTTGAAGAAAGAAAGGGAGGAGTATGTGCAGGTTATGAGTGTGATGTACTGCTATTGAGCAGTCATGTGACTAGGGCGAAGCAGCTACAGAATGTTAATGACCTAGTGTTTACAGTGAGAAAGAGGAACAAGTGGGAGTAAGGGAGGTAAAAATAGATTGACAGCTATGAAGTCAGTACCAGGGTACCAGAGGTGGCTCATACTATTTTCTGTGTTGTCAAGCATGCCCTTTATCTTCTTTTGTTGACTTGATGTACCCAGGAAGTCACAGTGCCTAGAGCTTGTAGAAGTTTCCATCTTTCATTGAAAATCACAAATCAGTTTTTTTTTAAATTGTTTGAAATGCAAATGCCCTCTGTGGCTGCAACAGATTTCAGATTTTCAAACTCTTGGCCACAGTTTGAGATCATTTATGTTTTAACTGTAGGAAGGAATAAAGAGCCTTTCAGTCCTAGCTGATCATGGCATTTTGCTTTGGCCTATATTGATTGATTATTGCTTTTCCCCTATAATTGTGTTTGGATCAGGTTGTTGTGTTGTTTTCCAGTTTCTTGAAGATAAAGGATCAGTCTACATTCATATTTGGATGAATCAGAATAGACAAAGAATGGACATATTTATGAGAAACTAAGCACAAAGTGCTGTTAAGGTACTGCTGTCATTAGCTTACTATGAAAGTGCATTGGTAATTTGTGTTCCTTTTCTTCCTTTCAAAAGAGGCATTATTAAAGCCGGTTGTTCAGAGGTGAAAACATGATAATTTAGGGTATGGAATGGAGATATTTGCTCAAGCATTGAGAATGTGTATCCTGTAATGAACTGACCTGGTCATTTCAAACTAATTTTGCTATCTGGTAAACTTTTAATTGACCAAGTTGTATGTTTCACAAAACAGTTATCCAACATGCTGCGCACTGATAGTTGTAGGCTGTTGCTGCTGTACATTTGCAGTTACAGTCATCATTATTCCAGTGACTTTTGTGATTTGGAGGCAAACATCAAGAAGATGGGTTTAAGCTGTAGTTTTGTGTGTACTTAGAGCGGTGTTTTGCTTCAAGATGAAGAACCTGTCAGCTGTTGGCTTGGTAACTGAATATGGTCATTGAAGATAGAACATTTGTCTTTATTGACAGACACTCATTTGCAGATGCAGAAGACAAGGCGCACATTTTGTGCCAAATACATTTGTTCTTGATAAATTTAAGAAGGGCAGTTACAGCCACAAAATAGGCAACAAAGGTTTTACAATCATCTTCATAAAGAATTTGATCATGCATTGGAGAGAAATAGCCAATATTTGTTTGACCTCATGGGACCACTCTTTTCTCAGTTCTGGTTGAACCTTACTAAGATTTGTATAACTATGTAGAATAGTTTATGGGTAATATTAACAGATATTTCTGATGTAGTAACTGAGCACAAATGCTTGATTTGAATAAGTGCAATGAGAGTCCTTTGTGTGGCACATGGAAACTTTAGCCCTAGTAACACTAACATATTCTGGATTTTCCCCTCTTCACTAAATAGATGTGAATGGTACTTTGGTATCACAATTTAAGAGTAAGCACAATTATGATCATGTCTGATGGATTCATCAAGAACATTTTTTAAAAGTTTAAGCTGATTACTTTAGTGTTTGTGATAGCTATGTGTGGGAATAAGAGCTACTTAAAAAGGAGAAGTTGCAGTCTGCTTTGACTTTTTTTTTTATTTAAACAAAAGAACCTTTTGTGCGCATAAACAATTGTGCGGTGGATATTTCCATCATTACATCCTGTAGACAGGGTTAAGAAGTGATGCCAGACAAGTACTTTTTAAAGTTGTCCTTCTCTTTCAAGTTTAATCAGAATGCCTTATAAACAGCAATTCGTTTGAGATTTGCCCCTTTCAGTGGGGTCAATTTAGTACAAATCTAGTTTCAGTGAGTAAGAAGCTTATGGCAGCTCATGCTTTCATGATAGAAGCCTGTTTTAGACTGATGTTTGTGTTTCTTATAGGTAAGGGTACTTTAGCTGGATATGGAAAGCAACCTTCGCTTTCTGGTACCATGTCTGTTTTAGAAATATGAAAAGTTTCAATGGGATTTTAAACATCTTTTTGAAACTGTTTAAAAGTTGCCATATCGTTCTTATTTTATTTTAAATAGTAACTAGTAGCTTCATATATTTGATTTCCTTCAAATTTTTTGCAAAATATTATTTACAAGTATTATCAATATTTTAATGGTCGTTTTTAATCAGTTTTTGGAAGTGATTGTAAGTTTTTTTTTATATGAAACATTTTGGAAATGTAGACTGCACAAGAAATGATTGGTGCAAGACAACACAAATATTTGTTACATTAAGATGGTATATATATTTTTTTTCAATGCAAATTGTGTATGTGCGTGTCACAGTTGTGACATTTATCTAGGAGTTGAGTGCTTTCAAAGACAAGACGTGGAGTTTGAATGATGGACTGGCTTGCATTTTCCTGGGGGATGGCGTTGTTTTTGGAGATTCCCACCCTCATCCCCACCAATAGAAACTGTACATATTTCTTGTTATATGTGGACTGATACACATGTTTTCTGTGGCCATGGTCCAAGTCGTTGGTTGATTGGTATTGCTTTAAGTATATAAAAGTTTAATACAGTTGCACCTGTTGTGAACTTTGAGATTGCTCCCCTGCCGCCCCAATCTTTGTAAAAAAAAAAAAAGGTCATTCCGAGCAGGACTCGGGGACTGGATGACCTCTCCTTCAGTTCTTTCACTACATGTCAGTGTCTTTCTATTTGGATTTCAACATTAGACATGGAGGTAGCGTGGAGACAGGATTGACATTGCTGAACACGGTGTCGTGCTTGTGTTAGGAAACAGTTGTTGTTTTGGCCTTTACTAGGTATTGAATATTTTGTGTAGGCACCGGGTCATGTGGGTTGAGGCTGTATGGGTGGGGGTTAACTTTCAGGTCGGTTATTCGAAGATCAATATTTTTGTAATAAAGTTTATTACTTCATTATTATTTCTGGCAAGTTTTTAGAAACTTTAGCATTAAGTCGCCTTAAAGCAGTGTATTATCGGCCATATTTTTTAAAGAGCTATTCATTACTGAACTGTGAACTGTTCTGAGAAATGTAGTAGAAGTGGGAGGATTGCGGAAGCAAGAAGGAAGAGTCTGCAGATTGTAGCCTTAAAACATTTTTAAAACACGTCTGTTGTATGCTTGGCCTCCATAAAACACAACTAGCTCGTGCAACATACAGTGTGTTTTTGTGAGTCTCATGGGGGAAAATCTTAAGAGCGAGCCGACTGTGTGAAATAGGGAGAGAGATGTTACAACGCTGTTGTCAAATGTGAAAAATAAGAACCTGCAGCTTGAGGTGGCTGCCGGGGGACCTGTATCTTGACTAGCATTAAGGCGGGACTAGTGTAGATATTGTATGCGTGCGTGCGTGTGTGTGTGTGTGTGCGTATGCGTGGGCTTGTAGAAAATGATGTAAAAGAGCTCGTCGTCACTGCTGAGGCGGAGAGGTCAGGGGGAGTCAGCCTGCTAACCTTGACCTCTTCTAGACTGTGTTCTTGAGAGACAGAAAAAGAGAGATTTCGTAGATCCTGGCCAGTCTTTTGTTGGTAAAAGTTTGGAAGCGAGGCTGGGGGGGGGGGGGTTGCGTGCCAGTGCTTAAGCGCCGTTCTGCCGGATAGAACGAACGACTTGGTTTGCTGACCGTCCGATGCCAAGCGTCAGAGCTGCGTGCAGACACCTGCAATCCGTTTCCTCCCGAACTCAAACCTGCGCATTGCATTCGGTTCCGTGGGGACATTGCCTCGGTTGTCTGCAGCAGAACTGAGGCTGCGCAGCGATGTGTGAGGAAGGAGCTAGTTGCTGAATGAGGGTCAACACTGGTGACCGTGCAGCACAAAACATGACTAGTGCTGCGGCGTACGGTGTTTCTCCTATAATTATGTAAATCGCTAACTGCAGCCACGAGCAGACTTTTCTTAGTCATCCAACTTTATTTCTCTTTCCAAACTATTTTAATAATCAGTCTCGTAGATGCACGTTGCACGTATTTTTAAGACCTAGAAGATTAAAAAAAACAAACTATCCGTAACAGTTCTCTCCATGTCATCCCCAGTTCATGTGTGTTTTTCTAAGGCGTAAAAGCCTGATACTTTGCCCTCGGCACTTTCCATGAAAATGCAGATTTGGTGCAATATTCACAGATCTATGTACATGTGTCATTCATATTTGTTATCGAGTGAATCTTCTTGTTGGATGTTTTGAAAATCTGATTAATCGATGGACATTCGATACACACGTTCAAATGTTAATGATTACCTGTGTACGAAGATAAACCGGTATTAACAAATCCGAGATTTTCTAAGGCAGGTGTTAAGCATCAGGATTTCAAGTGGCGTAGATCGACTCTGCGCCTGTTAGAGCTTTGCTGACAACTTGGGAATTTTACAGAAATTGTTCTCCCCTTAAGAAATGAACAGTGAAAGATGTTACCTATACAGTTGAATTTTAATAATTAGTAACATTGGCATGAACTGGTTAATGGTTGTGTGTGTGTGTGGGTGTGTGTACGAAAACTGTCTTCGCTTATAGATTGCTCATACAGAACAAACCTATATGTGTTTCAGATTGTCCAGATGGATATACCAACAGGCTAGTCCATAGTTGGTCTGTTTATTTTTAATTATCATTTGTCTTTGGCGTCAGATACCCACTGTATTGTGTTGTTCTTAAGGTAGTCTACCTACATAAGCTGCAGTCTTTGTGACTAAAATACCGGCAACACATTGTAAACTGCTAGATATGTTATTTCTCGAACGTTCAAACCCTTCGTCATTTATAAGCGACAGTCTGTTTATCCTTTAGACGTTTATAAGTTTTTTAAGGCTTTTGTTCCTTTAAGCACGTATTGTTTTTTGGAATATTTCGTGATGTACAAATTGTGTGTACGCTTATTTTAGGCGGGGTTTTAGGGTGCTAAATGGCGGGAGGTTCATTGCTGTACTGTACAGCTTGACCTGTCGCAGTAGCAGTACCCCACCCACCCTAACCCTGACCTGCGGCCGACTCCCTCATAATCCTTGTTTGCCTTTTGTTGACATGTTGTTTATCTACGTTGCCATTTTGTTGTGACTGCGTGTCACGCGGTGTTGAGACTTCTGTGAGTTCAGTATAGTAATAACAAGTTTTACCTAGTGCCCTGAGTTTCTCACTTGATTGGTCAGTCTTTAAGATGTACTTTTGCGTTTGTGTATTGTAATGTCATCATTGTATAAAGCTGGTCATTTCAGACTTCTGTGAATAAAATTTTGTTGTCATATAAGTAGATTTTGAGTGTGTGTGCATGCCTTTAAAGGTGTGTGTGTGTATGTGCGTGCGAGCGCACGTCAGTGTGCGTGAGTCGCGAGTGGATTAGTGGGAGGGAAGACACATGTTTACTTCCATTTGAGTAAACATGCTGACTTCCAGTTCGTTTTGCGGTCATTTTCAGCAGTAATGCTGGAATAACTGTTTTTGAGGTGAACGTTCTGACCGCCTGTTCCTTGTTTCTATTTGATTATTTCGTCACAAAATGTTATTAAGTCTTGTCACAGAGTATAGAGGGGTGAGGTGGTGCCTACACTTGTGTTCAAAGGCCTCCTCGCCCCTGCACGTGAGACGCTGGGCAAGTGAATTATCGCACGATTTCCTGGGCCTTAGTGCGACCCGTGTCCAGCTCACCCCATGTCAAGCCTGGCTGGGTGGGAATTTATGGCCCGCCGCGCACAGCCTGGAGGCTGGTTGATTTTTATTGAGGGAGCACCCCGATGCTGTTAACATATCAACATGCGGGAGAGCTGTAGTACTTCTGCCGAGACACTGGACAGCCATCGAGTTCGGGTCCAGTGAGAAGCGTGTCACCGGGTCCCATTTAGAACCTTCCTGCGACCAGTGCACACCATTCCTGCTCACACCAGAAACGTGCGTACATTTTTTTTTTTACTGATGAGCATCCACATTATTCGTAAACACAGACATGCATAGGCACAGCGCCAACAGGGGGAGAGGTCAGCAAGAGACGTCTGCAGAAACAAGGAGGATGTTGGGAAGGTCATTCAAACACTTCACACCTTGACCTCCATGAAAGGCCAGACGTCATGCACCGATATGTGAAAGCTGTTTTTGCACTATAGTGGCGACGCCATTTACTGCACGTGCTGCCAGGCAATTCACGGGAATAACAAAAGAAGAAGAAAAAAATTGCACAATCAA
Source organism: Marisa cornuarietis (assembly GCA_004794655.1). NCBI lineage: Eukaryota > Metazoa > Mollusca > Gastropoda > Architaenioglossa > Ampullariidae > Marisa > Marisa cornuarietis. The sequence goes on along the minus strand of SMMW01000554.1, from coordinate 8,892,689 downwards.
GGCAAATGGGCATACTGCTTCTTCCCAAAAATATATACATTTGACGACCTATTACCTTGGAAAGAGAGGAAGTGCAGGGGGTTGGGAAGAAGAAGTGATGCTGGTTCCGTAATCGCACGGTAAATATAAAAAGTAGAATGTCGCAGGCCACATGGCATCAACATACAATAATGAACACAGCTCGTACAATGGCACATGGCGGACGAGTGCATAATAAGTGGACTTGATGGCTCAGTGAGAGTCACAATATCACCACATAAATCATATGATAAAGGATAAGGAACATAATACAGTGTCGTTCACAAGAAAAGTCCCTAGGCGATATGTTTGGCTACGCTACACCATCGTGTTCATAAACTGAAATAAGTCTACAACCCCCCCACCCCCACCCCCAAGCTCCTCACGAGCATAGCACAGACAAATACCATATGTCTGTAACGTGTGTCTTCTGAAAACTAGCGATAGGAGGCGGGTGAATTTTAACAGAATGGAAGCTGTCTAAGATGACGAGATATTTTAAATCGTTGTGGGCGAAAATCGGAGGTCGCGATCCTTGAGAAAGGGTATTGGTCTATTGGAGGTCTCAGTTGATATGAGGAGTAAGTGTAAAGTCACAAGAGTAAGCGCCATGTCTGTTGACTTCACCGATCTCAGTGCAGTTGCAGGCTGGTTGGTTTATTTGAATGGTAAGTACTTTCACAAGAGGTTCATCGTGAGCTATAAAACAAGAAACTAGATTGTCCGATTGTCCGTTAAGATAGTGGCAAACTGTTGAATAACATACAAAGAAAAAGATAGCACGAGGAAAGAATAATCTAAAACATAACGATATCAGTTCCTCGCTATAAATAAAATAAAACATACAACTATCAATGAAGATGTTAACATTTAAAAATAGATAAAAAATTTATTCTCTAAACATACGAAACGTTAGAAAATAAGTTTGGCAGTATTGCAAGTAAATAATATTAGTGAATCAGTACACTCATATTAAGAACATGAAAATAATGAACAAAAAACTAAATGCAATCTAGGTTGTAGAAACAGTGCAAATGAAAGATCCTGCAGCTGGTATAGTACACACCCCAGCTGCAAACCTGGGGGCGGGGTGGGAGTGGCCTCTAAGAATACCATCTGGAAAGAAGGCCACCAAACCCGTTATCGTCCGTAAGAATGGAGTCCGCACCCAACTCTAAACACGACGGAGGAGCTTATATGATTGTCCCCTCACATTATTACCAGCGGTATCATTTCATCATTTAATCACCACATGTATTACCTTCCATCTGAAAAATATGCTCATACGCACATGACTAGGACATTGTGGAAGAATGCAAAACAGATGGACTAGATCGCTCCATGAGACGCTGCTGACATTTCCATAGCATCAGATGACCTGCGTCAACTCTCACCCCCAGCTCCCGCATCAGATACAGTGTCAGCATCTCCCCCAAGTTTTGAATTACAATCTGCCTCCACCCTCCCTACCCAGCCACTAGAGTTCAGTGTACTCAGATGTCAGCGGCCTCCACATGCGGAAAGCAATCTCTTAAAAGGATGAAATACTGTACGGAAAATCAAACTGACTCGAACATATGTTTGTAGCAGACAAATAAACGGTTTCCAAAGAGTTTTAATTACAAATATATTTATTTACTTGGTAAAGAAATAAAAATAAAAGCCCGTAAAGACTTTATTGGTTTCTCATTCCTTCGCTATTTGCTTTTTCGATCTTTTTTTTCTATTTCTCTCATATAGAAACAGTGAAACACACACTATATAGAGCTATATCGACACACACAGCAGCATGCAACAATTACAACACTGTTTATAAGTGAATTAGCTGTTGGTGGCTTGGTAAAAAACAAGCTCAAACTAAACGATGATAAAACGGAAGCCCTCCTATGCTTTAGAAGAAGACATCAACCTTCGCTCGTCAGTCTGCCCAAGCACATCAAGGTGGGCGACAGCAACATCACCTTCACGTCATCCGTTAGGAATCTGGGATTTATTGTCACTGCAGACATGACTCTTGATAAACATGTTACAGCTGTCTGTCAGTCTGCCTATTATGAGCTCCCTAAGATCAGTGCCATCCGTCACTTTCTCTCTACACGTGCTAACAACTCTCTTGTCTGTGTGTTTGTTCTTTCTCGACTTGACTACTGCAACTCCTTGCTCACAGGCTGCCCCTCATCCCTCATTCAGAGACTCCAGAAAGTACAGAACTCCGCTGCACGTCTGGTTCCTAGAGGTAGGAAACGGGACCATGTCACTCCTCTCCTTCGTTTTCTACACTGGCTACCCATCCGTTCTCGCATCCGGTACAAACTGTCTGTGCTGTGTTTTAATTTCTTTGTAGGCTCCTGCCTTGACTATTTCTCTGAACTTCTCATCCCTTACATCGCAGCCAGACAACTACGCTCTTCGACTGATGACCGTATCCTAACTGTTCCTGTCGCCAGAACAACAACATATGGTCACCGGATTTTTGGCTATTGTGCTGCAAAACAATGGAACTCTCTCCCTTTCCATATCTGCCACCTTCCTACAACTGAATCCTTCAAAATCTGCACTGAAAACGCACCTCTTCCTTGAGCATTACTCCTAACACAGTCCACAGAATGCTAGTCCTTCTTACCCTCCCCCCTTCTGCTCTTGCTACTTTTCTACCCATCTTTCTCTGCAGAATAACTATATTCTCAGTTCTTGTTACCTGGTTTCTCTTTGCCTTTTCTATATTTCTTCTATTTGTCGTCAGTGCTGTTGTTTATTCTTCCGTCCCTCGTGTTCTATCCATGTATAGTCCATGTCTCATCCCCGTTTGAAGCGCTAAGAGCATGCTCTTTATGAGTGTGAATATGCGATATATAAATCTTCATTTATTATTATTATTATTATACTTACATACAATGTTGCTAGACTTTGCTCTTCATCTCTTTCTGCCGGCGCAAAGGCGGGAAAATGACATAAAAATGTAACGTTTAACTAGTCCCATACTGCTGATTTTCTTACCATTCTGTCCCAATCCTACCGATTGATCTGAAACTGATGCTCATGACTGGCTGTTCTCGAATCCGACTAGCTGCCATACTGGAACTCGTCGATACTGTATCAGTATTTACAGTGCCCTCCCACTTTATTTTCGTTTTTTTTAAATGTTGCTTGATTGAAAACTGAATTGGTAGGTGTCAATCTGTTCATATTCCATGCTGGTTTAAATGGCACTACAAGCAGTAAGATAACCGTGTGGTGGCTTCAGCAAGTTCTGTTACGGAGTGCAAGTAAGTTTGTACAGTAGGTTTAGAACTTTAGATCGTTGGTGCTACCTCTGAAACGCGAGCAAAGTGTGACCAATTATTTTGGATCACCTGTAGATACACCATGACCAGCTGCGATGAGAAGCCTATACACACTCCCCCCACGTGACGTGAAGTATTTCAGCAGAGCAGACTTTATCTCTGGTGTCAGCCTCTTCGCTCATCAGTTTCCTCTGCCACAATGTTTCTGAAGCTTGTCGTCGTGTGCTGTGTCACGTCCGTGAGCCAGGCGTGGTGGTGGAGAAGTAAGTAACAGCATCGAGGCAATTGGTATTTATTTCTTTTCTCCTTCTCTCCTCCGCCCCATCCATTTCTCTGCTTTATCTGGCTGATTATGTTAAAACATCGTCAGAAGTGGCAGCTTCTTCTGCTACCTTAATTAGAAACATTGCCAGATATCCACTGATATTAGAAACTTTACACTACTTCCCTTTAATAGTTCAGCAACTCCCAGAAATTTAGATTGTCAGTTAACTAATTATTAGTTACAGAGTCTGGCACGAGGGGCTATGGCATGTGATGCGGAAATTCAACATTGAAGAAGGGCTTGTCCAAGTCGTTGAAGCGTTGTATAACAGCTCAACGAGTACAGTTTTGCTTAACAACCAAATAGGAGCTTACTTTCGTACCACAGTAGGGGTAAGTCAAGGATGTCCCCTATTACCCGTGTTGTTTAATATATTCTTGGAGAACATCATGCTTGAAGCTCTTCATGACCACCATACCTCCATTTCAATCGGTGGAAGACCAATCTGCAACCTACGCTTTGCAGATGATATAGATCTGTTAGCAGGTACAAACAAGGAACTGCAAGACCTCACCAACAGACTGACAGACAGCTCAAACGCATATGGAATGGAGACCAGCACAGAAAAGAGCAAAGTTATGATCAATGGCAACGGCAAAGCAGAGATCTATATGAACGGGGTACAGCTCGAAGAGGTAAGCAGCTTCAAGTACTTGGGAGCCACTCTCTCCAAGGACGGCAGCTCCACGCAAGATATCCGCATCAGGATCGCAACAGCAACAGCAGCAATGGCTAGGCTAGATAGGATCTGGCATAGCCACAAGATAAGGTTCACTACCAAGTACAGGCTATACAAATCCCTGGTAGTGCCGATCCTGCTCTACGGATGCGACACGTGGACTCTACTCGCCGAAACAGAAAGGAGAATCCAGGCATTCGAGCACAAGTGTCTGAGGAGGCTGCTCCGGATCTCATACAAAGAACAGAAAACCAACGACTTTGTAAGAAACAAGATTGCCACACTGGTAGGACACCAGGAACCTCTACTATCAACAGTCAAGCGACGTAAGCTGGTCTTCTTTGGCCATGTAACCCGGCACGACACCTTGTCGAAGACTATCCTTCAAGGCACCTTGGAGGGTGGCCGACGCCGCGGTGGTCAGAGAAAGAACTGGCTTACGAACGTCAAAGACTGGACTGGTCGTCCTGTACAGGACCTGCTGACTATTGCCCAAAATAGGCAAGAGTGGCGGGCCCTATCAGCTGCCGCGTCTATCCATGTGCTCCCCCCAACGCCAGGTGCCAGGCAAGGGACGACTGACTGACTGACTGAATTATTTCCATTTTATTTTTACCTAATATTTTCATGTCATTTTGTTTTATATTTCTTCACTTGCTGTATGTAAAGGCGTTTGTATGCCCTTTGATGGTCAACATAGTTCAGATATAGATAAATTTATATAAATCTTTCACTCCTCCGCACTTTCCTCATTAGACTGGGTCGCAAAGTCCGTTCCCGTAGTCATTCTATAATTGGGTTTTCATGTCTTAAAAACAGATTTCAGCCTGCAGTAGATTTTTTTTACGCGGCAGCTATAGTCTCATCGTGACCAGCACTAATGATATCACTTTTGTTTGAACTAGTTAATTGTTTTTATACCTCAGTAATACCTTCTCTTACAATTGAGTGCAATCAACGTTACAACGAGCTCGATTGACATTAATTATGCGTTAGTAATTGTGTGTGCTCTTGATTGGTCATTGACTATAATCGGGACCCTTGTCTCAAAGCTACTTTATACTCTTGTGCTTGTTTGGCTCCTAAAATTTGACCTCACAGTTTATCCAGATTTTGTGCAGGATTGAAAGTAAAGTTTGTTTTTGCTTGTAGCGTAATCTGGTGATACTTAATTTAAACAATCTTTCCTAATATATGTTCGCCTCACGGAAGTTTCAAATATGCAGAGACAATGCTTTTGCCGCTGCTGGCAATCATCGTATGAGAACTCTGATGTTAAGGTAGATAAGTTCTGAGGCAGAGCAAAGATTGTGTACTATGCACAGTTTGATTAAATGGAGGCCATGACTATATATTGCGCTCATAAAATAACTTTTTTATTTTCAGAAGAACCGGAGTGGAACGATTTGAAAGGCAAGGAACACTTTACAGTCTACTCTTGTACTCGCGACTAAGTAAAATGTAGTTTGATTGAAAAAATGTGGAGTCTAGAAACCAAATGCATGTCATTTTCAAAACATTGTTTTTCTAATGTTTAGTCACTTTTTATCGTCGTGCAGAAAGTTATTTTCGCGTTGATAATTACTTCGCCTAGAGACGACAACACTTGTTCTGATGCATTGTTATGGGTGAGACTGGTAGTGTTGTTCTGTGTGACATTGTCGTTGTTCTGGACGAGACTGCCATTCTTCTTTTTGGAACAGTCACCTTCGGCACCAACATCTTCAGCTCCCGTGTCTTTGCTGACTTGCCAAGAACGGTAGCTGAGGCTCAGAGGAAGGGATGGAGAACGATAGGAGAATGTCGAAGTGAGTAGCTGCCCCTTTGAGGACGAGTCGTTACAGTTTTCAGTTAACAGAAAAAAATGTTAAGCATTAGGATTCACTGGCTTTATATTATCTAAGATGTTATCACTTTCAGTGTATCGTGATTACTCGCGCATTCATTGACTCACCCTGCCCCGCCCACTGATCCGACAGTCTTAACTTCAAGGCTCCCATTGACTGCACATTCAAATGCGCGCGCGCACACACACACACACACACACACACACACACACACACACATTTATAAGTACACACTATAAAACACTCCCTTACACAGAGAAGCAGGCACAAAATATATGTGAGGACAAAGATGTCCTCCTGCAGACCAAATCGATGTCAGTTTACCTTCCCTCTGACCTTTCCTTCAGTCAGTGCCATGGGGTAATTTGCGGTCATTAAAAAAATTGTGTTGCAGACGACGGCCCATTCCGTGGCGCTCGTTACGTCAAACAAAATGACTTCTCCGTCACGCTGTTATATGACGTCAACGGCTACATCGCTGGCATCCAGTGTGGGGTAAGCGGAAGTGGCGTAATTCGTGCTTAAGCTGACCGGGGAGTCTGCGACCCAAGTCCAGTTAAAAATTAATTAACATTTATGGGGACATCGTCGTTTATCACAGCTGTAGCTGCTGACACGGTTTCGATGGATCTGTGAACAGATGGCGCAACCGTTCGTGTGCTAGATGTAAGTTGTGAAACGCGTTCCAATGTCCAGTCCAACATATTATAGTTCCAATGCCCAGTCCACTATATTCTCCAACCAAAACTTCACGCTCAAGGAAAACATTGCGTATATTAAGATAGTGATTATAATATATAATTACTACTGTTTTTATTTAGTATAATAAGGAAACCGCACTTTAATTTATTGATTTAAGAAAGTAGCAGTCTGTTCCCCGCACGAGATGATGGAAACTTTCGCAACCGAAAACTTTACTCCAATTAGCAAGATTAGAAGATTGTAATCACACCCAACTTCTTGACGCATGAACAATCAAACTATTTTAATCGAATCAGTTAATCTTAGAGACAATGGTTTGTTTTGCTCTCGGAGTCACAAGGCAAACAGAGATACGCTGAAGGGAATGATAATTTTTAAAAACCTTTGACTTCACCCATCCTTTTTCCTCCTGCGCATATAATACTTCAATGACCATGAATGTCGGGTGAAAATGACCTACATGATGTTCCACAACACATTATTAGCTACACAATGTCGAATAACCTTTAGAATTTGTCAATAATTGAAGTTGTTGTCTTTGACATTTAGGATGAGTCTCGAATTCCTTCTATCCGTTGAAAGCATCTGTTAGTTACAGCGTACGTTTATCTACCAGGAAGGCTATTTATATGCACTAGATATCAGTGTTTTTCAAGTCTGACGGACAAGATTTGTAGACTGTAAGGTCACCTTCCTCTTTCTCTCTCTTACACACAGTGTAGATGAAAAGTTAAATTCTGGAACAGAAATATTCCCAACAAAATCGACATTAATGTTATAGCGCAAGCCATGCCTTGCTTGTTTTCTTTCCCGTCATGTACAAGTGGAATGGCAACAGATGGCAAGAGGTCAGTACTCACTTGAGTCCAGAGTCTTTGCCGTATGCGTAGAAAGCAAACCTTAGCTCAAGCTTTGGTGGGCGCGACTGACACCAAACGCGATCGCTTGACAAAAACGGAAATTAGTAATTTGCTGAATTAGATGTCATGTAGGATATTACAGAATTATTTAAAAGTGGTTTAAAATCGGGTTAAAATCGTAAGGAACAAACAGCAAAAATGACGCATCCGCGATAGGGGGGCATCAAATTATTATGAAACGATCAAGGTCTCTGTCGTAACCTAAGGGGCATTAGGTACGTGTGATAGACGGAGACTCGTAGTTAAAACCTTAACTACACTCTCGACGACTCCGTCATCCACGCCGACATAACTTGTGCGCGATGCACTTCCACTAAATTGCTAATTAACAAGAAACATCACACTTGACTCGAGCCCCCAGCGCACACCCCCAATAAACAAACAACGCAATTTAGTGGAACACGTTAATTATTAATAATAAAGACTGCCGAGAGTGACACCAATATTTTGATAATAAACAATGTAAGAAATGTAAATTCTGTATCCTGGCTAATAGTCTAAGGCGTCCCGTTAATTCTAACTTCCTATTGCTGATCCAAATAACTAGTGAGTCATAGAAACCCTATCTTTAACTACATACACATCATTCTCCTCACTCGTTCCCGTACACATTCACTCGCTCTATACATCACACATTCATACGCCACTTAGCCTTGCTGTTGCTGCGTGGAATAGAATGGTCCGTTGGTATGAACGATAGTCTTTGTTACACGGGGGGCCCTCCCGATGCAACGTAGAGGGGATGGCGATTGATTAGCCCTTGTCCTCCTTGTCTCGGGCGGCTCTCCCTGGCACCACGACGCAGAAGATACGGTGGCCGCTGGCCGTTGTCTTCGTTGTCTTGAGTGGCTCTCTCTGGCACCACGACGTAGAAGAGACGGTGGCCGGCTGGCCGTTGTATTGAGTGGCTCTGTCTGGCACCACGACGCAGAAGAGATGGTGACCGGTTGGCCGTTGTCTTCGTTGTCTGGAACCTCGCACTCGACGACTTGAAAGGAGTTGGAACGAGCGCTCACGCGTACCGTCCCCTTGCACGGGTGTGCACTCCCTTCCCTGTCACCAGTAGGCCTGACGCTTCCACCGATGAGACCAGCGCCTAGCTTGTGACCAGAGTAACTTATCCCCCCTGCCGAGGGTTGCACGGCGACTGCAGGGATAGAGGTTACTCTCCTTGACACTCTGTTTTAAGAGTGGGCTGCACACCTCTTCACAAGTCCCTTTTACCACGTCTCGTGCCTGATGGTCGTAGACAGGTACTAGCTGACTTTACTCAAAGTCTTTCTCTCTCGCGTTGATGCGATCACTTCGAGAGTTTGGTGGCGAAGCCCTGATTCTGGGTTCCACACAAAGTTAAATTGCCGGTTTCGACAATAGCGTGGCACACGATTGGTCAGTCACACTCACAACCACGCTCATAATTCATTTGTCCACTTAAATACAGCCAATCATGCATCACCGCTAGTGCGAGACAATGACAGTCCCCTGGCCAGCCTCTGGAATCTATCCCTACCTGAATTCACAACCCTCGTCCGATTAACAATTGCCAAGGAGTGGACTTGCCGAAATCAGGGAGGCGCTACACCCTCCCTCACCTGGGCTGACCAGCGTCCGCAGGTACTAAAGAGTTGGGTTACGGGAACCAGAGCGGGCGCTATACGCCCCTCAATTAACGGACTGTCTTCCCGTCCCACATTCCACGTTCTTTCGTGACAGTCTCTGTCATTAAAATACAGTATTTATTGCTTACGTATATGATGTAGCGTTAGAACTTGCATTGAACTGATATCGCACGAGTAACCGTCACTAATTGCTACTGTCTGTGTTATATAAACTTTTGGCTTTTGGTCATTTCCGCTGTCTGTGCGGTACAGCTACTTAAAGGAGGACTTCCCCACGGGTTTCCACCCCTTCCGTTGAACAACGTTTTCCAGGAAGATGGGAGCGATCGTCTGGCCCTGACAGCTTACTTCACTGATCCGGGTAAGTACACATGTACTTCACAGTTTACTGTACTTTTTTTTAAGCGTTTTTACTTTTTCTTGCTTTTTTTTTAAACATGTGTGTATTTGGGGAGTGGGGAACTGGTGTTTTACGCCGAGCTAGCAACTAAGGCTATATCACGGCAAAGCAACCAGCCCTATAAACAGATGCCACAAGCAGAGAAAGAACAACGTGCCCGAGACGAGAGCTGAACCCAGGACAGCCAACCCTCACTGTATTGGTGACAGGGGCTAATCGTTGCGCCACCGGACCGTCCTTGGGGAATGGAGAGTAGTCGAGAAACGTTACAATTACATTTGCATTTATAAGGGTTTAAAGAATGTCAAGGAATCATTAAGTTAAAGTTTTCTTATTAATACAAACTGAAAAATACTATAAGCGATATTTTATTTTTTTAAGCCAATGAAAGTACAAGATTTTGCTTTCTTTGTTCGTCCCGTATCAGAACTGCGTCTTTTTGCACGTTATTTTCCTTGCTTGTTATTCCAGCCATTATCTGCACAAGCGGGCGAAATTCCTCGACATTCCGAGAAGAAGGGACAGGAAGTAACTTGTACATCCAGATTGGAAGTGATCCACTGACTCAGTCCGTCCTCATCCCACGTCACGAAAGGGATATCACCAGGACGCCTTGGAAGCTTGGCCGCTGCTTCCCAGCGATGGGTCAGTGAGGTTAATTATTTTTGAAACTCCATTTTCTGGACAAACGGTGTAAAGAGAACTTGGCACCGGGTTAAAAACTAGTGCTATTGATACAGTTTTAGTGTTCTATTTCTTTATCCCTCCTTGTGGCGTCAACGCAACGTGGTTTCTTGGTGTGAGCAGGAGTGCATTACTGGTTCAACGTAACCCAGGACATGAATTGTGATAACTTCTTCCCCGCCTTCTTGCTCTACAACGACGGCAATCTCAACGCCTTTGGCTGGGCGCTTGGAGTTCATCAGACTTCGACCCGCTTTGAGCATCCGCCGCACTCTATGCTGTCGGTGAGCCACTGTTTTTGCACGCACAGTCTTCATAGATGAGCTCCCAAAGCGTGAGCATCAGTCAGTTCGCCAACACAGTCTTTGAAAAGACGTTCTGCTAATTTTGAAGTTTACCCTCAATACGTCTTTTTTTGTTGTTGAATGTATTAATTTGAAAGGTCAGTCGTAAATATTTATGTCGTTTGCAAAAGGTAAGTTAATTTCAAAGGTTGATCCTTAGTATTTCGTTTGCAAAGGGTCTGTTATTTCAAAGGCATGACTAACACGTTCTTTTTAAAGGCTATGCCCATTTCAAATTTATCGAGATCTAACAAATAGGCCACATCTAACAAAACTACGTTTGTCCAGACGAGGAAACGCTGAAAACGAAATTAGGTTAGTTATCTGACCTCTGAACCCTTGCATGTTGTAATTATATAGTGGAAGGGTTCTTTAACCCATTGTTGGTGCACATTTTTCAGCTTTGTGCCAAGACAGTAATTAACCACTATGAAACGCACCTCTTCCTTGAGCATTACTCCTAACACAGTCCACACAATGCTAGTCCTTCTTAACCCCCCCTTCCCTCTTGCTACTTTACCCATCTTTCTCGGCAGAATCACTATATTTCTCTGTTCTTGTTACTTGATGCCTTTTGTTTTCTGTTTCGTCGTCAGTACTGTCGTTTTCTTTCGTCCCTTTGTTTTGTATCTACTTAGTCCACGTCTCTTCCTCGTTTTAAGCGCTAAGAGCATGCTCTCTATGAGTGTGAATATGCGCTATAAAAATCTTCACTATTATTATTATTATTATGTCATTAATAGAAAACTAAACTTTTCAAGTCATATTTCAACATTGTTCGTACAGACTGACAGTCGTTTACTTGCTTGCCTCAGCTGGGGTTGTCTTAGACACTCAGGACCAATTAAAAGTCTGCAAGTCTAAAAGCATCTTCACCTTGCTTGTTACCCAGAGGGTGATACTTATAAAATCGCTAACGTTGCACAGGTGCAGGAGTGAATGCAATGGGTCAAGTTGTTTTGTACATGCAGGGTTACAGAAGAACACATTATCTGAATATATTTGTTGCAGTGGTTTTTAAACCCGGTGCCAAGTTGTCTTTACCAACAGCCAGATTTATCGACCATGCACATTTACTTCACCTCGAAACCCGTCTTGAATGTCTGCTGATCCTCCTGCACTAACAGCGGAGCCGCGCCTGGGGCCAGCTGCATGGCATAAATAAAAGCATTGTGAACATTTGGGGTTCACAGTCTAGCTAGGGCTTAGCCACATGTTATACAACGGGCCCCTTACCTTTGCTATTAAATTTTGCTTCACGCTATGTCCGTTATTTCCCCTGATTTCTGAAATCTTGACGCACACGGAAGACAGTGAGTGCCCTGCAAGACTTAGAGACTGAGTACTAAACGTGAGTGGTGATGGATGGCTTTTCCCACAGGAAAGAAAAAAAATGGTTTTCAAAGACAACCCTCTTGAAATAAACAGTATCTGCTGTATATTGTAAGGAATAGATGAAAGTTAATCTAAAACGGCGCAGAATCTGTGCACGAAGGATTGGAGAGAGATGGCTATATGTAGTCTCTTGGGGTAACATGCAAAATTTGTTTGTAGATGACATCGCTTCCTGGGTACTGCATGGTATATATATATATATATGCTTGAGCATTTTAATGGTCCAATTTTAGTTGCCACACTAAATTGTTTTGATATGATCGAATTATTTGTGTCGTGAGGAGGTATTAACACTTCAAATAAATTGCTGTTCAACTTCACACGAATCAATGTCTTTAAGTGCATGCAAGAAGGTAGTTATCTAAATTTTACTGTTCATTTTCTTTTTAAAGGACAACGCGACCGCTCAGTGGAAATAAAGCACAAAGTATCACAAAACATGTTCCGGAAGTATTTTATGACAGAGAGGCATGAAAGATTTTATATTAATATTTTTCTCTAAAGCACACCTGGATTTGACGAGAAAACAGGAAGTGACGAAACAAACGTATTCTAAAAATAGCGCCGTCTGCACTAGCTGAAGTCGAAGAGAAAAGATGCAATCATTGGTAAAAGAAAACTGACAAGGACACACTGTGCTGTTGCTGAATGTTCTCTTCGACACTCAGAGGGAGTTTGTACTCATGAAGGAAATCCTAAACATAATGGCAGCAAACGCCAGTGGATTAACTTTGTTCAGAGATGTGTATATACAGATCTCTGCTTTGTTCAAACGAGCCGTGCAAACTTCATCCCCACACCGCACTCAAAAATTTGCTCAAAACATTTCAAAATCGATTGTTATCCAGTCACTTATACAGTACAAGCAGTAAAACGAAAAAATCTTATTCCTACAGCAGTGCGCACTATACAAAAGCACGAGATGTTAAAATGAACTACGACTGCTGGTAGATCAAGCATCAGATATGCAACATCGACGGTTTCTACACCGGATCTGGTCTACAAGTAACATCAAAATTAAATGGAACCGCCCATCATTTAAAATATTAGGCATATGGCTAACTAACAACTTAAAAAACTTGCAAAAAATAAATAATGAAAATAAATTTGAAGAAATCATATACCTTATGAAAACATGGATGAAAAGAATTTTAACACCTATAGGTAGAATTGCTATACTAAAATCTGTCATACTTTCAAAATTAACATACCTCTGGTTACTATTGCCAAACCCACCAGACTATCTTATTAATAAACTACAATCTTTAATCTATGTTTTTGTATGGAATAAAAAACCAGATAAAATAAGTAGAAAAACTAGTACCAAATGCATTGCTAATGGTGGTCTGGGTATTCCTGACATGTCATCCTCTATTTTGGCTTTAAAATTATCATGGATTAGAAAACTGAAATTTAGTGAACATAGATGGACAAATATAATCCTAACTGTACTACCAGAAATTAATTACTTAGAGCAGCTGGGCAGTGAGCTACCTTACAAAAGAGTCAACTTGTTTTGGAAAGTTTTCTACTTTCATATAGATCTTTCAAAAATAAAGTTAAAATAGAGATGGCTGACAAGCTCTTAGCAGAACCCCTTTTTTATAATGCGGACATCAAGATTGATGGTAAGCCCTTTATTTATAAAGACTGGCTGGCAAAAAATATATTTAGCATAAGAGATTTACTTGACGAAAAGGGCAGATTTCTAACATACGAATACTTTAAACAACTCTACCAGCTAAACACAAATTTTCTAGAATTTCTGAGTTGTGTAGAAGCAGTGAAAAAGTATTTAAAGCATAAAAATGTACCCATAGAAGAAAACATAAAAACCGAATTAGAATTCTCTTTAAAACTAATATTTTCCCAAAGGAAAGGTTCAAAACCCTACTATAATATATGATAATGAGTAATGAGTATGAACCAAACTGTTGCCAAAAATGGACTAAAAAGCTGCAGAGCGAATTGGACTTTAAAAGGATTTTTTTGAAAATAAGTAAAATTCAAGAAATCAAATATAAATGGTTCCAGGTTATACTTGTGCATAGGGTACTAGCTACAAATATTATCTTAAAAGAGATGAAAGTTTTAAATGACAACCTATGCACCTTTTGTAGCCAAGAAAAAGAGACGATTGAACATATATTTTTGAAATATAACTTAGTTCAGGAATTTTGGGAAGCGCTAGAAAAGAGAATCAATAATAACTGTAAACACGTAAATGATTTCAAATTCACTACTACACTTATTTTATTTGGCTATAGTGAAAATACCCAGACTGATAAAATAATGGACAGCATAATAATACTGGCAAAGTTCTACATATATAAATGAAGATTTAGCACAAGAATTCTAAATATATATTACTTCTTACAAGAATTACACAGGCAAATGAAAGTGGAAAGACACATAGCTCTTAGCAACATGGAATTAGCAACCTTTGATCAGCAATGGGAACCATATAGAAATCTCTTCACACCTTTGTAAAGGCACACCATGATAGAACTAATGGGAAACCTAAATCTAAAAAGACTATTTAAGAGTTCACAAGAAATTGAGGAAGAAGGTGTAAGAAGGTACTTGCATCCTGAGGCTCATGTAGTCAGCCTGCTCCAGAGAACTTAGCCTTGAAATCTTACTAGCTGAAGAGACTATTGTAAGTTTTGGTAATGCATGAACCACTATTGTCTTCAATAAGGTGGGAGGTGTAAAAGTATACAAAACAACTATAATGGAAACCTAAATCTAAAAAGAAGATAGACTATTTAAGAGTTCACAAATATAGAGATGTAAGAAGGTATCTGTAGCCTGAGGCACATGTAGTCAGCCTGCTCCAGAGAACTTAGTGAGTTTTTAATTCTTATTAGCTGAAGAGACTGTTGTATGTCTGGGTAATGAATGTACCACTATTGTCTTGAATAATGTGGGATGTGCAAAAGTATACAAAATAATTACAATGGATGGACAATAACATTTACATTAGATGAATTGGCTGCCACAAACGACTGCAACAGCTGAACTAATAGTCGGTTGAGCGCAAACCAGGTAGATAAGGCTCAACATAAGAATAACTATTGGAATGTGAGCAACAGTCATAGCAGGCCGCCTTACTGCATTGTGAATTTGTACAGGTACTCTTATACCATGTTAAAGTCGGTGTTCAAATATATAGAATGCGTGTATGTGTGTGGATGTGTTTGCATGTTGTTGGTTTATTATTTGTTTTTCGTTCTTTCCAAACTTTCAATGTGTGCCAGATTTTTTGCCTTACTTCTTGCTGTCTTGTGAAAGAGAAATAAACAGTCTGGAAAAAAAAAAAAGTAACATCGTGTGACAGTCACAAACACATCATCATCAGTCGTATCTTTATCCAGCATAATGCTAAAAACAACTGACAGTGTGAGGGCACCATTGATGTGCGTGATCGAAACAGCTAAAAAAGTAAAAAAAAAAGAAGTGAGGGTGATAAACATAAGGAGGTTAAAACGGGAACACCTGCGAGTACCAGTAAGTAAATAGAAAATTTTGCATGCAGCTATATGAAGAAGAAATGTTTTTACATCGATAAACATGTTTCAAACTATCATTATATTTTTAATTGTAAAAAATCCTTATCAGCATTCAGTTGTAACTATTGTTGCCCATTACATTTTGATCTGACTGACTTACCAGTCTGTTGAATGAATTCAGTTTGGACCAGTTAATTATTTTTTTAACTTCATTCGAAGCTTCTAAATGAAGTTCCAATCTGTAGGGGGTGTATTCCAAATTCAGCTGTTTCATTTTTTGGGCCAAAAAAATCGCTTCTTCAACACAACCTGAGCGATGTGTCTTCACTCGCTGTTACAAATACTTCGATCGCGCAAGAGAACCTCCAGTGCAGGAGAGTACTTTTTTCCTGCCTTCCTAGTTGCAGGTGAGAATGCCAATTTTTGAAGGCTTATATCTAAATTTTATGCTTAATATTTTAATGAAAAATTGACCCGTATCTCTTATCAAAACTCTTAGAATGCTTATGCAATATAAAAAGTGTAAGGAAAACCCACAAAGCAAACTCATTCAATTTAATCCTTTTCAGGCAACAAAGCTAGGAAAAAAAAATATATCGCTATATATTACAACAAAAATACAACACAGATGGAGTAATAAGGAAATATACCTAAGTGTGTATAAACTTGTAGGATACATCATGCTAAACATTATCTACTATCCATGTGGCGACTGAGACACACCCGCCTCAGCACTTCCAGTTGATTCAGCAGGTTCAGGGAGTCATCCATGTTCACCTTCATCTGAAAACGCGTGCGTGCAATCAGACACACATGCAATCATACAATGTTACACAACTGCAACAAAACATGTGTGCACACACACACACTTACACTTATATATGCTTCATTTAAAGCATTGCTAGGCATAATTAAGATGTTTTAGGCAAGTATCAAGATGCTTTACTGTTGAAAATCACACTTCTAGATAATCACAGATCTGACCTTTTCTGTAGCAATGTATGGGCTGCCAGTGATGGTGCACTGTGAGAGGTATTTTGTCACTGGGTCCAGTGTTTCTGGTCTCTGCTGAGAAAGCCAAACCTGTACAGGAATCATGCCACTCCCTTGTTAAGATGATGAGTCTTTGATTTCAGCATCGCACAGACACGTGCACATGCATGTGTACACACAAACACACAAAGTAATGAAATATCATGTCCTATGTGCTATATGATGCACTGGTGATCTGTGGACTTGAGATGAATCTGTTATTGAAGTAATTAAACAAACCAATCAGATAACACTTTATTTATTCCAGAGGGCTATTCCAGCAATCAAGCAGGTAAATAACATTGGCAACAGGCAAAAATGAGAAAGCTTTACATCTTGAAATGCTTAACATGATTTAGCTAAGATATCTAAGCTTGGATACAAAGCACATAACTAAAAAAGTGACTGAACGGTGTGTTGCATCCACTGAATCATTAAACATGTGGGAATGAAAGAAGAAACAACAGCATAAGGAAATGTTTGTTGTAACATACTATTTTGATGCAATAGGAATGATTTCATTTAATGATTAAAACCTGGAAATTAACAACTCCCGCTGTGGTTGATATGTGTGAGTGATGACATACCCAACTGAGTTGTGCTGTGGTGCTCATTACCGCCAGCGTAATATTTAAAATGCAGAAAGACATTCTTACCAATGCTTTTGCTCCATTTGCTGGGGAGTTAGTCATGCTCGGAATAAAAAGCCTCATCTGAGAAAAAAAAAATTAAATCTTAATCAAAAGAAAGGAAATGGTGTTTTATATATCCTGTGTTGAAGGCCTGAACACTTGACAAAATAGGGCTGTTCGAAAACCATGCTAGTATTCATGTTTACACAAAATGATATACAGCCAAAATATTTGTTATCATTATTGTTTGAAGCGTGCTGTCGCATCTTGATTCAATGAGGCATCATCTTCACAGTTTTGGTATTATGTGTACTGATATAACCTCTCTCTCTCTCTCACACACACACACAAACGATGATCCCCATGCTTACCAACAAAATAAACGGCAGAATGAGGCACCAAAACCAAGAAGGGAGAATGCCAGTGGTCATGTTAGTAACAACCAACCCTGGGCAGGTGCTGTGAGAGTAGATTCCCTTTAGAAAAATACAGATTCATTATATTATAGTAGGCGACATACTTAGAAGCAGCAACACAAGCACAAAAAGACTATGAAAAATGTCAATATTTATATAAAACAAATTTTACCGTTCTTCCTATTTATTTTTTTTAATTTGAATATTTTGGAATAAGGTTGTAAACTTACCCAGTCAGAGAGGAAAAAGAAACACCCTACTGCCATTTTAACAAAAACAAATTTTAATTCTAGCTAAATGTAAATTGCAACATTGATTAAGAAGCATAAGAAGGATTCTAGGAAAACAATGTAAGTAGTCAGATTTTCAAGTAAGAACACATTGTAACAATCTGAGTAGTCAGAGTTTCTCAAAAAGGAAGGCTTTGACAAGTAAGTTATTCTTTCTTGAGTCATAAATCATGAATCATGCCCAATGACAGAAAACCTTATTCAGAAGACTCTGCTGGACTCCTTAATTTATATGAATTTGCACATACAAGCGCGCGCACACACACATACAGTTGTGCTTGTACCTTTTTGTTCAGAGTCTGGTTGAGAGCAAAGCTCAGCATGTCTGTGGCATACTTTGAAGAGCTGTATGGCTCATCTCTGGAAGAAAGTTCACATAAAACAGAAAGAGAAAGATAGCAACTGTTTAAAAAAGATAAGGAATTTCATGACTTTTTTAAAACTGAAAAACTAATTTTAAGCAAGATTTTAGCTAGATATATACCATACACTTTGCACAATTCTTAAACAAAAAGAGAAGTGATGCAACAATTTAAAAGACAAAGTGTTCACTAAATAAAGCTACATTTTCTAGTCTCTTTCATAAAGCTGAAAATAATGGAAGATAATGCAACTGTTTAAAATGAGCTTATTAGAGTAAACATCGATTTCCCTGTAATACCAATACTTGATTCTAGTGCGGGCAGCATAACACTGATACACGTAGCAGTGACTGTGCACGTCAATTTACAGGTGTTAATACATATATATATATATATATGATGAGACAGTTTTCTCTCAAGTAAAGGTGCCCAGGCTCAGACAAAAAAAAAAAATTGTTACTGGGAAATAATACTAGAAACATATTACTTTAACCTTTTGCAGAGTAAGTCTGAAAAAACCTGTTGCTTAACATCAACACATTAATAAAACACAAGTTCTGACCTACTTACCACAAAATCGTTCACGATGTTGCAGTCTGGGAGAATGTTTCATAAGTGGAAATTTAAAAAAGATAAGCAGTTGTTTAATATCATATTTATCTCTGATATACCTGTATATTCCCCAACTGATTGCCAATTCCCCAAAAGTGCAGGGAAAATGACATTTATCTAACAAAGTATTAAGTGGCAGAAACCATATGCATAAGTAAATAATAGTTTACCCCTTTTCATGCTGTATATCTTCAAGAGAAAAATTTCGCTCTTGTGCATTACTAGATGATGTCCATATAACCTGGGAGTCAAGCCCTTGATTAGTCTTTGATCCAAAGCCTAGACATGTCTCCAGCTCTTTCAGCTGCACAGAAGCAAAGAAGCATGAAAGATCCTCTGTGACACAAAGCTAATACATTATTATCACACATTTTCAAGTAGACAGATGAAGGACACAACAAAATGTTGGCTACTGAAAATTTTTTTCTCAACAAAGTTAAACATACAAAAGGTTTAAAGGTATATATTACAAGAAAATATTTAAAAGGTAAAATAGATAAAAAAATTCCACAGCCTATAGTGGCTGTAGAGGCAATAATCATAAGTTGTTTCCCTTGTGTAGGTAATGGCACATGGAAAGCAAAGCCTCTCTTCACCATCTTTATTTTTCCTGGTAAATCAGGTGACCATTTCTAGCTGCTGGACAGCTGTGTGTGCTCAGAAGAAGTATTTCAGCCACAGACCTGAACAGACATCCTACTGCTCCAAAGTAGAATATGCTAACCTATGGAAACACCCTGAATCTATCTTTGATAGCGCAATAACATTCAGGTTCTTCTGGTTTCATTTTTAAGAAAACAAGTGCTTTTTCAGCATATTTTAAAACAATGCTTTATGCAAAAGATAAATGTATTCAACATAATATAAATGTTTTATATATAATATAAAAAATATAAAATTTGATTAGGTACCAAGACATAATGTCCAAAGACGTTAGTGGCAAACACTTTCATCAGGCCATCCTTCGTCAAGCTGTTCTTCTGTACGATGAGACCTTCTCCAGTTGTCATCACATATACACACCGTCTATTACAGTAAAAGCAAAGAAGTTATGCCAAATAAATAGAATACAAATGTTTGAGTTTTAAAAAGCAATATACCTTTATAATGATGTGCAATGAGGATGAGAGAGGAAGGAATAGAAAGAGTGTGTAAAAAGGATAAAGATGGAGAGCAATACTGGAAATATCTCAAAGGCATATAACTATGTGCATGTAGATTCTTACTTGCTGAATATTCCAGAAAGAATTTTGTTCCAATGCACTCCACCAGCCTCCATTACACCAGCATTGAGATACAAGTATTTAATGTGTCCATACCTTAACATAAAAACATATGTGAGAAATATTTATTAATTAAAAACCACAAACAAACGTTCAAAACTTACATTCATCAAGTTTGATCAACATCAATACACTCTGGTTAGATTACAAACAAAATTATTTTCAGTGAACTTTGAATAAGATCCATTAGTGCTTTTGTCCAATAATAACAACAACAAAATTTTTATATTGTATAAGAACTCATTACCTTTCTCTAAGGGATCTTGCAGCTTCAAGAACTGAGTTTATGCTGGAGGTGTCAAGAATGACAATGTCAATGACTGCAGTAGGAAACAGAGACAGGAGATGCACCTTTGCTTGCATAGCACGCTCTTCATTTCGACAGGCTAAGCAAAGAGTCAGTGTTGGCTGAATACCAAGCAGTTTCTCACACACAGCCAATCCTATGCCACTGAAAGAATGTTTTCACAAAAATTTAAATATGTTTGAAAGTCTTGTTAGTGAAATGCTGGTGTTAGTCCCATTTATGTTACTATATATTTATTTTACATTTCATATATAATATATGTATTTTCACTTCTGCACTTAATGAAAATATTGTTTAATAGCATTATAATTTCAGTTTGTTTTTATTGTATTCATTTTTGAAAAGTCAACTCTAGCTCTTTGATTAATTATTTACCCCCACCCCCAAGAAACTCCTTATTCATCATCCCTCCTCCCCACTATTTAAAGTGAAGTTTACTGGAACTATTTTCTGTGAAAATACTCACAGAATTACAAATATCAAAAGATAATTAGCAGCGCTTGGAAACAATACAATGGCTTAAAAGGGATCTTTTATCATTTTATAAGCAGTTTTTTTTTATTACACATTCCTTGTCGCAGCTTAGCTGTTACTCCAGTCATGCCTTTATTATAGCACAGTGCTATCTCCCCCGCACTGGGCTAAATAACTATATGTGAAAGGAGGGCAACATGGGTAACTTAAGGATCCCGGTCTTGCTTTAGAAGTTATAAAGCGGGTCGAGACCCCGCTGGTGTTGTGCTATCCATGGAGCCGTAGTTATAAAGCGATGGCAAAGGTGCCTTGGGGTCAAGAAACATTAAGCCAAGTCCGCGGGGCCTCGACTGCTTTTAAAACTTCGGAAACGAGACGCGTCTCAATTAATGAGGTTTTCGTATTGCCCTGGGAAAACGAATTACTCTCGCTTCATATCTAAAACCATTCCCTGATAGTCACACCACTATACAAGTTAAAACAGGTTTGTAATTAAAAAAAACACCGTTCAGAGATTGCTCACGAAACGTCTTTTTACAACTGATATAAGCAATGAAATAAAGAATGCAAAACTAAATAAACATCTTTGACAGTTTGCAAAACACACAAAGACGCTTGCCTCCAAAGCCCTAAATCTGTTAAATCTACTTCAATGAAAGCTTTGATAACTCTCCCCCCCAAAAAAAAAAACAACAACACAAAAACAAAAAGAAAACAAAACGAAAGTCGCACTTACGCATTCGCTCCCGTTACAACAGCCACCGGGGGCATGGTCAACCACTAGGAAACGTCACTCTGTCTTTACAGGTGCGACTTAGATTTACTTCCCTTTAGGTCAAGTATCCGACGGCTATAGTACTCGCAAGGAGGATGGACAAAACTACCTCAAGCTTGATACGGGTAGAAGTAGAAGTCTGTGGGTAGACCAATGAGTAGGACCGAGTAGATATATGCTGCAGTCAGTGGAGATCTCATCTAGAAGCTATGACACGTGTAAAAAATGTTGTTTACCCGCATGCTGGTAGTCTTGTTTAAAACATAAACTATAAGAATTAAGGTGATGAAAACAAAACAAAACAAAACACACCCACACACATGCACACACACGGGCGAAATTCTTTACTGGAGTTTTTGTAGACCTCTGTCCAATCTCTAATGCTGAAAAGTGTCACAAGCAAGAAAATTACAAAGTTAAAAACTATAAGATAAAGCTAATTATAATTACCCAGCCTGCAAAGCTAGTGGGGTAGTATTAAGCCCCACTATGGGTAGCCCATCAGTAGGTGGGCTGTGGGCAGAATATTTAGGGGAATATTCGTTTTTTTTCTACCCACACCTTTTACACAAGCGCATGACACAAAAACACGACACACGCACACACGCAGTCACATGCATGCTCACACACACACACTTCGACGCACGCACCCACGTACGTATAAATTAGGGTAACATTTTCGATCATTGTTATCGGGCTCCAGCTGTCTGGTCCCAAGATAAGCAATCTGCTTTCTGGGGAATCAGACTTTCTGATCGTTCATCTACAACAAAGATATTTGAAAATATTTATAATTTTATATCACTGTCACTGTGCCTTTTTATACTATGAAAACTGACCACGTGAAATGACTTTCAGTTTTCTTGTACTAGCGGAGATCCATATAGTAGCAACTATCGGTCAGTTTTACCTAATTGTAGTATCTGTTTGCCCACGAAGCGGTCTGATCACATGGTTATTGTGTCAAAGGTCGATGACCTATATAGCTTGATCGAAACTTTTATCCGTCCCGTTGAGTATATGACTCTCTCTCTCTCTCTCTCTCACACACACACACACACACACACACACACACACACACACACACACACACACACACACACACACACACACACACAAGATAGAGAGAGAGAGAAAGACAGAGGAGAGAGAGAGAGTAGGGAAGAGAGATTACAAATATTGTAATGGAATGAGTTCAGAGAGCTTGTGACACATGAATCGACGATGTGTAAAGCCTATGATATATGAACCATTTCTAAGCTGCATTAGGGCTTCTGTCAAGACGACCAGCGATTAAACGGTCATCAGAAGTCCCCCCCCCCACCATTTTTTTTGGACAACGCTTTGCAGGAGTGCATTGTTTCGCAGAAAACGCAGAATGCGATGTAAAAGACACAACTTGCCCCATAAGCAGCTGTTATAACTACTACAACGCCAGCTGCCAGCCACATGGATCAAGGCTTTTTTTGCGAATTAAAACCTCATGGATGAGAGGTCGCGTGGTATGAAAGAGACCCTTATTTGTTCACATAATGCTTGACGCGGTCTTTGTCCGAAGCGTTGGAAGAAAATCACAAATATGTAAGATGTCAGTCAGATGAAGCATTAGGAAAAGAAATCTGACGCACACCGATGAAAATCTCCGTGTATATACATAGCATAGCATACTAGTAAAATAGTTTTCATCAATAAATACAGACACAAATAACAGTTTTCTACATTTGTACAGCTACAACCTTCCCTGAACACACAGTAGTTTTTCGAGACTGTTAAAATGTTTTGATTTCAGATTCTTTGTTGGTTTGTTGTGAACTTCTATAGGCAGAAGTTTTTGAAAAGTAGTAAATTAGACTATTTTTAACACAGAAAAAATGACGAGCGTCCCTGCAATGGACCTTTATCTATGTTATATAATCTCTTATGAAATCACCGACATATATTTTAATGTCAATAAGTGTAACAACCACAGCACGTGTTCTTAACTTTCCCTTATCAAAGCATATCCGACAAGAAAAGCGTTCTCTAGCCTTTACCTTAAGCTATTCATCCACGCCCTTGTTGAAGTCATGCGTCACTACTGTACTTTATTCCTGCTCTTCAATTTTTATCTCTCGACCAGTTCTACAGTCTTCCCTCAAAGAGTTATTCGTTCTTTTTTTTTTTACTACTTCATATCTTTGATTTCGGAGCCGCTTTAGTGAAGATAATGTACACAGATTTCTTAAACGTGGTATTATTAGTTTTTCTACTAAACACATAGACAAAACACATTCACACGCATACACACATGATCAGGAGTTGTAAGGGGAAGGTTTATAATCTTTCTCTCTCTCTTTCTCACACACACACACACACACACACACACACACACACACACACACACACACACACACACACAAATCCTATACATATATATATATACATCGAAATTTCCCCGTTCTCCACCCCCAATCCCCACGTCCTCAGTTCATGGTCCACTTGGCTCCTCGCACTCACTCCCTAGTAGGTTAGCGCACACAGACTACCTTCAGGGTCTATCCTTGTGTGATCGAACAGTAGTGACAAGAACATGGTCACCACAGAGGAAACCATTTTTATACTGTCAATCGCGAAGAAGATAAAAGCTTATCTGTCTTACGTTACACATACCATGTATGGAAGTAATGTAGTTCTAGTTCTAATTCTAGTACATTCAAACCGATGTGGTACATGGGACCCAAATCACCGGCTTCACTTTCTGATAATGGTCGACTCCAATCACAGCCATGACATGTCATTACTCGTTATCTCCTCGAAAGACCTTCAGGACAATGCGGTGTTGTGTCTTAGGAAAATAATAAAACATGATGTCCTATTTTAGTGCATAGTCACCCACAACTAAAGAAGATTAAAAGTGAACTAGGTTATGCTGGATAGGCTTGGTTAGCATTTTTAGTTAAAATGAGTAGTTGACCGTCCGTCTCAGCTATTTTCAACCGTTAACACGTCTATACGGACACACTGTCACAGACACATTACATGCACGCACGCACGCACGCACGCACACACACACACACATGTAGGTGGTGCACGAGCTTATGTTTGTGTGTTTGTATGTATATAAATATCTATCTGTGTGCCACTGTGCACACATTAACAGCTGAAGTGTGAGGGCGCACGGTTCATTGATGCTACTGAAGTACCCCCCCCCCTGTTTAGCTGCTTATATTCTAGTGGTATCTGAAGTGTTCTTTAAATGCTGACTGCACATTTCATGACCTTTTGATTTTTTAATATCTAGATTAAGTTTTTGGTGAAGAAAAGGCATCTGCATGGAAAATTTTTTGAGTGAAACTATTTGCTGCACGAACTGTCTCTATATCTGCACGTTATATTTAGCTATTGTTCACTGCAAGATGGGCTGCATCGATCTTTAGCATTCTCGCCTTCTCTCTGTGTGTGTGTGTGTGTGTGTGTGTGTGTGTGTGTGTGTGTGAGAGAGAGAGAGAGAGAGCTTTCGTGAGCGTTTTCATATTTTTTAAAAATCAATAAGCAAAATGTCAAACAAGTAATGTGAATCTCTTAAAGTCCTCCATGTATGTTAGGTCTTCTGCTTGCAGCTGCACCGAAAACTCTCAGCCTTATATGTGTTACCAACGCTCTGAGATATCAATACGTATAAAGTACATTCCTTATGTTGATGGCTTCAGAATGTCTCACAAGTCTTCTCTATGATTCTTGACCGACAATAGCTTTTTATGGTTTATCTGTGATTCAGATTAAGCTCATTGACTTTGTTATATGCCCCAAAACGTGCAGCTGTAGACTAGCACCTTCCTTCTTTTTCTAACGTCATTCTAACGACCACTATCATGTTCAATTCGCTCTCAGATCTTTGCAGGTACCTGAAAATATATATAAACTAGTATGACACTCAGAAACACTAGCATGTAAAGCGTTCAAATCCATTTAAGTGCTGCAATCGTTTTACATGCTGCAGAAAAGAATACTCGTGAAAATGATAATTTATATAAAAGAAATTCAAGAAAACCCTGCATTTGAAGTCAGACTACATTTTCCATAACATTTCTAACCATTTTCCTCACGCAAGCAATTTTCACTAAATATTGATTCATTACTTTAATGGTACATTGGTTTATCGTTATTATTAATTTATTTAATTAAAGTAAGGGGTAAAGTATGCTAATTCTAGGTTTTAATGGGGTAAGCAGAGTGTTTTCCCTTAGTAACTGATAAGCAACCGCCTGACATTGAGCATATAAAAAAAATCACCTTTTACCATACCCTCAATGAAACAAGAGAATAAAACTGATAAAACGAACTAATGCAGGAATAACTATGTGAGGCAACAGGGACAACGTTAGGGAGCAGCCGCTTAGATAGAAAACTGCTCCGATAGTTGTTCAAAGGTTTTACATCGACATGTGTTTTAGAAGAACTTTCCAATCTTTCAAGATTGCTAACTAGCTGTCTTCATACAAACGATCGCTCGGAAGTGTAGTGGTTAAACACTCGCTTGTCACCACTGCAGTGGAAGGGTCAGCGTTTAAATCTCGCGATACTGTATGTTTATGACACCTGTACGCAGGGCTAGCCGTCAGGGCTTTTCTTTGGGTGCTCCGGTTTCCTCTTCCATCCGTCTCCCCTCAAGGTGTGAAATCACCCTTGGGTAGATGCACTTTACCACCAAACTAACCGGTTTCGTCGGCCTCTTTCTAGCGCTCACCCAATAATTTAGGGAATTTAGAGCCGGATATTTCTCGAAAATACCAAAAATAAACTAGATACTTTAATATACACATAATGAGCAGCCGTTTAACTGTTCCGATAGTTGTTCAAACGTTTTACATCACTATGTGTTTTAGAACAATTTACCAATCTCTTGAGATCTTCGTCTGGCGGTCTTCAACGTTCACCAAGTAGTTTAGTGGTTAAACCAATCGCTTGTCACCACTGCAAGGTAGACACACTCTATATTGACAGTGAACGGAGTTGAGAGTGAACGTGTTGACAGTCACAAATACGAACAGCGGGAAGGAGAAAAGGTGCACCTATGCACACACGCAAATACTCAGTAGGAGAATCGAACCATATACCGGTTTCAGTGACCAAGACCATGCAATAAGAAACAAAGAAACCAAGAAAGTATACATTATGCAGAATCACCTTGTTTTCCAACAAATTGGGCACACGGAAATTGGGTCTTTACAT
Source organism: Marisa cornuarietis (assembly GCA_004794655.1). NCBI lineage: Eukaryota > Metazoa > Mollusca > Gastropoda > Architaenioglossa > Ampullariidae > Marisa > Marisa cornuarietis. Next base: position 8,865,566 of record SMMW01000554.1, on the reverse strand, counting down.
AGCTGCAACATATGAGTTATTGCCTCAGATTTGGGAAAATACAGAAGGAGCTAAGCATGATCATTTAAAAACCAATGTAAACTCGGAATCGTCCGTAAAGGACGATAGCATAGTCTGCATGAGCTGAATTCGAAAAGAAAAGATGCAATCCTGGGTAAAAGAAACAGACCAGGACACAATGTGCTGCTGTCGAATGTTCTCTTCGACACTCAAATGGAGTTAGTTTGTACTCTTTAAGGAAATCCTAACGATAATGACAACAAACGCCAGTGGATTAACTTTGTTCAGAGATGTGTATTTGCAGATCTCTGTTCAAACGTACCTCGTGAACTTCGTCCCCACACTGTACTCAAGAATTCGCTCAAAAAATTTCAAAAACGATTGTTATCCAGTCACGTATACATTGCAGGCAAGTTTAGGACTTTCAATAAAATGAGATCTTCTTCCTACATAATTATTATTTTAAAATGAACTTAACCCGATCACATGTTGCTCTTGCCTTGCCTTTTTAAGTCTATCCAACAATTATTTGACATTTTATCATATGAAAACTCATGGTTCAGAATAACATTTTCCTATTTGTCTTCTGTTTCCAAAACTGTGACAGAAACTGCTGATTTCTTAGCAGAAGTTGGGAGCATCCATTTGAAAAGTTACCTATCATTCCTTCATCTGAGACAGAAATGTAAACATTTGTTTAAAAAAGTTTGAAAAAAGTAGTTGTGAAATGGTATACAAAAGTTAATAATGCATATAGTGTTCATTGATCTTCATGACTCAAAGACCTAGTTTGCTGTCTGGCAGATGCCGCTGGTTGCTGTTAATGTCATCATATTAACTCATCTTTAAGGAAACAAAGGAGTGTATTTATTGATCTGCACTTAGTATGCGATGCTTCAAGACTTGACAGGTTGACTAATAAGCGCAGCTGCTACCAGCGTCATTCAGTACACGTGGCACCTGGTCGTTCAGTTAAAGAATAATCTAATCCCTAATCCCATCCCTGTACGAACACACGCACAAGTAAAAGACTGCCATGTCAGCGACTCACCGATCTTGCACCAAAAGTTACAACCTTATAAACAAACTCGAACTGGTCATTAAAAGGACAATCGATGTGGTACCACAATTTAAATCATAATTAATCAACACTGCACAAAGCCATCAAGAAAGGAATTAAAAGTGTACATGAGATCAGAAAACGTTTACAAATTGCTAAAGCAAACCACAGAGAAAAGAGATTAGAACTGGACAATTTTCGGCACAATGTCTTAGATTAGATGTCGTAATCTAAATTCAAGAGGATGAAGGTGTCCATCGTTGCCCTGCTGGCCATCGTAGCTGCGGCCGCCATTGCTGATTTCTTATTTAGATTCGTAAGTGTTTACTGTCTGTTGGTGGATATAACCTTTAGGAAACATTTACACATAATCTTCATCTTTCTCTTCTCTTTTTCTTGTTACCTCTGGGTATGAATGTGTGTGTGTTATGTGTGTGTGTGTGTGTGTGTGTGTGTGTGTGTGTGTGTGTGTGTGTGTGTGTGTGTGCCAGAGTGCATAATTGCGTGCGTGAATGTGTAAAGTTATGTTGATTTGTTTTTGGGAATATGTGGCTTATGACGTGGGGTAGTCCGTGTGTACGTTTTTATATTGTATTTATACTGCAATAACAGTAAAACAAACATGATTTCTCACTACTTTGTTATTTAATTGCATTTATTGTTTACTAAATACTAGTGTCGTCTGTCTGGATGACAACCAGCATTGGATTCTACGGGGTGAGGCAAAGGATAAATAAGGACATTATATTCTATAGCATGAAGACATTTTTAAGTAAACATCAGACAGAACTAAGAAGCTCCAGGAACTAAGAAAGGAAGTAAAAGTGTACATGAGATCAGAAAACGTTTACAAATTGCTAAAGTGAACCACAGAGAAAAGAGATTAGAACTGGACAATTTTCGGCACAATGTCTTACATTAGATGTCGTAATCTAAATTCACGCAAGCGAATGAAGTATTAATTTAACATGATAAAAATCAAAACAATTCTTAAAAAGAAATCTTTAATGGAATCTTAGGTATAAAATCGTTTTTAACAGAACCAAACTTAGATCATTATATGCTACTAATTATAGAAATTGGAGCAAATACTTAACATATTTATACTTTTTGCATACAACAGTAACTTTTTTGACGTTGCAAGGGAAGATTTTTATGTGTGTGAAGAACGATCAGCAATAATTTATTAGAAATCTACTTTTTTCCTGATTATTGACATAATCATTTGTACTTTAGAAGACCCTTTCTTACCTTACATTTTAAGGAAAGAAACTGAAACTGTGAAGAACCCTGCTGAGAGAAAAAGCTCACATAGAAAGAAGCTCAATGTCTTTTGGCTTACAACTAAAGGACAAAGGGACTATGAAATACATTATAGTTAAGCTATATGCCATGATGCCCACCTGAGCTCACAACAAAATAAGGAACAGGAAAGAGGAGAGAACGGAAAGGTAAAAGAAAATACAACGGAGAACTTCTTTTTATAGATGTTTTATTGAGTCAGTGTTGACATTTGGATTTTTATGTTGGTATGGAGGAATGAGGGCTAGAAATAGGAATGTGTTAGATGGAGTGGTGAGGGCGAGTGGGAGAGTGATTGGGGAGAAACAGGAGTGTCTGAGTAAGTTGTATGAAAGACGAGTAGTATGGAAGGCAAGAGTGATTGTGAAAGATAGTACAATGTTTTAGCACAGTATTATAACCTTCTTCCGTCCAAGAGACGTTATTATGTTCCAAGAGTGTCCACTGCCCGCTCAAAGAATAGTTTTATAAATAAGTCTGTTGCCCTTCTTAACAAGTGATGCAGGGGCCTGTGAGTGTGTGGGCGTATGCGTGTTTTTGTGAAGACTGTTTTTGGTGATGTGTGAATTTTAGGGTGTGTGTGAATTGATTGCTTATTGTTGTGAGCGTGGTCAAGTTTTTAGTATAAGCCAGTTGTTTCACTACGTCTCGTAATTTCTCCCTGTTGAGATAATAAAGTTGAATTGAATTGAATTGAAAAAAATAGCTGTGATAAAAGGCGAAGGTTTTTTTTTCGATCAGATAACTCTAATACAACTTGTTAGTGTAATATGAAGGACAACTTTGCTGCCAGCTTAGCAGCGAATGTGCTGATGAAGAAAAATCATAATAAACAGATAATAAACAACTTCCAGCACCTTTCTCGTTCCTCCCACCTACCTTTCCATGCCGTCTAAATACCGCGACATTTTCATTAGACTGTTGCGGTACAGTAACAACTGTAAAAGAATGATTTTATAGCAATGGTCCGTTTACTTTGGTTGTCAATTAACGGCCTGTAAGATTTGGTGTTGTTAAGCGCAAAACTGCTGGCAGAAGAGAGATTTTAAATCAAAATACTTCTCTCCTGTCGTTTTAATAGCTGGTATAACTGTCGAGCGTAAACGTTTTTTCGAGACACAACTATTATACAAAGGCAGCAGAGACTTCCTCTAACCTTTAAATTATTGATATTCTCTAGTGCAGAAATACTGATGCCAAAAAAATTATTCGCCTTTTCTTGTCTACAACAAACACTTATCAATTAAGTGATAGTATAATACCATATCATAAATAAGCATCTAAAACAAAGAAGTATGCATTAAGGAAATAAAAAAAACTATAGGTCATGCAGAAAATAATGATTTAAAGTACAAAACATTTCAAGTCAAAATAGCAGATCAACATTGTGACTGAAGGACATTTCTTGTGGAAATAGGGAGGTGTTCTGCTTATCACAGAGCAAAATCTTGTTCATATTTGAAATGAGGAAAATCCGCGTCAAAATCGCTGCCATCACTACAATCTATTGTACAGCCTGGAGTCAAATATGTTGCTATGGTTGCGCCAGATCCTGTTTAGCCTCGACATTGCAGCTGTCGCTGTTGCAAATGTGAAGCGAATGTCCCTCCTGCAGCTGCCCTCATCAGAAAGTAAGGCTTCATATTACTTCAAGCTGTTCACCTCAAGCTGTACTCCATTCGTCTAGATCTCTGCTCTTCAGTAACTGCAACTTCCGTGACCATGATTTTGCTCTTGTCAGTGCTGGTCTCCATCCTGTATTCACTCGTGGTGTCTGCTATCTGTCAATCTGTTTAGTCTCCTGTCGATTCCACTATTACCAGGTCGATAGCATAACATTGCAACAGTTTGTGCGCGTACGTGCTTGCGTGTGTGTGTGTGTGTGCGTGTGCGTGCGTGTGTGTGTGAAAGAGAGAGAGGAGAAGAGAGACAGAGAGAGGTGTATGAAAATGAAAATACATGTTGTAATAATAATTATAAAGAATACTTTTATTTATCTATTTTTTTGCATTTTGTGTTATGAAAAGTGCTAGTAAAAGTATATTAAATCCTCATCTTCTTTCTAAGGTGATATTTTTCAGTAGAATCACGAACAACCAAAAGCTTTGGCATTTGTTAGACTAGGACTTACCCATTATCTGCAAGACACGTCAGACAATGTTTTGTGTTTAAATATTAGTATTTTTCTATTTGGGTAAAAATCCTCCTTGTTTTCTTTGTGGTCTTTTTGTTTTTTTGCTTTGTGTTGTTTCTTCTTGTTTTGTTTTATTTTTTTCATAGTTAGTCGAAGTTTTGCTTCTCAAATAACAGAAAATATTGCTTTAACAAAATCTTTTTTCAGCCTTGTAAATGATGACACATTTTTTTACTTTATCCACGACCCTCAGAATATTTTGCGTTCAGGTCCGTATTATCTTCCTTTTTATCAAAAGAAACTCGGCTAGGATCGAGAATACGGACTACAAATTGGTGTCTTATCAAACAAGTCAGTCACGATCATCGTCAGGCAAGTCCTCATGTCATCCGCGTACAAAAATATAAAAGACCAGACTCCCCGTGTCTCGGGGTCTCCAGGTTTATGAAGATCTGAAGTTCGTGCAAACAATCCAGGTAAGTTTACTAGGCAGCAGCTGCTAGGATGTGTGCTAGTCTCTAGCTGGTGTGGTCATTCAGAAAGAAAATAGAAAGAAGACTTTAGAACCAGGTTCAGAGACTGATGTTTATCTTTTAATTGTCTAATATTTGGTTTCAAAACTTAGTTTAGTAATTTACTTACTCTATTTTACATACTATTAGAAAAGCGCAGCAGTTGCCGTGAAATGTTACAGCATTTGATATCAGATCGTTTTGACGTCTAACTTACGGTGTAAATAATGTTAGTAAAAGTATGTCTACGCCGGCTGCTGTTAAGTCTACTGGCTATAGTTATAATTTACATGACAGTTTCAGTGAACAAACTTCGTGAACAGTTTTTTTCAGCAGGTCATAGCTAAATGGTACAGTTTTCAGGCCTGTTTATCTGACTCTTTCGCTTAAAAATATTGCCTTCTAAAACATCTCCGGTGGAGTGCTTTGTCTTGTAGCGAAGTTGTGCTCTGACATGCTAGAACACTGGCAGTATAAGGTCTTTATGCTTTGAATGAGTGCCTAGGGTTTTTAATAAACGTGGCAGAACTGTGGTCTCCGAGTGCGAAGTTCTCTACCTTTTTCTTGTGAAACGACTGAGCTTGTTTGTCGGTATTTTTCTGCGCGTCCTCTCAAGACTTTAAGACATTTTGAAACTGATGTCTAAATCATCGAAACAAACGCGAAACAAACTTTAAGGATTTTAACAGCTTGCTGCTTTAATGCACTATGAGAATGTGTCACGATCTCTCAGACCCAGGAGACTACCAGCTAAAGAGATGAGGCAACGTATCAGGTTTACCAATGAAAACAGTTTGCTGAAGGGCACTTGAACTTATATTAACGCCCTCTTATTACAAAATCTTGTGAACCATTTTAATGCTATAAGACCAAGGTACCTTTTGGATTTAAAAGAGTACCTTCATAGTTAAGAAGTTTTGATCTCAAATAAGCTTAAACGTTACGAATTGTTTTTCTGTCTGTTCCCCAGGATGAAGTTCCTCATCGTTGTCTTGCTGGCTCTCGTGGTTGTGGCCGCTGCTTCTGATGTCGACAAGCGATTGTTCTTGCGTGAGTATCCTCTGTAGGCAGAGCTTTCTAAAACATCTTGCAAGTTCGCTTTTGCGTTTTAATTTTCTCTTTTCTTACTTACCTCTTCCTTCTCTTTCGTTTCATTGCTTTTTTTTTGGTTAAATGTTCAAACCTAGTTACATATAGTAGACACCGTCTACTGAAAATAAGGCTGCATCATTTGAAACGTCCATTCTTGTCCTCTTTCTATCATGCAAGGACATAAAAATGCACAGTAAGCGAGAAAGAGGGAGGTAGTAAAACAAAGCGTCTTACAGGTTAAAAGCTTTTGATTAAAGACCTCCAAGTATGTTTCTTAAAAAGAGTCCCCTCACATCTATATTGTCCCAGAATATCTTCGAGTAGGAAAATACTTATACTTCACGTGTTGTCATACAATCTACGTCGTCATATGAAGAATCATAAGCAAATTGTCCTTATAGTTGACTATTTACTTGCATAACAGCGAACGTCGGGGACCTGTTGAACAAGTTGAGGACCACGCTGGCCTCCCATTCCTCACTGACAGAGACTGTCTGTGAGACTGCCTGCCACGCCATTGCTGGTGTTGCCAGCTTCCTGTGTGGCGAAGCCTGCAAACTGTGAGTTTAGAGTAACCTCGTGATCATACTTAAAGGACAAAACAAACATTTTTATCTTTATGATCGGGTTAAGTTCATTTTTAAAATAATAAACCCCAAAATACGAGTACATAATTATGTTTAATTTTTAAGATATAGGTCTTAAACATCGGCATTCTTACCTACTACTAGTAAAGCATAAAGGGCAATGGCCCCATGAATAAACAACTTGAATAAACTTGAATACAAGTAAAGCATAGCAAAATTACTTTTCTATGCTGAAGAGTTCTGTGACGCACAAGTGGGTGTGAGTGTGACTCAGTTCAGCAAATCTGTGCATGTCTTCGAGTCTAATTAAGAAACATCGCTCAGGTTGTCGTGTTCAAGAAGCAATGTGTTGCCCAGAAAATGAAACGGCAGATTTTGGAATACAGCCCTAAAAAAAAATTAAACTTGGTTTAAAAGCTTTAACTGATGTAAAAAAAAAAGCCTTGAAAGGTCCAAACCGAATTCACTTGACAGAATGGTAGGTGAATCTTCTCCAGATCAAAATGTAATGGGCAACAGTCATTACTGTCTACGTTGTATTATTATTGATTCACTGTTACTAAGAGGCCGCATTTTGAGTTAATTTTTCCATGTGTATTATTGTGAACAAAATATAAACAGATTTCAAATGTGCGTTTGTCTAAGATAAACTTGTCATTTTTGTATTTTATTAATGGTTAACTTCCAGCATTGGATTTTTATTTTATAGTTTCAATTGACTATTAATACTGAATTTTTACCATTACAAATATAAAATTACATTATTAAAATTTGATAATATTTACCGATGCAAAAACACTTTTTTCGCAGTTAGCTGCATGCAAAATTTATTATTTACGTGCTCGCACGTGTTTCCGTTTAAACCTCTCATACGTTTGTCACCCTCAATTTGTTTTACCTGTTTCCAGCACGCACACCCATGGTGCCATCACACTGTCAGTTTTTTTAACAACTGTGCTGAATAAGGATACTAATGATGTTGTGTTTGTGACTGTGTTACGGTATAGAAACCGTCGATGTTGCATATCTGGTTCTTGATGTTTGTTGAAGCTTTTTACCAGCAGTCGTAGTTAGTTTTAACAGCTGGTGCTTTTGAATAGTCGGCACTGCTGTAGGAAGAAGATCTCATCGTTTTACTGAAAGTCTAAGACTCACTTGTACTGTATGAGTAATTGGATAACAATTGCTTCTGAAATGTTATTAACAAACTATTGAGTAGGGTGTGAGGACGAAGTTCGCACGGCACGTTTGAACAAAGCAGTCTATACAGGTCTCTCAACAAAGTTAATCCACTGGCGTTTATCTTTAGAATTTCTCAGATGAGTACAAATTAACTCCATCTGAGTGTCGAAGAGAACATTTAGCAACTGCACATTGTGTCCTTGTCTGTGTTCTCCTATCAAGGATTGCATCTTTTCTCTTCGAATACAGCTCATGCCGACGACACTTTTTTTTTAGAAATGTACCCTTTCGTCACTTCTGTTTTCTCAACAAATCCAGGTGTGATTATGAGAAAAATATTGATATAATATTGCTCGTACCTCTTCGTCACATAATACCACAGGGATATGGTTTTTGATACTAAATGCTGTATTTCTCGCGATTTTCGCTGAGCAGTCGTGTAGTCTTTTACACTCGATCTTCTTACTTCTGTCTTTGTTCTTTGTACTTGCTTTTATATACTACAAAACTTTTATTAACTTCTGATATTGGCCAAAGCAGAAAGTCGACTGCGTTGCTGTGTTAGATAGATTGCGTCATACTTTGTCCGACATAGGTTTAAGAGATGATATCTTTGTTTTTGCAGGTTGGTCGCGGAGATTAATGGTTAAGTAAAAGGCTGGCTTCTCCTATGCTTTTCTTCACTCATTCTCTCTTGCTCATATACCGTGCAGTGGAAGATGTGAAATAAAAATACATAAAAAGCAGCTTTGTGATTCTGTTTGCTTTTTGACTTTGAAAGGTTTGTGTGATAGCAGAGAATGTATGCGCTTACTTAATACTGCGTTGTGTAAGTTTTGTTTTGTGATGTGTTTCTCTACCGCTAACAGCTGGTGCTTCCTGCACTCTCTTCATATTCAAACACACTGGCACGTGTTCTTTCATTTATAAATTTGACACATTCCACCCGGTTGGGTAAATTGGGGGTTTGTAAAGAGAGGCAGGTTACACCATTTTTTGATCAGCTTCACCCGTTGCATCTTCTTGCTGACAGAATAAAACGTAGTAACCTACTTATACCAGCTAATAGAGCTATTTGTCAAAAGTAAGTTAACCTAAACGCATTGTAAGGAAGTAAATAAGGTTAGACAGTTCAGACAGCAGGACCGCAAAAGGAAAAGGTGGCACCTACATATGTCTCGTCTGACACAGCAGATACGCATGAGCTCACTGAAGTGGTCGACTTGGCTGGCTGGACATCGGCGGTCACCGAAAAGCATCCTGAGGCCAAGATCATGAAGGCGGCTAAGAAACAACGTGTAAATTTCGAATTAAAGCGACTCGAAATTCGAATTCATAAAGAAAAGTTTCAGCATGGTAGGCTTTGATTTATGGAATACACTAAGATTGTGTGCTCTTTAAAGTTTGGCAGCCTTCCACATATCAAACAAGGAGTTACATCATACAACCAAAACAACGCAAATGTACAAAACAAATTTTTTTTTGTTGAGGCAATTTTTAGAAGAGGCCGAATATTACGGGTCCGTAAAAGCTCAAGGAGAATGTAGTTAATGTTGAATTAATGCGGGTTTCCAGAGATAGTTTTGCATCGATGGGCATGCAAAGATTTCTTATTCTAACTATCTTAATAAAGAATTGTCATTGTCCTTGTCATTGGCGCGCTTTGCACCGCTCGCACGCCAGTAGCCGGGGTGGGAGGGGGTACAAGGATGAGGGGACAAAGCATCGCGAGCACTACAACTGTTCTTGCATCCGCTCCTGCTACAATTATTTTAACAAACCAGCACGAGAGTTGAATTATAAAAGCACTGCTTTAAAATGGTAAAGGCTAGGCCATTACATTGTATTATAGGAATAATGCTTAAAACTTTGTGCAGGACAAAACACATACAAATATTAAAAATGGCAGTGACAATGATTTCTAACACGAAACTTCACTGTACGTCTTTTGAAAAGATTTAATTCACATCTTGTATAGCCAGTCCATTGTATTTCAGGACGAAAATCTTAATTCAAAGTCTTGCTTGCGAGGATTTGTTCTTTGTTCAGACTTTCACTCTTGTGAAAATGCTGTAAAATATACGGAGACAATAGTTAATGCACTGCTGTGCTAAATGACTAAAAGACTGTACAAAATTAGGAAGTAAAGATGAAAGCAATTATACTTTATTCATATATAAGAGCTATTTACAAAGAAAAGTACAATCTAACTGTCTCTTTTCCTATACACACATGATACTTTAATTTTTTTACGAATAACATCCGGGTCCGTCTCTTTGATGATCAGCAAGGATCAGTACTATTAGGATCATAATCTAATGGTTTACCTAACACTATCCGGTATGAGCATGTAATATTCATGTATGAAAGGTCCTTTAATATTCAGACAAAAAACTAGCTCCACGACAACTTCTAATGAAAGCAGAAAGAGGAGATAAGAGCCATTCTTCAACCAAAACCAGTGAAAGCTAAGATAATGAAAGTGCGTGCTATCTTTCAAAGAATGAAAAAAACACTCTAATAAAAACATTTTAGAAGGTGGGGGTGGTGCTAATACTTTCAAAATAAAAAAATAAAACAGCTTCAAATATATATGCAGGCGTGACAATGCGTCATTTGTGTGCATTCACTCGCTCAAACACACACCTATGTCTACTTACATGGCGCAGGCTGCAGGACACAGTTCATCAAGTAGAAGAGTCCAGGCAAACGCATCCAGGCAGTCACCCCTGCAGTCACTCTCCTTCCAGTTGTCGTCGGATTTCTTCCCCTTCAACTGGTTTACAATGTCACCAATGCTGGCTGTCATCCAGACCGACGACACCAGTATTCACATAGCAACAGCTGACGTCGCTCACCCCTTGTTGCTATGTGTTACGTCAAATTAATTTTGTCGCTGACGCACTGAGCTGAGTGGTAATAGTATACCATCTTAACATAACTATCTACAACAAACACGTATTAATTAAGTAATAGTATAATACCATATCATAAATAAACATCTAAAACAAAGAAGTATCCATTACGGAAATAAAAAACTATAGGTCATGCAGAAAATAATGATTTAAAGTACAAAACATTTCAAGTCAAAATAGCAGATCAACATTGTGACTGAAGGACATTTCTTGTGGAAATAGGGAGTTGTACTGCTTATCACAGAGCAAAATCTTGTTCATATTTGAAATGAGGAAAATCCGCGTCAAAATCGCTGCCATCACTACAATCTATTGTACAGCCTGGAGTCAAATATGTTGCTATGGTTGCGCCAGATCCTGTTTAGCCTCGACATTGCAGCTGTCGCTGTTGCGAATGTGAAGCGAATGTCCCTCCGGCAGCTGCCCTCATCAGAAAGTAAGGCTTCATATTACTTGAAGCCGTTTACCTCAAGCTGTACTCCATTCGTCTAGATCTCTGCTCTTAAGTAACTGTAACTTCCGTGACCACGATTTTGCTCTTGTCAGTCCTGGTCTTTATCCTGTATTCACTCGTGGTGTCTGCTATTTGTCAATCTGTTTAGTCTCCTGTCGATTCCCTATTACCAGGTCGATAGCATAGCATTGCATCTGCTTGTGCGCGTACGTGCTTGCGTGTGCGCGCGTGTGTGTGTGTGTGAGAGAGAGAGATAGAGGAGGAGGAAGAGAGAGATAGGAGGAGAGCGGGAGAGAAAGATAGGAGGAGAGAGAGAGAGAGGTCTATGAAAATGAAAATACATGTTGTAATAATAATGATAAAGAACTCTTTTTAAATCTATTTTTTGCATTTTGTTTTATGAAAAGTGCTTGTAAAAATATATTAAATCATCGTCTTCCTTCTAAGGTGATATTTTTTAGTAGAATCACGAAGAACCAAAAAGCTCTGGCATTTGTTAGATTAGGACTTACCCATTATCTGCAAGACACGTCAGACAATGTTTTGTGTTTAAATATTAGTATTTTTCTATTTGGGTAAAAATCCTCCTTGTTTTCTTTGTGGTCTTTTTGTTTTTTTGCTTTGTGTTGTTTCTTGTTGTTTTGTTTTATTTTTTTCATAGTTAGTCGGAGTTTTGCTTCTTAAATAACAGAAAAATTGCTTTAACAAAATCTTTTTTCAGCCTTGTAAATTATGACACATATTTTTACTTTATCCACGACCCTCAGAATAGTTTGGGTTCAGGTCAGTATGATCTTCCTTTTTATGAAAAGAAACTCGGCTAGGATCGAGAATACGGACTAAAATTTGGTGTCTTATCAAACAAGTCAGTCACGATCATCGTCAGGCAAGTCCTCATGTCAGCCGCGTACAAAAATATAAAAGACCAGACTCCCCGTGTCTCGGGGTCTCCAGGTTTATGAAGATCTGAAGTTCGTGCAAACAATCCAGGTAAGTTTACTAGGCAGCAGCTGCTAGGATGTGTGCTAGTCTCTAGCTGGTGTGGTCATTCAGAAAGAAAATAGAAAGAAGACTTTAGAACCAGGTTCAGAGACTGATGTTTATCTTTTAATTGTCTAGTAATTTAGTAATTTACTTACTCTATCTTACATACTATTAGAAAAGCGCAGCAGTTGCTGTGAAATGTTACAGCATTTGATATCAGGTCGTTATGATATCGACGTCTAACTTACGGTGTAAATAATGTTAGTAAAAGTATGTCTCCGCCGGCTGCTGTTAAGTCTACTGGCTATAGTTATAATTTACATGACAGTTTCAGTGAACAAACTTCGTGAATAGTTTTTTTCAGCAGGTCATAGCTAAATGGTACAGTTTTCAGGCCTGTTTATCTGACTCTTTCGCTTAAAAATATTGCCTTCTAGAACATCTCCGGTGGAGTGCTTTGTCTTGTAGCGAAGTTGTGCACTGACATGCTAGAACACTGGCAGTATAAGGTCTTTATGCTTTGAATAAGTGCCTAGGGTTTCTAATAAACGTGGCAGAACTGTGGTCTCCGAGTGCGAAGTTCTCTACCTTTTTCTTGTGAAACGACTGAGCTTGTTTGTCGGTATTTTTCTGCGCGTCCTCTCAAGACTTTAAGACATTTTGAAACTGATGTCTAAATCATCGAAACAAACGCGAAACAAACTTTAAGGATTTTAACAGCTTGCTGCTTTAATGCACTATGAGAATGTGTCACGATCTCTCAGACCCAGGAGACTACCAGCTAAAGAGATGAGGCAACGTATCAAGTTTACCAATGAAAACAGTTTGCTGAAGGGCACTTGAACTTATATTAACGCCCTCTTATTACAAAATCTTGTGAACCATTTTAATGCTATAAGACCAAGGTACCTTTTGGATTTAAAAGAGTAACTTCATAGTTAAGAAGTTTTGATCTCAAATAAGCATAAACATTACGAATTGTTTTTCTGTCTGTTCTCCAGGATGAAGTTCCTCATCGTTGTCTTGCTGGCTCTCGTGGTTGTGGCCGCTGCTTCTGATGTCGACAAGCGATTGTTCTTGCGTGAGTATCCTCTGTAGGCAGAGCTTTCTAAAACATCTTGCAAGTTCGCTTTTGCGTTTTAATTTTCTCTTTCCTTACTTACCTCTTCCTTCTCTTTCGTTTCATTGGTTTTTTTGGTTAAATGTTCAAACCTAGTTACATATAGTAGACATCATCCACTGAAAATAAGGCTGCATCATTTGAAACGTCCATTCTTGTCCTCTTTCTATCATTTACGGACATAAAAATGCACAGTAAGCGAAAAAGAGGGCGGTAGTAAAACAAAGCGTCTTACAGGTTAAAAGCTTTTGATTAAAGACCGCCAAGTATGTTTCTTAAAATACTTATACTTCACGTGTTGTCATACAATCTACGTCGTCATATGAAGAATCATAAGCAAATTGTTTTTATAGTTGACTATTTACTTGCATAACAGCGAACGTCGGGGACCTGTTGAACAAGTTGAGGACCACGCTGGCCTCCCATTCCTCACTGACAGAGACTGTCTGTGAGACTGCCTGCCACGCCATTGCTGGTGTTGCCAGCTTCCTGTGTGGCGAAGCCTGCAAACTGTGAGTTTAGAGTAACCTCGTGATCATACTTAAAGGACAAAACAAACATTTTTATCTTTATGATCGGGTTAAGTTCATTTTTAAAATAATAAACGCCAAAATACGAGTACATAATTATGTTTAATTTTTAAGATATAGGTCTTAAACATCGGCATTCTTACCTACTACTAGTAAAGCATAAAGGGCAATGGCCCCATGAATAAACAACTTGAATAAACTTGAATACAAGTAAAGCATAGCAAAATTACTTTCCTATGCTGAAGAGTTCTGTGACGCACAAGTGGGTGTGAGTGTGACTCAGTTCAGCAAATCTGTGAATGTCTTCGAGTCTAATTCAGAAACATCGCTCAGGTTTTCGTGTTCAAGAAGCAATGTGTTGCCTAGAAAATGAAACGGCAGATTTTGGAATACAGCCTTCAAAATTTAAACTTTGTTTAAAAGCTTAAACTGAAGTAAAAAAAAAAAGCCTTGAAAGGTCCAAACCGAATTCACTTGACAGACTGGTAGGTGAATCTTCTCCAGATCAAAATGTAATGGGCAACAGTCATTACTGTCTACGTTGTATTATTATTGATTCACTGTTACTAAGAGGCCGCATTTTGAGTTAATTTTTCCATGTGTATTTTTGTGAACAAAGTATAAACAGATTTCAAATGTGCGTTGTCTAAGATAAACTTGTCATTTTTGTATTTTATTAATGGTTAACTTCCAGCATTGGATTTTTATTTTATAGTTTCAATTGACTATTAATACTGAATTTTTACCATTACAAATATAAAATAACATTATTAAAATTTGATAATGTTTACCGATGAAAAAACACTTTTTTCGCAGTTAGCTGCATGCAAAATTTATTATTTACGTGCTCGCACGTGTTTCCGTTTAAACCTCTCATACGTTTGTCACCCTCAATTTTTTTTAACGTGTTTCCAGCACGCACACCCATGGTCCCATCACACTGTCAGTTTTTTTAAGAACTGCTCTGAATAAGGATACTAATGATGTTGTGTTTGTGACTGTGTTACGGTATAGAAACCGTCGATGTTGCATATCTGGTTCTTGATGTTTGTTGAAGCTTTTTACCAGCAGTCGTAGTTAGTTTTAACAGCTGGTGCTTTTGAATAGTCGGCACTGCTGTAGGAAGAAGATCTCATCGTTTTACTGAAAGTCTAAGACTCACTTGTACTGTATGAGTAATTGGATAACAATTGCTTCTGAAATGTTATTAACAAACTATTGAGTAGGGTGTGAGGACGAAGTTCGCACGGCACGTTTGAACAAAGCAGTCTATACAGGTCTCTCAACAAAGTTAATCCACTGGCGTTTATCTTTAGAATTTCTCAGATGAGTACAAATTAACTCCATCTGAGTGTCGAAGAGAACATTTAGCAACTGCACATTGTGTCCTTGTCTGTGTTCTCCTATCAAGGATTGCATCTTTTCTCTTCGAACACAGCTCATGCCGACGACACTTTTTTTTTTAGAAATGTACCCTTTCGTCACTTCTGTTTTCTCAACAAATCCAGGTGTGATTATGAGAAAAATATTGATATAATATTGCTCGTACCTCTTTGTCACACAATGCCACAGGAATATGGTTTTTGATACTAAATGCTCTATTTCTCGCGATTTTCGCTAAGCAGTCGTGTAGTCTTTTAAACTCGGACTTCTTACTTCTGTCTTCGTTCTTTGTACTTCCTTTTGTATGCTACAAAACTTTTGTTAACTTCTGATATTGGCCATAGCAAAAAGCCGACTTTGTTGCTGTGTTAGATTGCGTTATAGATTGTCTGACATAGTTTCAAGAGATGATATCTTTGT
Source organism: Marisa cornuarietis (assembly GCA_004794655.1). NCBI lineage: Eukaryota > Metazoa > Mollusca > Gastropoda > Architaenioglossa > Ampullariidae > Marisa > Marisa cornuarietis. The sequence continues at coordinate 8,849,891 of SMMW01000554.1, read as the reverse complement.
TTTTGCAGGTTGGTCGCGGAGATTAATGGTTAAGTAAAAGGCTAGACTCTCCTATGCTTTTCTTCACTCATTCGCTCTTGCTCATATACAGTGCAGTGGAAGATGTGAAATAAAAATACATAAAAAGCAGCTTTGTGATTCTGTTTGCTTTTTGCGTTCGAAAGGCTTGTGTGATAGCAGAGGATGTATTCGTTTACTTAATACTTCGTTGTGTAAGTTTTGTTTTGTGATGTGTTTCTCTACCGCTAACAGTTGGTGCTTCCTACACTCTCTTCATATTCAAACACACTGGCACGTGTTCTTTCATTTAAAAATTAGACACATTCGACCCGGTTTGGTAAATTGGGGGTTTGTAAAGATAGGCAGGTTACACCATTTTTTGATCAGCTTCACCCGTAGCATCTTCTTGCTGACAGAATAAAACGTAGTAACCTACTTATACCAGCTAATAGAGCTATTTGTCAAAAATAAGTTAACCTAAACGCATTGTAAGGAAGTAAATAAGGTTAGACAATTCAGACAGCAGGGCCGCAAAAGGAAAAGGTGGCACCTACATATGTCTCGTCTGACACAGCAGATACGCATGAGCTCACTGAAGTGGTCGACTTGGCTGGCTGGACATCAGCGGTCACCGAAAAGCATCCTGAGGCCAAGATCATGAAGGCGGCTAAGAAACAACGTGTAAATTTCGAATCAAAGCGACTTGAAATTCGAATTCATAAAGAAAAGTTTCAGCATGGTAGGCTTTGATTTATGGAATACACTAAGATTGTGTGCTCTTTAAAGTTTGGCAGCCTTCCACATATCAAACAAGGAGTTACATCATACAACCAAAACAACGCAAATATACAAACAAATATTTTTTTGAGGCAATTTTTAGAAGAGGCCGAATATTACGGGTCCGTAAAAGCTCAAGGAGAATGTAGTTAATGTTGAATTAATGCGGGTTTCCAGGGATAGTTTTGCATCGATGGGCATGCAAAGATTTCTTATTCTCACTCTCTTACTAAAGAATTGTCATTGTCCTTGCCATTGGGATTGCCATTGTCGCGCGTTGCACTGCTCGCACACCCAGGAGCCGGGGTGGGAGGGGGTACAAGGATGAGGGGACAAAGCATCGCCAGCACTACAGCTGTTCTTACATCCGCTCCTGCTACAATTATTTTAACAAAACAGCGCGAGAGTTGAATTATAAAAGCACTGCTTGAAAATGGTTAAGGCTAGGCCATTACATTGTATTATAGGAATAATGCTTAAAACTTTGTGCAGGACAAAACACATACAAATATTAAAAATGGCAGTCACATTGACTTCTAACACGAAACTTCACTGTGCTTCTTTTGAAAAGATTTAATTCACATCTTGTATAGCCAGTCCATTGTATTTCAGGAAGAAAATCTTAATTCAAAGTCTCGCTTGCGAAGATTTGTTCTTTGTTCAGACTTTCACTCTTGTGAAAATGCTGCAAAATATACGGAGACAATAGTTAATGCATTGCTGTGCTAAATGACTAAAATACTGTACAAGATTAGGAAGTAAAGATGAAAGCAATTATACTTTATTCATATATAAGAGCTATTTACAAAGAAAGGTACAATCCAACTGTCTCTTTTCCTATACACACATGATACTTTAATTTACGAATAAAAACAGGATCCGTCTCTTTGATGATCAGCAAGAATCAGTACTATTAGGATCATAATCTAATGGTTTACCTAACACTATCGGGTATGAGCGTGTAATATCTACGTATGAAAGGTCCTTTAATATTCAGACAAGAAACTAGCTCCACGACAACTTCTAATGAAAGCAGAAAGGGGAGATAAGTGCCCTTCTTCAACCGAAACCAGTGAAAGCTAAGAGAATGAAATAGCGTGTTGTCTTTCAAAGATTGAGAAAAACACTCTAATAAAAACATTTTGGAAGGTGGGGGTGGTGCTAATACTTTCAAAATAAAAAAACAAAACAACTTCAAATATATATGCAGGCGTGACAATGCGTCATTTAAATGAGAAGTGCATAATAATACACGTGTGCATTCACTCGCTCAAACACATACATATGTCTACTTACATGGCGCAGGCTGCAGGACACAGTTCGTTAAGTAGAAGGGTCCAGGAAAACGCATCCCGGCAGTCACCCCTGCAGTCACTCTCCTTCCAGTTGTTGTCGGATTTCTTCCCCTTCAGCTGGTTTACAATGTCACCAATGCTGGCTGTCATCCAGACAGACCACACCAGTATTCACATAGCAAAACAATAAATGGAATTAAATGCTAATTAGTAAGAAATCAATTGATTATTTTAGTGTGATTACAGTGTAAATTATATGATAAATTGTCTCGGTCCTTATCTATCTACTCCTGGGTTGGCAAACGTCCTGCTTAGTTGAAATCATTCGATCCGGCCCGCCAAATCTACCAGCTTTTTTCATATCAACATAAATGTGTATTGAGTAAATAACAATAAAGTAAATTTTAGATGGAAAAGCAAGAAATGTCCATTATAGGATAGACAGGACACATCCGGGCATGATAGACACGTATGCTTCTCTCGGCCCACAACCTATATGAACAATTCTGGAGAATATGGAACCATGTGACCTTCACCCTACGCCATTTCTGCTTTGATCTCGCGTATCATCCTCATAAAATTAAAAATGATCGTCGACATTGCTTTGTGCCTTTTGTTAGTTTGTATTCTGTCGCTTGTAGTAGCTTTTAAATTATGTATTTAATTATCCATTTTACAGACAAAACAGATGTTTCGCTATGCTTAATAGTGGCAGAGCATGGTTTTCGTTCAACTTATTACTTGAGGGCGGATTGTGGTGACTCAGAGGACAGCATTGCCAGGCAGGCTGGTATTGTTCAAGTTGCAAAAGTGTTAACAAGTGGTGAAACCACAGCTTGACCAAATATAGTAGGCTTATTTTTAAGTAGATAATTTTGTATATCCCTCAAAAGATGTTATCAAAATACCCTTGGAGAAAATAAATGTTCCCCACTCGTGATCTCTCTCCATCTCTGATCATTGACGCCTCTGTCTATATGTCTTTACTCATTCTCTGACGAACGTATTATTACATCTACACCAAACCACAAAAGATACGAAGGATGCGCTTAGTTTCTTGAATTCTGTACATAGTCTATCTCTCTCTCTCTCTCTCTCTCACACACACACACACACACACACACACGCACGCACGCACGCACGCACGCACGCACGCACGCACGCAGATGAAAGGAATGCAATAAGAAAGACAGATGAAAAGGTAATATGAAATAATTTAGAACTTTCTATCCAGAGAGTAAGCACTTACGAATCTTAATAAGAAATCGCTTGTCGACATCAGCAGTGGCGGCCACAGCTAGGAGGGCCAGTAGGACAGCGATGTACACCTTCATCCTGGAGCACAGAGACCAAGCTTTTTTCTATACAGTTCAAGATAATCAAAATGAAGTATTTTTAGTTAGAGTAATACTGCTTTTTATCAAATCTAAATTGACACCAAATTTTTAGTTATATACATGCAGTTTGATACAAAACTTCCCCTAACTGATCTCTTGCCTGTAAGGAAATATTTCAACGACCTGAGACACATACTGATTACAGAGATTTAATCAGAAAAAGACAAATCGAGAAAGTTTCTTGCTACATTCGATATTTAAACAATAGAAAGTATGAATTATTAAACGTAAAAAGGAGTTTCTATAGATTTTTGTATTGAATAGTTGTGTACTATGTGCATTTTAACATCTTAAGTTTCAATGATAATTTTAGTTTTGAAAAGGAAGTGAACAGTCAATTCGAAAGAAACAAGGGTTTTTACTGACATTACCTAAAGATGTTTGAGAGATGAAAGCAGTCAAACGTAGACAACCTAGAAAGACACATGGACTATATTAGGTTTGGCAGAATAGATGAACACATGGATCGTTGGTAACTCCGTTCTTTAAAGTATATGAAGACATTTAATGCTCACAATAGCAATCGTGTTCAAGATCAAAAGGAATGTTCATTCCAAAAAAATTATTTTTTTACCTGCCTGAGATTTCCAACTCTTTCGGATGCTGGAGCTGTTTTTGCTGTAAGCAGTTATATACCCTGCCACCTGAATGCGTGTTCAGGAACCTATTACTGTCAGTAAATATCCAGAAAATTGTAGGAAATTAGCCTGTTATTTAATAAACAAAGTGTTTTGAAAGCATTGTTTACTTTTAAGCCTTTGTATCGAACGCTCACGACCTCTGAGTTCAACTTCCGTTTTTTGTCCGCTGTACGAACACCTGTGACCGGGCGAGGAAACCTGAACAAAAGCAGCAATCAATCCTTTGTTTCGCTGTTTACCTCCCCAGTGTAGTTAAACTTGCTATTGAAATGAGAGGTCGGAAATAATTACATTTTTTCCAGCCGGTCAGTGTTATTTTAAGTTTAACAAATTCTATCGTTGTTTGTCTTTTTTGAGTTTGCAGCTCTCTTCCCCTTTTCTTCCTTATTCTTCGTGAGCTAATTATTTGGATTATTCTTGCGCACCATACTTGGTAACTTGTTTTATGTTGCCTCATCGCTCGAACTGTGAACTAAACGCTTAACATTTAAGACACATTAGATTACCTGACCACCACACACAAACACTGAAGGTCACAGGACTGAGTTGAACTAAGTCCCAGTTCCTCTGAAACATCACTAAAAATAAGCTTGATAAGCAGTCAGTGAGGCTCAGTATCAATGCATTGAAAATTCAAGCGAAAAACTAAATAAAAGGACAATTTCTTGTTGTGTTTTCGTCCCAGACATCTTCAGTTTCGACCAGATCAAACTTGAGCCGAAGAAGGTGAGAATTGTCGATTTATTTTTCTTCGTTTTATTTGTCAAAGATCACAAAAACGACTTGCATGAGTACTGATAACTGTTCAATAAGCAGCTGATGAAGGATCATTTATTACAGATATAGTGACAAAGGTTCTCAAGCATGTGAAAGAGTAGCAATCCTTTCTCAAATGAGTGCTATCGTTTAATATTGTCTTATTTTTGTGGAGTCTGTCTGTCTGTCTGTCTGTCTGTCTGTCTGTCTGTCTGTCTGTCTGTCTGTCGACGTCCTCTCAAGAGTCGAAGATGCCCGTCACTATGTGTAAGGTAGATCTAAAAGCAGACATGATACAACTGCTGACGACATCATTGGTTAGTGGACTAAAATTCCTCACACGAGCGTAGAAATAGCAGATATATACATGTATATATATATATATACAGACGATTTATTTTCATTAAAAAATAAAACATAAGGCGTTTGTAACACTGGTTCTCTGTACTCACTTGGAGGATGAAGGTGTCAGTAAGCTAAAAGACTGATTCTCTGTCCTGACTTAGAGGATGAAGATGTGTACTATGGTCCTGCTGGCGATTGTGGCAACGGCCGCAGCTGCTCCATGTTTAAACAAATGACTCTCTTGTAAGTAAATCTCGTTTACAAATACCTTGGTGGCTAAGTCTCGGTTACTAATATAGAGGATTTAATTTAATTGTATTCGATTTTAATTTAATTTAATTTGTGCATTTGTAACGCGCACCATCACGATCGTCGCATTCTCTGCGCTGACCTGTAATGATAAAAGGAAGAAAATGGAAGGTTAGATACGAATAGGCACACGAAACAGATGCGATGTGCAACCTTACCATTACTTGTAATCTTCGATACGTCAATAAAATTCTGCATCTGAAAATGTCTAAAAGTTATTATGACTTTTGTATGGAAGCTTAACTTGCAATCTTCGGCGCTTGGCCCAACTTTAGCAGATAGAATTATTGTTCCATCAACACAACTCTTGTGAGAGCAACATGCTAACGTTCATTGTAAGCTGAGCTTCCTGGAGATACATGAAATCAGTCATTGCAGACTTGCCTGTACTGCTCGCAAAGCTGGCTGTGATCGCTCCACATCAAAACTGTCTGAAGCAGCTTCAGAAACGCAATCAGTTTGGAGCCAACACTGCCCATGCGCAGGTCTAATGGGAAGATGGCGCAGATATGATTGTAGAAATAAAATGGCCCAGGAAAAGATGAAAACTGGCGCAGACGCGAACGTAGCAGATATACTGATGAACATTAGACACAAAACTTCGTGATCTTGTTCAGCGCAATGAGTCTGTCTTTGGCTGAGATATTGCGCTTTATAAATTCTCAATTATTATTATTATTATTATTATTATTATTATTATTATTATTATTAAAACTTCACTAAGACGGGCAAATATGAAACGTGAGGCAGAGCAGTCTGCCTCAAGCCAGGTATGCGAAGAGACATCACTCAGTTGAAATAAGGGGCTCACAAGCTCTTCTGAAGCTTCTCACTCTTGCCCCTGTAAGTGAACTGCAGAGTATATAAAGTACTGCTAATACATTTTGTGACTTTTTAAAATCTTGTGTTCGTATTTGTAAATCTTGTATTCAAACAAATTCGTGCCTGTCATTATAATCACAACCCCGTTTTTCCCTATAAGTTTTATCACTCGAAGAAATGGTAAGAGAGAGTGCGGGACGAGTTAGGACCTGTTCCAGAGGTGACCCAGGCTCAGTGCGTGGCTGCCTGTGAGGGTATCGATGAAACCAGAAGCACTTTGTGCCCTTCTTTATGCGTGATGTGAGTATATAATTTTTTTTACATTGGCAATTCGCGTTTTGATGCAACTGATTTCTATATTTCGTATCTCGTCTGTAATTTACAAATTTGTTGGTAAGGATATTATACCCTTGGCATTATTCCAGTACATGATTAATAGCAGGCTGGTTCCAGAGTGTTCTCTTATGACCTGTAGGTGTGAAAGAATCTTTAGTAAGCACATAAACTCTCGTGCAATATCTGATAAGCACGTAAGAGATTATTAACTTCAATATTTTCCTTTATGTTACAGCGTGGTATCCCTGGAACACGGAAACTAAAAAGCCGTGGTCTTTGCAGAGCTATTTTTTTCTTCACATTCTTTCTCTTGACATTAAAAGGCAATCAACTATGTGAAATGAATCATTTATAAGAAATATGATGGTTACACATTCGCAATTTGCACGTTTAAGTCTGAGCTTTGTATTAGAGCACTTCTATAGTTCTGAGCTGTTTTGTGTATAAATCACGTTTTACTTTGTTGAGCTGCAGTTTTGTCTTCGTTCTTGAGGGCATGTATATATTCAAGAAACAGCTTTTGCTTCTCACTATAACCCTAACTTAAAAGACTGCATCTCTAACTTCAAATCCCAAAGAAATTCAGAAGTAGTTATTGCAAGTAGATATGAATTTCGTTAACACATCATCACTGGACTTTTCAGTCGAAAGTGCTTCACTCGATAGTTCCTCATTACTTGATATAGCAATCACTTGTTGGTAAGAGTCTCCTTATTTTGAAGAATAAATGTCGAAGAAAATGTTGGAAACACATTCATATGCAGATAGGGACACACATAGAAAGATTGGTACACATATTGGAACAAGAACGTATATAAAATATATTGGTTTGTTAGTTACAGGTGATTTTGCGCATTAAGGGGAAAGGAAACCGGAGTACCTGGAGAAAAGTCAGTACTGCAATCAGGCGCTATGTTATGTTTGACAATCAAAGACATGAACCAAAGAATTTAATGTTTTCATTGGAACAAGAGAGTGTTCTAACCACTGCACCACCAATAAGTTAACAAAGATACATACAGAATAAATATAGCAACATAGATAAATAATGATAAGATATACTTGCTGTAAAATTATACACAACCCACAAAATGATCTAAGGCATACGCCAGATTGGTTGCCGAATTTCGAAAAGGTCTTTAAAGTCAACTTTGTGCAGTTTAAATTTTGTGTGTAAATAAAGTTTTTAGTCATTAAACTAAAAGGAAAATAAAGCTTTCTGTTAAAATAAAAGATAGAAATGGTGTTCAAATACATTTTAATCGTGGTAGCCTATGGTGATCAGCTCCGATTTTCGATTTTCGCAGGGAAATCAAGCGCTGCTTTGGTACCGTATCTCTATCAGAACCCCATGTTAGTATAGCTTACTTGAGCGCTCAAAGTTTTTTTTAAAGTCTTTGTAATGTCTAAATTAAATATTAAACACCATACGATTGTCTTTGATAACGAAAAGTAACGCCCTGAGCGATTGGCTGACTGGGAGCAGCTAAGTGCTTCCCCTGTCTTTAACACTTTCTAGTGACGATAGCCAAAGAGTAGAAAAACATCTCGGAAGATTAGTTTCACAATATTTCGTGAAATAAGACACTGCAGGCCACATAAAGTGACTTTGATGAATCTAAGTGTGGGAAACACTTTTCAGAGAATAACGATCACACTGAAGAAAATCCTGATGTATCACTCGTTTAGTACTTTTTGTTGAATTAAAGTGAAAATGTTTATTTGGTGCTTGGTTAATTTACGGAAAAATGCACGTGCGTGAGTAAACAAAATCTAGAACGGAAATTGTGCTGAACAGAAGAAGTAACTTTTTATCCTTCCAGTTGCAGTCGGATATTTTTCCATTCTGGTCGTCTAGAATCTTTCCAGTCCTGGCTGTCATCCAGAGAGATCGGTGTTTATATAACAAAACAATAAAGTGTGTTTTATTTTAAAATAGAAAGAAATCATGCTATTGTTTGTTGTACTGTAGGTATAATGTAAACGGCCTGATAAACTACTCTTTTTTGTCACTCTATGCCCATTTTCTTCCTCTTCTCTGTATCTTATATACGAAAAAATATAACCCCGAAAGTATAAATCTTTACACGAGGGAGTCTTTTGACATGTCTTTAATTTTGAACTAAAAGAGAGAGAGAGAGAGAGAAAAGTAAAGAAATGAAAAAGTGATATGTTAATCTCCAGAAATGTTTTACGTATATACAGTCGAAATTCACGAAGTTGAAAATAATATATCCCTTCATAGAAGAAGAGGCGGTCACAACCACAAGGGCAAACAGAACAATGATGTTCTCCTTCATCCTTGAGCACAGACACCAAGGTTTCTATATACTACGCTATATGATTTTTAGGAATTGTTCTTAGCTATGACAATACTGCTTCTGGGTTGATGGCAGAGGTTGCATTTTCGTACTTAATACTGTGTTGTGTGGTGGTTAAGCTTTGTATTGTGTTTCTCTACTACTAACACTTGGTGCTTCATACACTCTCGTCATATCCTTGCAGGGAGTTGCATCAGTACAACCAAATCAAAGCAAATGCACAAACACATTTTTTTTGTTGAGGTAATTTTTAGAAGAGGCCGTAAAAGCTCAAGGAAAATGTAGGTAATGTTGAATTAATACGAGTGTCCAGGGATTGTTTTGTATCGATGGACATGCAAAGATTTCTAACTCTCACTCATAAAGAATTGTCCTTGTCCTTGTCATTGTCATCGCCAATGTCTCTCTCGCGTTGCGCCGCTCGCAAAACCAGGAACCGTAGTGGTAGGGGGTGCAAGGATCAAAGAAAAAAGCATCGCCAGCACTACAGCTGTTACAATTCCTGCTACAATTATTTTGACAGAAGAGCACGCGAGTTGAATTATAAAAGCATTGCTTGAAAAGGGTAAAAGCAAGGCTATTTGTTGCCGTTGTGCCATTGCATTGTATTACAAGAATAATGCTTCAAACTTTGTGCAGGACAAAACACATACAAATATTTAAAAATGGCAGTCACACTGACGTCTAACACGAAACTTCACCGTGCTGCTTCTTTTAGAAAGATTTATTTCACATCTTGCGTAGCGAGTCCATTGTAAAGAAAATCTTAGTTCAAATTCCCGCTCACGAAGATTTGTTCTTCACTCAGACTTTCACTCTTGTGAAAATGCTGCAAAGTATACAGAGACAACAGTTAATTCACTGCTGTGCTAAATGACTAAAAGACTTACAATATTAGGAAGTAAAAGATGATAGTAATTATACTTTATTTAAATTAAGAGCTATTAACAAAGAAAGGTGCAGTCCAACTGCCCATTTTCCTATACACACCGATTAGCAAGGATTAGTACTATTAGGATAATCTCATAGCTTACCTAACACTACCTGGTCGGAGCTTGTACCATCCATGTATGAAAGATCCTTTACTATTCAGACAAGAAACTAGCTCCACCACAACTTCTAATGAAGCATAAAGGGGCAATAAGAGCTCTTCTTCAACTTCAAACCAGTGAAGTAGGATCTTAACCTTTAGGCTAAGAGATTCGAAGAACCTGCTTTCGTTCCACGACTGAGAAAAACCTCTAATAAAAACATTTTGGAAGATTGGGTGTCGCTAATACTTTCAAAATAAAAAAATAAAACATCTTAAAATGTATGCAAGCGCCGAGAGTATGCTCCGTCATTAACGTGATAATGCGCTATATAAATCACAAGTTTATAATAATGATAGTAATAGTACACGCCGCACGCATCCGTTCAGACTCACACCTATGTCTACTTACATGGCGCAGGCTGCAGGACAAAGTTCATCAAGTAGAAGGGTCCAGGCAAACGCAGCCCGGCAGTCACTCCTGCAGTCACTCTCCTTCCAGTTGTAGTCGGATTTTTTCCCCTTCAGCTGGTTTACAATGTCACCAATGCTGGCTGTCATCCAGACAGACGACACCAGTATTCACATAGCAAAACAATAAATAGAATTAACAGATAATTAGTAAGAAATCATTTCATTATTTTAGTGTGGTTATTGTGTAAATTATATGATAAATTGTCTCGGTGCTGATGTATCTGCTTATTTAAAATCATTCCAACCGGCCCGCCAAATCTATCAGCTTTTTTCATAGCAACATAAATGTATTTTAAGTAAAAAATATTAAAAGTAGCTTTGATGGATAAGCAAAAATTGTCCATTTTGGGATAGACAGGACACATTCGAACATGATAGACACGTATGCTTCTATCGGCTCACAACCTCTTCTATAAGCTTTTAAATTATGCATTTAATTATATATTTTACAAACTCAAAATATTTGTTTCGCTATGCTTAATAGTGGCAGAGCATAGTATTCGTGCAACTTATTACGAGAGGGCGGATTGTGGTGACTGAGAGGACAGCATTGCCAGGCAGGGTGGTATTGTCCACGTTGCAAAAGTGTTAACACATGTGGTGAAACCACAGCTTGACCAAATACAGCAGGTTCATTTTTAAGTAGATAGTTTTGTACGTCCCTTCGAACGATGTTATAAATATCAAAGTAGCCCTTGGAGAAAATAAACGTTTTCCACTCGCAATCTCTCTATTTTTGTCTCTGTCTTTATATCTTTACTTATTCCCTGACGAACGTGTTATTTACTTGAACATCGAACAATAACAGATACGAAGGATGCGTTAAGTTTCTTCAGTTCTGAACAAAGTTATTCTCACTCACACACATGCACGCTCGTACACACACACAAACGCGCGCACACAAACACACACACACACACACACACACACACACACACACACACACACACACACACACACACACACACACACACACACACACACACACACACACAAAAGAAGGGAATGGAAGAAGACAGAGATAAGATTATATGTAAATAATTGTAAACTTTATATCCAGGCAGTAATCACTTACGAATCTTAATAAGAAATCGCTTGTCGACATCAGCAGTGGCAGCCACAGCTACGAGAGCCAGTAGGACAGCGATGTACACCTTCATCCTAAGCACAGAGACCAAGCTTTTTTTATACAGTTCAAGATAATCAAAAGGAAGTATTTTTAGCTAGAGTAATACTTCTTTTTATCAAATCTAAATTCACACCGAATTTTTAGTTATATACATGCAGTTTGATAAAAAAATGTCCCTAACTGAGCTCTTGCCTGTAAAGAAATACTTCAACGACCTGAGACACATACTGATTACAGAGATTTAATCAAAGACAAATCGAGAAAGTTTCTTGATAAATTCGATATTTAAACAGTATTTAAAAAGTATGAATTATTAAAACGTAAAAAGAAGTTTCTATAGATTTTTGTATTGAATAGTTGTGTACTATGTACATTTTAACATCTTAAGTTTCAATCATTATTTTTACGTTGAAAATGAAGTGAACAGTCGAATCGTTAGAAAAAAAGTATTTTACTGACATTACCTAAAGATTTTTGAGAGATGAAAGCAGTCAAACGTAGACAACCTAGAAAGACACATGGACTATATTAGGTTTGGCAGAATAGATGAGCACATGGATCGTTGGTAACTCCGTTCTTTAAAGTATATTAAGACATTTAATGCTCACAATAGCAATCGTGTTCAAGATCAAAAGGAATGTTCTTTCCAAAAATAATTTTTCTTACCTGCCTGAGATTTCCAACTCTGTCGGATGCTGGAGCTGTTTTTGCTGTAAGCTGTTATATACCCTGCCACCTAAATGCGCGTTCAGGAACCTATTACTGTCAGTAAATATTCAGAAAATTGTAGGAAATTAGTCTGTTATTTATTAAAAAAATGTTTTAAAAGCACTGTTTGCCTTTAGGCCTCTCTCTGAATTCACGAACGATCATGATCATTGAGTTAACTTCCGTTTTTTGTCCGCTGTACGAGCACCTGTGACCGGACGAGGAAACCAGAACAAAAGCAACAATCAATCCTTTGTTTAGCTGTTTCCCTCCCCAGTGTAGTTAAACTTGGTGCTGAAGCGAGAGGTCGGTAATAATCACTTTTTTTCAGCCTTCCTGTGTTATTTTAAGTTTAATAAATTCTACTGTTGCTTGTCTTTTTTGACATGATTTGGTTCTCTCCCCTTTTTCTTCCTTGTTCTTCGTGAGCTAATTACTTGGATTATTCTTGCACGCAATACTTGTTAACTTGTTTCATGTTGCTTTATCGCTTTTGCTGTGAAATTAAAAGCACCGAGGTGTATTTTACGTGTTAAGCGTTTCTTTTTCGCAGTTTATCTCAGTTTTAATTCCTTTACTCAAAAAGAAAACGAGAAATGATCTTGTAAAGATCATGTACACAGCCTACGACATTTCTTGTTACATTTCTAATAAACTCTTATCTTTATTCACACATTCACTTCACCTGCAAGTGTGTGTGTGTGTGTGTGTGTGTGTGTGTGTGTGTGTGTGTGTGTGTGTGTGTGTGTGTGTGTGTGTGTGTAAGATGTTTGCTTCGATTTTAAGAAATAGTAACTTGTAAAGATATTTAGTTGGTTTGATTTTTTAACTATATTTAAATCTCAAGTTCTTCAAATTTGTTCAATTTTTAGTGTAACTAACTCATCACTTTTAATCACTTTGTATTTATTTAATAATAGCAACGTTGTTAGTGGAACTGCCCGTTAAATAAAGGAATCCCATCTAGATTCTAGGTAGAATTGGAGTATCGAGCATAAATCTAGCAACTTTTGTGATCGTTTACTTGTCGTCACCTGTAAGCAAACATAAGACAATGTGATTTGTCTGGATTGTCTGGACTGTCTTCAGTAAATGTGTACAGGGATATAAGGAGATTTGGTGAAATTCTGTATAAATATTGAACTCTAAGTCGGGATCAGAATTTAGTGGCTGCTGTCTGATGCTCAGTTTGCAGTTGTAGAGTTTCGAGCTTTACCCTGAAACCTTAAACTTTCAATACTCATAGCAGACAATATTTCTAATTTTACACTAAGAGTTGATACTCTTGTATAGGATGCTCTCAAAAATGAAACTTTCTGTTCGCATTGCTGTGTATGTATATGTGCGTAACATTAAAGTGTAGACAGGTCGCCAAATGGGAGACTACTCAGAGGCGCTCTGAATCCAATCGGGGCGCCGTAGTCGTCCTGCGTTGTAGCAGGTTTTCCCGACAAATGGGACTTAAGGGCTTTCTTCGTGTCCAGTTGGTGTCAGCTAAGGGAGGGATGATGATGATGATGATGATGATGATGATGATGGCCAGCACAGAGCAGCACACGTCACTTGACTGTTGCAGCTATGGGTTTGTGGTGCCCTAGTCGTGTTGTGACAGTGCTACAAATAAGATCTCATCACTTTCTAAAATGAATTCTAGAATGTGAGAACTCATATTTTAAACATAATGATAAAGAAGACGGGTAACTAAAAACGGGAAAAATAAACTTTCTCTCTATTCACACACACACACACACACACACACACACACACACACACACACACACACACACACACACACACACACACACACACACACACACAAACACACACACACAGGTCTCTCCAATTTCTGAACTCTCAACGCGTATGTTACGTTCCCACGTCCACTTCCATTAGTACCTGGGATCCTTATGTAGGACTAGATATCTGTGACATTCACTTTAAAATATCCGAACCTGTTTGCTATTTTTTGTGTGGGGTAAGAGGTAAGCATTCTTACGAAGCACCTACAACATCAAGCACCAATGCCCACATAGACCTGACAAGTCACCTGTGCTTAAGCAACGTAGTTGAACATTTAAGAGTGCAAAGACTCAAAATATGAGGAACCAGCAGGAGCTGTTATGAGGTAGTGTTTGCGTACCATGCAATATCTTGTTCAATGCACACTGCCTTGCTCATGCCATTTGGTGTCTCTTTGTCAGCCTTTGCATTTACCTGGCCACAACACACAAACACTGAAAGTCACAGGACTGTTAAACTAAGTCCCACTTTCTCTGGGACATCACTAAAAATAGGTTTGATAAGCAGTCAGTGAGGCACAATATCAATGCGTTGAAATTCAAGGGCAAAAGCTAAATAAAAGGCAAGTTTCTTGTTGTATTTACGTCTCAGACATCTTCAGTATTGACCAGATTAAACTTCCGCCTGAGCCGAAGGTGAGGAACTCTTCAAAAGCAGCTACGGTGGTTCTTGTACTTGCCGAATTGTTTTTCCTCGTTTTATTTGACAAAGATCACAGAAACGACTTGCATGAGTACTGATAACTGTTCACTAAACTGCTGATGATATAGCCAAGCATCTTAAAACTCCTTTCTTAAATGAATGCTAGCGTATACTATTGTCTTATTTTTATGGAGTCATCAGCTACATACCAACGTGTCTGTCTGTCTGTCTGTCTGTCTGTCTGTCTGTCTGTCTGTCTGTCTGTCTGTCCACGTCTCTCAAGTGTCGAAGATCCCTGTCACTACACGCGAGGTAGCTGATCTAAAAGCAGACATGAGGCACTCCTGACGACATCATTGCTTAGTGAACTTAGTGGACTTTGCTTCCAGTTGCACACTAACGTAGGAATGGCAGGCATATTATAGACAAATTTTATTTCATCAAAACATGAACAAAGAAGGCGTCTGTATGTTAAAAGGCTGGTTCTCTGTCTCCACTTAGAGGATGAAGGTGTGTACTATGGTCCTGCTGGCGATTGTGGCAACGGCCGCAGCTGCTCCACATGTAAACAAACGACTTTCATGTACGTAAATCTCTTTTACCAATACCTTGGTGGGTAATTATAGCTTACCAATAGTAAGGATGTAGTTGAAATATGGGACTCGCAAGCTCCTCTTAAGTTTCGCACTCTTGCTCCTGTCAGTGAATTACAGAGTATAGAAATTAAGAACTGCTAAAGCATATTTGCGGCATCTTGTATTCTTACAAAAAATTTGTGTCTGTTATAATCACATCTCCCTTTTTGCTATTAGTATCATCACTCGAGAATATGGTAGTGAGGGTGGAGGACGAATTAGGACCTTTTCCAGACGTGACCCAGGCTCAGTGTGTGGCTGCCTGCGAGGGTATCGATGAAATCAAAAGCACGTTGTGCCCCTCTTTATGCGTGATGTAAGTATATACGTTTTTTTTAAACTAGCAGTTAGTGTTTTGATGCAACTGATGTCTGTATTTGGCATAATGTGTTTTATTTACAAGTTTGTTTGTAAGGATATTATTGCTTTAGTATTATTATCTTAGTACCTTACAGATGCTGATTGGTAGCACGCTGGTTCCTGTTCTCTTGTCATCTAGATTCAAATGTTTGAATTAGTGAGCTTTACATATTCTCTGTTTACACGCGCAGCAGAAAGGTTTTTAAGTGCAAGATGGTTTAATTAACGCGATTTCCTTCCAAAACTTAAACTTTCTGGGTTGTGTTCAAGAAAAGCAGAGTCTAAATCTAAAAAAAGGTTGGTAATTGCGCCAATATGCGTATACTATTAGGTCATTTACTTACACTGTTAGGTCTCTCAGGATAGACTGCCTTTAACCGAGCATATTGCTCTTCATGTACTTCTATATAACATTTAGCATCGTATTTTTTTTTTTTTTGCTGGGTTCTGTCGCCTACACTATCCCATCAGCTAATAAATGACTTCTTTTAGAACTTTGACAGATCAGAGCAATAGGTTTCTTGTGAGTACCAAATAGTTCTCCGTGTTTTTTTCACCAAGCTATTGGAGAAGGTTGCTATAATTTGCTTCCTTGTCACGAAAACTGCCTGTAAGTGGTAAAAACTGTTAATTAGCACATAAACTCTCGTGTTATATCTGAAAAGGAGGTAAGAAGTCATTTTTCTTTATGTTACAGCGTGGTAAGACGGGAACACGGAAAATAAAAAAACCCTACTCTTTGCAGAACTTTTTTTCCCTTCACATTCTTTCTCTTGACATCGAAAGGCAATCAACTGTGTAAAATAAATCATTTATAAAAAATATGATGGGTGCAAATTTCTAATTTGCATGGATAAGTCTGCGTTTTGTGTTGAATAGCTTCTGTAGTTTTGAGCTGTTTTGTGTAAAAATCACATTTTATTCTGTTGAGCTGCAGTTTTGTCTTTGTACTAGAGGGCGTGTAGATATTCAAGAAACGGCTCTCGCTTCTCATTCGGCCCTCCAAAGACGACTTATATGACTGCAGATCTAACTTTAACTCCTAAAGAAATACCGAAGCGGTTTTTTCAAGTGAAGTATTAATGTCTGCACCATTAGACACCAGTCACCGGTGCAAATGTTTTTTTTTATATAGATTCTTGAAGTATGTCTTTGTTAAATCTGAGACTAAAAGTCGGGTATTTCAGTGAAGACTTTATCAAGTGTTGTTGGAACTGTAATAAGTTTTTTAGTCATTAAACTAAAAGGGAAATAAAGCGTTGTGTGGAAATAAAAGTTAGAAATGGTCTTCAAATACATTTTAATCGTGGTACCCTATGGTGATCAGCTCCGATTTCCGTAGGAAAATCAAACGCTGCTTTGGTACCGTATCTGTGTCAGAACCCCATCTTATACCTTGCTTGAGAGCCCGAGGTCTTTTTAAATTTTTTGTAGTGGCTAAATTAAATGTTCAACCACCATACGATTGTCTTTGATAACGAAAAGTAGCAACTGGCTGACAGAGCAGCTAAATTCTTCCCCTGTCTTTGTTAACACTTTCAATTGACGATGAAGGCAAAGGAAAGACAAAAAACATCTTACTGACGAATAAGAAGACACTGCAGGCTACTTAAAGTGACCTCCATGTATCTAAGTGTGGGGAAGAGTTTTCAGAGAATGACGATCACACTGAAGAAAATGTTGATGCACCGCTCGTTTTGTGCATTTTGTTGAATAAAAGTGAAAACGTTTATTTGGTTTATTTGAATTAACGGAAAAAGCATGTGCATGAAAAAACACAATCTAGAATAAACATTGTGCTAAACAGAAGTAACTTTTATCTCTGTGTCGTGGTAGTTCGCAAACTCTTTAGGTATATCAAAGCACGTTGTTTTCTGTAAGTGTGTTGTTTTCTACTCATTTTGACACACGTTCAAGAATAAAGACACTTGTAGATACTGTTTTTGTTGAGTAGTTTGTCGTTTCTGAGTGTGTATGCTGACTGAAATGTAGTAATATTTTTCTTCCAATGCCGTTCGTTTTGATAATAGAGTTGGGTTTTAAAAACTAATACATATTCAGTAAGATGCACTTTCTCTTGAAGTGATGCAGCTTTCTGTGTATTATCATTATGCAAACTTTAAATTCAGTTCATTTTGGGACTAAAAGGACAACTCTGATATCAAAAGAAAGGTCCAAATCTGTAGCGTTTAAAAATATAAAACATTTAAACTTTTTGAGTTCCTACTTTGTAAAGGCAGTTCACAAAAAGCCTCCCCCTTCCTCATAACACATTTATTTCTGCAGGTAACACTGTTCAAATAATTTTCATAATGCAGATACCGCTCACAAACATCACAGGCTTATAGTCTCTAATGGAACCATTTATTAATAATAATTTTACGCATTAATGTGTACCTTTAAAAGTTTCAAACAAAATATGAATAATTATATCAGAGATCCTCAGCAAAATGTGAAGTTATTCTGTGCGGCAGACATTACATTATTTCTAGTCATTATGAGAACAGTGTTTTGGTGGTCTGGGTCTCGTTATCTTCCTTTGATACCAAATACCGACCGGTCTCAGTAAAGCTCACGAAGTCTGGTCACAAAGTGTACACACTTTTCTCTGGTACACGGCTAAAATATTTCTAAACAATGATAAACTGAATGAATTTTTCTGAACAATCTTTAACTTTCATTTAAATCTTTATTTCCTTTCATGGTTATAACTAAATGAAAGTGGTGACACACATATGAAGGAGTTCTACAAAAAGTTTGTGCTTTTTTCCCATGTCAAACTGTGTGAAAACATTACTTACATTAAAATATTTGATAACATTTCTTAAAATTAACTTTAAACTAGTTTTCGGAGAATTTTTTAATTTTCAAAATGCAGATCAAATTATACGAATATATATATATATATAAGAAACAAGCAAGCTGATTGTAAAAATAGAACAGGGTGTGTACACTGAAGTCTGAGATACTAGGGCTGCTATCAGTGTAAGGTAAAAAAAAAAAAGGTAAAGGTCATCCCAAAACCTTTTCAGGTCGTTGGGGGGTGAGGTGTTAGAGACCCCACTTTTCTCGGGGCCAGTTTTTACATGAGGGCGGTGCCCATCTCCTCTCCCTCGCTGCCTTACCTTCCCCAACCCTCTATGGAGTCAGGTACCCATTCCCGTCAGCTGGGTCGACTGGGGGAAGTTTGCTGCGCTTATCGGGAATTGAACCGCTTCCCCGCTATCAGTGTATCAAACTACAGAATTGAGACTGTCCCCGAAGGACCTCTTTGTATGTCTGACATTAATCTTACTTTACATCTGGTAGAGCACTGTTTTGAGGACTGCAAAAGAGCCACCACAAAACATGATCTATTCAAACTTACTTGAGAGATGTTGGCTGTTAACTACTTAGTTATCCTACTCTAGATGTCATTCATAAGACATACAATGAGGCACTAAAACATCAGTGGTCCTAGATTTGCGTTTAGTGTTTATGATCTTTTACCATTTGGTACAAAAGTATATTGCAGCAAGATTATTTAAAATCAGAATATCAACGTGCTTAAAAGTCCAGAAAAAGATATAGTATAATGTGCACTGTAACGGAATCATTAAATTTCATAGAAAATGTAAACCTGTGCACTCCAGCTAGCTGCCGTCTGTACTCGTATTATCTGTAGTCACACAGGCATTACATCATATGCTTGGGGAGGGGATCTTGGTCAACTTATTATCCTTTTAAATAAAGTCCGCACGAAAATTTTATTCGTGTAAGATTGGAATAAACGGGGTCTGCTTCCATACAACTCTGTCTTGTGACAGATTTTGAACTATCTGAATTAAATTTTCGTGACTAACCTTTTTCGCTGGTTACGACGGTGTTTTGTGGCCTCAAAACGGCTATCAAGTCAGATGGTCTTTTCAGGTGGGATTAGTATCTTAGCTATGCACGCCTCAAAAAAATAGAAGAAGGAAGAAACAGAAAAAGAGCACACACACACACACACACACACACACGCACACACACACATGCACGCACGCACACACGCACAAGGGAATATAGGATAACTGAAGGTGAAAACTGTATTTGGAAGGTATATATTAAAATTATTCAGCCTCTTTATAAGACTATTTTTTATTTGAGACGCAGTCACGTGAGCATTGTTATTTCATGACGTGCCCTCTCTGTTATTGGGTGACTGCCGCTAAGGTAGTTAATTGCGCAATATGTGTGTATACATTGCAAATGTTGTACAACAACGAATATTACGAATAAAACACATTTTTTCTGAAAGCCTGAAACGAGAGAATGATACACATAATAAATATAACTGCATATTTATGCTCTGGACTTTTCTAAATTATGAAGCCAGCTGTTAGAATGCATGTCAGACCAGGAAACGTATAGTACCGACCTACGTGTGCTTCAGATAATATATCATGTTGATTTTTAGAGCTGTTTTGATTAATTTTTTAAAGACGTGCAAGATAATGTTGGTAAAAGTGTAAAGCAAAAAAAAAAAATGTCCATGGTACGTTATCATTTCCCGTGCACTTTTTACAGTTTTGTTTGTCTCAGTCCTGGTTCGCCACACCGCCAAAAATAGTTTGTGATAAAAAAAGCCAGACACGCCTGATTCTCACGCAATGATTCTCAATAAAAAGCAAGAGTCCCTGTGTCTGGACATCTGCAGGTTTTGTGAGATCCCACGTCAGCTCAAAAAGCAAAGGTAAGGGAAAATAAGAACAAGCATTATAATTCTTGAAATTTTTGTTTGTTTTTTTTCCTTTGTCCGTTACTCTAAACTGATCCATAGAGTGTCAAAAGCTGAATTCTGAGTGGCAAAAGTGCTGGAATCTGCCGACCAAATGACCTGAATCTTGGGAAAGTCATAAGAAAATTTCTCTGCATGAAGATCCCTTCGGATTATTTGCTAGGCAGGTGTTTTGTGCTGTACTGTTAACGAAATGTTGACCACTAGATGTGGGCTCAAGTAAATCTGGACCCTGTTAGTATAATGGAGGCTTACGTGCGGCTCATCTGAGAAGCCGAGGTCAGACCACTGTTGACAACCCTGCCAAGTATTACATGTCCAGTCTTCATTAACTCAGGGTTGCTTGGTTTCCTGGCCCTTGAATGGCAACTGGAGCTCGAGGTGGATGGACGCATTGTCTTTTAACACCAGTCTCAACGTTTGACGGTTGCTACTAGATCATTTGTTTTGTTTTGTTTGTTCGATTTAAAAATAAACGATGATTACATAAATAAGGGGTGGTTAGTAATGACTATAAAAAATTTGTCTCTGTTTCAGAATCTGAGGATGAAGGTGTTTATCGTAGTCCTGTTGGCCCTCGTGACCATTGCGGCTGCTGAAAAGAGACTGTTTCTGCGTAAGCGTGTTATGGCGAGAGCTATTTGTTTCAATGTATATCACGATTTTTTCTTTTGCTTTGTCTCTCTGTCCTTATCTTTCTTCTTTTTATAAATTTCTCTTTTTCTTTCTTCTTGTTAAAAATTTACAAGAAGCCCTTCACTAACCAGAAGCTAATATGAAATCAGTCACTGTCTTTAGTGACAAAATATACATATTTCTGGATCGTTTTACGAGAAACCACCTCGAGAGGCGATAGAAGACACGTTGAGCATTCATAATGGCTCATAATCTCAAAATGGCTAAAAATTAAAATTTTGGTCAAACTGAGGGGACGTGTCTGGTCTTAATATGAGGGAAAAATTTTAGACGATTCCCCTTCCCTTCCAAATAACGAATTGCAAAACAAAGAAATTGCTGTCATGTGTTTGGCTCTTTGTCACTCAATCTGTCTACATGTATGTTCTTTTAAATAAGATTTTCGACTTGTTAACCTGTGGTGAAAATGCTTCTAATTGATTAATTATTCTTAATTAGCAACAACTAAGATTTTAATATATTTTGTTTTTCTTAAAAATAAGAAGACCACACTTCAAACGTTTGAATTTCTGCAAAATTAGTCTTCTTTAAAGACTAATGCTTAAAATTTTTTTAATGTAGTAGAAAAATCCTGTGAAAAGGTATGCTAAACTATCACAGGCAGTGAAGTGAACGTTTTCGATGAGATCGTGCCAAATTTTGAACTAGACATGTATGTCGTAAAGATCAGCCTGCAGATTTTCAGAAAAAGCATACATTTAAGCTAACATGATTAAAGTCATTCTCCTGCTCATAAGCTTTATTAGACATCTGATAGTCAAGAGCTAAATATGTCAATCTACAGTAAGTGTATTTAGCGGATTTCACAGAAAAAGCTTTTATTTGAAACTTATCTAAGCCGTTTTTTTAAAAGAAACTTGTAATGCAATGTTCATTTTAATGAACTGTTCATAATACGAACTTCGTTATTTTTTCTTTTGTAAAGTGCAGTCTATACAGGTTAAATGAGTGACAAAACACATTTACTGTCTTAAAGTCAAACCAAGTACTTAAAGGAATTGGTTCTTAATTTTGTTCTGTTTACTATTAAAGCTAAATCCAGTGTCTTCGTTAAGACAGTGTTTTGTCTGAATGATGGCGAACTTAAATGACCTGGTAAGCCACCTGAAGGATCAATTGAGCCACCTGGCCTCCAGTCCTGCGCTTGAGTCTGAATGCGAGACTCTGTGCAAAGCCGTTGCTGGTCTCCTCAGCGTTCTGTGCCCCGTAGCCTGCACAACGTGAGTACATGCATCCACACCTCAGAGTACACATGCGATAAAAGTGTCATATCCGAGATATTAAATCGTAAGAGTATATCAAAGCGCGGAGACTGATACCGATTTCAACCATGAAAACGAGACAGGGTCATAATTCTAACCTAGCAGTTCTTTGGAACTCCTGCTTCATCGATCAACACACCAAGTACAGCTACATTGGAATTTTAATCACATGCAAGTTCTATAAGCATGGGCATGCGCACAAAAAAGAAAACATTAAGGTGCGATGACCAAACTTATGTAAAATAGTCAACAGAAAAAAATTAACTTTATCACTTTTATTGTGCGATTTTATTCGTGGAAGGTCTAAAATAATGTTCAAACTTCCTACGTTATACAAAAGCAGATTAGATGCATACATTACAATCATATATAGAATAATTAAAAATATAAGCAGCGTACATTTGCACAAACAACATAATATACACATAAGATAGTAGAAATAACAAAAAAAGTTTATTATTTGTGTGCGGTTCCTATTCTACGTTGATAAAAAAAGAACTGCTGCTTCGATATGATCATCCAAAATGGCAAGCAAAATTGTGTGTATATATGTCAGGGAAATTATATATGACACTGTGACAAAAGTTTATTTGTGAGAAATATTACCTGAGATAACGAGTTATAACGAGATAATTATTGTCAGCGCCTACTTTTGTTGCAGCGTGGTACAAGCACTGAGCGGATAAGTGCTGGTCTCTACAGGGTTCTATCTTCATTACCTCAGTCTTGCTGAAATAATAAGCAGCCGACGATGTGAAATACAAAAACTTTGAAAATTGTTTTGGTGGTTATGTGTTTGTATATTCCTGTCGACATTTCGTTTAGTAAGGTTCTTCGCCTGCGCATGTTGTGTTGACTGTGTCTTGCTGCTTTGTCCTTGTGTATGAGCAAAACGAACGAAATTTGTTTGTTTTGAGTTAAAGTACATGTTTAAAAGTCTTTTTAGTTAACATCTAGAACAATACACACACAACTCAAATCGAAAGGAGATGCACAGGAGAGCCAACCTGCTTTTGTCAAAATTTGGACAGCTGAAAATTTGTATACTTTCAGATTTGGGTTGGTGGACAGCTAAATACAAACTGAATATGATACCAAAAGATTTACAAAAAACTGTTTACAAAAAAGCCTTTAGAGATTACTTTGATTTAAGCTATTAAAGTGTCCACTAAAAGACTTGCTGTCGAAAGAATGAGAACAAGTCTGATAGGAATCTATAAAAAATAATCCTATTTTCTTGCTCAATACATACGTTAGTCTCAGAACAGTCAAACTTCTGTTACAGTGTCGAGTGAATGTACTAAACAACTGGCGAAGCAGAAAACTGAACACATTCTAAATCTCATATTTCCATTACATACCTGTTTTAAACACATCGCTTGGCGGCCCTTTCTGTTGCCTTGTCTAGTAAATTTATCGAAATCAAATTGATGCTACTAGTAAAAGTATGTCATGCCACAGTTTTTTAAGTGGGTTAAGGCAGTTATTTAAGGTTTCACGCCAGTCTATATTTAAGAAATATTTTAGTTTTTCTCTTTCTGGTTTGTTTTCAATGCACTCCAACAGCACGTATGGTGTGCTAACCCTATCCCCACAGGCACATTAGGGGGCCGCTCATTTCATGACTATAAATTAATCATAATATGGATTTAAATAGCACATTCAACATTTTCACAACTGACGACAGTGGAGTCGGTACACTGCTGTAGTGTGATGAGCTTCGAGCTAAATGAATGCCCGGTCAGTGAAATAATATTAATAATAATAAGCAAGGAAAAAAACAAAGTCAAAATACAAGTTCACAATACAATAATGACAAAATCTTTAATATAAAAGATTTTTTAAAAGAGAAAAATCACGTGTATTTGCCATTATAAGATTCGTTCTCGACGTGCGTGTTGCCAAGTGGCCATTTTGCTCTGTGACATGGTGGTCAATCGGTGTTCTGGCCACTAGCTGTCCTCTTTTCCATATCTATTCTTTAGGTCAGATTCTACTCCACCGGAAAAAGTACCTGTGAGTAACTGCACCTCATAGAGTTTGTCGAGTTTTTAGAAAAGATTGGAAACAAAGATAACATAAAACAAGAGAATCAAACGGAGTGAAAACATCCTCATGGTTATGAAAACTATAGCGAATTCAACAAGTGAATTTTATCATTTACAATGCACATTTTGAAGTAAACTAGTGCCAGTTTTCCTCTTTTACATCTTATCGTGACTGATGCTGCAGTTGGTTCCTGAAACCTTTTATCGGACGAAATTGCTCTGATGATAGCTAGAATGTTGTTAACTTTTTTCCTCCTGTCTTCTAATTTCCTGTAGCCCTCCTACCTACCTTTACCCATTTGATTATTAATAATTTTCTTATTACACTAAATTGCCTTGAGTTTGTTTTTGGGGACGTACGCTGGGGGCTCGGAGTCGATTGAATCATTATTAGCAATTTAGTCTAAGTGTTTCGCGTACACGTAAATGTCAGCTTGAGATGGTAGACGTATCGAGAATGTGATAAGCCGAGGCAACGGCTGTTTTGCAACCTCTGACCATCTTCACGTACTCATTGCTCGGAGTCCACGACAACCATTATCAAGTAGAATTGTTACATTTCAGCTTTTAGGAAGAATTAAGTTTTTAAAAAATGACCATATTAAGACGGAAAAGTAGTGCAAGACAGCAACCAGTTTGGGAAGGAAATGATCACAAGACTGCTTTATTATACGCGTGCAATCTATTTTAAGACAATGATAATAATGTAAAGGTTTCTGACTGTGATATTGACGAGAAGTACGACGCGTCCCAGGCGTTCTTTGCTCTGATGAAGGTTACGTAAACAAAGCTTCAACAGAAAAATACAAATTTGACACAAGACTCAAACCATAAAATGACACACAGAAGAGCCAACCTACTTTTGTCCCAATGGATGATGCAGAAGATTCTAATAATTTAAGATTAGTTTTGATGCAAGACTTTTAACCTTGTCATAACCCAAAACAGGCCATGTTTGACACTATGCTATATTTAACATTAACGCGATGTGATGAACAAATCCTACTAAAATATTACGAGTCATCATTTTTGCTGTTTCATAGTAAATCTCTAACCTTAAAGGGATATACATGTTTTTTCGTTTAGCGGTAGGAACGTCTATTTTCAAATTGTCATCAAGTCAGGGTTCCTAAAAATAATGCAGGTATTATGGAGTTTGCAGAACCGATAACTAGGCGGAGGAGTGAAGAGTTTATCACTTCGTGTTTGTTTTTTGTATTGTCGTATAAAGCAATCGACGATGTGTTAAATATATTCCCAAAAAACAGAGTAGTGTATAAAAGTGTGAGTGAATTTTTAATAGTGGTTTGCCAGATGTCACCGATGCTCATACTCACGCAGTCGCCTGGAAATTTGCACGTTTTTTTCACTTGTAAACAGAGCGACTAAATATGCGTCTTTGCTTCTACAATCTAAGTATCCTCCTCCCGCCTCAACTGTCGTCGCTACAGTTCTGTCTTTCCAAGATGAAAGGGAAAGAGGGAGAGAGCGTGATATTTTCATTATTCCTTTCATTTTCATGTTAAGTACTAGCTCTTTGTAAAAATCCATTTAAAAAAACGTTAACCACTACTTTTTAAAGTTTAGGTACAGTCCCGTGATCAACGTCACTTCATAACAATTTTATCCTAAGCACATGAGACTGACCAAGAGTCATTTACAGTGGGATTTGTGTATTAAAAGTAACGCTTACAAATTAGTTGAGTGAATTATCATCCATGAAATAAAACGCAATACTCCTGCTCAATATTTCTCCACACAAAGCAGAACTAGAAATAATGTCATTGATATTTTATTCAGTATACATTAATCAAGTAGAATTCCTATATTACATGAGATTTTAAAAAGAATACTGACGCAAAGCAGAAAAGTACACTTTCATTAAATTTAATTTTATACATCATTTTGATAACTCGCCTTGATTTTAATGTAGGAACATAAGAACTCAACACTTAAAAAAAAATAGAACACGCCATCATTCACCATAAACATTTTTGTCATGTTGTCAAAATACATTTAGGCTTCTTATCTTAAAAGTAACTTTGCACATATGTATTACTATATTTGTAAATATAAATATATTCGAACTATGATTTACGAAAATAAAAACACAAAAGCTCTGATTCGAAATAAAAAAAAATTAAACTACTTCTATTTCATGTACTTACATTAAACAAAAATATATATATAGTGCCATATTTTATCTGGAACATTTTTTAATAATTTTGCCCGAATTTTTTTTTACGATCACCTATAAAAATAAATTGAGTCATAAAAAGTAGGCCACGCACAGTAGGGATGTGCCTAATAGTGACATTTCCTTCTGAAAGGCAGGACTGCAGGAGTCTTATCGTCTGCAGGTTTTGAAAAACGTGAGTCCGCTCATCGAAGACAGGTAAGGAGACAGTTTAAAGTAAATATTTTTCTTGTGCTGGTGTGATTTTTTCTCTACTGAGACTGAAAGAACGGACCAAGGGCATTTAAATCTTCGGATCAAACTGCTGTAGCTTTGATAAAGTTAGGGGACAAATATAATAACCACTATCGTTCTTTATTATTATTTATTCGTCCCTTGACTGGTACAGATCGTTAAAGAGAGCACATAGATATAGACATGGCAGCTGAAAATATACGCCACATGTCCGTCTTGGGCGAAAGTTAACAGGCCCTGTACGGGACGACTACCCAATCCTTTCTCTGGCCAGCGTGGCGTCCGACTCTCTTCAAGGTACCTTGAAGGACAGTTTTCGATAGAATGTCAGGTCATATGAACAGACTAAGCTAATTGACAGGTAATAGCGTATACTTTGAAGAACGCCTGCTGTCGTGTAAAAGATTATTATTTTGTTGGAGGCTGAAAAACAATTAATGTGCCGGTACCCTCCAGCGCAGCCAGCAGCCAGTCGGTTTGCTAGTGTTGTCACAACTACAGTCTCTACTTGTAACCCCGTTAAAGGCTTCAGCGCATTACAACAAAAGTAGACTCCATACTCCGACAAGAACAAGCTGGCTTCCGAAAAGGACGATCATGCATCGATCATATCCTGGAACAATTGCAGGAGCGGAACAGCCCCCTGTATATGGCCTTTATTGGCTTTGAGAAGGCATTTGACAGCCTACATCGTGCCTCTTTATGGAAGATTCTACGTCACTATGGCATTGCAAGGAAACTTGTTAACATCATCAGGGGTGCATCCTGTCACCAA
The DNA here is from genome assembly GCA_004794655.1 of Marisa cornuarietis. Lineage (NCBI taxonomy): Eukaryota > Metazoa > Mollusca > Gastropoda > Architaenioglossa > Ampullariidae > Marisa > Marisa cornuarietis. The sequence continues at coordinate 8,822,143 of SMMW01000554.1, read as the reverse complement.
TACTGTTCACATTGGCCATTGATTGGCTCATGCGTCGAGTCACACAGGAAAGTCGACAGGGTGGGGATGTGCACCTTGGCAGAAGCGATCCAACTGCGGCGCTGGCGATGGTTAGGTCACGTGTGCCGCGTGCCTCCAGACTCAATCCCCAGAACAGCCCTGCGATGGACATCACAGGGAAAGAGGAACAGAGGGAGGCCCAAAGAGACGTGGAGACGATCCATCGAAAAGGACCTCAAGAACAGAGGCCTATCACTCCAGACAGCCCCCAGAACAGCAGCAGACAGAACCAGATGGAGGTCCCTAGCTGTCGCCTCACGTGCCAGACGGCACAAGAAGGACTGTTTGATTGATTGATTTTACGTAACAATAAGGGGACTTTTCCATAAGTAACAATTTTTTACACCCTAGACTCTGAAGATGACGGTGTACATCCTGGCCCTAGTGGCTGTTGTTGTTGTTGTTCTCGTTCACCTATTTTTTTTATCAGACTTGGAGGCCAGTGTTTTAGATAAAACTGGCAGTCATCTGTAAAGCATATACAGGTCGGTACAGCTTGGCGTCGAAGGGCATCAATGACGCCCAGACCTCCGCCATTTGTTTCGGGAAGAGCCTAAACTGATGTAAGATGTGCTCCATGGTTTGTTCTAAGCCTCCAAAGGAGCGCATTGGGGATGGCACCAGGTGGAGCTTGCGGTAAACGTGGTCCTTTCGTTTGTTGTGCACTGACCAGAGGCGGAAAATTATCACCTGGTCTGATATATGCTGCTTCCATGTCAGCCTTTTGTCAAAGGTATCACCTACGTACGTCTGTTGATTTTCACATTTTAGTGGTGTGTCTCCCAGTATTAGTTTTCCAGCTTGTGCTTTGGTGGCAAGTGAGAAAAGGGCTGCTTTTATCTTCTTTCTGTTCACTGACCCACGCCAGTTGTCTGCTCAAGCTGAGATTTTCCAGAACAAGGTGCATCCCTTACGTTGCTGTTGAGAAATTTGTCCTCGAGCACCAGAAAACCAGGTCATTTGCGTAAATGACAGCATTGATTCCTTTGGGGAGCTGTGGTACAAGGTCGTTGATAATTAGTATGAACAGGGTCGGTGAGAGAAGTCCTTGTGGAACGCCTTGCTGCAGGAGTACCTTCCATCCACTAGAATCGTCTGTTGTGCAGGTAGGATTTGGTACACTAATACATATTGTCTTTAATGCCGCATCGTTGGAGTTTCACCAGCAGTTCGTCTTTCCGAAGGTCTTTTGCATGTCAATGAAGATTGGCATGGTAATGTTTATATTCTGGAAAGCGTCCTTAAACACCTATGTAAGGTGTGTAGTTTGGCGTTTCGTGCTTCTGTACTTTCGGAAGCCTGCTTGTTCTGAGACTATAGTGTCCTCTGCTTTTAGGTACAACTGGAGACGCTGATTGATGATGCATTCTATGCACATACAGCTTGTCAGGTTAATGGGACGGTAGCTCAGGACTCAGGCGCAGGTCTTGTTCTTTCTTTTTTTAATAATGGAAATCATCCTAGCCTTCTTCCAACAATGGGATACTTGGCCTAGTCTCAAGCTTAGGTTAAAGATTTCCAGTAGTTTGCCGAGGGCACCATTATGTTGTAGCATATCATTTGTGATATTTACTGGGCCGGGAGATGTATTTATTCTTAGTTGCTTGATGGCGTTCTTTAGTTTCTGTATAGTGATGTCTTTTATCATGGATTCATGTGCCTTTGTGTTTGCTGTTTGTTCTTTTTCTTCTCACCTGATTGTTTTTTGCAGGCTCAGAGGGATGGTCATGTCACTTTCTTGCGCATAGTCTTGGACAAATGCATAAGAAGCCATTTACCCAGTCAATATCTTTCATCCTTCTTCAAGTGTGATCTTCTGTCCCTTAGCTTCTTCATCATTCCGTGCTATACATAATCTCCAAAACATGGTGGTATCTCTCGGCATGTTAACACTTGCGGTATTTTCTCTCCAGTTTCTTCTTTGCAGTTCCAGTTTAGTTCTCAGGAAATTCGCTTTCTTCTCCTGCATCTGGATGTTGCTTTCGTGGTTAGAATTGATCTCCGCCTCATCTCTCGCTTTGCTGAGCTCTACATGAGCCGTTTGTATTTAGATTGTCCATTATGGTTTGTATTTGTTTCTTGCACCTCGTGGAATTGTTTCTTTTCCTGCCTTGATAACACTGTTGTTAAAATCTCTGACAACATTGTTATTAATGTTTCTTTCTTCCGCTTTGGGTGTCGCTGTGAGCTGGTTGGTGCGAATACTGAAGAGTCCCCATTGTGCCTTCTGGTAAGTCCAACTTGCAGACTGGGTGGGGGGATTTGGTGGCATGCTTCCTGCGATGGTAATATGTACTGGGTGGTGGTCACTTCCTCCCAGCCGTCTTACTTTTTTCTGACTTTTTTATGTATGTCGTCCATGCATAATTCCATGTCTGGTGTTGTTGTTGTGTGCCAGCGGCGTGAATAGAAGGTTGGTGGGATCGTTGACATGGATTAGGACGCGGTTCTCAACCTGGGGGGCGCGCCCCCCAAGGGGGGCGCAAGCTGCTGAAAAGGGGGCCGCAAAGGCGGTCATTTTCTCATATCTCATATAGGTATTAGTGGCTAAGGGGGGCGCGCGGACGTACCTTTATTCGTCTGGGGGGGGGGGCGTCACAAGAAAGGTTGAGAAACGCTGTTTCTTATGTTCTCAGGCTTCTTTGTCTTCTCCTCGCTTGTCTAGAATGTCATATCCCTTGTTCCAAAATTGACTGTCTCCAACGATGAGGAAGCCACTTTCCAAGACCTGTATAGTGTCTAGTACCAACGTCGTATCGCTGGGGCAATAGTAACTGAATACAGCAATGACGCTGTCTTTGTTACCTTGACTTCGATGTTGTCATGGACATTCAGGCTGTTTCTAACTAAGGACATCACTCCACCTTTCCTCATGCCTTGTCAATCACTCCGAAAAGCCTGGTACCCTCTGAATTTCTCTCTAGAAAATGTGTTTCTTGGATGCAACAAATGCTTATGCTGTTTTGGTGAAGGTACTGCTCTTGTTCAGTTTTCTTATTGTTAACTCTTTCCACATTCCAACGCATGATAGTAATGTTAGGGTTGTCTTTGATGGTGCGTTGGACAGTTGGTCTCCTTTCCCATCCCCTGGCTCCACAGGATGGGTTAAAAGGACCTCCAATCGCTGAGGGTGGGCTTCTTTAAGGCACAGACCCTGCCTGGAGGATCTTTACAGGGAACGCACTATTTCTGTAAATTCTATCTCCAAGTGTCATTAGGCTGTGGTTGCACGGTGTTGTGGTCGATTACCGTGTGCCGTGTGGCCCAACACCTCTGTCTGCAGCACTCCTGGTTTTTCTTAAGGTTACATACCCTTAGCTCATGGTCTGTATATCGTTCCCTGTGAGCACGGGGGGAGGGTAATTGTTTACTGGGATCCTGCCGCAGAGCCAGAGATAACGCGGCTCTTTATCGCGTGCTGGACCTGTCATTGGCCACGAAGGGTATTTCCTACTGTGGCTAGCAATGACACCTGCTACCCCACCCCGTCCTGTTAGGAACAACGCCAGCTGGACCGCGACTGCTTATATGTCCATGAAGAACCAGGCTTATTTCGTAGCTAACCTTCATATCCGAGGGCCATTCTCCTACGCGCAACCTGGAGACTCGCTGGGTTTGGGCTGGTCGCCCCGCTACCGAGCTGAAGATAGTCATGTCACAGGTCCTCGTGGGTGTGGTAACTGCTTTTGACGTCGTCAAGCAGTTTTTGCATTTATGAAGTTATAAATAGTGACTAGGACCATCTTCTAGGGCCACTCTTTGCGTTTCAAGACACTTTTGCACAAGCAGAGAGGGCGTTTGCTGTTGTTATATACAGGGGCCCGCGGTTGAACCGCACGTCTGCCAAAATGAGAAGGGCATTTTTTTCATTTTTTTATTCAGCCTAGGTTAATTTGATTGAACTTTAATATCAAGTACAACAGCGTTAGAAATTGGCAGTTAGTAACATTCTAACACAAAGTACAAAGATAAGTTACACGGCTGACATGTCTGATGCAGTCGTTAGAGATCAACGGGGCCGGCTGTCTTTAAAGGGAATGCTGGTTCTAAAGTTTTATTGTAAGCGAATTCAAACAGCTTTATTTGACACAGTAAGTTCAGGAAGTGAACGCCATTATGTACTCATTTGTTGTCCATTCCATAATCACCCTCGCACACATGCAGCAAGAAACAAAATACAAAGAACTATCCCATATCTTCCGATTACTGAAAATGTATGTCATATTCCCCTCGAATATTGTAGTTTTAAGTGAAGTATTGTCTCTCTAACATTGTTTTTTAAAATCCTTATCAGGCTTTTTTTTTAATTTTAGGCACAGTTACGAGAGCAACGTCATGTCATGACTTGTTGTTTGCTACTGAGTGACTGACACTAGGGTCGTTCATTATTCAATGTTTGTATACTGCATATGTAATAAACAACAAAGACGAATAACATATTATTCTTCTTTAAAAAGAGTACAGAATGTCAGCTGTTAGAAGAAAAACCACAGGACGTATTTCATACATACTTTCGCTTTAAGATATGTATTATTTCTAGTAATTTATTTTAAAAATCGGCAAGCTAACATTAAATGATAAAAAAATTAAAGCAAAAAATTCACTCTGTACGTTATCATGTACAAAGCACATTTTAAACTCTTTTAGCCCAGTTCTAGTTGGACACACCGACAAAGATAGTACATCATTAAATAAGCCAGCCATGAACATCACAGGTGTGCGTGATCGTCACGCTGCGAATCTAAATAAAAGGAGATACTCCCGACTTTTGGACACCAGCAGGTTTGGGGAGGTCCTACGTCAGCTCAAACAGCAAAGGTGAGGAAAGATAAAATACCAGCAATTGATGCTTGTTATTTCGTCTGTTACCCCCGTGATCGTTACTTGACACTTTGTCACAGACTGTATTATCAGAAGCTGAAGTCCGAGATGCAATAGGGCTAGGATCTGCCGACGAAATTGCTGGAAACTTAGGACAGTAAAGGATTTCTCTGCATTAATATCCCGTTGTACTCATTAGACAGATATTTTACGCTGTCCCATTCACGAAGATTTGACTGCTAGATCTCGGTATCTCAAACATTTTCGGGAGGACAGGAATACCCCGTCAGTATGTTGGAAGCTTAAATGCGGCTCAACTCCACCAGCCGTTACACTGTGTTACATCTACGGACTCCATTCAGCGCTCTCATGGCTGCTTGGTTTGTTGGCGCTAGGATGGCTGCTGAAGCTCGAGATGGATATAGGCATTATCTCTTTGATACCAGTGTCAACGTTTTAAGATAGTTTCTAGAATAATTCATATTTTTGTTGGTTAAACTTCGATTTAAAAATAAACTATGATTACAGAAACGAGGGGAGGCTTGCAATCACTACAAAGAACTTGTCTTCTGTCTCAGACTCTGAGGATGAAGGTGTTTATTGTAGTCTTGTTGGCTCTCGTGACTATGGCCGCTGCTGCCGACGTCGAAAAGAGACTGTTTTTGCGTAAGTGTGTTATGTCGGTAACTAGATTAAAAAAAAGTGTATAGCACCTTCTTTTCCTGATTCGCTCCCTCTCTGTTCTTTTCTTCCTTTTTTCATCTCTCTTTCTCTTTTTTTTCAATACTTATAACAAACCAGAAGTATTTTATAATGATAATGTAGATAGATATAAGGGAAACAGTTTAGCCGGTTTACATCCTTGTCATAAGTAACCGATTGCAAAAATGTTAAAGACATTGTTGCATTGTATTTTGGTCTTTCTGTCAATGTGTCTTCCTGCTTATGTGTTATTAACACTTTCTGCTGTGTAAATTGTAATAAATTATGCATTTTTCTGGTCGATTTTTATATGAACACACATATATTATCATTCATATAAAATATATTTACATTTCTTTGGTACATCAAAACATGTATAGTTACTGGATGGACAAAAACTGCATTCGTTCGTACTTTGAAAGCAAGACTAATTGCAGCTAAATTTCTAACAACAGCTAAGTATTTAATTCTATTTTCTAGTACTTCAAAACAAGAAAAGGATTGTTCAAACGTTTTTGTTTCTTTAAACTTTGAAAGTCTATCATTTCTAATAAGGAAGTGATGTTGTTGGGTATGTTAAATTTACTCGCGCAGTCAAGTAGACGATGTGGATGCAATTTAGGCATTGTTATCGTAGACATGCATGTCTTTAGGGTAGCTCTCAGTAACAACAGATAGCGTGCAGTTAAGCTGAGTATCACGACTAAAGTAACTCTCCTGCTTGTAAGGCTTTATTACACTTCGTTTAGTCAATAGCTGAATATGTCCGTCAATGTATAGGTAGAAAATCTTTCAATTTTAACTATAGGGGTTGCCTAGATAAGCCTTCATCAAAACATAGCTGAACAGTTTTTAAAACAAACTCAGTAAAATATGGTAAAAACATTATTCGTATTAGTATCTATGTGAACATTCTTTCATAAAGCACAGTTTTTTAGGCTAAATCAATGAGAAAACATATTTACTGCTGTTTGTCAATAGCATAATGCGTTAAGGGTATTTTGTTCTCTTCACCAGGCAAATGAAATTGTATATCTGAGTTGAGACGCTTTTTTGTGTATGACAGCGGGCTTAGATGATCTGGTAAACAGGCTGAAGGAGGACTTGTCCCATCTGGTCTCCAGTCCCTCGCTGGAGGCTGAATGCGAGTCTCTGTGCAAGACCCTTGCTGCCCTCCTCAGCATGTTGTGTCCCACAGCCTGCACGCTGTGAGTACATGTCATCTGCACTCGTTATACCAACCCCACCACAGCCCACACATGCGATAAAAGTGTGATATCCAAGCTATAAAGACAGCGAGCATAATCGTAAGAGTAGTGTCACAGCGCGGAGACCGATACGGTTGCGAAACCCGAAAACGTGACAGATTCCATAATGGTAATGTTGCGGCTCACTCGAGCACCCACTTCTTCGATACACACACCGAGTACAGGTATGTGTACACCTTCGTTACATGCAAGTTGACCACTACACGATTGCATAAGATACGACGATATCATTGTGTTACAGAAGCTATACTTATTTGAGTAATGCTGTTAATTTTTCCTTTTAGTTAGGCTCGTTTAAGCTGTATTGCCTTAAAAGCACGCGATGCATTTTCCATCCGAGCATTCGTAAACGCTTAACACTTTAATGTAGGCGAAATTTTCATTCACTTCTTATTTAAACGGGCCAAGATAAAGTAGCATTGTCTGTTGGTTCATGAATCGTTTACATGAAACAGATAATTGAATAGTTCAGCGAAAATTCTTTTTTTAAATAAATAGTCCAGTTTCTTTACTAAAGCGACATTAACACTGTTCGATGGTAAACCACGGGATTGGTGTTTTGGGGGACAAAGGGACAAATGCTATTGAAAATCGGTATTTTGTATGTTAATACTGTGAATGAAGAATTTTAGATGCAGGTAGGTATTAAGTATCCGTGATAAATAAAAGAATTAAAAAGCATTGTCTCGGGAGACCAAACGAAACGTATGTACAAACGGTCAACAAGGAAAGAAACTAAGTCTTAACACTTTCATTATTGGAAGATCTCCAAAGTTGTCAAACCTCTAATATTTTATGCTAAAAGCAGACAAGACGTCTACTTGAGGACTGTTGGTATCCTGGTAGATACCAGACTGTTTCGTGTAAAGCAAATTACTTCAATTACTACTGTTAATTCTCGTTTTTATTTGTGTTGATTTAAATCTGAAAGGCGGGTCGGAGTGTTCAAGTTTGTGACCCTGTGACCTATGACGCCTGACCCTCGCACATAGTCGTGACGTCACCACGAAAACACCGTCCGAGATACGAATACGCTTTTGATTAGCTCGCTTCTAAACCTCTCTGTTGACTTAAACGCACCGACGTACAAACAGTCAAAATGTCCAAACAGCAGGAGGACCAGTAAAAGGTTTGAACAGCTTTGGCAATTACATTTGTCCCCCTCAAGGAGAGAACATGTACACGTAAAAAGTGCTTTTAAAATATATATATATATACACACACACCAATCTTAGCCACACACACACACACACAGACAGCTTTTTTTCTCATGAAAATGTTGAGTACAGTTCTACTTTTCTTTTACCATTTTGCTGCCATAATTTTTTCACAAATGGTAAATATTTTTCCAAAACGTAAAGTAAAAGTTTCTCACTAAAAATTTAAAATTAATTATAATAATTATTTCAAATCATAATACTAATTTTTGAGAATTTACTTTGCGATTGCTAATGATTTCATACTTATTGAGAAAAAAATCAATGAAATAATTTCATCTGGAGAACTGGGAGAAAAAATTCTTCTAGGTTGTAATGATTCACGTCATTGCCGTGTAAGATGTATTGTGGAGGGGAGAAATATTATCTGATGGAAGTCATAAGCACGTACTATTGTAAGAAGTTTCTTTTATTACAGCGTGACACAAGCACTGGGTGGATCTGTGACAGAGTGACAGAGTCTAACTAAATCATCTCCGTCTTCTTGTAAAAAAGTCAGCCAAAGATGTGAAATAAAAATGTGAAAAGTATTTTGATGTTTATACGTTTGTAGATTGCTGTATGTACTGGTCTCATTGATATCATTGATTGTGTGTTATTCGCACAATTTAATAATAACAAGCATCAGTCACGACTTCCAAAGTTTCGAAGAAGGCAGTGAAAAAAAAGTACTACTACTAAATTAATAATAATGAATATTTATAAAGCGCTATTAGAATAGATAATATGAGCACTTTAAAAATTAGAGAAACAACAAACATACCGGCCCCTATAATCACACGCTCAAACATGTACAAACACACACAAACACACACACACGCACGCACCCCCCCCACACACACACTTAACAACTATACAGGGAATATATAGACAGCGAGAAAATAAGCACTGATACGAGCACACTCACATAAAAAACACATACACACAGAGACAGACACTCACATACATGCATTTACACACCCACCCACCCTTTTCCCTCACACACATACACAAAACACACACAGACACACGCACGCATGCACACACGCATCCCCCTTATGACATCCCCTTAAAACAAACTTTTGAAATATTTATAGAGCGACGCCCTTTTATCGAATATAAAAACACAAAATTATCTCTAACTTTGAAATAATATGAAAAATATGTAAAATAATAAACTATTTCTATTTCAGCATATTTTTACAATAAAAATATGGTTATTGTGCGCTATCCTTTACTCGTGCACATTTTTCCTTGTCATACGGTCTCGATTTTTTAAGGAACACCAACAAAAATAGATTTTGCCGTAAAAAGTCAGTCATGCAGTGTAGGGATGTATCTGTTTGTCATGATTCCAAATAAAAGGAAGACTTCCGTTGTCTTATCTTCTGTAGCTTTCGGAAGAACCAAGTCCGTAAAAAAAAGCAAGGGTAAGGAGACAGTCTATACTATACTATAGTACTATAGTATTTTTTCTTGTACATTATACACCACTTTAGACCCAAGAAAGGGACAATTGTGATCGTATCTGTGGGTCAAACCTTTAATAAAATTCAGCGAAGACATAAAACCACCGTCTTCTTTCACTGTTATCATTGATTCTTCCCTTTACTAATGGCAGTCGTTGGAGGCAGCGCATGACAGCTGACAAAGCACGCAACTCAACCCTGACTTGGACGATAGTAACCAGCTCCTGGAAAATCATACCAGCCACTTTTGATTTCAACCAGTTCCTACTCTGGCCACCGCGTGGTCAGAACTCTCTCCGAAGTAAAATGAAGGACAGTTTTCGACAAAACGTGGCTCCTGGTCACACGGTGAAACCAGACCAGCTTAGTTCTCGTGACTGTTGCATGTTGCAGCTCCGGTGTCTTACGAGTGTCGCGTGTATATATTTTATAGAAGTTATTGGTTTTATGTTTCTTGTACGCGATTCGAAGCAGCCTTCTCAGGCACTTGTTCTCGAATGCCTGGATTCTCCTCTCCGTATCGGCAAGCGGAGTTCACAGCTAAATAGTCTATCATCAAATAAGCAAGTTATGGACATTACATATGCACGTGGTCATCACGCTAAGAATCTTAATAACAGGCAGGACTCTCGAAGAAATTCACATTCATTATAAATTAAGAAGTAGAAGATGTTAAATAACAGATAAACAGAAAGACTGATAGAAAGACCAAAACACAAGACAGCCATGTCTTAAATGTTTTTGCAATCGTTTATTTAGAAGGGGAAGGTGAACCAGCTCAAATGCTGCCCTCCTATTATGTACATTAACTTTACTATTTCTGATTTATTAAAAATATTGAAAAAATAAAGGGAAATAAACAAGACGCAAGCTAAGGACAGAGAGAGAGATCAGAAAAAAATTCGTTATGCACTTAAATTTAACATACACAAAGCTAGTCTCTTTTTGACACCAACGGCCATAATTGCGAAGGCCAAAAACACTTTTAACAGTGGTCTTACATCTCGAATAATTTTATGTCTTCCGGAAAAGTGGACTTTTCGTGGATGGTACAAAACACATGCGAAATCCCCCTCTGACGACCTTAAGGTTCTGGACATTTATTCGGCACATTCTACCGCTTTTTCAACTCGGACGTCAGCTTCTGATAATACAGTCTGTGACAAAGTGTCAAGTAACGATGACGGGACAAACAGACTTATTAAAAGGTATTTTGTCTTTCATTACCTATTTGTGGTGACGTGAAATCTCGCCAATTGGTGATTGACGCCGAGCCAGCAACTAACGCTATGTCACGGATGCAGAGAAAGAACAGCGTGCCCGAGACGAGAGCTTAACTTGGGACTAATCGTTGCGCCACCAAGCCTTGCGTAAAGTGGAATGGGATTATAAATTTTACATCTGTAATAATTGAGATCAGATAACATACAGTTATTAATAATTAATTAAACTGAAATGATGCATCATAATCTTTTCCATCCTATTTTGTAGTATTGTCTCGGTTTTATGAGCTGAGTATTTCTACAGTAGCAAAATATATCTTTGCAAGTGGTTTGGTCATTGTAACATTTTGGTGAGAGGTGTTTAAGAATGCTTATAACTCTCCTCTTTGCTTTTTCGGCTATGTCTTCTAATGCATGTGTAAAAATACACCTTGTAGAGAAAACTATACCCAAGGATTTGTATATATTAACAAATTTTAAAGAGGAATTACCGAATAACCATTTTTCTTTACAAGATATTAAACCACCATTTCGAAAAATCAAGACATTTGATTTATAAAGGTTAAAAGCAAGGTTTAAAGACCATGAGCACTGAAAAAGAATGTTCAAGGGGTTCTGAAGTCCAATGACTTTATCTGATACAAGGGCAACATCATCAGCAAAATATAAAATAAATGCCTCAGTTAGTTCTGGGGTTAAATGGACACCATGTTTCCCATACTCATTTATGTCCTATGTTAGTTCATTTATAAACAAAGTAAATAATACAGGGCTACAAATTTCACCTTGTTTAAGGCCACGGGGGCATTCAATATAATCAGACAGCTTTGCACCAGCTCTCACTCTAGCCTTTACATTATTGTACATGCTTGAACTGCTAAAAACATTTTTCCTTTTAAACCATTTTTTAAGTACATTCCATAGCTTGTTTCTTGAAACCATATCAAACGCTTGACGAAAGTCTATGAAAGCAGCATACAATTTTTATGGTTAAGTAGCTGTTTCTGAATTAATGCCACGAAGACAAAAGCTTGGTCTATGGGACTATAACCTCTCCTGAACCCTGCTTGTTCTTCCACGATTATTTCATTGTCCTCCATCCAATCTGTAATTCTCTTATTCAGAATATAGCACTATATATTTTGCTGCAAACATTTAGTAGAGAAATGCCTCGATAATCTTCTGGTTTACTGTGATCACCTTTTTTGTGTATTGGTGTGTCTGGGGTGCTGGAGACTGTCTACAGGTCTCTAGTTGAGAGCACTCTCACTTTTAACATCGCTGCTTGGTACGGTCACCTCCTCGTCAAAGACAAGGCAAAGCTGGCCAGAATTATCCACCAGGCGAATAAAATTATCGGAACAACACAGCTGCCACTTTCTAACTTGTACCTTCATGCAGTCAGAAAGATGGCATATGATATTATCTCAGACCTGACACACCCTCTCCATCTCTGCTTCCACTTGTTTCCCTCAGGCAGACGCTACAAAAAGCCACGTGTGCGGAAGACTGCGTATCAGAGGTCGTTTGTGCCAGCAGCCATCACCATCATAATTAAAAGGCACAAGGACCGCTAGGTCTACTGGCATCCTGCTTTGTGAAGTCTCCAATCTATGTGTGAGAATGTGTAGGTGCGCGCGTGTGTTAAATGTCTGAATGAGTATTATGCCTGCCCGTTATCAGACGAGCCGGACTCCACAGTACCTGTCGGTGGATCTTTGAGACCCACCCTCTGTGGTCGGTCCTTCAGGAATGATCTGATCCACAAAACTAGGCTGGTGTTTACATCTTGGTCTAGTAGGCCTTTATAAGAAGGTGTGGCTGGACCGTGTCAAGGAGCTGATCACTATAGCTCAAAACAGGCTTGAGTGGCGTGCCTGGTCAGCCGCACTATGTGCTTCTCTTCTAACGACCAGTAGTAGTTATGGGACGACTTATTGGTGATAAGTAAGAGCTGTGTGCACACCATATACTATCATAGCAATTTTGTAATAATTTTTAATAAGTCCAATGTGTGATCTGATGTATTTCATTTTTGAAAGTGGCATACATCTCTATAAATAACTTAAACGTTAATTTTTAAAATTACCTTGTGGGTGTGAGGGCGTTTGTATACCTTTTGCAAAAATAAATTTGTCTCTGAGTTGTTTATTTTCATACACGGTTTCACTCATTGTGGGTTTTTGGTAGCTTTTGGCTAAACGAGTACTGTGGTATAACTGGAGGAACTGTGTCACAAACCTGCTATTTTATGTTGTTGAATGAGAAAGGAAAGCGTTCGCGGATGGCGAGCAATTGCAAGGGTGTGTACGTGGGCGCGAGCGTCTCATGGCGCTCGAGTTTTCTTTGATGTAGCGGCGTCATTAAATGGCTTCATTCTTATAAATTTTAAAGATTAAGAATGCCAGGGAAAAGAGCGATTTTTAGTTTAAGCATAATTACTCTGAAATTATAATTCTAAAAACTTCATAACTTTGAAACTATTTGAAGCACAGAAAAAGCCTAGCATCAATAAAAAGCAAAATGAAAACATATTGTCTTATACTTTTTGCTAGTTGTTGATTGAAAAATCAGCTTGATGTTCCTACTATAAGCATTATTAACCTTAAAAAGTATTCTACAGAAAAGCATTTCGTACGTTTTGAGAAAATTGTCAAAACTCTCATCTTAACATCTGTAAAGAGTAAACGGGACCCCCTGCAATTTGCTTACAATAAGGGAAGGGGTGTTGACGATCCCAAGCTGTTCATTCTGAACACACTGTATAAACATTTGCAAAAGCCAAAGACACATGTCAGTTTACTCTTTGCAGATTTTAGATCCGCATTCAATACAGTGCAACCACACCTTCTGGCTTTGAGACTGATTTCTGACTTTAATAACATTCTTGACGTGTCTGCTAGACACGGCAGACCACTCGGCTTAGCTCGGAGACGTGTCTGCCGACAATTGCAGACAAACTTTTGTTAATTTTTACACGCATAAAATGCGTTGTTTCGGATAAAGAAGTTTAATGAATTCGATAGTTGGTTCATTTTTCTATCGAGTGATCTTCTTTTTATGACGTAGTTTTTACGTTTGACAGTAATTTTCTGTCGTTCTGTTTGGAAAATGGCTGGTAACTTCTCGGTATTGAAATTTTGACCGGCAGCTTTGAAAATTAATATTATTTAACCTACAGTAAAGACAACCATCTGTAATACATCGTTTTAAAGAGCATTTTTAAAACATTCACTTGGTGTAAATTTTAAGATACATAGATTTTGTCTTCGAGTATTAAAATCAAATGAAAGATTACGACTTACGCGTTTTAGAAATCTTGAACGTCAGTTTCAGAAATTAACAAAAAAAATTATTTACACAATAAATACAGACATAAAGTACCAAACAAACATATGTTTTATTAGAATATACATTAGAACTTAAATATTACTTACTATTTTCTTCTCCTTTGCGGTTGTTGAAGTACAAATCTATGTAAAATTGAGTAAACCGCCAACGTGCTTCAATTCTTCAAACTGTCGCTCGACAAGTGTTTACATTTCTTCGTTACAATACGAAATTTTGTGATTGGCTGAACAAGTTAAAGGGAGGGAACCATGGTGGACTATTTCCTAATGGTTTCAGTAGTTTCTTCCCTTATGTTATTTTCATTTACGCTTGTGAAAGCGGCTAATGTTTTCACTGCGGGCGTTTTTGTATGGGATCATTATCATGGCATTTTCTGTTGGGAATACTACAAAAGTGTCTTCTTAAGCAAACACAAGATAAGGCTGTTCCTTTTCTTTACATTTTGATCTTTCAGAATTACTTTAAATTGTTCTTCTACCTCTTTTAGTTGATTTTTTTAAATGAATTTTTACAAAAGGGGTCAATACTTCCGTCCAAGGGGGTCAAACCGCTGCTTAGCCTACCGTCAAGAATGAGTGTTCATGCATTTTATCATTACCTGAACATTTACTATCAAAAGAATTTGTATTAAGCTCAGGTAAACGTTATGTCACTAATTTATTGTCACTGATGACATGACACTCGATAGACATGTAGCAGCTGTTTGTCGGTCTGCCTATTATGAGCTCCGTAAGATCAGTGCTATCCGTCACTTTCTCTCTACACGCGCTACCAACACTCTTCTCTGTGCGTTTGTTCTTTCTCGACTTGACTACTGCAACTCCTTGCTGGCAGGCTGCCCTGACTACCTCATTCAGAGACTCCAGAGAGTACAGAACTCTGCTGCGCGTCTGGTGCTTAGAGCAAAGAAACGGGACCATGTCACTCCTCTCCTTCGTTTTCTACACTGGCTACCCATCCGTTCTCGCATTCAGTACAAACTGTCTGTGCTGTGTTTTAATTTCTTTGCTGGCTCCTGTCCTATTTCTCTGAACTTCTCATCCCTTACTCTCCGGCCAGACAACTACGCTCTTCGTCTGACGACCGTATCCTAACTGTTCCTGTCACCAGAACACCAACATATGGTCACAGGACTTTTGGGTACTGTGCTGCAAAACAATGGAACTCTCTTCCTTTCCATATCCGCCACCTTCCTACAACTGAATCTTTCAAATCTGCACTGAAAACGCACCTCTTCCTTGAGCATTTCTCCTAACACAGTCCACACAATGCTCGTCCTTCTTAACCCCGCCCCCTTCCCTCTTGCTACTTTACCCATCTTTCTCGCTGAATCACTATATTTTTCTGTACCTGTTACTTGATGCCTTTTGTTTTCTGTTTCGTCAGTACTGTCGTTTTCTTTCGTCCCTTTGTTCTGTGTCTACTTAGTCCACGTCTCTTCCTCGTTTTAAGCGCTAAGAGCATGCTCTCTATGACTGTGAATATGCGCTATAAAAATCTTCACTATTATTATTATTATGTCACGCCTATATGTAAAAGTAACAAACACCTGAAATAATTTGTTCCATCTGCAGTCCAGCTGCTCAATCTTAGATGAGCTGTCAATGGTGTGTGTGTGTGTGTGTGTGTGTGTGTGTGTGTGTGTGTGTGTGTGTGTGTGTGTGTGTGTGTGATGTTGTAGGTGCATACATGATTATCCTTGTAAGTTTTTTTATCTATATATATATGATATGATTGTTACATGCCCACTTCTTTTTCTTTTCTCATTGTTTTCACTGTTGAACTAGAAAACATTCCCATATCCAAATTTGCCCACTGGGACAAATAAAGTTGGTCATTGTCATTGTCATTGTCACCGTTTCTGCTAATTATATATCTTTACCTGTACTGCAGAAACGAGCTTCTTGTTAACTTTTAATCGGATGTATCTGCAGCGACATAAACAACGTAAATTAAAATAAACTTGACTGGAGTGGACTGACATAAGAAAACACACATAGTTACACGTTTCAACAGAACCCTTAGAGGCTCCACTGTTATAACGCGACGAAAAGCAGAAAAGAAAAGCACGAGATAACGTTGATAAAATCATGGTAAATGTTCACACGTCTAAAATATTTTTATTTGCATTTTAAATAAGTTACAATGAAAACACTAAGCAAACTGCTGCTTTGAAAGATTTATTTCACATCATTGAGTGGACACCAGGAACAGGCTGCAACTCCTCATCCAACGCCAAGCCTGCCCAATCGGCAAAGAGATTTAGGAAAGTTATTATGACGATCATAAGTATAATTTTTCATTGTTTTGTGCCGATTGTGTTTTGTTTGTGGATCCTTGTACACATTAATTATATAAAAATTTAATATCCTTTAAAACAATTAGCAATTACTAAAGAGGTCTTTATGTAATGTCCCTCCCCTTAGTGACACAAAAAAATGTATCGTATTAATATGGCCTCTTAATGTAAAACATTCTCTAACACTGTTTACGATGAAAATACTTTTCCCTTTTATATACAACAAAAGTAATTGATTTACTAATGTATCCGAGTGAATACTTTCTAAATAATAACTGTAAGCTGTAACTGTTGTTGAAACAATTTTAAATTTGTACTCACAGTGCACATGCTGCACCACATAGAGCACCTGCGACACCCTCAGTTAGTGCAGTACAGGCTGCTGAGCACGCGATAGAGGTCAGCTCTTTACCATGAGCCTTTAGGTAAGCTTTAATCTCTTCTGCCAAGGCACCTACGTCTGTCAATTAATAAATGCTGATTGCAAACATTTCTGCAAAGCTTAAAACATCTTACATCTGAGGCCACATTCTGCTTTAAAATCTTTAATAGTTATAAATGTCTGATCAGCTTCTTAGTATACTTCTTAGAAGAGTTATTAATGTTATTTTCGCTAACTGTCCAGTTATGCATCACATTAATAGTCCTTCTCCTTTTCCTCCTCCTCGTCAGGATTAATTATTAGTGCATTATAATATTGTTGATTCTTGTTGAGTGTTTGGAAAATATATTTGCTCTAAAAATACATGGTTCCTGCATAATTGCTATTCGTGAATTTTTTAAATTATAGCCACAAAATATTTACCCACTAAGAATCGCTTGTCTACCTCAGTGGCACCACCTAGAGCTATAAGCGCCAGCAGGATCACGATGAATATTTTCATCTTCAGAGTTTGGAGTCTGAGTTAAAATTGAAAATGTATCAATTAAATAAAACTGTTTCATACTCATTTGAAAGCAAATAGGAAACATATCTTGAAATATAATACGACATTATATTATGGCATCTATCGAGCTGCTTCTAGGTATCTTTCCTTACCTTTCCTGATGTCGCAGACGACAGATGTGGTCAAGCTTGAAGACGTCTAGGCACTAGCAGTCTTGCCTATTTATATTTTAGTGTGTGATTATCTGACACGCTCTTGGTGACCGTGACTGAGAAATTTTGGGGTGAACATCTGTATTTTGACACATCCTAAATCTAGTTAAATATCAGTGAAACTAAAATCAAAGATAGGAATGGTAAAAACTGGGTCTAAATTAAAAAACAAACTCTAGACAATAGCATACACGCCCTTTTAGGCAACATTTTAATACATGTTCTTGTTCTTACTAACCTAGATTTAATTTTAAATGGGATCTCATTCTTAACAACAACAGCTAAGGTAAGGCCATTAAACTTTATTTTTAGATCGTTGGGGAGGGAGGTGTTAGAGACCTCAATTTTTATCAGGGACAGATTTACCTATATCCTCTTTATCTCCATGTTTCTCTGTAAGCTTACTATGATTGCCTGTCCTCTAAAGAGGCCGCTGTGACCAAGCTAGAAGGTCTGAGTTACCATCACTATTACAACAGCGCGAAAACAAAAAAATTATTCAGCTAGTCCGTGCGAGCCGGTCACACTTTTACTTCTTCATAGCCTCTCTTTCCTTTAGCTGTGGGCATCGGTCTGTCTGCACTTCTTTGCCGACAGTTACCGACCGAGTCCTACTGGCATTGCCCCCGTCAGCTGAGACTCGCTGGCTGCTACTTCGTGTGGGCGCCACGTCTTTGATGACAGCTCGTCCTGCGGTTTCACGACCATCTGACAAGCTTCATCGCGAGATTGCACCGGTCGCTCTTTCTCACCGGTCTCGTTAATTGTGGAAATTCTATTTTCTCATTTAAAACTACCACTTGACAATACTACTATATATTTCATATATAAAAAGGGACAATTTTCTATAAATAATTTAAAGTTAACATTTCAGGTGAACTATTTAAGTGAAGCGTGAAATAAAGCAACAGAAGAACAAGACTTTAGTGGTTCTGGTGTGTCTTCCAGAAACTCATTAATGACAGGATGCTCAATAGGCTGCAGCGTCATCCAATGAATTGCAGCGAATCAATGGCAAGTATGGGGTTTTGTACAACCAGCTACGCTGTTCAAAATTGTATAGCAAAATATATGAAATGAGCAGAACGTCTCCCTTTTTTGCCCCAAAAATGCAAAAATCATGTTTTTATAAACTGACTGTTTCCTTCTTTGTCGAAAATTCTATATTTAATAACTGCAAGAAAATATCAGCTTCTGATAATATTTTCACTGTCAGACAATTATTATAAACAGTACAGGCACCGGTTTTTATTTGTATTCACGCGGTAAACGAAAATCTTTCTTAGTCTGAAATGATGGCATAAAGTCTCTTGACTTTATGACAGCTCGAATGTAACCATCCATTGCATCCATCCTATAGACTGATTTTGATGCCTCACTCACTGTCCTGACACAGCGTTCGGCTCCCTGAGAGTGGAAAGGTATCTGACTGATGAAGGGCTGAGTGACAAGCTGCTGAGAGGTGCTTTGTGAGAGGTAGTTCCAGTGTGAGTTCCTCCAATGAGCATTCTCCTTTAGTTTGGGAGGTCGACATTTTTTTACTTGTTGTGGAGACTCACCAGCTGCTTGGCGAATGGTCTTTATTATGACCACTTGCTGCTTTCCTATTAACTTCATCGTCATCTCCAATCATCGACAGAAGAACATTTTCCTGATGGGCAGAGTATGCGTTCCGTTGCAGTACGGGCCATGTTATATTCCTGCAGGCCGATTATAAAAAACTCTGTTGCTTTATTTGTTGAAGCAAGTGCTTTGGTATGTCAGTGCATCCTGGGCGACACTTGATGCTAACCCATGTAGGTCCATAGCAGCACACAATAAAGTCAGGAAATACAGTTAGTTACTTGGCTGAAATATCCTTCTAGCAGTGTGAGCCATTTGGCCATTGACATGGGAAGAGGATTTTTCTGCAGTAAATCTTCATTGATGCTTCCGCTACTAATAGCTGTGATCATTTTGTACAAGTAGGCTTGTTCATTTCTAAGTTCGCTGACTTCGATTTCTGGAAGAGGATCATAAGTCGAAGTCCTCCTGCAGAAAGTGGCAATGGCGCACAGTTAGCCAATACATTTTCAACCTTCCTTTTTACTCTGTGGGTCCTTCAGTTGGACTAATAAGTGTTTTGAAGAGCTGGTGGAATGGAAGCTCGTTAAAGTGTAAAGAGAAAATGAACCACTGCAAAGGGTGACAAGTTTGAAGCTTCATCCATTAATGGGAACATTTTGAGCTTGACGTTCTTGAGTGCTTGTGACAGAATTCCCGCACGAGTCCACAGGGATATCGGTGTCTGAGAAACTTGGGAAAGAATGTCCTTGTTGCTGGCTTCTCTAAAAAAGTGGTTGCAGATCTCAGTAAGAAATAATCTTTCATCAAAAACAACAAATAACTTCAATAGCAAAAACATTTGAGTCACTCAGAAATACAGGGGGGGGGGGGGCGAGCGAGAACATGGCAGATAGTGATCGTGTATGTGTGTGGTGGGTGGGTGTTGGTGTGGGTGTTTGCGTCTTTAAGACAACTAAACGATGCATAAAGTTAATAAACACTTAGATACAGATATGCAAATATAAGAAAACACAATGACAAAAGGCAGCTCCAGTTGATAATATAAATTTTTGTTGCTATTTTCAGCAAACTTTGCACATCAAGGATAACTGTTTAGATATAAGCATTACTCTCTTTAAAAAAAATGCATGGATTATACTTGATCATTTTAAAAATCAATCGCATTATTTCTCGTTCCGCATTGTGTGGAATATTATGTGAAAAAATGTGTATATTTTGTGGGTACAAATTTGTTAAAATAACTTGTATGTGTCTCTTTTAATATTTAATACTCTTTTATTGGAGAACTCAGGCTTGTTATGCTTATAAAACAGTATCCTGAGCTAACGAACTTTTCATAAAGTCAGTTTTATATGTAGAGCTTTCTTCTTATGACGGGATATGTTTAAATTACGATTTAGCAGATCTGTACATAAACAACATTTATACGAGAGTACATCCCTGTAAAATACGTCACTAGCGTGGTTTACTGCTGTATCTGTTAAAAGAAATTAGGAAAAGGACTAAGTATGGAGAGTGAGGGGAAAAAACTAAGCAACATTCTACCAGCAGACCAATCTCGTCAAAAAAGAGAACCAACAGCAGCATCATGGACGAAAGAGATAAGGATTGCTGTTTTACGCCGAGCCAGCAACTAAGGCTATATCACTGCAAGACAGCCAGCCCTGTAAGCAGATGCCACATGCAGAGAAAAAACAACCTGCACGAGACGAGAGCTGAACCAAGGAGAGCCAACCTCGCTGCATTGGTAACACGCTGTCACACACACACTGACAGGATCAAACGCACGCACTCACCCTGTCAGTCGGACATTTGCGCATTCTTTCCTTCCAACATAAACAAAACTCGATTTGTCCTTACGCCAACCCTGTCACATTTAATAACCCCATTCCCTTATTTCCTGCACACACTCTCGCTTTCTTAAAAAAAAATTGCAACCCCCTCATACATTCACTAACACGCACTCATACCCTTGCTCTAGACAATTAAACAAATTAATAATAAATACTTTCACCCACTATAATGTCAAACCGAGGCGGCCAGCCACTACCACTGTCACTACTCACTGTCCTTCACAATTCGGTGATGAGTCGAAGAGGCAAGTGTTTCTCGGCATCAGGAGGTCTAGCCCCCACTCCACTCCTCTCTTGTAGAGTCCCCACGTCGGCACTGGGGTCGACGGGTGTTTTCCCACTTCACGTCGGCACCTGGGTCGACGGGTGTTTTCTTACTTCACTTCGGCACTGGGGTCGACGGGTGTTTACTCGACGGGATGTTTTCTCATTCGCAAGGTGTCTGGGCACCTCTCGTTTCCGCCTTGGTTCGAAAAAGCAAGCCCCCTATCTTGGCGGCCGCCTTCTATATATACTACTCATTCATCCTTCTCGAACTTCCATTCAACTACAGCTCACAGCAACCATCCCGTGCATCCCGCTTTATCAACACGCTCACTACACTTGCTCGCATTCTCTCGTGCGTTTATTCATGTCACCTATCCGTGACACACGCGCTAACTGTTACGCCACCGGAACACCCAAAGAGATAAAGAGCAAGAGAGAAAAAAATTGCTCTTGTTTAGAATCTGTATTGTAAATGATTACATTTACTTGTACAATCTGCATTAGTTTTTTATAACTATGAACATGTTTTATTATGTTCGATCTTCGGTCTTCTTATTTTATATTATCTTTGTCCATAATCAGATCTCATCAAATCGCTAGAGATGCATTTACTGGCAGGTACGTTTTCCAGTGCAGTTGTATCTGACCATATGTGATCTGGAAAAGCGGACAGCTATTGACTAGAACGCGGGTTGTCCGACTAAACTCGAGCACACTAGTCGATTTGATACTCGTGATAGTTCTTTTTTCCAATGTTACACAGCTGTCGAATTACGACTCTTTATAGACCAAGCTGAATGGCTTGCGCTTTTTGCAGATATCGGTAGATATAGGTGATTTAAACCTAACCTGTAAATTTCAGCTTCCGAAACCCATCAGTAATTATTATTCAAAGTAATTATTATTCACTGCAAACCATTGACTCTACTCCAGAGTGACTGATTCTGCGGCAACCACTGTGAGAGAACGGAGCTATACAGCGACATTGACTGTAATCCGTTAGCTACCCCACTTATGAGTGTATTCTGAGGCGATCTACCAGAGAGAAGCGAGTTGTATGGAGGCGTCAGTCACTGTAAACCCGCGGTTCTCAACCTGGGGGGCGCGCCCCCCAAGGGGGGCGCAAGCTGCTGAAAAGGGGGCCGCTAAGGCGGTCATTTTCTCATATCTCATATAGGTATTGGTGGCTAAGGGGGGCGCGCGGACGTACCTTTATTCGTCTGGGGGGGCGTCACAAGTAAAAGGTTGAGAAACGCTGCTGTAAACCATTGTCTCTACTCCTGAGTGACTGATTCTGTGGCAAGCAGGTGGGGGAATAACTGTTCGGCACGGTTTTAGCGGGAGTCTATACTGCAAACCGTCAGTGTCACGACTGTAGAGGACAGGTCATCAGAGGGAGAATTTAGGGCGAGGACAGGAGCTTTGCTGCAAACAGGTAGCGTCTTCACCACCAGGGGGTATATCCAACTTTATAAACAATAATTTGGACGAATTGTTGTGACATCGTTTCATATCGGATACCGGGTCACCTGTTCGCCTGTTTGGATTATCTGCACATCGGAACATCTGTCTACTCACCTAACGTACCCTTTTTGTTGAAAAAGGTAGAAGAGTGCCGCGAGCGTAGTTAAATGAAAATGTACACACACGCTCGCACCCACTCATAAGAGCACTCTTCACACAAAACGCTACAGTCAGATATAGTGGCTCATAACCAAACGGACCATCCTGCTTTCCTGATGCCAAAGTCCACCATCAACAAGGTGTAGACAAGGTCATATCCAGGCGCTGATATCACCTGTGAACATAACCTTGTTTTAACGAGCCTAAAGTTTGAGCTCAGGGTGAAGCGCCACTCCCAATTATCTCAAATTTGCTTTGATTTGCAGAAGCTGAAAGACCCAAACGTTGTGGAAATCTTGAAGACCAGCATTAACGTAAATTCGCTGCACTGAATAAGGTAGATTGTGATCTGACTCTGCTGTTGGAAACATTGAAGAGGCGCTACGGTTAACAGCTCAGGAACTACTAGGACAACAAAAGAAAAAAAAAACAACCCTGGGTCACGAACGACCTCCTCAGTCAGTCAGTCGTCCCTTGACCGGCACCTGTCGATGAGGGGAGCACATGGATGGACGCGGCACTGACAGGGCCCGCCACTCTTACCTATTGTGGGCGATAGTGAGCAGGTCCTGTACAGGACGACCAGTCCAGTCTTTGACATTCGTAAGCCAGTTCTTCCTCTGGTCACCGCGGCGTCGACTACCCTCCAAGGTACCTTGAAGTATAGTCTTCGACAAGGTGTCGTACTGGGTCACATGGCCAAAGAAGACCAGCTTACGTCGCTTGACTGTTGAAAGTCAAGGTTCCTGGTGTCACACGAGTGTGGCAATCTTTCTTCGTGCAAAGTCGTTGGTTCTATTTTCTTCGTATGAGATCCGGTACAGTCTCCTCAGGCACGACTTACTAGATATTTGCAACCAGAGTAAAGCCTTGAAGACAGAATGGAAAAGAAAATCCAGATCAGTTGCCAAGTACACAGAAGTCAATTGTGCCATCAAAAAAGGGATGAAGGCAGGTTGGGAAAACTTAATTGAAGGCCAATGCTGGACCATCGAGGAAGGAATGGCACCGAGTGACAACAAAAGGCATCACAGCTACTAAAGACTCTTACTGATAGGGCATCAAAGACAGCAATAGCTAAAGCACTGCTGTACTCAACCAATAGACTGAATGTTCCAAACACCTATACAAATTCCAACTCAAAACAGACACTAACATCGTTCAAAACAGCCAAGCTACAACCAACAAACCTAGAGACATACCAGTACAACGGGAAGAGGTCTAAAGTCTGAAGGGAGAAAAGTCTCCTGCCGTTGACAGCTGAACTGCTCAAGCAGTGTGGGAAGGAAACAGTGCATGCCCTCACTACTGTGGGCTAAAGATTCTTGTAATGCAAAAAATGACCCAGAAAAGGAACGCATTTTACTAGTCATAGCCCTTTCAGAAAACAGCAAACAGACCCATAATAACAAAACAAAAAGCATAAGTAGCCATCCAAACAAAAGTTTTGTGTAAATTAATGTTGAATCACTTCAGCACCAAAGACAAAAGACTTCTACCAGAAGAACAGGCTTCAGACCGTGTAGGAGCACAGTTGAGCAGATTTTAATTTGTCGTATATTTATATAGAGAAACATCTTCACCATCAGCGTGAACTTTATCACAGCTTCATAGACTATAAAAAATTGTTGACAGACTTTTGCACATTAGAGGCAATCAATGATAGTCTTGGCTAAGTCTTCGAAGTGTTGTATAAGTACTGGTACAACATAGTGTCGGCGGCTATGTTGGGCAGGGTCTGCGGTCATACCATCAGGCTTACTTTGAAGTACAATCTGTACTAGTCTGTACTAGTCTCTTGTGAGAGATCCTGCTGTAAGGATGTGATACGTGGGATCTGCTTGCCGATACGATGAGAATAATTCAGGCATTGCAGAATAAGTGCATTAGGAGACTACTCCGGATTTTGTAAGGTGAACATAAGATCAAAGCATAGTCGCCACACTCATAGGGCATGAGAAACCTAAATTAAGCGGGGTAAGCTCGTCTCTCAAAGACTGTCCTTGAAGGTATCTTGGAGAGAACGACGAAGTAGGTGTTAAACGAAGAACTGGATTACAAGAGTGGATTCGCCGTTCTGTCCATGAGCTGCTCGCTATAGGCCAAGACATTCGTGAGTGGCATCCATGGTCAGCTGCTCTATGTGCTCCTCCCGCAACGACCGGTACCATATGTGCACATCCTATACTGTATTGTCATAACAATTTTACAATGATATTTAATGTCCAATAATGTGTGCTAGGATGTTTTTTATTAAGTTAATTTTTAAGATTTGCTTGCGTGCGTGAGTGTGTTTGTATTTCTTTTGCACAAATAAATTTCGTCTTTTGAGTTATTCGTCTTCGTATACGGTTTCTCACATCGTGGTTTAGGCCGCTACTCTGGCTGGACAAGTAACTGTGGTATAACTGAAGTAACTGTGTGTCACAAACCTGCTGTCTATTTGTTATGTTGTTGAATGCGAACGGAAATCGGGCGGATGGCGAGTGTTTTGTGTGGGTGCGAGCGACTCAGGACTGCTGTTTCTTTGATGTAGCGGCGTCACTCGTATAAATCTTCACGATTAGGAGTGCCAGGGAAAAGAGCGATTTTTGTTGCCTGCTGAGCGTCCTTGACTATGACAGGAGGAATACCTGACCAGACTTAAAGCTGTGAAGTCCTGACCAAACTGATAAAAGATGTACAATTTTCATGTAAAACCTGTAGAGGTGAACGTGCCTCGGTTTTAATTGTTTGCATTTTTGTATGTAAGTTTTGGATGGCGGAAGTAAATATAATGTCCTTAAATGATTGATTTTTATTCTATCTTCCTGTGTTCGGCTTGAGCTGGCACGCTAAATCTAACTTCAAGAGGAGTGGCAACAGCGAAAGCTTCAGAAGGGGACTTTAAATTTTAAACAAAGACTCTTACTGCGGAGAAGGGGGTCTGCTGTTACGTGTTTTTAGGTAGTAAAAGCCTTGTGGTTGTTGATTATTTTTTCTAATATTATATTCATTTTTTCAATTAATATTTTTGTTGGCGTTTTAATCTATTGTGCATGGCTATAGAGCCATTAGTGACACCGTGTGATAACTATAAAACTGTGGCATAACTGCGAAGTGTTAGAAAAGCATAAAATAGCGTTGTCAAAATCATGATAAATGTATACAAAGTCTGAAATATTGTTATCTCCATTTCAAATAAATTACAATGCACACAGTAAACAAGGTGCTGCTTTGAAAGATTTATTTCACATCATCGACTGGACATCAGGAACGTGCTGAAACTGCTCATCGACCAACGCCAAGCCTGCAAAATTGATAATGAGGTTAAGAAAAAATATCATGACGATCATAGACATAATTTTCCATTGTTTTGTGCTGATTGTGTTTTGTTTCAGGATCCTTGTATACATTATTTATACAAAAACTATTTTTTTAACAATCAATAATTACTAAATAATTCTTTTTGTAATACCCTTCCCCCTTATAGACACAAAAAATGTATCGTACTAGTCAGGCCTGTTAACGTAAAACATTCTCTAAGTTGAAAACACTTTTCCCCTTTATACCCTTCAAATCAACAAAAGTCATTACTTTACTAATGTATCTAAGTGAATACTTTATAACTAATAAATATCAGCTATAACTGATTATAGATTATAGAACCTGTTTATAGAAGAGTAATGGTGACAGTTTACTTCATGTAATGTAATTTTATTTGTGCATTGTATGCAAGCAAAGGTAAAAGAAATGAGGGAAGATGACGCACAAGGATGCTATATTAATGTGTGTGTGTGTGTGTGTGTGTGTGTGTGTGTGTGTGTGTGTGTGTGGTTTGTTTCTTTTTGTTTATGGGCTTTGCTTTTTTTGCTTTTTCTATTTCTATGTGGGAGCGCTCTTAGTGCTATTGTATTGCTGTAATAATTGTGATATGAAATAAAACTTAAAAAAAGAAACTACCCTTTAAAAAAATCAGCTGTTACTGTTAGTTAAAGAATTTTTAATTTTCTACTCACACTGCACATGCAGCACCACATACAGCAGCTCCGACCCCTTCAGTTAGTGCAGTGCAGGCCGCTTCGCATGCGATAGCCGTCAGCTCTTTACCATGAGCCTTTAGGTAATCTTCGATCTTCTTTGCCAAGGCTCCTATGTCTGTCAATTAATAAATGCTAATTGCAAACATTTTTTCTTAAAACATCTAGCATCTAGGTTCACATATTTACTTTTAAATCTTTAATAATTATAAATTTCTGTTCAGCTTCTGAGTTTCTATCTTAAAGAAGAGGTATTAATGTTTACTCTAATCACTCAAAAACAATCACGTCAATAATCCTTTTCTTTTTCCTCCTCCTTGTCATAATTTATGGCTAGCAGTATCATAATATTGTAAATTCTGTATTTGAGTATTTGGGAAATTTATTTGCTCAAAACTACGTTTCCTGCAAAATTGCTGTTGATGAAAATTTTCTAACTAGAAATACTTACCCACTAAGAATCGCTTGTCTACTTCAGAGGCACTGCCCAGAACTACAAGTGCCAGCAGGAACACGATGAATATTTTCATCTTCAGAGTCTGGAGTAGATTAAAATTGAAAATGTATCCATGAAAAAAAACTGCTTCATACTCATTTTAAAGCAAATGGGAGACATATCTTTAAATATAATACGACATTATAATACGGCATCTATCGAGCTGCTTCTAGGTTTCTTCTCTTACCTTTCCTGCTGTCGCAGATGAAAGATGGGGTGAAGCTTAAAGACGTATAGACACTGGCAGTCTTGCCTTTTATATACTTTATATACTTTTTAGCATGTAGCACGCACATGATGACCATGACTGAGAAACTGTGGGTGAACTTATCTGTATTTTGACACACCCTTTTACATCCAGTTGAAAAATAATTCAAACTAAAAATCAAAGATAAGAAACGTAGAAGGTAGGTCTAAATTAAAAAAAGTGTGGACAAAAATATAGAAGCCATTTTAGTCGAGATTTTAATACATGTTCTTATTCTTACCTACTTTGTTTTAAATTTTAAATGTTGGTAAATCTTGGTTAACAACAACAGTTAAAGAAAGGTCTCCTAACCTTCATTTCTAGATCTTTGGGAGTGAGGTGTTAGTTAGAGACCTCACTTTTCTATAAGATGGCTTTATGTGAGGGAAGTATCCATCTCCTATTTATCTCCGACGTTTACCTGTCGTCTAAAGATGCCGCTGCGACCAAGCTAGCAGATCTGAGTTCCCCTCACTATTACAAAAGTGTGGGAACAAAAAGATTATTTAGCACGTCGCTCCGAAACGGTCACACTTTTTTAACCACGGAAAGAGTAGTTCTCCCTTTTGTCTTGGAAGTGTTTTTAGCCAACATTGCGTGACAGTGGTGGTCATCTAGTGGTCAGAACTCTTGGCTGCGCGAGGAGTTCACATAATTATACTCACATCAGTTTTGTTGACACCGGGGATGAGCTTTACCCAGAGCGAGCATAAGTCACAAGATCTCAATAAAACTTATCCGTCTAACAAAATTTGCACGGGCTTACTCTCCAGTAGAAGGACCAAGGAATCAAAGATACAGCTAATCTACCTTCATATCACTTATATACTTTAGAGTCCATATTGATTGCTACCGCTGCCTGCGTTTTCTCGAAATGACGAATGTCTTCCAACACTTTAGTCATATTACAAAAATTACTTCGCAACTTCAATGTGTTTATAGATTAACATTTTTATTCTCCTCACGATTGTTATTTTTAATCTCCACCTAATCTCCAGGTCCAGGATTCGGCTCTGCATCGTTGATCAGTAAACATGTCAGCAACCCACGTTCTATCTAAATTGGAAAGACACGGAAGTCAATGTAAAATAATTTTTAATGCACGCGTTAAGGCATTTTGTCTTTGACCTTTGTCTTTTCCCCTTGAAAGGATGGGGTGGTTATAAATAGCAGAACACTTTTTACAAGTAACTTGATCAACACGAGAAGCATTATTGCAATTAACATGGTCAACACGAAACTCCTTATTACAAATGGAATTTAAGTGAGCTTCATTTTCATAAGTTGTACGGTAGGTTTACAATGTGCGTTTATAAAGATGTAAAGAAGTAACTTTAAGTGCTTAATTGCAATTGTGTATGGATGAAAAGCATGTTGCTGGAGAATATGAAACTGGTTTTAGGAAAGGGTACTCAACTATTGATCTATGTTTACTTTGTTGGATTTGATTCAAAAACAGTTTAATCTAAATAATAAACTATATGTGGCATTTATAGACTTTGAAAAAAGCTTTTGATTCAATAAACAGAAACTTATTATGACATATTTTGTTTTAAAACGTAAACGCAGGAGGGATTATAAGAATGATTATAATTCTTATATTGCTCCAGGTGCTAGCTAAAAGCTACTAACCACGCACCACTTATATATGCATATATGCCCACACATGAAAGAGAGTTAAAGCGATGTTTCTCAAAACTGTATGTGTGAAGATATTTTTTTTATTCCTTGTCTGTGTATGTGATAAATACACTGAGAGAGAATTCTAAGAATGAGAGTTCCAGAACTTGCGAAAGACTTCTCTTTGTGTGTCCTATGATTGTCTTTTATTTTATTTTTTGCATAGTTGTTTATCTTTACGTCCTTAGTATTTCGTCCATGTTTCTTACTTGTCTTAAGCGCGGAGGGCATGCTCCTTCGTGAGCGTAAGTATGCGCTTTATAAATTATAGTTTATTATTATTATGATTTATATTGCTAGTCAAGTGAAGAAGAAAGGGTATCAGTCAGGCATTCAATCAGTCGGACAGACGGAATTGCAAGCAAATAGACAGGCAGGCAGCCAGGCAGGCAGGCAAACAGGCGTGCCTTGGCCAGTCTCAGTTGTTGGCAAAGGGACACCTGGACAGATGTGGCAGCTGACAAGCCCCACCACTCACGCCTGTCGACTACGTCCTACAAGCGCATAATTCTTCAATCACATTATTCACATCGTTAGCTGATTTCGTCTCTGTAAAATCGGGGTGAAATCTGAGGTTAATTTTTCCCTTTAGCTGTTGAGTACCGCTTCACAGTATAGAGTCGTAAATTGTAACAAAATCTTGCTAAGGAGTTACAGAATTTTAAAGTACATTTTGCAAAGAGTTACAAACCAAAAACTCAGACATGAAATGAATGTAAGCAAACACATGTTTCGTGTAGATATTAGTAAGGCTATTAACATACCTCAATGCATGCCAGATGTTCATTTATGCGTGCTTGCACGTATTGGTGATTGAGTGAGTGAGTGAACTCGAACTCGAACATTTTATTGACTTAGGGCCATTTCAGCCATTGTCACTCAAGGTGAGGATATAGGGTTCATCCTCTCATACATAAAATCACCTATCCATTCATACCCATCCCGTTGTATAATTTATAGACATGCACTGTACAGTAGTCTTCTCACACACCCACTCATCCTAACACCTCTTCATTTATGCCCCTCTCATCCCTACCCTACATAGACACATAGTATGTACACATACATTATGGCAACTTTCAGATGTCAATATTATGAATCAAAAAGGGCATTTTTCAAGCAGGGCAGTATCAATATACAGAGGATATCAACTTCGCCTATCTCTCTTCTTCTCCTTAAACATTTATGAATATACCATGCCAATTGTCGTATTTTTCCTGCGTTCTCGGATGATAGTATCTGCACAATATATTGTTTTTGATTGTGTTGTGAGACATGCTGGAGATATTTGGGTTGAAGGTCTACATATCTGGGACATTGAAAAAGGACATGGGTTTCATCCTCTATATAATTTGTGCAGAAAAGGCATTTGTTTGTGTTTTCTGTCCTTTGTTGTATAAAACGATTTTTATGGGTATTTATCTCGCTCACACCTAGACGAAAGCGTAATAAAACATCCCTGAAAATTTTAATTTTTACATAGTCAAAGTACAGCTCTGGCACCAAAGTGGATTTGTGCGATCTGTATAACTGATATCGTTCACTTTTCCTCATGTTTGCCACCCACGTTTGCTGGATGACATCTATCACTCTACGTTTGAAAGTAGCGATAAACATTTTATCGTCTTCTACTCCTTGGTTTACCTATACCAGATTAAAACCCATAGATCCTAGGGCTACTCTCACTTTTGTTACCCAGTTTGTTTTGCCTTGTGCATCAAGATTAAATAGTAATTGGTATGCTTGTATGGGTATGCGGTTCATGGGCATTTTTGTCACTCGGAGCCAGAATTTAATAGTCCTCAGATAGCAACTGACGATGAGCGGATACCTTCCAAGTTCGCCATATATCATCTCTGATGGTGTAAGTATGGGGACATTCAAAAACTTCTTACATGCGTAAAGCTGTACCTTTCCGACAGGACTATTGTCATGGAGAAGTCCCCACACTTCGGAGGCATATAGAAGGGTTGGTTGTACTACTGCGTCGAAGAGTTTAAAAAAAGTCTGTCGACTCATGTTGTCAATGTTTTTTAATGCTCTAACTATGTTAAAGGTAGCATTTTTCCCTTTTACCGCTAACTGCTTAGCCCCTTGGAACGAGCTCATGGTTGTTGTAAAAGTAAAGCCTAGGTACACGTAGCTGTTAACTACTTCTAGGGCTGTTTCTCCTAGGGACCACTTTTCCCGTCTTCCCCCAAAACCCCCCTTCCTAAAGACCATTACCTTAGTTTTGCTACTGTTGATTTCTTGTCCTAGCTTCTAGCATGACTTAGCGAGGCAGTTTAGCTGGTTTTGAAGACCAGCTGGTGTGCTTGGTAAGAGTACCAAGTCGTCTGCAAACATCAGAATGAACAGTTCAACTAGACCGGGGCAAAGCTGAATACCGTGTTTACCTTTGGTAGACAATGCATCGGCTATTTCATTCATAATAATAGAGAAAAGTGTTGGGCTAGCTACACACCCCTGTTGGAGGCCGCGGGGACAGTGAAAGGACTCAGTGACTTCCGTTTTTGTCCGTATGCGTGCCTTCAGGGAGTCATACATCGCCATTACTGCTCTGGTGAAAAGTCCGGATGCTCCGCATTTAATTAATGCTCTCAGTAGGGTTTCGTGTTCGACGGAGTCGTAGGCCATCTTTAAATCTACAAAGCATGTGTAAAGTTTAGCTGGTTTACTAAGGTATTTCTGGACAATAGCATATAACGAGAATATGTGGTCAGTTGTAGAGTACCCCTTTCTAAATCCTGCTTGTGATTCTGATATAATCTTGTTTTCTTCCAGCCATTCATACAGCCTAGTGCTTAGGATTGAAGTATAACATTTATCAATCACATTCAGTAGCAAGATTCCCTCTATAGTTACTGGGAGACTCTCGGTCTCCTTTATTGAAGACTGGTATAATGATAGCTTCTTTCCATAGGTCGGGACATTTCCCGTTTACAAACATATTATTGAAGTATTTAGTCAGAAAGCCCAGTACGTGTTCTTCGGCAACTTTTAACATTTCTGCCAAAATGTTATCTATACCACATGCCTTCCCAGAGTTCAGGCCCCTGATTGCTGAACGTACCTCGTCTTCGCTTATAGTTTCATCTAATGCGTCTACTCCGGACAATTGGTCAGAATCAGAGAGGTTTAATCTGGGAGAGCTCACAGTATTCAATTTAAAAACTTCAGTAAAGTGGTTCATCCACTTACTTGC
The DNA here is from genome assembly GCA_004794655.1 of Marisa cornuarietis. Lineage (NCBI taxonomy): Eukaryota > Metazoa > Mollusca > Gastropoda > Architaenioglossa > Ampullariidae > Marisa > Marisa cornuarietis. Next base: position 8,789,699 of record SMMW01000554.1, on the reverse strand, counting down.
AGAAATGTTTTCGCTAGCTGATTTCCTGACTTTTTTGTTAAGACATGAGTTCACTTCTGCCCAGAAGAGCTTTGGAATATTTATTTGCTGCGACAATCGCTCTGCTTTCGTCTTTTTGAAATTTTTCTTTTTCTCCCTGATTATTCTGATACTGACGTCTTGCTTCCACGTACTGTGTTCGATACTGGTCCGATATATTTCGCCTCAACTTGCGTAGGTAACACTTAGCGAGTTTCTTAGCTTTTACATACTCGTGCTCAAACCATTCTACATCTTTTTTACGATCTCCTACAAAGATTCTTTTCTTCATGTATGTCGCAGCGACTGAAGGCAGTTCACAAAAAGCCCCATGGCGTTGTTTGGGTCCTGTTCTATTTCACAACTTGCACGTGCTAGCTTCTCTTGGGCTTCCCCTGTACTCAGTGCAGCTAAAAATAGATGCGTCTTTTCCTTGTCCCACTCTACTTTCTCTATGTATCTTCCCTCTGCACGAGCATCAGCTCGGTCTGTCCGCGTCACGCTTACCGTCAACACGACTGGCAGGTGGTCTGACTCTACTCTATTGTCAACTTTCAGCGACAAAAATATGCCTTCCTCGCACAGATCGTTTGATGCACAAAAGTAATCTAGCAAACTGGACCCAGCCTGTGAAATAGAAGTCATGCTACTATCTGCATCGAAAAAGCTACAACCATTAATAGAGCATTCATACAACTGGCACAGGTCAAGTAATTTCCTGCCAAAGGTGTTGCTTACTGGGTCATCTGAAGTCCTCTCAAAAATTATTTCTTCCTCGTCTTTCGAGATTATATATCTTGGAGATATACAATTATTGGACATACCAGTTCGTGCGTTCATGTCTCCACACAAAAGGATATAGAAATCTTCTTCCGTTTTCCTTAAGTCTGAGAAGCACATTTCTAAAGCATCAATACCATCTATGTCGATCGTGGCGTTATAATATGGTGAATCGTACGGTGGTATATAAGTACAAATACAAATTATATCTTTATCTATGTTCAGTAGTTTTCTTCTCCTACTAAGTACCACTATTTGGTCGTAGGCAATACTTATATGTTCTATGGAATCGTTTAAGTGTTTCCTCACCATGACCACAACCCTACCGGACGGTCTGCCATGATAACAAAGTTTTTTTCGCAGGGGCAAAGTACCACTGGAATTCAGAGAGAGTGTCTAACTGCATAATGTTTTCGATATATGATTCTGTTATGCATACAACATCAAATGATTTCAAATATTCTACCAGATCCTTATCACTAAGTTTAGGTAAAAGCCCTCCCACATTCCAGTTCAATATTCTAAGACTACGTAGATTAAGACTTCCATACTAGGTCCTGTTTGGCAGCTGAGTCACAGTTCACAGTTGATGTGTTCATGCAATGTGTGTCCGCGACATGGCAGTGGCCGATTTCCTATTTAAAAGGAAATTTGCCGTTTGTTGACAGTCGTCGAACATTGGCCATACTGTCTGGCGTCACAGCCTGGTTTTTCTTGGGTAGTGGTGCTGTTTGGAGTTGTAGTTGTCGTAGTCGGGTTGCAGGTCGGTTGGGTTCCCCAGCGTTGTTGGGCGGTCGGTCGTTGCAGTTCGAGTTATCGTTCTTGTTCTTGGTTTTGTTTCCTGCACCAGGCCTTGTTCTATTTATAGCTGGGCCCCCTTCCGCCTGTAGGCATATGGCCGCCGGTCACCTCGGAAATGTTCTCTCCTGCTTCCCTATTTATTGGAAGATTATAGTTGCTGGAAGGGGTGTTATGGAGTGGCCAAGGGGAACTCCTGTCTGTGATTATCGGGTAGTTTGAAGTGTCTCCTGACAGTGTTGCGTTGACGGGGCTCTGCGTGGTTACTATTTTGGTGGGCGGTTCCCTTATGATGTTAATGTTGCGCCCACCCTCGACTGGGGGATAAGGGTCAGCTTCCTCTCTAAAGAGAGGGGCGTTCTCATGTGTTGTATTTGTTGTGGTCATGATGATGGCACTGCCCACACTAAAGCAGACTGGGGTGGTGGGGCTAGAAACAGGTGGTGGACTGACTGGCAGTAAGGGCTGAGAAGTACAGGGAGAGGGGTGAAGGGGGAATGATTATTGTCACAATCATCCGCCTTTCCACGACTATCGCCGATCTGCCACTTGATGGGGTCAATGCGGTCGTTGTCGTGGAGCTGCTGTGGGTGGTTTTCCTTGACATGATCATCACGGCCAGAGTGGCTGTTGACTCGTGGAAAATTGCTGATGTAGAGCTTACCGTTCCGGAAGTAGCCTGTCTTGCCTTCTTGTTTAAGGTGGCGAAGTTGTGACATCTGTTGCTTGGTGAGGTCGGCTGCCAGGCGGAATCCATCCTTGCGCATTGTTCCTCTAGTCTCGTGGTCTCGTAATAATCCCATCTTATCAGACCATCTGTAGAATTTTATAATCATTGGTCTTGGTTTAGAGGCCTCGAACTTTCCAATGCGGTGAGCTCTGTCAATATCAGAATCACTCCATGTTTTGTACTTAGCATATTTGTTCAGAAAACGTAGCACTTGCGTTTCACAACTGTGCTGGCTTCCGTTTACTTCCGGTAATCCGAATATTTTATGGTTGTTGCGTTTCGAGTACATCTCTAAACTCTGAAGTTCGTTCGTTAACCGTGACAGGTCTAGCTGAATGTCTTGCTGTTCTTTTTTGCAGGTGTAGAATGTCCACTGTTGCACAAATATTCATGACAGCAGCATCCAGATGTGTAAGCCGCTCGCACAACGATTCATGGTTATATGTAATAATAGCATGGAGTTTGGTACCTTGTTCAAGGATTATTTGCCTGAGGTTGTCAATAAGATCGTGTAGTGCAGTCGTTGTTGTAGCATTTTCCCCTTCCTCCTGAACATTTGCACTATTATTTGGTGGTACAGTGAGTGAGTGAGTGAGTGAGTGAGTGAGTGAGTGAGTGAGTGAGTGAGTGAGTGAGTGAGTGAGTGAGTGAGTGAGTGAGTGAGTGAGTGAGCACAGTCACGAGTATATCAACAAAACTTAAAAAAAAAAAAAGTTCAAATATATAACCATCAAATTGTGTTTCTCAGATTTATTTTACATCGTCGGCTGCTTATATACCAGCTTGACTAGAGTGAGGCAGACAAAGTCCTGAAGAGTCGAGCACTCATCCAGTCAGTTCTTCAACCACACTGCAATGTACAGAAATGTAACGTCTTATATGTAAAAGTTTAAACCTCGTTTTGCGCAGTTTTCATCCTAATCATTATGACTTTTAATAGACATTCGAATATACTAATTTACATTGATAGATTTAAGGGATAAAAATATAACCAAGACATTAAAACAACACAGATGTAGAGAATAAGGATGTGTGTGTGTGTGTGTGTGTGTGTGTGTGTGTGTGTGTGAGAGAGAGAGAGAGTGAAAATGGAAAGATCAAAAATTATTGTGGAAGGTTTCAAAAAATGTCCACGATGTTCTTGCTGTTTTGTTGCTCTCACTGTCTGTAAGGTGATGCATTTATATCTGCATGTTTAATCTGTTGTATGTCTGTGGTTGCTGTTTGTGTTGTCAAGAGTACGAATGACATGCACTCACAGTTTACAAGCAGGACCGCACAAGACGGCCGCAAGGCCAGCAACAGCGTCACATAGACCCTCACAGACACTAACAGTTACAGTAGAGTGGGAGGCCAGAGCTGCCTTCAACTTGCTCACCAGATCGCTGAGGCCACCTATCGTTCACGAAAAACAATGCCTCGACTTAGTTTACAGACAGATTTTCCTTTTACAGTTTACTTAATGAAGCAGCAGACATGTGTCGTATTCTTTTCATTTTAGTATTCTTTTAATTATGAAAAAATAACTAATATTACTGTCAACGTTTTATTAACAATGCATAATTAAAAGCGGTGGAAAGTTTTTCAATACAAGCGTAATATAGGTGATCCCATTAATGTAACTGAAAAAATTCTTTCCATCTTTAGCCTCTGATATGGTTTTCGGTAGCAAGAAGTTTAGTAATGCTAAGAAGCTCTTTCAGAAATTTCTACTGTTTCTGAAGACCTTCAGCTTTGCCTAGTTCTTTCAATCACTAAAACATTAATGTGGAAACTAAAAACAATCTTAAAAAATTCGTTGTGTGTAAAATTAACATTAATCTTTTCACCCGTTTGTAAAAACGAAACGTTTCACGCGATTTTCTACTTGTTCTGAAAAAAATGGCTATACAGATATTACACTCAAGACTGAAACTGAAATTTTGTAGATAAATTTTGATAGTTCCTGCAAGTTCATTAAACTTTCGTTAAATAAATAAAATGTCTATATAGTCTCACCTACAAGTATATGTAAAAGCTTAGGAGGCAGACATAACAAATAAGAAATTTATTAGTCCGAGAAAAGCATTCGTACTGCATGTAATGTGAAAAATATGAAAACAATAAAAAAGAAAAAAATTGCGTTCTTCAATTATATGATTTCTTATTTTATGATTTCTAATATTTAATATTAAATATCCTTTTGCAATATGCATTGCTGTGCTACTTTTATTTAGCTGTGTTGCATGCAAGTTCCGTATGTTTTCTAATAAAAAATTGGTAAAGATACTAATTATTCTATCGATTGCCACACATATATAACCAATCTATTGCTTATACAACTTTTACGTCCAGCTATGTAAATATATCTTCTTAATAAGTATTTTCATTTATCAAACATTTTTTAACAATTGTGCTTCATTTGCCTCTTCATCGTTAAAACACTATAGACAGTTTTTCTCATCTACTTTTAGTAATATATCAAGTGAAGCGCCATTTAAGCATGTAAGTCTTATTTAAGCATGTTAATCTTAGACCTAGTTGCAAAGCGTCATTCTTTATCAGAGCTTTGCAAAACTTATTAACAGCTATGTGCATGATATGTGACATAGTACTTTATGCTTCAGCTCGGCACTATCAAAATTAATCGGGTAGATGTTTGTAGTCTCAGCATATATAATAAATTTATGAATTAGTTTTTAATACATGGTTCGATAATATTGAAAGCAAAACAGAAAGACAGAGTCAAAGGCAGATAGAGGTGCAATCACACCATCTTAAAACTTCAGTTACCGACACAAGACACTCACGCTTGTCGATGTCAGTGGCAGCGGCCACTGCCACGAGGACCAGCAGGACCACGATGAACACCTTCATCCTCAAAGTCTGGGATGTAAAAACTTGCTTTATCACTAATAGCAGAGCGCCCTTGTGTAAATGATGTTTAAATTTGTGAATTTGGAGTTAAAGACAGAGAAATTGACTATCGTATTCTGACAGTCTAAACATTTTGACAATGATATCAAGGGGACACTGTAACTATGACAACACTAGCAAACCGACTAGCTGTTGCAAATTTGGAGAGAACTAAGGGTGCTGGCACATTATTTGTTCTTCAGTCTCCAACATACTGAAGGGAATCTTCCAGACTCTGTTTCCCATTTAGGGTGATGTCCCTTCGCCTAACTGACTAGAGGGTGACAGTTCTCCGTCGTTTATCATCTTTACTGCTGATATTCGTAAAGCTGGATGTCTAATACCGATCTCATAGATACCGCAGGGATTGTGATTTGATCTGATATATAAGCGTAATAACAACTTTTATGAACTTTTCAAAGCAGTACTTCTATTGAAGATCAAATGTAATGGGCTTCATACCAACCGCATCTATTCTGATGGTACTCAACTTCTTTACTACAGGAACAGACGTGGTTTATTCGTTTTAAGACCAGCGTCCATGATCATTATGTCTATTTTTTTTTGGGGGGGGGCGCTTTGAGCTTACCTTTGATTGTAGGCACATCACTCTCTCAGTCAACTTTATTTATATTTTGCTGTGCATTTTGTCTGTATGTCTTTGTCTTAATGAAGGTGCATTTGATGCCTGCCCTAAAATGGTGTGTTCGCGTTCCTGTATGTAAAACACCTTAAGCACGGCTGATGCTGGGAAAGGGGCTATATCAATATATTTATTATTTTTTTTCAAAGTCATGCTAAAAGTAAAGTAGAATCGTGCCAGCACCGCCGCTTAGAAACTGCTAGCAGAAGAACAGGTTGGCTTCAGACCAGGTAGGAACACAACAGATTTTCAGCTGTCGAATCCTGATATAGAAGTATCTGTCAAAAAGGTTTGAAACGGCTTTTGACAAAGTCATGCACGAGATGCTACGGCATGTGCTGCAAAGATTTAGCATAGTACTAGCACAGTATTGCTGGATAAAAGTACAATGGGTTCTTTCCTTCACACGACAGTAGGCGTTCGTCAAGGTTGTGCTGTTAAAATTTTTCTGGAGATCATCATGCTTGAAACACTCCACAACCATCACGGTGCCATTTCCATCAACGAGAGGCTGATTTCAAACCTATTCTTTGCATGTGAATGCAGCCACCATGAGGGAATTGCAATACCTTACTAACAGATTTGCAGACAGTTCGAACGTATATGGAATGGAGACTATCGGTGAAAAGAGTAAACTCATGATCATTTACAACGATAACGAAGATATTCATGTGAACTGAATACATGGGAGCCACTTGTACTTGGAAGCCATCCTATCCGAAAATGGCGGTTCCACGACAGATATCCTCATCAGAAGCATGACAGTTATGGTAGAATGGTATGTGTAGTCATAACATTAGGTTTACTACCCAGTTCAATCTGCACACATTCCTCGAAGCACCGATCTTGCTTTACGGATGTGAAACGAAGACTCTACTTGGAAAGAATCCAGGCATTTGAGAAAATATGTCCGTGAAGGCCACTTATGATCTCATATGAAATATAAAGAACGATTTTGTACGAATCATGGTTGCCACGCTCGTCAGACACCAGGAACTCTAACGTGGAACAATCAATCTGGTCTGGTTTGGATATGTTACCCGGCATGATACTATTTCAAAGACTATCCTTCTAGGTTCCTTGGAGTACTGCTGTTCCCGCGCTGGGCAAAGAAAGAAAAACCTGTTCTACGAACGTGTAGGAGTAGACTAGTCATCTTGTGCAAGGACCTGCTTATTTTTGCCCAAGACATGAGAGACGGACCTTGTCAGCTGCCACGTCTATCGAAGTGCTTCCCCCACTCATCAATAGCCAGTACTAATCAATGGACTAATGCCTTGTCTAGCACTATGTTTCCCCCACGACCAGTCAAGGGAGAAATAAATGATAATGGTGAATTGTAACAGTAGTTTTACTTGCTGAGCTTTTTCAAGGCTCTGGCAGTTTGATCCGCAGATGGGATTGATAATGTACCATCGCCAGAAAATAAAATCAGACAAGTACAAGAAAATGTACAGTCATCAGAGCACAAAATCAGACAAGAACAGTTATAGTTTCTTTATGCTGTCTTCTTACCTTTGCCTTTCACAAGGATCTAAGAACCTCCAGATGTTTAAACACCGGGACTCTTGCCTTTTATTCACTTTGTATACGTGACTATCAAAAACATGCCCACAGTGCATGACTGACTTCGTATGACAAAATCTATTCTTGTTGGGTTTCGTATCAAAAACTGGGGCAAGATGATATAAAAAATATTTTCTATTAAAGATAACGCACCCTGCTTTGTTTTTAATAGAATCGCTATTAATAATATTGTGAATCATGGATGATTTTTTAAATTTTCTAACATGTAGCATACCTTTACATAAATATTTTAAAACTTACTTTTTGGAGGAGTTGCTTAGGAGATGTGTCAAATTGAATATCTGGAAGCATGACTGTAACAATGTGTTATTGTATTAAGATTTTATTATAAAAATATTGTATAATTATAATGTCAATTATAATCTTATGTATTTCACTTTCATTTTATATCATGATATCTCTCGGTAAAAAAAAATTACAAATTTAAAAAAAATTGTGAAAGGTTATGGGTTTAAGCCGACTGGCTCATATGTATGGCTTTCGTCAGTATTAAAAATCCTGTGCATTCAATAGTGTGTGTGTGTGTGTGTGTGTGTGTGTGTGTGTGTGTGTGTGTGTGTGTGTGTCTTTATATGTTAGTTTTAATCTCTGATGCAGTTTACCAAAATGCAGCTCCCCAAGAACTCCGGACTTCTTGATAGCCGTTTTTGAGGTCACACGAGAAACAAATGCAAAATATTAAAACATTTTAGTCACTTTTAAACATATTCTTTAAAAACAAAACAGTGAGAAGTTCCAGGGTCGGCTTCAGTGACCCACATTGATAATGTATTGTTAACTGTTACTTTATTTGTGCTCGCTCGACTATCCAAAGAAACCCCTAGATCTAGTTATTAGCGTAAGCAGCCACTTAAACTGTTATGGTACATTGGTGATACTTCACCCAACCTGTTTTTCAAACTTTTTGATGCACAGGTCCAGCTAATACTTTTATTTGGCTCTGAGATATGGGGTCTGTGTACCATTAATGATAACATTTAGAGGGTTTACACCTTCGCAATGAAAAGATTTTTAGGAGTCACAACAAGGACACCTAACTCGTTGACATATGAGGAATGTGATAGATTCCCTTTGTCTGTTAATACATCAGTGCTGTGTGATGGATATTGGCTCCGCCTGCTAAGAATGCCACAAACTAGACTCCAGAAAAAAGCTTATTTAATGTTAACACATTCTCTCTACAATGGCTACCAACACTATTGGCTGTGCGTTTGTCCTTTCTCGGCTTGATTAGAGTTTTAAATCAACCGCGCCTGATAAATGACTGATTGTTTTGAGCTAACTATAAATGGTCAAATTCTTCAGGGTACAAATAACTGTGCCTACAACAGCTACAAAAATAAATTCTTAATGCATATCGACATAAAGAATAATTTATAAAGAATACAGTTTTCTTGACTTTTCCGTAGGACTAGTAGGTCTGCAGGATTGCTGGTTGTAGTGTGGGATTTTGAACGAGATTATTGGATGTCCTCAGCTGGGAGTTTACAGTATGTTATACTATTAAATCTGAAGGTTTATTACGGAAGTGTTTTCTGTAAGAAGGAGTTATAGGCGTCTCTGATGACTAAAGTCTTGTCTTTGTCTTTCTTTTTTTTAAGAGTGTTAGGAACATGGATTATCGACCCTGACTGTTTTCAGAAGCATTGGTTGTCACCCATGGCTGTACGATATTAGGAATGCATGATAGGGAGTACGACTTATGGATGAGCGCATGCCTGAACGAACTGTTCACTGGAGCTCGTGTAGTCGTTGAGACCTCAGTTTTGTCATTCCCAAGCAAGTCCAGGATAAGCTAAAGCTGGAGGACAACACAGAAATAGAGACAGCCCACCGTCTGAGAGGTGGTCGAGCACCCCATTCTATCATTGTCAACTTGGACAAGTTCAGAGATAAGGAAACTTTCTATCTGAAAGCAAAAAAAAAAAAAAAACTGAAGGAAAGTGTGCCTGAAATCATCTCGGAAGACTTTATACCCAGTGTGAGAGACTTGCTTCGCAAATTTCGACCGTTCCTTAGACAAGCCATTGACGAAAAGAAGGCTTTTCTTCGCTTCGACAAACTCGTCATTGAGAGTAAAGCATACGTGTTCGACCCGTCTACAAACAACTTCAAGGAAGGACAAACCAGTGACTAACGGCTAGGCCGGCATGAGAAGATTGCTGGTAAGAGAAATGACTCATCGACGTGTAAAGATGTAAGAACTTGTGCGCTGAAAACCAATAAAACTCTCAGTCTCCCTGCTATCTGTGTTTCCGACATGGTGTTTAAGATAATGTCGTGGAATGTACAAGGACTTAAATAGAAACTAAGCATCCCATCATTCAGAGAGTTTTGCAGAAAGTTCAACATTTTGCCTTATTGGAGATTTGGTCATGTCACTTGAGTGATACAGAATATATAGAAGATGCCTTCTCGGACTATGTTTGACCTAATAAAACTGTGTCTTCGGATATTTCACTATTTACACAAGGGTTTTGTTTTTGTTAAAATAGGTAAGTCTGTTTTGAACTAGTAATACAAAGAAGGAAAACGGAATAAGACTGTAGCTGGTATGTAGTCATCAATATAAGCTGTTAAAAAGTACGAGATTAAGGCACGTAGTACAATTTCAAATAATGTAGGCAGCTAAAATAATAAGACAACAACTACTACTACTAATAATAATAAACATTCAAACTGCAAAAATAAAGTTGTGATGACAGAATGAGAAGCTTACAAATAAACAGCTAAACCTCTGGGACAAATAAAGTATTATGTTATTAATTTCAGTGAGCAATCATAAATTGGTGTGCTTAGTTACGAAACCAAGCAGGACAAGTATTTGTAACAAGAAAAGCTAGAAAATTAAAAAAAATCAACAAAAGTTTTGAATAATGTGATCACCGTATATAAGTCGATCAACAGTGCTCGTAAGCTTACTGCAGTTGGATGCCCAAGCGCCGATCCACCTCTAAGGGAGGTAATCCACGGGGACAATACAACAACACCTCATCCAATACACAGAATCTTCGTGAACCTATCAACATACATTCGTACAGACGGAGTGGACTGAAACACTGAAACTGAAACACTGTTTCTGTTACTAAACTATGAAAAAAAATAGAATTATCATAATATTATCTTTGTGAAATGTTTCATTTTATAAAGGAAAAACATTGTTCTTAGTAAATAAATATGAAACATTTTACTGCTTGATAAGTAAATCATTTTATTCTTCTTGGATTGTATGAAGTGGTTTTGCGATTCTGTATCTAATAACAATTTAATGCATTTTTCCTTGAATGATAGCTAACGTCGGCGATCTGATGAAAAAGATAGAAGCTGTAGCAACAGCTGGCTCCTTGACCGAAGGTGCATGTAAAGTTCTTTGTAAAGAACTTGTTAGTGGTTTGTGGGAACTGCTGTGTCCAGAAGCCTGCCTACTGTAAGTAGACATGTACACTTTGTTAAACAACAATCACTCACATTTACATACCATTACACAACAACAACAACAACAACAACAACACACACACACACACACACACAAACACACACACACACCATGCCTGTTTGTTTAGTTGATATACTTCGGTTGTGTTTGAATATGATGGAACTTCCTTTCATCTGGTTTTTACATTTTTCATTGTTCTCTTATTGCACCAGGTGATATGTTTTATACAGCTGTCAATGTCATTGCCGTTGTTATGAAAATGTATTTGTAACAAAATAGAGATTTACTACTGCAGCTCGGCCCTTGTCTTCATATAAGAACTTATTATTAGACTTTCTAAGGGTACTCTGTCATCAACTATTGGTGAAAAGACTTGTCCGCCAAGCAAACAGACGCCAGACACTTAACATTCTCATACTTTGTTGACAGAAGTAAACAACCAATCAATAGCATGAAAGGGTCTTCGTGAATTCGGTCTAACTGATCTAAAAAGTAGTCGACACACCTTCATAAGCACACAAACTAATGTCGCATTCAATAAAGAAAGAAACTGATACACCGGCAGTGCTGTTTTCTTTAAACAACTCCTACATGTAATAACTCCGCCTGGAAACCCCCCGGGTAACCTGCCGGTCCCAAGCCCGGATGAAGGAGGAGGGTTGGGCGTGGGGTTAGCAACCCCACCCTGTAAAACAACCCTTGCTACAGAAACTGCAACTAAAACATTACCTACATGTAATAATCACGTAATTATTCTTAGTTACCATAATTTCAATTGTAATTGTTTATTCTATTTCTGCGTCACAGGTAAGAAAAAAATGACTAATACTAAGCTACTAAACTCTTACTTTTGTTAACAAGATGTTATATTTGTATCGTTGCAGCGTGGCAGGATAACTGAGCGGATAAGTGCTGGACTACACAGGGCCCTCGATCAGTCTTGTTATGAACATGTGTTATCACCCATGAACGTCGAAGTAACGAGGTTGTCGCCCTTGATTGAATAGCGATTATGACCCCTGGTTTGAATGTTGATAGGGGGCGTTGTTTAGAAATTGGAAGAAGAAGCAGACGTGAGAGTCTGGGAGAAAGAGGAATTTGGTACAGAGGTTGGAATTAATAGTACTGTGTGGATTAATATTAACTGTGTGAAGAAATAGCAACTGTGTGGATAAATAGTAACTGTGTGGATACATATTAACGGTGTAAAGAAATATTAACTGTATGGAGAAAGAGTAACTGTGTGGAGAAATATTAACTGTGTGGTTCCTCGATTTATTAATTTTCTCAACTGCTGTGTGATCTCTTGAGAAGATCGTAGAACTGTGTGGATTTACCTACTGTGGAATTTTTATTGACTTGATCATTTGTCTGCCGTTAGACTGTCGGAGTTATTTGGTGAATGTAGGCTGTCCGTATGATCAACGCCAGAGAGCAAGACTGAAAGAGGGGAACTGTTTGCCGTGTCGACCCTTTCCCCCCCCCAACAACAGAAGAAGAGAGAACTTGAAGGACTTTAATATAAACTGCTTAGATATATTTGTTTCGGTGCAAACTCAGTGTAGAATATTTGTGCTGAAGTTTTCTGTTGTTATTTAGTAAAGTATAGATTTACGTTCACCCGATTAATAGAAACGTTCGAGCCCATGTGCAGGTCTTTGTATTTTGTTGTGTGAAAGGACACGTGAAGAACGCTGTGAGGTCAGTGTGTGTTGTGTGTGACCTGTCCACACTTTCCGTGCGTTCTTGACATTTGGTGACCCCGACGTGATCTGTCGTGGGTTTGTTTCGTTTGGTACAGAGTCGGGTGAAAGTGGGTCTTCGATTCAGTGTTTGTGATTCCCCTGGGACTTAGTGGTAGAAGGTTGGCAGTTAATTATTTATCTTTGAGAATTTTGCAAAGCGGTTGTACTTATTTATATTTGCTCAGTGTTTAAGTGTTACATGTTGGGCGTGGTGCAGTTTCCCCGTCTCCAGCTTCACGGGTCTACGGGTGTGTAAAGTTCTACCCGTAGTAAGGAATTAGCCTCTGTTTCTACTTTGCCTCTCGTCTTTATTTTCCAAGCTCACTATTCTGTGTGAAAGTGTATGCAGAAACCGAAAGTGAGAGTGGATGTTCTCTATCCTGTAGTTATCTGTCTTGTTTTATTTTTATAAAAAAAAATAATTCTGGGCCTTGCGTGTTCACTTATTAATTTATGTGAAGTCATTGGATGTTTGAATAAGTTGTCGCCCTTGGATTATTTTGATGTACTCGTACGGTACTTTAGGATTGTTAATAGATCTAGAAATCTGAGTGACTAGTTTTGAACAAGTTAAGACTGCTATTGATGTTATTTTGTAACCCAGTTGCATTCCTTGAAGATAATTTTTTTTGCCTGATTGATGTTGACATGCCAGTAGCTTAGACTTATTGCAATTCTGGTTGTATTTTCTGCCTTATTAGAAGCTTAGATAGTAGGGTGCTCCCTTTTTGTAAACACACTAGAGTAATTGTGTTGGATAGGTGTTAACCATGGCTGAATCCGTTAGGGAGGTAGCCGACTTTATGAAAGAAGGACAACTGTTGGGATTGAAAGAAGAAGCCCTTACAAAGTATGTATTTCAGTGTATTGAAAGGCAGGACAGATATACAGAAAGATTAGCCAGAGAGAAAGAAGCAGAAAGATTAGCCAGAGAGAAAGAAAACAGAAGCTGACAGGATAGCCAAAGAAAAAGAAGCTGACAGGATAGCTAAAGAAAAAGAAGCTGACAGGATAGCTAAAGAAAAAGAAGCTGACAGGATAGCTAAAGAAAAAGAAGCTGAAAGGGCCGCAAGAGAAAGAGAGGCCGAGCGTCAGTTCGAATTAGAGAAACTACGTTTAGAGAGAGAGACCGATTCCAGCGCGACGAGGAGTAATGGGAACCAAACCCCAAAAGGACTCACACATAAACTCCCCGCCTTCAAAGAGGACGAAGACGATATCAACGCATTTTTGAATCGATTTGAGGCTCAGGCGCAGTCCCTTAAATGGACCAGAGATATCTGGCCATTACAAATCGCCACTTCTTTTCACGGAGAAGCCCTCCAGCTATATGATAACCTATGTGTACAGGGCCCCGTGGATGATGATGTGCTCAAAAGAGAACTATTACTTAAGTTTCAGTGCACCGCCGAAGGTTACAGAGAAAAATTTAGATCGGTGAAACCCCAATCTCAAGAGTCAATGCATTCTTTTCAAGCCCGACTAATCGGATTGTTCAACAGGTGGATTGACTTATCCAAAGTCCAAAAAACTTATGAAGGATTGCATGATCTGCTAGTCAGAGAACAAATACTGCAAAGTGTATCTAGAGATTTAGCCGTATTTCTGAGAGAAAGAGATTTTCAGAACGCTAATGAAATGATTGACAGTGCTGAACGTTATCGCCAAGCACACCCCCAGAAATCTCCGGCAAGACGAACAGAAACTATCATGTTCGCAAATGTGGGACAAGCCACTCCTCCTTCTTCACCGCCAGCTCGCCCAAAGCAGGACAGACACCAATTTACTTCTCCTGGATCTTCAAGACAACGAAATACTCCTCCCTACAGAAGGAATGAATCATGGAGGACTCCACCCCACTCCCCACCAATAAGAACAGTTCCGAAGGAAGCACCAACGACCATATATGATCGAAACAGCCCTTGTCATCCTGATCGTTGGAAACCACCACGACGTTGCTTCAACTGTGGAGGACTTGGACATATAGCGAAGGTTTGTCCAAGCTATAGACCCCAAGATAACACAAATGGAAATTGGAAAAATGAGAGCAACCCAACCCCAGCCACTGTTGCTATTATGTGTTCAATCACCGATGAGAAGGAGCTGGGTAAGATACATCTGTATCCAGGACGGATAAGGGGACAGCAAGTTAAGGTGCTACGCGACTCAGGTGCAACCATCTCCGGTATACGAGCCTCCTTGGTTCAACCACAGGACCGACTGAACGGGAAACAATCTTGTATTACCTTTGGTGGAAAGGTTGAAACCTTCCCTCTAGCACGTGTTCCAGTAGAGACACCTTTCTTCAGTGGAGACCTGAAATGTTGTGTCATCGAAAATCCAGTTGTCGACCTAATCATTGGAAACACGAGAGGTACAAAACGGGTGGTATTTGATGTACAAGAGAAAGAGTCAGAACTAACAGCAGCGGTTACCACACGCGCGCAATTCCAACGCCAGATGCAGGGACCTCAACCCCTAACTCTACCACCAGTTCAATGGAATATAAAGAAGAACAACCGAATGGAATTACAGCAAAGCGATTCCTCACTAGAGACCATAACAGAAGATGCAGAAGGTCGTGAGTGTAGACTGCAGTTAGAGATCAGGGACAAAGAAATTGCTCAACTCAAGCCCGAGAGGGATGTTAACCAAAAGAAAAGAGATCGATTAGCTGTACTGTGCCAACAACAGAAGTCGACCATTGGTGAGTTGAAAGAAAAGATTCATGAATTGGAGTTGAGACGTAAGCATCAGTGTGATGACCTACTGAAAGCCTCAGCAGATATCAGAACCTTCAAGGAACGAGAGGAAAGACTCAGGAAAGATCTTGATAATACTATCACAAGATTGAATTCTCTGGAAGGAAACACCGAGGCAGAAAGAACAGCTCATCTGGAAACGAAATTCAACTCAGAAAGCTTAAAGCTTCGTGTTAGAGACCTGGAAGGATCTCTGGAAGTCGAGAAATTAAACAGTGTGGAGGCTAACCGAGCCGTGGAACGTTTGACAAAGCAAATGAGAGAATTCGAACAAAGACTTGGTGATAGGAGAGAAACTCAAAAGGAATATCTGGGATTGAAACGCCAGTTAGTAGAAGACATAGCAGGGAAGAAGATACTCATTGGCATCTTGTCAAAAGATCGTGAAATCCATCAGAAGAGTTTCACAGAACCCATAACAGGGCTGGGGACAACCAAGAAAGAACAGGCATTTGTAGAGGACTCCAATGTAACACTTTTCAAGGAGTTACAATACCTACTGCTGAGCTTCGAACTGGTAGGCAAGAACAAAAGGATGAAAATCACGAGAGTTCGCAAGAAAAGAAAAACAGCAACACCATCTGCTCTTGTAAAAAAAAAACTTTAAACACACTTTGATCGCCTATCGTCGTGAACCGGATACCACAGCAGAAGAGTTGTCTAAATCTATAAAGAAGTGCAAAAAAAAGTGAACAAGTAACCGATATATTCAAGGAAATGATTAAACCAGAAGACCTACTACATAAACATGCTAAAACAATACCCTCGACGTGCAGAAGTTCCATCAGCCCTCTTCACCTACAACATTGAGAACAGTTTCTTACCCGTCATATATGTGAGTAGAAAATTACTGGATAGAGAGAAGAGATACAGCACAGTAGAAAGGGAGTGTTTGGCCATAGTATGGTCTGTTTTGAAGCTGTCTAGATATTTGTATGGGAGACAGTTTACCCTACATACTGATCACAAGCCCCTATCGTTCCTCACATCTAATCCTTATAAGAATGCCAGAGTGATGCGGTGGGCTTTAGCCCTCCAGGAGTTTAAGTTTGATATTCAGCCGATTAAGGGGACCACTAATAAATTAGCCGATACCTTATCAAGGGCTGAAATGGATCAAGAAATTTCATAGGGCTGTAAGATAATCTTTTCGTACAACGTAACAGTTGTACTATAGTTAGGCAAAAATGTGAACATTTTTTTTTGTAGGAGGGGAGGAATGTTATGAACATGTGTTATCACCCATGAACGTCGAAGTAACGAGGTTGTCGCCCTTGATTGAATAGCGATTATGACCCCTGGTTTGAATGTTGATAGGGGGCGTTGTTTAGAAATTGGAAGAAGAAGCAGACGTGAGAGTCTGGGAGAAAGAGGAATTTGGTACAGAGGTTGGAATTAATAGTACTGTGTGGATTAATATTAACTGTGTGAAGAAATAGCAACTGTGTGGATAAATAGTAACTGTGTGGATACATATTAACGGTGTAAAGAAATATTAACTGTATTAACTGTATGGAGAAAGAGTAACTGTGTGGAGAAATATTAACTGTGTGGTTCCTCGATTTATTAATTTTCTCAACTGCTGTGTGATCTCTTGAGAAGATCGTAGAACTGTGTGGAGAAATATTAACTGTGTGGTTCCTCGATTTACTAATTTTCTCAACTGCTGTGTGATCTCTTGAGAAGATCGTAGAACTGTGTGGAGAAATATTATCTGTGTGGTTCCTCGATTTACTAATTTTCTCAACTGCTGTGTGATCTCTTGAGAAGATCGTAGAACTGTGTGGATTTACCTACTGTGGAATTTTTATTGACTTGATCATTTGTCTGCCGTTAGACTGTCGGAGTTATTTGGTGAATGTAGGCTGTCCGTATGATCAACGCCAGAGAGCAAGACTGAAAGAGGGGAACTGTTTGCCGTGTCGACCCCTTCCCCCCCCCCAACAACAGAAGAAGAGAGAACTTGAAGGTCTTTAATATAAACTGCTTAGATATATTTGTTTCGGTGCAAACTCAGTGTAGAATATTTGTGCTGAAGTTTTCTGTTGTTATTTAGTAAAGTATAGATTTACGTTCACCCGATTAATAGAAACGTTCGAGCCCATGTGCAGGTCTTTGTATTTTGTTGTGTGAAAGGACACGTGAAGAAGGCTGTGAGGTCAGTGTGTGTTGTGTGTGACCTGTCCACACTTTTCCGTGCGTTCTTGACAGTCTTGCTGATGTAAAAAGCAGCTGACGTGAAACAGAAGTTTAAAAGAGCCGATATTTTTTTTTATTGTAGGTAATTAGTAAATACGTCTTGAAGGGTGGAATAATATTGACTACATTAAAGTGCACGCTCAGCCGCTTAAGGCTTAAGGATAAATGGCTAAACTGAAAGAAAGTTGCAGACTGTTGATGGAGATTAAGTTGAATAAAGTGTGCCGCCATAAGTTTGGACTTGGAAACGTAATCTAAATGAGACCATCCAACGAAGTTTGAAGAAGTCTAGTAGTAGGAGTGTGGAGAGAGAGGATCTCACGCTTGTAGGTAAGGAACCACAGAAGAAAAAAATGAAACAATAATATTGACTTTCACAGAACAACAAACGCAAACACGTTGCTTTAATTAAATGTGATTGCATGACTCACACACGTAAAAAAAGCATTCGTTAGGTCACAAAAATGTCAGCGAGTTTGTGATAATAGATAAAACAATTCTCAGAACAAGTCACGAAATATATGCTGCTTTTTTAAAAGAGAAATTGTCTTCTCTTGTATTAAGTAATACATTATATACTTCATTACCGCGGCAAATTACTAACATAGCATTATTTATCCATGTGACCTAGTTACTCCTGTACATATTTAACAAGATATTTAGAAATTTCCTTGGCAGTTGTTTAGGGGGCAAAATAGCAAAATAGATGCGTGAGTGCGTGATGCATGTGTTGAGTACGGTGGGTGTTTCTAGACACAATGTTGGCGAGTTGTCCATGGCGACTAAATCATGTTTTATAGAATATTTGACTGTTATCGTTATCAGTTTTAAGAAGAAAAAGTTTGTCTTATTTAAAAATTAAATAAAACAATGTAAGTAAAACTAAAAATATTCAAAAGGATGTTCAATGTAGATAAAGGTTCCGTACAATGTCGACTACGGGTTAAGCTCCAGTTTCTCCCCTTTCTTATCCATATATATTTCTCTAGATATTTAAATTAAAAAAAAAAGTTTTTGCAGGGAACAAGTCAGTTCTACACAAACTGTCAGTGAGGTCATCATCAACGTATAATTACGCCCAAAATAAATGAAATAAAAAGCAAGACTGCCGGTGTCTGGACGTCTCTAAGCTTGACCACAACTGTCGTCTGGTACAGCGGTTAGGGTAAGAAAAGATACTGGGAAGCAATTCGGGTATCGTGTTATAATGTCTTATTATATTTTAATACATAAAAATTCAGGTTTGCTGTTTGTTTCATAATAAATCATAATAGTTTAATTAAATGGACAAATCTTCATGGTGAATGTACTCAAAACACTGACGATGAAAATTTCTATCGTGTTTCTGCTTGCACTTGTTGCTGTGGCCGCTACCATCGAGGCAGGCAAGCGACTATCTTACGAGTAAGTATATTTTGTCTGCACTTCGCAATATTAACAAACTAGAAATTAGCAATATCGCTTTATCTTAAAACATTTCCCCCAAAATATTAAATTAGAAGTAATAATATCATAAAACTGCTAATAATTGGTAATAATGATGAGAAAGAGAAGGAAGAGTTTTGACGTTACGCTTTTATTGGTGATAATGAATAACTACATATTGTTATGAACATGTGTTATCACCCCTGAACGTCGAAGTAACGAGGTTGTCGCCCTTGATTGAATAGCGATTATGACCCCTGGTTTGAATGTTGATAGGGGGCGTTGTGTAGAAATTGGAAGAGGAAGCAGACGTGAGAGTCTGGGAGAAAGAGGAATTTGGTACAGAGGTTGGAATTAATAGTACTGTGTGGATTAATATTAACTGTGTGAAGAAATAGCAACTGTGTGGATAGATAGTAACTGTGTGGATACATATTAACGGTGTAAAGAAATATTAACTGTATGGAGAAAGAGTAACTGTGTGGAGAAATATTAACTGTGTGGTTCCTCGATTTATTAATTTTCTCAACTGCTGTGTGATCTCTTGAGAAGATCGTAGAACTGTGTGGAGAAATATTATCTGTGTGGTTCCTCGATTTACTAATTTTCTCAACTGCTGTGTGATCTCTTGAGAAGATCGTAGAACTGTGTGGATTTACCTACTGTGGAATTTTTATTGACTTGGTCATTTGTCTGCCGTTAGACTGTCGGAGTTATTTGGTGAATGTAGGCTGTCCGTATGATCAACGCCAGAGAGCAAGACTGAAAGAGGGGAACTGTTTGCCGTGTCGACCCCTTCCCCCCCCCCCCAACAACAGAAGAAGAGAGAACTTGAAGGACTTTAATATAAACTGCTTAGATATATTTGTTTCGGTGCAAACTCAGTGTAGAATATTTGTGCTGAAGTTTTCTGTTGTTATTTAGTAAAGTATAGATTTACGTTCACCCGATTAATAGAAACGTTCGAGCCCATGTGCAGGTCTTTGTATTTTGTTGTGTGAAAGGACACGTGAAGAACGCTGTGAGGTCAGTGTGTGTTGTGTGTGACCTGTCCACACTTTCCCTGCGTTCCTGACATTGGTGACCCCGACGTGATCTGTCGTGGGTTTGTTTCGTTTGGTACAGAGTCGGGTGAAAGTGTGTCTTCGATTCAGTGTTTGTGATTCCCCTGGGACTTAGTGGTAGAAGGTTGGCAGTTAATTATTTATCTTTGAGAATTTTGCAAAGCGGTTGTACTTATTTATATTTGCTCAGTGTTTAAGTGTTACATGTTGGACGTGGTGCAGTTTCCCCGTCTCCAGCTTCACGGGTCTACGGGTGTGTAAAGTTCTACCCGTAGTAAGGAATTAGCCTCTGTTTCTACTTTGCCTCTCGTCTTTATTTTCCAAGCTCACTATTCTGTGTGAAAGTGTATGCAGAAACCGAAAGTGAGAGTGGATGTTCTCTATCCTGTAGTTATCTGTCTTGTTTTATTTTTATAAAAAAAATAATTCTGGGCCTTGCGTGTTCACTTATTAATTTATGTGAAGTCATTGGATGTTTGAATAAGTTGTCGCCCTTGGATTATTTTGATGTACTCGTACGGTACTTTAGGATTGTTAATAGATCTAGAAATCTGAGTGACTAGTTTTGAACAAGTTAAGACTGCTATTGATGTTATTTTGTAACCCAGTTGCATTCCTTGAAGATAATTTTTTTGCCTGATTGATGTTGACATGCCAGTAGCTTAGACTTATTGCAATTCTGGTTGTATTTTCTGCCTTATTAGAAGCTTTGATAGTAGGGTGCTCCCTTTTTGTAAACACACTAGAGTAATTGTGTTGGATAGGTGTTAACCATGGCTGAATCCGTTAGGGAGGTAGCCGACTTTATGAAAGAAGGACAACTGTTGGGATTGAAAGAAGAAGCCCTTACAAAGTATGTATTTCAGTGCATTGAAAGGCAGGACAGATATACAGAAAGATTAGCCAGAGAGAAAGAAGCAGAAAGATTAGCCAGAGAGAAAGAAGCAGAAAGATTAGCCAGAAAGATTAGCCAGAGAGAAAGAAGCAGAAAGATTAGCCAGAGAGAAAGAAGCAGAAAGATTAGCCAGAGAGAAAGAAGCAGAAAGATTAGCCAGAGAGAAAGAAGCAGAAAGATTAGCCAGAGAGAAAGAAGCAGAAAGATTAGATAAAGAAAAAGAAGCTGACAGGATAGCCAAAGAAAAAGAAGCTGACAGGATAGATAAAGAAAAAGAAGCTGAAAGGGCCGCAAGAGAAAGAGAGGCCGAGCGTCAGTTCGAATTAGAGAAACTACGTTTAGAGAGAGAGACCGATTCCAGCGCGACGAGGAGTAATGGGAACCAAACCCCAAAAGGACTCACACATAAACTCCCCGCCTTCAAAGAGGACGAAGACGATATCAACGCATTTTTGAATCGATTTGAGGCTCAGGCGCAGTCCCTTAAATGGACCAGAGATATCTGGCCATTACAAATCGCCACTTCTTTTCACGGAGAAGCCCTCCAGCTATATGATAACCTATGTGTACAGGGCCCCGTGGATTATGATGTGCTCAAAAGAGAACTATTACTCAAGTTTCAGTGCACCGCCGAAGGATACAGAGAAAAATTTAGATCGGTGAAACCCCAATCTCAAGAGTCAATGCATTCTTTTCAAGCCCGACTAATCGGATTGTTCAACAGGTGGATTGACTTATCCAAAGTCCAAAAAACTTATGAAGGATTGCATGATCTGCTAGTCAGAGAACAAATACTGCAAAGTGTATCTAGAGATTTAGCCGTATTTCTGAGAGAAAGAGATTTTCAGAACGCTAATGAAATGATTGACAGTGCTGAACGTTATCGCCAAGCACACCCCAGAAATCTCCGGCAAGACGAACAGAAACTATCATGTTCGCAAATGTGGGACAAGCCACTCCTCCTTCTTCACCGCCAGCTCGCCCAAAGCAGGACAGACACCAATTTACTTCTCCTCGATCTTCAAGACAACGAAATACTCCTCCCTACAGAAGGAATGAATCATGGAGGACTCCACCCCACTCCCCACCAATAAGAACAGTTCCGAAGGAAGCACCAACGACCATATATGATCGAAACAGCCCTTGTCATCCTGATCGTTGGAAACCACCACGACGTTGCTTCAACTGTGGAGGACTTGGACATATAGCCAAGGTTTGTCCAAGCTATAGACCCCAAGATAACACAAATGGAAATTGGAAAAATGAGAGCAACCCAACCCCAGCCAATGTTGCTATTATGTGTTCAATCACCGATGAGAAGGAGCTGGGTAAGATACATCTGTATCCAGGACGGATTAGGGGACAGCAAGTTAAGGTGCTACGCGACTCAGGTGCAACCATCTCCGGTATACGAGCCTCCTTGGTTCAACCTCAAGACCGACTGAACGGGAAACAATCTTGTATTACCTTTGGTGGAAAGGTTGAAACCTTCCCTCTAGCACGTGTTCCAGTAGAGACACCTTTCTTCAGTGGAGACCTGAAATGTTGTGTCATCGAAAATCCAGTTGTCGATCTAATCATTGGAAACACGAGAGGTACAAAACGGGTGGTATTTGATGTACAAGAGAAAGAGTCAGAACCAACAGCAGCGGTTACCACACGCGCGCAATTCCAACGCCAGATGCAGGGACCTCAACCCATAACTCTACCACCAGTTCAATGGAATATAAAGAAGAACAACCGAATGGAATTACAGCAAAGCGATTCCTCACTAGAGACCATAACAGAAGATGCAGAAGGTCGTGAGTGTAGACTGCAGTTAGAGATCAGGGACAGAGAAATTGCTCAACTCAAGGCCGAGATGGATGTTAACCAAAAGAAAAGAGATCGATTAGCTGTACTGTGCCAACAACAGAAGTCGACCATTGGTGAGTTGAAAGAAAAGATTCATGAATTGGAGTTGAGACGTAAGCATCAATCTGAAGACCTACTGAAAGCCTCAGCAGATATCAGAACCTTCAAGGAACGAGAGGAAAGACTCAGGAAAGATCTTGATAATACTATCACAAGATTGAATTCTCTGGAAGGAAACACCGAGGCAGAAAGAACAGCTCATCTGGAAACGAAATTCAACTCAGAAAGCTTAAAGCTTCGTGTTAGAGACCTGGAAGGATCTCTGGAAGTCGAGAAATTAAACAGTGTGGAGGCTAACCGAGCCGTGGAACGTTTGACAAAGCAAATGAGAGAATTCGAACAAAGACTTGGTGATAGGAGAGAAACTCAAAAGGAATATCTGGGATTGAAACGCCAGTTAGTAGAAGACATAGCAGAGAAGAAGATACTCATTGGCATCTTGTCAAAAGATCGTGAAATCCATCAGAAGAGTTTCACAGAACCCATAACAGGGCTGGGGACAGCCAAGAAAGAACCGGTATTTGTAGAGGACTCCAATGTAACACTCTTCAAGGAGTTACAATACCTACTGCTGAGCTTCGAACTGGTAGGCAAGAACAAAAGGATGAAAATCACGAGAGTTCGCAAGAAAAGAAAAACAGCAACACCATCTGCTCTTGTAAAAAAAAAAACTTTAAACACACTTTGATCGCCTATCGTCGTGAACTGGATACCACAGCAGAAGAGTTGTCTAAATCTATAAAGAAGTGCAAAAAAAGTGAACAAGTAATCGATATATTCAAGGAAATGATTAAACCAGAAGACCTACTACATAAACATGCTAAAACAATACCCTCGACGTGCAGAAGTTCCATCAGCCCTCTTCACCTACAACATTGAGAACAGTTTCTTACCCGTCATATATGTGAGTAGAAAATTACTGGATAGAGAGAAGAGATACAGCACAGTAGAAAGAGAGTGTTTAGCCATAGTATGGTCTGTTCTGAAGCTGTCTAGATATTTGTATGGGAGACAGTTTACCCTACATACTGATCACAAGCCCCTATCGTTCCTCACATCTAATCCTTATAAGAATGCCAGAGTGATGCGGTGGGCCTTAGCCCTCCAGGAGTTTAAGTTTGATATTCAGCCGATTAAGGGGACCACTAATAAATTAGCCGATACCTTATCAAGGGCTGAAATGGATCAAGAAATTTCATAGGGCTGTCAGATAATCTTTTCGTTAGAACGTAACAGTTCTATTATAGTTAGGCAAAAATGTGAACATTTTTTTTGTAGGAGGGGAGGAATGTTATGAACATGTGTTATCACCCCTGAACGTCGAAGTAACGAGGTTGTCGCCCTTGATTGAATAGCGATTATGACCCCTGGTTTGAATGTTGATAGGGGGCGTTGTTTAGAAATTGGAAGAGGAAGCAGACGTGAGAGTCTGGGAGAAAGAGGAATTTGGTACAGAGGTTGGAATTAATAGTACTGTGTGGATTAATATTAACTGTGTGAAGAAATAGCAACTGTGTGGATAAATAGTAACTGTGTGGATACATATTAACGGTGTAAAGAAATATTAACTGTATGGAGAAAGAGTAACTGTGTGGAGAAATATTAACTGTGTGGTTCCTCGATTTATTAATTTTCTCAACTGCTGTGTGATCTCTTGAGAAGATCGTAGAACTGTGTGGAGAAATATTATCTGTGTGGTTCCTCGATTTACTAATTTTCTCAACTGCTGTGTGATCTCTTGAGAAGATCGTAGAACTGTGTGGATTTACCTACTGTGGAATTTTTATTGACTTGGTCATTTGTCTGCCGTTAGACTGTCGGAGTTATTTGGTGAATGTAGGCTGTCCGTATGATCAACGCCAGAGAGCAAGACTGAAAGAGGGGAACTGTTTGCCGTGTCGACCCTTTCCCCCCCCCCCAACAACAGAAGAAGAGAGAACTTGAAGGTCTTTAATATAAACTGCTTAGATATATTTGTTTCGGTGCAAACTCAGTGTAGAATATTTGTGCTGAAGTTTTCTGTTGTTATTTAGTAAAGTATAGATTTACGTTCACCCGATTAATAGAAACGTTCGAGCCCATGTGCAGGTCTTTGTATTTTGTTGTGTGAAAGGACACGTGAAGAACGCTGTGAGGTCAGTGTGTGTTGTGTGTGACCTGTCCACACTTTCCGTGCGTTCCTGACACATATAATGAATAACAACATGAATAACTAATCTTTAAGCTGAAAATTAGGAAGTTGTTCAGACTATAATAAATGTTCAAGATTTGAGATTAGAATGGACGCTTAGATGTTAGATGTTTTGAAGCACTGCAGAAATTTTTACTGCATGTTATTTTTGCGTTTTGAATAAATTGTTTGACAGGTCTGGTGCAGCAGATTAAAGCATACCTAAGCGAGCACGATGTTCTTCATCTGCTATACGGCGATAATATTACTAAGCGGCACGGACAGCCTCTTTGTGGAGCAGTATGTCCAGCATGAGTAGAATAATATGTCAGACTATTAGTGAATCATTCAATTATAATTTTTAAATCTATACAAAGATAAGTACTCAGTAAAGATTACATTGTAATTTTGTGTCTGTCAATTATTAATGTGACTAAGAGCTTTAGATATTTACAGATAAGTCATAAACTTCAAAGAATTAGCTAATTATTTAGGGTGTCTCTTTAATACCCCTTTACCACTATTCAACTAAGACGTCTTAAGTAATGCACTGCATTGCACATACTTAACCATTACTGCATGCCTCTTAGCTTTGACGCACAACTGTCTCTTGCGTTGTGGAGGGCTTTACCGGTTGAAGAAATTATGGTGTACAGACCGTTGATTTCCCTTGTCACTTGTTGATGGCTTCGCCCAAAACCCTCCGCCAACAAAAATACTTTCATTGCCTAGTTATGTCTAGTTCAACCGCTGTCATAGGTAAAACTCAGGTTTTCCAACTCTTTTCCTCCAGCTCGTAGACCTAATGGTGAACTGAGGGGAAAAAAAGGAATTATAATGCTGGCAGAACGGTTCTACTAAAAGATCGTTTGACCCTAGCTACTGTGTCCTTGGCTCGGCTCGTGCTTGCGCAAACCGGTATTTACCTCATGCATGATACACCACTGGTACAGCTCTATGTCCCGTTTGAGTGGTGATGCTAACACCGCGTAAAAGCAGGTACATGTGTTTTTGTATCTGGACGGTGGCAAGCAGAGGCTCCTGGGACCCACCAAGCAGGTGACTAGGCTACGGACGAAGTTGTTCCTCGTCTGCTCGCTGTAGGAGATTCGGCGAAGTCTGTTTAAGCATTTTATTTTGAACGCTTGGCTCCGTTGCTCCGATTCTGTGAGCGTCTCGCAATCTTAAAACATGAGACTTGTAAAGCCTGAATTTGGTGCGGAAGATGACATTTCTGCTGTCTCAAATCTTGCTGAGCTTGGCCATTAGCGCTGTTGCTGCCGTGATCCTGAGATGTATGTCTGCCCCACAGCTATCGTCCTTGTAAACGGTTGCGCTTAAGCACTTATGGGACTGCACCTCCTCCAGCTGTACCCTTTCTACGGATCTCCGCTTGTCTAGATAAGTTTATGCTCACCATAACTGTACTCTTATCTGTACTGATTTCCATAACGTAAGCGGTTACACAGATGGAAAGTTTTAAACAGCAATGGGGTATCTCTGAAGCGCAGCAACCGTCGTGGGGAAGAGCTCACTCACTTGATTGTTAAAAAGGACTGAGATCCTAGAGCCGTCGTAAAGAGCCTTCATGTTGCGTACAAGGCCTTCTTCCACGTTAGATGTCCATGGTACATTCCATTGCTCCTAGTGTCATACTCTTTTTTCAAGTCCAATTCCGAGGTGTATACTTTGTGTCCATAACAGATCCATAATAATATTATGTTTCACTATCCAAACATTTTTTTAATAAACTGATTGT
The DNA here is from genome assembly GCA_004794655.1 of Marisa cornuarietis. NCBI lineage: Eukaryota > Metazoa > Mollusca > Gastropoda > Architaenioglossa > Ampullariidae > Marisa > Marisa cornuarietis. The sequence continues at coordinate 8,762,879 of SMMW01000554.1, read as the reverse complement.
TAATCTTTACAATTGAATAGGACCAAAATAAAAGTCTGTCCTCTCTCCTACATAGCGAAATTTCCTATTTTAAAAGCATTTATACTCCTGCGTCGTAATTAAACGAAAGTGTAGTACTGACTATGAAGTTTTGACGCCTCGGGCCGAAATACGGTTGGTTACTGAAATTCAAAGCCGTTTTATTTCGCTATTTAATTTGCATCCAGTCATTACAAAACCTCATCATGTGACAGAAAACAGCAAAGGAATAGTAGTATTCTTTTTTCTGTAGGTTTGCTTGTGTGCGTGACTGTGTTTTATATATTTTGTCTCTGAGTTGTTCATCTTCTTATCCGATTTTACTTATTATGGTTCAGGCGGTTCTTGCCTACTTCTGACCCGCTTCGTGGTGGTTTTTATTTTCAAAAATGTGTACTCTGAATGATTTCATTTTTGAAATGTTATATTCATCAATAAAAATAACAGTTAAGTTTTAAGATCAAAGTGATGTGTCAATATAAAATAATAAAAGTACATGGTTTAGAAGTTATATGTCTCCAAGAAACTGATTTGTGGCAGATTTGTAAAACAACGACGCCTGATGAATGACTGATGGTTCGTAGGAAACTATGATGATAATCCCTCCTTCTATTCACATTTCGGCCAATCCTCTCAATGTCGCCATTGTTAAACTACATGCTTTAACTTCCACGCTGGAAGACAGAAAATTAGAGGGGTTTTACCAACATCAAGACATAGTTATCAAAGTTATCAGTGACGAAAAATGACATCTTTGTACTAGGTGATTGTAAAGTCAAGTTCAGCCCCGACGCCAATTGGCAATGAGCAGGAACGGTGGGTAAATATGACCTTTACGAATCCAACAAAACATGAAATATATAGGATTTTTAAAACTTAGATTCCTTAGGAGCTATTGCTAGCACAAACAAAACTAGTCTTATCATAAAATGTCAGTAATACGGTCCAGGGACGTGTGCATAGTCACACATAAAAGTTGAATTTAAGGCGTCTCGGCGTCCACACGTCTTGCGAGATCCCACGTCCGTTGAAGAAGTACAGATAAGGAGATAAAACACGGGTAGGAGAATTTATAGTCTTAAGTCCATTAGCCTTCATTAATTAATATTTGACGCAACCTTCAGGAAATTTCTTTTTTAATCTAATTTTTTTTAAAAAAACTTTTAAAATATTGTCCACCGTGAAATGCATCACAGCACGATTGATTTAAAGTATTACTAACCATCATGTTTATTTAAAATAATGTATACTATCATTCGCTTTGCACATTTTAACCCAATGTAGCCACTTTCTCATGTAGCAACATAAGTGATTGACATCAAAATCAACTGTGACTTTTTTTATGGAGATGTAAGACACTCTTTTTGAAAATTAAAAAACGCATTTGCGTCTATACCTTAAAATATTACAGTAAACAAACTGTTGCTTTGCATAATAGCGTAAAGCATATTATTATTTATTGTAAGCATTTTAAAAATAATGTTTAAGTACTTAGTAACGCGTACTAACAAAAATAGATGTGTATAATAAAACGTCAGACATACACTGCAGTGAAATGTCTGTTACTTATGTTCCTATTCTGAATAAAAGGTGAGACTCTCGGTATCTGAAAGTTTTTCAAGAAATCACATCCGCTTAAAAAGATAAGGAAAGAATCTAAAAAGTGCGTGCGGATAAGGTTACTGGACCTGTAGAAAGGTCATTGAAAAAGTAAAACTACCGTAAACATTGGCGTGTCATTGGTGTTTAGTCATCTGCTGTTCATTTGTTGTTGATTTTGTAAGGGAAAGTGCTTCCACATCTCGGAGATTTCGCACTATGGGGGGAAGGGATCTGCGGGAGATGTGGGTGTTGGGGAGGAGGGTGAGGGTATGGGGGATTTGGGAGGTGTGGGGGAAAAGTTGTTGTTTTTGTGGTGCCAGTTGTGTTACTTACTTTTTGCATATGCCCTCTATTTTTGTTTCTTAGGTCTTCCAAGTCTGCATATGTTGTTTACTGTCTTTGTGCCCTCTTTATCTGTTGTTGGTCCGACAAGTTTGCATAGGTGGTTATAGTGCTGCTGCCCTCTTTTCCTGCTGCTGCTGCTGCTGCTGCTTGCTACCCGTGTTTAGGGGTCTTGCCGTGTTGGTATATTGTGTTGGTTTATTAGATTCCATGTGTTGCTCTACTTTAATTTTTTTTAAATCTACTTTGGGTTTTATCTATGTATTTGGCTATGCTATCCTGTTTTACCCCTACACCTGTGTTATATTAATCTAAAGTTTGGGTGGCTTGTTACTATTGTTGCCACTAGTGACAGTATACTATTCCAAAGTTCTTTAGGTGGGTTGAGGAAGTTACTAAGGTTTATCCCCAGTCTGTATTTATCTAGGAAGTGTTTTAGTTCTTCTCTCTCTGGTTTTTTTTCACTACATTGCAACTGTACGTGCGGGGTGCTAAGTCTATCCCCACAGGCACATGAAGGGGGGTCTTTATATCTTCTTTGGTATTCTCCACTAAGCCACATTATGGCTATTTTAGTTTGTTCAGCCCTATTTGACCAGGTACATCGTGTGGCTAGGCTGGTCATACATCAATCTCCTGGTACCTTTACCTTCATTTTTGTATTTCTCTTGCCACCTTATTTTTATTGCTGGATTTATAGCTATTTTTTTCTCTGCTGGTGAGATAGATATGTTTAGGGTGGTGACTTTAGGGTTTTCTTCTTGTTTTACTGCCTTTTTGGCTAGTTTATCTGCCTCTTCATTTCCTCTAATTCCTATATGGGAGGGAACCCAAAGGAACTCAACGTCTCCATGTTCCTGGTTGATTTTATTTATGATGGACAGTATCTCGTTTACTATGTCTAGTCTGTTTGAGGATTGGTTTTTTTAAAGCCTGAAGTGCTGACAGTGAATCGGAAATTAATAAATATTGTAATTGCGTTGTGTCTTTTGTTCTAGGAAGGAGTGTCATCTGCTGTTCCATTGGTATTTCCACACTAGTACAATCGAACATTAAAGACGCCTTTCAGAATTTCAGAAGCTGAAAGGCAACTAATTCGCGGCCCCTCAATTCCTTCCAAAGCAGCAACAGCTAGTCAATTTGCTTGTGCTATCAAATGCATTGTCCCCTTGACACCAGATGTTGAGAATGCATGAATACTAAATGCAACTCTTAATGTGCAAATCAAAGTTATTATTTGCATAACGATTGAAAGGCGTTGTTCCATAGAGAAGGAATTCTTTTTACATCCCAGGCTCTGAGGATGAAGGTGTACATCGTTGTCCTGCTGGCACTCGTGGCTATGGCCGCCGCTTCTGACATCCACAGACGACTAAATCTGCGTGAGTGTTTCCTGTCAGAACCTAACGTTCTTATGAGACACTCTCATCTGTTCTCTCTCTGTCTCGCTCTGTCTCTCTCTGTCTCGCTCTGTCTCTCTCTGTCTCTCTCTGTCTCTCTCTCTCTCTCTCTGTTTTAAGCCCTCAAGAACAATATGTCAAGAAATTAGAAGTAATTCATAACTTAATATTAATGCAGAGAATGTAGACCAGTGTACGGTGTAAAACACCCGATTTATGCAAGTATTATTATGTGAAACAATATAGGCATAACTTAATGAAGACGGTTGTTTAAGCAGGTAGATCGAGGCATTTTACCCTTAATTAATAGGCGATTCACCGAACATAGTAGAGTGGATAAAGTCCACAGTGCAATAGCGATAAAGTTGTATCTGAAGAGCATTTTATTAGATAATTTTTACTTTATGATGAATTTAGAGAATGATGATGATGATGATGATGATGATGATGATGATGATGATGATGATGATGATGATGATGATGACGATTTATATAGCGCCTTTCCAACGATTTACTCAGAGCGCTTTACATAAATCATATATAGAATAAATCATCAATAACCATGTACCATATTCACATATCATACACTCGCTCACTTCTACATCATGCACTCACTCATATACAAAGTAAATTGAAAATACATGTTATGCACGCTCATGGTCAGGACGTTACAGTGAAGTCGTTCTGAAATTTATATTGACATATGTACATGAAAGTCGTGTACACTGCAGAAGAGAAAAAATAAAAGCGTAGCAAATGCATGAATAATTAGTTTGTTATTTTTTAAGCATTCTGGGTACATTTATTTAGAAACAATACAACAATGCACACTATAAAATGAAACTCTTTTTTGAAAGATTTCAAAACTCTGTTGTATACCCCTTACACACAGCTGCTGAATAAAAGACTCGTTTTGTCTGTCATTCGTTCCTTCTGTATTATTTTTCCATATTATTAAAAACTCATACGGTGATTGTTCTTTCTAGCCGAGTCATCTTTCCCTGGGACTAAAACTTTTCTAATCTTTTGTGCCACTGTACCGCTGCTTGTACGTGAAATTAAATATTGATAACTTTGTTATTACACAAAAGTCATATGAACGTGCGGGAGCAAACAGAATTTGCTGAGTACAAATATTATTTTCCATTCTTGAGGGCTTATTGTAAAGAACGCAAGATTTTGTCGTTGAATAATACGAGTAAAAAAATTCTGTACATCTTTTCGCTCTTCAAACTGGTTGAAATATAAAATTAGCAGTGTTCTTTTTAGAGACACGATGAATTTGATAAAATCATCTTAAATTTTGATATGAATATATGTAAGAACTGTTAGACTCATAACCTAGGCGACAATGGAGGTCACGTGAATTCATATTAAGCGGTAGGTCATTATTTGTATGAAAACAGTTTTTAATTGACTTAACTCATTTTCTTGCTCCTGAAGCCAACTGGTCAAGCAAGAAAACTCTTCTAACTACACCCACTGAAAAAAACCATCGAAACCGATAAATTTGATTAACTTTTACTACAACTATTTACTTTTGCTACATTTTTCATAGTGATGGTATGAAAAGCATGAGTAATATTACTTTCGGGATTTTTGTTCTAATGAGTGAATTCTATTCAAAATAAAGAATATAAAATCACGTCTACTGCTATAAGTCAACAATAATGTTGTTATGATAAATGAAAGGGTGTTTGTCATATTGGATCTTTAATGATGTTTAACCTTAATTGTGATGTCCTTCTGCTTTGACAAAAGCTAACCTCGGTGATCTGCCGGAGAAGTTGAAGTCCGCTCTGGCATACTTCTCTAATGTGAACCTTGCTGTTTGCGAGTCTGTATGCGGGGCCGTTGCTGGTGACAGATCCTCCTTGTGCCCTGTAGTTTGCCCGATGTGAGTACATGTTATTTGTATTCGTGATAACACAAACATCCTAGCACACACAAATGATGGATGAAACCCATTCACAGTGACAGTTTAAACATCGCGCGCCAGGCACACGCACAAATGCACACAAACTTCTAAATACTTCTTGGGCCAGTTGCACAACACATTTCTAATTTTAAACACTTTTAGGCCTTAACTCTAGTTAGATAATTAGTTTAAAGTGCACACCACAATATTAGAATTTTTAAAACTAAAACTGCTATACTTAAGATAAAGTTGTTTAAGTCTGACTTTCCGTCCTGTCAGCACAATTTTTTGTATGAATCAAAATGGCTTAGAAGAGATTTTGCCTCTTTAGAACAGTTTAAAGGTTTAGAAACGTGTTGTGCAACTGGCCCCTTATCTACAAATATCTGTATTAAGTATATCATGTATTATATTGTATAACTTATTGTAAGCTTTTGTAATGAAAGTGACAAAGGCTTTTAACAACTCTTCGAAATCACAATGATTATTATGCGCTATTCGAGGCTGCCACTATTACCTGTAAGAGATTACATTTGTGAACGTTGCAGGGTGCTTGCAGAACAACAAGGAGCGAGCAGATGAGTGCTGATTTGCACAGGGTTTGTCTCAAGCAGTCGACAATATCAAATAAAATGTTAAACAAGTTTAGTGGCTTATGTGTTCGTTTGCTCTGAAGGGACTTTTAAAACGATAGCTATGTTTTGTTGATATACGCGAGACTCTGTTTTGTGCTGCGTATTTCATGTTTGTTATTAAGAAAGAGTTTATTAGATCAAGGCAGCGAAGAAGTTTTTTAAAGTGATAGGAAGGGCTTACAAGTGTTGTTAATGACATCAGAAATGAGACAAGCCAAAAAGCACACAAACGGTAGGTGTTATAAATTATGTAAAAGAAGGTACCTCTTCTAGGTTAGTTGTCAGTCAGCTCTTTTTGTCAACTGAGATATTGTCTGAAAAGTTTCTGCATGTGTTAAAACCGCGTTCCCCAATCAATCAGAAGGAAAATTGTTACATCTTGGCTTTAGGTAAAACAAAAATGTCATTAAGGTTGTCACACTTTACACTCCACCTGACCAGAAACAAGCCGTAGCCACGCCTCACAGGTGAAGAGGAGTGGAGTAAGAAAGACTCATTCTCTCTCCATGCTACCTGGTAAGTCTTTCCGAGTAGATGAGAAGCTCTCAAATATTTTCTCTCCACTTGGCCTTCAGACATAGCTTTCGCGAGGGTTTGTGTGCCACAGACTTGATTTACACTTCCTTGGGCTGTTCATGCTTTACTCACTCTAGCCACTTACGGCCGTCTACCCTGCGTAATACCTCTGTAAAATCCTGCTCACAAAGCCCTTTTAATTACTTCAATGATTTTTAAGTGGGCACACGTGTGTTCAGTAGACCTTCGAGCTGCTACGTGCCCTATATACAATAAGAAACATTAAAATCTTAATTTTATTCTTAGAGACGAAAATCTAGCGTTAATGTCTCTTTTGTTGGAAGTCTTCTTTGATGTCTCCTCTGTCAGCTCCAACATGAATACAGACACAACAGTCTTTCTCCCCCCTGCTTATCTTCTCAAAGTCCAGAAGATTCCATGGCATCAAAGTACAAAGAAAACAGGTCACCAGTTTGCATCATGTGAAGAGAATAATAATCCTCCTATAAAAACTCATAATTTGTTTTTACAGACTTAAACTCACCTCAAATGGTTTTCAAGTAAACAGATAACTAACGGTTTTCAAACAAGTCTAGTCAGGACTTAAAGGTCAACTCGCTCGCAACATTATTTCTTTATGATCGGGTTAAGTTCGTTTTAAAATAATAATTCCAAAAATATGAGTACATAATGATGCTTAATTTTAAAAGATATAAGCCTTCAAACATCGGCATTCTCACCTGCAACTAGGAAGGGGGGAAACCACACTCTCCTATACCGAAAAGCTCTCACGCTTTGTAACAGCGAGTGTGCATGTCTTCGAGTCAAATGAAGAAACATCACTCAGGTTTTCGTGTTCAAGAAGCGATTTTGTTCGCCCAAAAAATGAGACAGCTGAATTTGGAATACAGCCCTACAGATTGGAACTTTATTTAGAAGCTTCGAATGAAGTTAGAAAATAATTAAACGGTCCAAACTGAATTCATTCAACAGACTGGTAAGTCAATCAGATCAAAAGTTAATGGGCAACAATGTTACAACTGACTGCTGATAAGGATTTTTATACCATTAAAAATATAATGATAGTTTGAAACATGTTTATCGATGTAAAAACTTATTTCTTCCTCATTTAGACGCATGCAAAATTTTATGTTTACTTACTGATACTCGCACGTGTTCCCGTTTAAGCTCCTTATAATATGTTTATCACCCTCAATTCTTTTTTTCCCCTCGTTTTTAGCTGTTTCGACCACGCACATCAATGGTGCCTTCACACTGTCAGTTGTTTTGAGCATTATGCTGGATAAAGATAGGACTGATGATGATGTGCTTGTGACACGATGTTACTTGTAGACCAGATCCGGTGTAGAAACTGTCGATGTTGCATATCTGATGCTTGATCTACCAGCAGTCGTAGTTGGTTTTAACATCTCGTGCTTTTCTATAGTAAGCACTGCTGTAGAAATAAGATTTCTTTGGTTTACTGAAAGTCCAATACTTGCTTGTACTGTTTAAGTGACTGGATAACAATCGATTTTGAAATGTTTTGAGCAAAAATCCTTGAGTACGTTGTGGGAACCAAGTTTGCACGCCACGTTTGAAAAAAGTGAATCCACTGGCGTTTGCTGCCATTATCTTTAGGATTTCCTCCATGAGTACAAACTAACTCCATCTGAGTGTCGAAGAGAACATCCAGCAACAGCACAATGTGTCCGGGTCAGTTTTTGTTTTTAAACCGAGGATTGCATCTTTTCTCATCGACTTCAGCTTGTGCAGACGGGCTAATTTTAGAAATACGTTCGTTTCGTCACTTCCTGTTTTCTCGACAAATCCAGGTGTGCTTAAGAGAAAAATATTAATATAAAATCTCTCATGCTTCTTTGTCATAAAGTGCCACCGGAATATGTTTTTGTGATACTTTGTTCTCTGTTTCCAGCGATTTTTGCTCAGCAAGCGAGTAATTGCTGGTCAAAAGGGAACGAAACGCAAAACAGTTCGAAGTGTGGTAAGAATTAAAACAAGGTCTGGTAGCTGTGCACATCAATAAAAACTTGTCATCTTCCTCCTATAACTCGCTAAGAGATCGATGGGGGTTGGGCGGTAAATGTAAAAAGTGATATAAGTTCTCTGCACCACATGAGTCGGCTAGTGTGTGAGAGAATCCTTATCCTAACCACTCAAATATTATCTTCTCTTAGACAGTAATCTCTCGCTGAATTTCATACCTATTTTGTTTTCGTCTATCTGTTGAAATTGTCATGGCTGGATGTTTCACAGTGAAGGAGTTCATTTCTAGCTTAATTGACCTCTTAGCTAAAGCTTGAGCTAGAGGCCTTCAAGATACTCGTATAGCTGTTGTTTGTGGACTAGCTTAACAGCCTGCTGATTCATCTAGACAGTTGTCAACAGAATAATCTCAGAACTATGAAAAGATCATAAAACTTACTATACTCTAAATCTGTGGTCACCAGCTATACACCAATCTGCATGTCTACCTGCATGCATACACTAATAAAGTAAATAGTCCACTATATCGCTGTGTTTGGAAAAAGTTTCCGATAACCAATGTGTGATTAATAAGAAATCCAACAGCTATATGCCCATCACTTCTGGCCAAAATCTCTTGCAATTAATGAAGCCAAACTGTCTATATCTTACTCTGATGACAGAGGTAAAGAGATTAAAGAAAATAACAAGAGAGTAACAAGACAAACTAATAGTCCTAAATGTTTTCGAAATAAACTTCTGCAAAAGTACTAACATCCCGTTTTCACCCTCCTGTTGCTCTTTCCTCTGAAAAAGACTTTATTAGTTTTGACGAATTGCTTAGGGTAAAGGAACGTGACGAGATCATTAGCAGAAGTACGGTTTGTACTGCAATGTAAAGCCGCAAGGCATTTTGAGAAGCATGTTAGAGACAGTACAATAGCAAATATGTTGCAATCAGCTGATAAACCAATAAAATGAATAATTTTTATCATATACAGTAGTTTATATCGGACATCACCCGGATGTGACAAACGACCCCACAATTGTACCCGTTTATAAGAAACGAGTCTGCCAGCTCCCTAAAAACCACAAAGTTTGTTACAGTGACTGAAAAATGCTACACTTCTATGTCAATCATGCGATATATGAACAAAATGTTTACTAGAAAAGCTAGCAGGTTTTAGAAGCGAGTATTCAGCCAGAGACTATTTTGATTACATGCTGGAGAAGTGTTTGTAGACCTTTAAAAAAGGTTAAGGGCTATGTATAAATGAGATTTAATTTGGCTATAACGATGATCATTATTTAGGAGATTAAATAGTTAGCAATAAATGGGAAGAAAGCACAGCTGATATTGTCAAACATTACAAAAGATTGATAATATTATAACCTTTTTCTAAACTATTCGATTCTATAGTGCCACCTCCATTTATAAATACTTTCAAACTATAATGGAGATGCCTTAACCTTTTTTAAAAAGCAGAAATCTAATGCTTTGTTTATGAAAAAAATAAGGCAAGTAGTGCACAGTGTCCGTTATCAGTTACTATGCACATTTTTGAGCAGCCCTTCTTGTCCCAGTTCTATCTATTTACACCAAAAGAGATAGGTTTGTTATAAAAGGTCAGTCATGAACATCTCTGGCGTTGTGTTCGTTAAGCTACGAATCTAGATAAAAGACAAGACTCCTGGTAGATAGACGTCTGGAGATCGCGCGCGGGCTCAAAAAGCAAAGGTAAAGAAAGGAAGAATTTTTATGATGCCTGTGTTTTTAATCATTGTGACACTTTGCTGTATCCTTCAGAGCGGCAGTTGGTGTAGAAGTTGGAAAAGAGAGTTTGTGGACCAGTCCTCAAAGAAGCCACGTGCCGTGCCTTGGCGCTCAAAATAAAGTCACTCATAACGCAAATATTTATTGAAAATAACTCATCAGGTTATTTACTTATTATTTAAAAAATTATTTGATTGTTATTTAGAAGGTTATTTAATTATTATACAATAGCTCCCCATATTTGTCCTTAAGGTTTCTCTACAAACTAGAGCAAGAGTATTGTAAGCATAAAGTAAACCCTATGGTGGCATTAAATTTAAGTAAAACGTTTTTGAAACAATTATTTAAACTTTACTTTAAAGTTATTTTTGATGATCTTTCCACTTTAAAAAAATGACAAAAATGTCCACATTATAAACATAGATTGGAAGCCAGTAAACATGTTTTATCAAAATAGGTCAGGGTGTGTAGCCTGTGCGCAATCATTTATCATGCACATTTTATCGCTCATCTAGCCCCTGTTCTATTTATTCACACCAGCAGGAGTCGGCTTCTATAAAAATGTCTTACACATCGTCACGCAGCGAACAAAAATAAATAGCAAGATCTGTAGTATGTCGGTGTCAGCATATGTTGTAAGATCCTACGTTTACTCTAAAACCCAAAGGTATGAAACTAATCAAGTGCATCTCTAGAAATTCTTGTAGCTGTCTAATAGTTTCCCCATTACGTTTTAGCAATTTTCCATATTCCGTAGAGGGGAATCAAGTATGAGTAGTATGAGATGTGGTTGTGTGGACCAATTAAGACAGTGGACAAAGGACATCTATCTATTTTCATACTTCTGATCGAGTGGTGCTCCATGCTGTGCAGAAAAGTCACTACAGATACGATCTGGCACAAACCACGCGAAATCTGCCTCATGCCGGCCTCTTAACATTTAAAAAAGCTGTAGTAGGTTAAGTACACTGTTAATTTGGCGTAGGAGTTTAATTTTTGTTTCTTCAAATTTATTGGAATAAGAAATACTAAACACGTTGAGTACTAAACGTGTTTCTCCGCCCCCAGACTCTAAAGGATGAAGGTGTTCATCGTGGTCCTGCTGGTCCTCGTGGCTGTGACCGCTGCAGCTGACTTCAACAAACGACTGCTACTGCGTGAGTGTCTTCTTTTATTGGTTAGAACTCCATTAACTTTTTAAAACACGGCTTTCTTTGTACGTTGGCTAAAAAAAAAACCTCCTCTCTCGCAGTCTTTGTTTTTTTTAATATTTCAAACTAGTTCCAACGGAAAAAGTAATTAATCAACACAAATAAAAAAGAAAGTATGTAGATTGTTTATGATATGCTATCCAATCCATACAGAAATGTCCGATTTTGGCACTTAACACATTATCAAACCATATACTGGCAGCTATCACAAAACTAATAACGATAATAACAATAACATTACTGTAATGTAGGCGAAATGGGAAACGGTGTAAAAATAAAGGAGAAAGAGCTAGATCTCTTAAGACCAGCCTTTATAGCTTCGAAAGAAGTCACTGTACAAAGCTATAGGGGTAAGTTATTTCGAACCATGGGGCTAGATGAAGAAAAGGAATGGTGCTCAGATTTCTCTTGTCTAACGTGAGGCTCATGGAATGACCAATATGGATTCAGTATCTCAGACAGGTATTATGGGACCGCACTACAAAGATAAGAATAATAAAAAAATTATTAGTTGTATGACACTACCAGAAAAAGCCTTTGTTACTGAACTTTACCAGTGAACTTTACACAATATATGGGTATAATCATCTTTCCTGTTTTTATAATTAGAAATTTCTACTGCAGAATTCAACAATCTTAATAGCTCTGACTATCAGCAGAATCGAGAATTACGTAAGGATAGCGAAACACATTGACTCAGATATCCATAAGGTCAGATGTGTTTATTGTCTATGACGACAGTTTGTGACAAGATATCAATCAATATGATCAATATGCAAAAAATGCTTCTCATCTTCAAACGCTTTACCATTGGTAGTTTACTACGTCGGTCCATCTGTCGAACAGTAATTATTTTGGTTTACTTCTGAGATGACTGAGATGCAGCTTATTTGAAATACATTAAAGTGCTTTCTAAGTTAATTAATACCTTTTTGTTTGGAGTAGCTTTTTCTATTGCATAGTATAACAAAACTAAACATGTAAACATTAAATCCTGACAACACTTTGCCTGGATGACAGCGTTCGTCAGCGATCTGGTGGCCAAACTAGAAGCCGCGCTAGTATCATCCTCCAGCTGTGAAGCTGCATGTGAAACCATTGCAGGTGTCTTGAAGGGGTTGTGCCCAGAAGTTTGTATATTGTGAGTCGACATGCCCACGTCGTCGCAAAAACAAGTACATGGGGCTACAACCCCCACGTACACACACACACACACACACACACACACACACACACACACACACACACTCTCTCTCTCTCTCTCATTCACTTACTCTTTATCCATGCAACACTTTCCACCATTACGTAATCCCTGTTTATGTCGATAAGATAAAAGTAGCAAATTTGAATAAAAAGTATTCTTTGCTACAAAGAAATGACATAAATAAGATAGCAGGTACCTAAGAAAGTCCACAGAATCAAAAACAGGTCTGTTGATTGTTTGAACGTTCATGAGAATAATTTTTGTTTGAAAAGTAGTTTTGTCCCAAGGCTTAAACTATGCTAACGGAAGGCTACCCTTTGCCTATTACTCTGCTGTTGAGATAAAGGGGACGTATAAAGTGACCATCGTACTGAGACGAGGGACAGAAACACGCCCCCATTTTGAGATATCATAAATGGTGTGTACGCCATGGGCGAGTGGCTAACCAACTATAAAATTATGTGACTGATATCATAAATCTCAACAACACAACGAGTTTCAATTTGAACTAAAGATCTTCAAAGAGTTCTTTGTAAACATTAGAAAATAAATATCAGAAGGAATTGATAATCTGGAGGCAAATCTTGAGAAATATGAGCAAAGATTCTGCACAAATTAAAAAAAACTAGTAACATTAATACCGGCAACAGAAGTTATGCTTTATATTAAAAACACTTCATGGAATTACTTCATTCCTGGAGAGAAACTGGTGTAGAACAGGTATGCAAAGTTGTCAACAATTTAGGAAGAACCCAAAATAAGACCTCTGTAAAAGCTAATGCTAATGTCGTCGCTGACATTGATAGTCACAGGATCATTGACTCTGAATCAATTCCCGTTACCTCCGAGGCCCTTCCTGGACAGACGATCAGAGATCAGAATCGCCAGATGAGCTGACCTTAGAAAGACTGTCTGAAAATTTAATCAGCTGATAACTTTTAAGACAACACGACATGCTTCAGATATTACGGCGATGAAACATGGGTCGTGACAAATTCCTACCTCAGGCTAGGGAAGTCTTTCTTTTGAATTCGAATATTGGCCCAGATCATCTGCAGCCAGTTTCCGAACAGCCAACGCAATCAGCCCGTAACAGCATATAGAATAGCATCTTTACCATAGAAAAAAAACTTGCTGTGGACGTGTATAGTACGATAGCACGCAGTTTCTTATTATTATTGAATATTACACCAAGCTTTTATTTTATTTTTGAGTTGTCACTGCAAACAACGCGATCAGTAGACGTCAGTGTGTGCATTATGGCAGTCCCCGAAAGCTTCGGTCACACAACAGGCCTCAGTTTTACTAAATTATTTTAATAATAGTTGACTAGTAAACCATGACTGCTGAATTGTGCATTTGACCTGTCTTTCTTTGATATTTTTTATTGCAGATTATTATTATTTTTATCCCATCTTTTACGTTAATTTCTTTAGCGTTGATTGAAGTATACATAGACCATCGATAAATGAACTGAATTTCATATTTCGTGCAGGGTAAATGGGGGACCAGGCCCAGTAATCGTGAGCTGATCTCTGAAAGGCAGTGTATTATTTCCGATTTTCTTTGTTTTGCCTGTAAAATAAGTTGATGTACTGAAAAAATTAAATCTTGGAGAAGACATTGTGTTGATTTTGTGTTTGTCGATCGCTGAATCATTTTTTTTTACATGTTGCCCGTCTTTCTCAAACATTTCATTTATCCTGCCTCTATTGTGCTATTGTATGTTTGAATACAATAAGTTGATTTAAGATGAGATTATTTACAGTTGTGTCCGTGCGTATGAGTGACTGATCACGCTTACCTTTTCCATTCTAAAGGATTTCATTAGCAATCACCGTAGAAAGAAACAGAAGATTAATCCTGACACGAAATATCTAAGTGATGTAAAATTAAGGAAATAGGGTGTGAATGTATGAGACTTCTTTCGCCTGCAATGTTTTTTTAACTGCTATCTATTCTAAAGGTTTCGCACACATTTAAACCCTCTTCTCTTTATTGTTTCAAACTCCGAGTTGCCCATGTCATGTTTTAGAAAGTAAAATGGTGAAGAAAATAACAAGAAGACATTAATTTGAAGATTAAAATTTTCAGAACTGACCTTTTTTTTAAAAAAAAATGCTGTCTAACGTGTCCAGACTAGAAGACGGTTAGCTATTTTTCATCAATTACTGACACACAGTTGTTATTCACAATCATAAGTAATGTTTATTCGCGTGTACATGGTGTGTAACGATTAAAATCTACTGAATATATGATTAAATATCGCAATGGTCATCAATTTACGTAAGCCTGTATCAAAATGTTGGTTTCTTTAAAATATGATTTGATAGACTTAATTTCCTTTGGATTTACAAGAAAATGCAAGTTCACGATGGAATTAGGTAGGAACAGCTTCTTTCTCTTAACTTTAATTATAAATTTGGTTTAATTTTCTTGGCAGTTTCAGTTTATTTTTGTGATTTTTTAAGTATACCTAAAAGCAAAAGATCTTACTCTTTCACGCACACCACAAATGTCGAGTTTCTATAACGGTCCGACTAGTTAATGCGATTATACTGTTTACAAAAGATTAACACGTGGTGAGTATCAGTGAGTTTACTTTTATTAGCACGTGTATTTCAAGTAATATCCAACAGCCTCGGAAAAGTACTTGACAAGTGTAACGGTTTTCACTGGATATACGGTACAGATTTTCACGGGCATAGTTTGCCCAACAGCCAATTAAAGACAGGCGCAAGCAATTCTTACAGGAGTCGCTTGTGACTCATTCAGCAAAGGCCGAGAAAGATGGACTAACAGATACCATTTGTGGTGTTTTCTATGGATAGTGTATTAAGGGTAACACAAAGCTTTTTCACTGTCTGGGGGAAAGGGGGGAGAGAGAGAGAGAGAGAGAGGACAACGATAACATAAAATGTAAGAGCAGCAGAAGATTTGACATAAGTTTATGCTTGAAGACAGCTACATGCATACTAACCTCGTTTATTATCTCTCGTCTGCAATTTGTTTATGGTCATCTATGTTTGAACTTAGTGGGCAGCTCGATCTCTTGTGTTAAGGAGTCACGTGAACATACAACATGGACAGATGCTAGTAGTTGTAATTTATCCACGTCCATATGGCACTGGGACAATGATACCACTCAATGGCGTGACTTACTTGGGGAACGGCATAGTCCCAAGAAAAATGCCAGATCACTAAGTATTTAAACACCAGAAGTGTTTTAGTAATTCTTTATCAAACGCCGTAACCGTAAAGAGTAAAGCGTATTTGAATAAATCCCGAGAAAGTCAAGACTAGCAAAAAACCTAGGAGGAAAGGTAAGAATTAGGTATAAAAAAACTTATGAGAGGCAGCCTTAGAAGAAGTAGAACCAAGAAGAAGAAAATATGAAAGATAATAAAATGTGGGGATATGAAAATGATTTATTATATCCAAATAAATAATTAATTATGCTTGTGTATAAAATGTTTTTCGCAAAAATTTTTTTTTGCCCAGTGGGTAGATAAAAAGTAGATAAAAAGCCGTTCCCAAAGTTTCATCCATATCCACCTATATATATATATATATATATGGAAGAGCTAGAGTGAAAGAGGGGTGGGTGTTGATGCAATTTGACGATATCTTATTTTTGCTGAGATCCTTAGACGACATTTTTAAGATAAAAAACATTTTTAGGACTATGGAATGACAATTTTTCTTTCTTTTGATTTCTGAACTTAAAGTGCCACCTTCCAGTGTACACCGTACCCATTTTTAATTAGGTCTCTGTTGTAGGTCTAGCGAGCTGCAAAAAATATTTTGAAGTACTTCAGCTGCTATATACAGTGTTTCTAAGATTAGATACAGTCGCATGAGGTACATCGTGAAGCGCAATCCTGACATAAATTTCAAAACGAAATAAACGTCATTTATTTTATAATTTGGAAAATTAAAAACTAATCCTTCTAGGTAACTTGTTTGTGGTCTATGAGATAAAGCAACAAAACAACTCTATTCTGTTTCGCTACAAAAGTGAGAACAAATGAACCAATATAACGGGATCTCTCACAATCAGAACTTTCCTTTCAAGAAAGTTAAAAAAAGATAAATGAGACTGCATAACGCCACATATTCGCAATTAATGTTTGCCATTCATTAAATCATAATGCGTTAATTTGTATTTTATAATGGTTTATGGGGTAGGCTGGAGCTTTGCCGCTCAAAGTCAACGGGAAGAGAGGGTAAGGCTTCAGCTTCAACCTTCTGTTTCTCAGACACGATGAACCGCTGAAAGCAAAATGTTCCAGACGAATGTGTGACCCTTTACCTTAATATTTCATTGTTTGTAGAGAGGTTGTCTCTGCTTTTCTAAAAGTCCAGAAGTGTACCAAAGATCAAAATGATATAAAATAGACAAGCTATTGTTTTGTGCAGGGTGTGTGCATTCTACATTATCATCTATACTGCTTGTTTTTTATTTGTTATCTCAAAACATTTGTGATAAAAGTTTAGCTGACACCTCGATAGCCATGTAGAACTAAAAATATTGAAAATCAAAAAGGTGATTTAAAATTTAAAAAATTAGGGCAGGGTGTATACACTGTTTACTATGACTTGTCGCACATTTTCAATCTTATCTGGCATCGATCATCCAGTCTATGTTAAATAAAAAATAGTTGCACCGCAGTGAAGTGAGTGATAGTCACGAAGTACAACGAAATAAAAGTCGGGATCGGCAGCGTCTGGACATCTGCAGGTTTTGCGAGATCCCACGTCTGCCCACAAGCTAAAGGTTAGGAGACAAATAATTGCAACTTTGAGAATTCTTGTATTTGTCCAACATGTTCTTAATTATTCTTTTCAATTTACCATATGTTGAAAAAACGGACCAAATATTAGCGGTATGAGCGCTGGTAAGCTCTGACCAAAGTATTGGAATTTAAATACAGTGAACAGAGAGTGTGTCTTTAATTATTTACCATGCATTTGCTTTTGTGGTGCCCCGTGTTGTGCAGTAAAAAGCCACACAGGACCAAAATCGGTTACTACGTTCTAAATGCTGTCTTATATTATTTGTCTGTACAATTCCTCGAAAAGCCGAAGACAAAAAGAAATAGGTTGAATGCCGATGAACAGCTCGTCTAAGAAAGCAGCTTGAGACTATCTGGAAGGCATCCCCATCTATTCCATCAGCACTTCCATCCCCTCTTCAATGTAGACTGAGCTGTTCATGTTGCTGATGTAAATTGACAGGAGAATATGGTAGTGGCTGATTGTTACCTTATTAGTAGTGTGAATTTATGGGACTCCTAGAATACGACTTTTAATTTTGTTTCTTCTTATAAATTTTGGTAACGGATACTTGGCACTTTGCAACGTTTCTCCGTGTTTCCATGATTCTCCGCTCCCAGACTCTGAGATGAAGGTGTGCATTGTGGTCCTGCTGGTCTTCGTGGCTGTGGTCGCTGCCACTGACGTCAACAAGCGGCTGTTTTTGCGTGAGTGTCTTCTATGAATTCTTATGATTTTATAAAATTGAGAGAAAATAACAAATGACAAGCTTTCTATAGTTTCTGCGTACAGCAAGAGCATAAATATGCTTCAATTCATTAAAATAAATACTCGTGACAGTGCGTGTTCAGGTACAAACAAAATGAAGAAAGCTTTTCTGACCCTTTCGCTGGTCACAGAATTCCAATTTCTCTGCTTGACCATCATGGCCATAGAAGAAAACAACAAGGAATAACAGATGCAGAGAAAAGAAGAAAACCGCCATTACCTGAAGCTATCTACAAACGACATGGTCTTAAAGCAAGTCTTGAAAGCTTTCAAGGTGGTCGCCGTACAAAGCGACAAGGAAAGGCATTCTTAACAGTTTGATCAAAGAAGGAAGCAGAGCGCCGCTAAGATTTATCTCCGTTTGCGTAGACAGGAAGCAATTCAGAGAGGTATCTTGGATTCTGAACATCCAGACAATAATGAGTCACTTTGTAGTAGTAGAGGACATGATCTGGTCCGTTTATGGAGAAGCAATGTGGGATGGTTCCTTCGTACTTACGGAAGACCATGCAGGCAGCTTTTTGTGAGCCTTGGTAGCTCGTCGAACAGTGGCTAGGAAGGCTAATAGGTCGTTGCCGTAGTCCACCTGGGACAAAGAAAGAGGTTTCAGCAAAACGGCGGCATACCATTAACACGGAAAGGCACAATTATCTCCCCTGTTGTAACAAATATAAAATCGCCGATCCACCTATAATCACTAGGTTAATATAATATAGAAAACTCAATTGGCCTGTATATTCATAGTAAAATATTTTCATAGATCGAAATCACAGTCATCGACTTACAGTTTTTAGTGTTTATTGCCATGCCGTCCAGAGAAATAAAATACTCATAAAACTCACTTAGTGAAATGTTTCATTTATAAAGGAAGCTTTTTCTCACTAAATAAAAGTAAGACTTTTATTCTTGAGAAGACAATCAGTTTCTTTGTGTTGCTATATTAAACGAAGTTCTGTTGCATCGTATAAAACATTTTAGTCTCTGTAAACTTAATGACGACACTGCTTTGTCTGAATGATAGCTAGTGTCAAGGATCTGGTGGCCAAGCTAGAGGCTGAGCTGGGATCTGGCAGCAGCTTGAGTGTGGCTGCCTGTGACACTCTTTGTAAAGAACTTGTTAGTGGCTTATGGGAAGCGCTGTGCCCAGCAGCATGCGAAGTGTGAGTCGACACGCAAAACACTTGGTCACAAAACCATTCTCTTTCTCTCTTTCTCTCTCTCTCTCTCACACACACAAATACAAACGCATGCACGCATGCGCTACAAATATTTATTTAATATATATACTTCAATTGTGTTTGAATGTAATATATATTTCTTAAATTTGTTCTTAACTTCTTTGTTGCTTTCTTCGGTGCATTCATTGATCTGTTTTCTATAAATATCAGTCACACTGCCATTGTAATGGCAATGTATTGGTACCAAACATAAGAATCACTTCTGCAGCTCGCCACTTGTCATTTGTTAGAGCCCTGTGATAAAAGTACTGATCGAGCAGATGGACTTCTGAGTTTTCAAAATCTCGATAATACGTAACACATTATCAGAATACATTTCCTCCAGGGACTCGGTACTGCTTGAACACTCACTTGTCAACACTGCATTGAAAACCAAAAGGTCCTAACCAGATCCCATGTCAAGACTTTTTCTTTATTTGACACCTGTTTGCATGGATGATCTTCCGGGTACTCTATCATCGCCTTTCGGTTGAAGAACCACCCTGTCAACTATATCAACAAAACAGAACGAGTTAAATACGGATACTTTAGTGCCAGAAGTGAACCACAAATGGAGCCAGTTTAAATCTGATCTGAAAAGTAATAGACGCAACTACATAAGCGCATTTCACCAAAAACAAAAGGTCTCTGCAATATAGAGACACAGTGTCGGCGCACGTAAAACAAAACTGATTAGTTCTGCTTCTATAAACAATTCTTAAATGTAATAATCCCATAAGTGTTCTTACAGTTTAATCATTTCAAAAGCATTGGTATATGATATCACTCCTATCCCCGCAGGGAAAAATATTTAAACTGAACTAAATAATTGATGCGTTACTTTTGCTCACTAAGTAAAAGTTTACATTTTATCATTGCAGCGTGGTAGGATAACTTGGCAGATAAGTGGTGGTCGCCACAGGACCCTGCATCCTTTTTCCTCAGTCTTGCTGATATAAAAAGCAGCCGGCGTTGTGAAATAAAGCTGTGAAAAAGGGGATGTGTATGTTTTTAAACCGTACTTGACCTTGCATCCGGATTACGTGTTATTTTATCGCTCACCCCAGCGTGGATTACCTCCCTTATCTATAGATTGGTATGTGGGTACCCGATTATAAAGAAGTACCACTAAAAGCGTGAGCTTGTATGTGGTCACCCTACAGGAAAAATTGTCCATTTAAGTGGGTACATAAATCATAAATATATCGTTGCAGCACAAATTTAATAGAATGCGCTATTGATCGAGTCTGTCAAGTGGGACTTTGGTATGTGCTGGGATAGTTTAACATACAAGAGGACATTTTCCAAGTTATCTAAGCGTTGTATAAGAGCTCAACGAGTGCAGTACTCAATAACCAAATGGCAGCTTTCCTCCGGGTGGCATTATAAATTTATATATGTACTGACTGACTCTGCGGGCTGTAAACTCTAAACCGAAAAGGACAGCGTTTCATATAAATAAACCACAATTTGCAGCTCCCACGTCAAAACTTTAAAAGCAATAAGACACATAGGTAGCAAACGTAGTCTCTAAACTGTACACTCATCAGCATCTTTGCATTGAAATGCACATAAATCTTGACACAAAGATACACAGATAATCGAAAGTCAAAGGCCTCCCGTCTGTGGATCCGCTTGGTGATTGGCAGTCTTAAAAAAGAACGAGGTTGAAGGTGCCTTCACATCCAAACAAACAGTGGGAAGCACGGCGCTAAAAAGGCAGCAAAACAAACATCAGTGACAGAAGGAGGCACCAGGAGAGACAAAACGAAAAGAATCGGACAAGAAAAATAAGTCAAAAGATCGATAAATAGATATTTACCACATGTGAAATTTAAAGACTTGTAAAGCGCACTGCTTCCATAAAAACACATTCCAATCAATGATTGAAAGTCATTTTAATGAGATGAGTCTTAAGCAGTCGCTTGAAACCAGGGTGACACTAAAATGATAAAATCTCACGTCTTTGCAAGAAGAAAGAAGTTTGTATCGTTGAAGCGGGAAAGGACAATTTAACGGATGAGCGCTGGTCTTGCAGGATTCTGCATCCCTTACCTCAATCTTGCTGATCTAAACAAACAGGTGACAATATGAAGGAACTTGATGTTATGAGTTTAACTTCTGTCCTCGAATTTTCCTGCTGTGAATTTTCAACGCTTCTTAGCGCTTTGTCAACATTTCAGTGACCTGGTATTGTGTATGTGCGTGTGATTATGTGAACGCGAGATTATACGATCAATGCACCGTTCGCTTTTGCCTTTTTAAAACAACATATTCACATTTGTTAGAGGGGGATTTAACGGATCCAGCGGCTGACGAGACGTCTCACAGAGGTCTTTTATGTGCGAGGTTAAATGCTAACCTGATTGCTCAGCAAAAAAAAAACATATTCCGGTGGTATTTTATGACAAAGAGGTATAAGAGACCTTATATTAATATTTTTCTTTTAAGCACACCTGGATTCGTCGATAAAACAGGAAGCGACGAAACGAAAGTATTTCTAAAATTAGCGTCGTGTGCAAGTCGATGAGAAAAGATGCAATCTTCGGTTAAAGAAAACTGACCAGAATACAATGTGCTGTTGCTGAATGTTCACTTCGACACTCAAATAGAGTTAGTTTGTACTCATGAAGGAAATCCTAAAGATAATGGCAGCAAACGCCAGTGGATTCACTTTGTTTAAACGTCCATGCGAACTTCGTCCCCACACCGCACTCAAGAATTTGCTCAAAACATTTCAAAATCGATTGTTATTCAGTCACTTATACAGCACAAGCAAGTCTTGGACTTTCAGTAAAACGAAGAAATCTTATTCCTACAGCAGTGCTTACTATACAAAAGCACGAGATGTTAAAACGAACTGCGACTGCTGGTAGATCAAGCATCAAATATGCAATTTCTACACCGTCTGGTCTACAATAAATCGTGACACAGTCACAAACTCATCATCATCAGTCGTATATTTATCCAGCATAATGCTAAAAACAACTGACAACTATTAGGGCACCATTGACGTGCGAGCTCAAAACAGCTAAAAAAATTTGAGGATGATAAACGTATAAAGAGCTGAAAGGGGAACACGTGCGAGAATCAGTAAGTAAATAGAAACATTTTTTTATGGAAAGTCTAATTTATTCATTTTTTAAGAAATTATTATTTTTTTAACATTTATTCACAGATACATAACGCATGTAATACAGTATTTTACAATATTAAAACAAACATATGCACATAACGTAACATTAAATAGAAACTTTTGCTTGCAGCTAAATGAGGAAGAAATAAGTTTTTACATCGATAAACATGTTTCAAACTATCATTATATTTTATATTTATATATTATTGGATATATAGTTCGTCGAAACATAGTAACGTATTATTTTTCATAGGGTAGGCAAAAAATGTACAAAGTGTTCATAGTAATGGTTGAATATTGTAAACAATTATTTTCACCAGTCAGTTGTAACTATAAAATAAAAATGCAATACACCAAATAAAATAATACAGGAGTTTTTCTGAGACAAACACTTTTGAAAAGTGTTTATATTTTAATAACAATAATACACATGGGAAAATTAATTCAAATGCGCCCACTTTGTAACAGCCAATCAGTAATAATACAACGCAGACTTCAATGACCGTGATTGTTGCCCATTAAATTTTGATCTGATTGACTTACCAGCCTGTTAAATGAATTCAGTTTGGACCATTTTTTTTCACTTCACCCAAAGGTTCTAAATAATGTTCCAATCTGTAAGGCTGTATTCCAAAATTAGCCGTTTCATATTCTGGGTAAAACAATCGCTTCTTGGACACGACAACCTGAGCGATGTGTCTTCATTTGACTTAAAGACAGCCACATTTTTCTTTGACAGAGCCACACTCACTGCTACAAATACTACTGGCGCGTAAAATACTACTGGTGTGTAACAGAAGTCTTCAGTATAGGAGAGTAATAATCTGCTTCCCTAGTAGCAAGTGAGAATGCCGATGTTTGAAGGCTTTTATCTTTACACTTAAGCATAATTATTTACTCATATTTTGGGAATTATTTTATTAAAACGAGCGCGATCATAAAGAAAAAATGTTGCCCTCGGTTTGTCCTTTATAGCTTGCAACTAGAGGTAAAAACAATAGAAAAAATTACTTGTAGTCCATCATTTATAAAAGTTCTTTTCTTTTCAAATATCGCCTTATTTTAAAAAATTTGGTTACACTTTAGCATTAAAAAAGAAGGAAATCTTGAGAACAGCCATTTTAGTTGGAAAAAATAGAATTCGACACCTTGTTGTGAAATAAACATATTTTACCTTAAACAGGAATATTAAACTTAATAATCAAGGTGATTATTAGGAAAATGAGAAATTTCGCTTTCACGGGGCAGTAAAAACGCAAACACATGTCACTTTAATTAGATGGAACTTCATGTCTCACACACCTGACAACGCATTTGTTAAGTCAGTGATTTTTCGAACCGTGTGTTCATAGATCGAACAATTCTCAGAACAAGTTACTAAATATATCTCTATTTTCAAAATAATTTCCTTAGTAATAATAACAAGCATCTACAAGACTAACTCTCTTTTTGCATGGTATTGTTGACAACATATAAAACAATGATGTGAAATAAATGTTCGAAATAATTCTCATGGGGATTGTAAAAGCATGATCATGTCATTTCCGGCGTTATATGAGGGCGTAAGAAGTCTCAGATAGTCGAAACACGCGGGTAACAAAGTTGTTACTTGCCGTGAAGATCGACTTCGTTATTGCTGAGCATACAGCGAACTTCGTCAGACATCCGGGTGAGCAGCCGTCATTTCCCTGCTTTTGGATCATTGATCGCTGGTCGGATATATAGTTCGTCGAACCATAGTAACGTATTATTTTTAGAGGGTAGGCACAAAATGTACAAAGTGTTCATAGTAATGGTTGAATATTTAAATTGGTTATAACGTCAGATATCAAGGAATTCAGCTTAACTGCCACGGAATGGTGAAGATGGAATAGAGGTGTAACACATGTTTACTCTGCTGAGAATAAAAAGAAAATTGATGTTACTAAGCGATGTAATTTTGAAATTATTTGAAAAGAAAGTTGTCCCAATACTTTTGAAGAGCTCCGAGGATTGGCGAAAAATTTGACATATTGTATGAAACAAAGTGGAACTACATGCTATACTTATCGGTGAGCTAGAACAGAATCCCTTTGACTATCAAATAAATGGACACTTTGATTTCCTAGTGTCAACTTGCATCGTATACAATAACAATGTGAAAAACATAATGCATGATTTTTGTATGATATGTCAAGGTTTGTGTTATCTAGGTTATCTAAAACTACATTAAATAATGGGACTAAGTGCACTAGACTGAACAACTTGCAGGTAAATCTTTTCTGATAAGAAGCTTAAAGACTAAGTAAAAAAAGAATATGCCGAAATCTTGTATACAGAAAATAACTAAAATGAGGTAGTTAAAAATTATAGAACGTCTTAGAAGAGGAAGAATATTTAATAATGTCTTCTCACAAAACTATATAGCTGCCATAGCGACAAAGTTGAAGGCACTCTACAAAATATTTCTGGTTGAATTTGAATCTTTTTTAAGTTTTAGAGAAAAGTTTCAACAGCAAAAGCTACTACTATTTCTTTCATCTTAGGCAGCATTACCAGAATTTATTGAATAGGAATAAAAATAAAAACACTGATTTGAGAAGAACATCGAAGGTTCGAGAGAGAAGTACTTGCTTTCCCGCTGGTTATCTCCCTTGTAAGGCAATCAATTTATGTGAGGAACACCAGTTTTACTTTTGTGCTTCGTGAAGTTTGCTTAGCCAAACGACATTTGAGAAGTGTGTAGTTTATCTTTTGTTCCTTCACAACCTGCTCTACATTTCCGGTCTGACCAGCTTATACTCGTTGCTACCTGTTAATCAGAAAGCAAATGATCTAAGTTCTCAGCTAATAGTAGAGAGAAAATTCTTCCAAAAATCTTCTAGCTGAAAGATAGTTTTAAAACCAAACAAGGTATCAAAGCAATCTTGCATTTCAAGGTGTTTTACCTGGTAGTGGGGCGACAATCCCCAACCCAGCGGGTCCCCAGGTGGCGGATAGGGGAGCGGCCCTTAGATATGAGGGTCAGCTGCGAAATAAGCCTATAGGTTCCTTATAGGTCCTTGGTCGAATAAGCAGCCCCGGACCAACTGGCGGTACACCTAACAGGATGGGGCGGGTAAGCAGGTGGCACTGCTATACCCCATCAAAATCCCCCAGATGTCCCAGGACGGGTGTATCATGCGAGAAAGAGCCGCATTATAAGCTCTAGCCCCCTGTGTTCCCAGGGTCAGGTTCTAGGACCAGGAACGGGAGGAGGTTTGGCCCCCTACGTGTGGCATGCAGGCCCACCGGAGTGTGGACAAGTCCTGGTGCCCATGAACCAAGCCCCGAGGTGGATCCTCAGTTAACAAAACCAACCCCGTACTCCCAGGGTCAGGCTTTGAGACAGGAGCTAGGAGAAGGAAAACTCCATATAACACCCGGCCAGAGGATGGTCGTTAGCCTTGGTCGGCAAGTCTCTCTACGAGAAAGACACTCGGACAAGAAAACTGACGCCGAAGACGGATGTGCTGGGCCATCGGGCGCTTAACGGCAGCACAACGCACTGACACTCGCATGAATGAACAACGCTTACTCTACACGATATGGTGCTTTGCCTGTGAGGTCCCGCCAGGCAGGCGAAGTGCCGGGCCTTGCGCCTCAACAGGGCCCACCCCATGATACTGGTGGTCACCACGCCCCGATGCGAGGAGCCAGGTTTTGGAGGCGGAGGTTAAAAGCTACTGGCCGAAAAGGAACGACAACCACAGAAGAGACCCTGAGGCCTATCGACATCCTACAGTGGAACGCTGAGGGCGTTTACAACAAAAAATTAGCCCTCACCGAAAGACTCCATGCTGAAAAAATAGATGTGGCCTGTATTCAAGAAACACACTTGAATCCCAACCACAGATTTACCATCAGAGGTTATCAAACCTTCAGGATGGACAGAGAAGGAAGACACAAGGGAGGTGTGCTGATTCTTGTAAAAAACAACATCCCAACAAGAGATCTTCAAGTGGACACGAATCAGCAAGCTGAAATAAACGGAGTTAAGATTACAGTAAACAGCACTGTGCTCAACCTGTACTGCCCACCCAACAAAGAACTTTCTCTACAGACACTTGATATCCCTGCTGAAAACTGCTTGGCTGTCGGCGACTTCAACAGCCACTCAACATGTTGGGGCTACGACGAGACGGATCACAGAGGAGAGGAAGTGGAGGACTGGCAGATCGATAGCAAGATGATCCTGCTGAACGATCCAGAAGACCCAACGACTTTCTTCTCGCGCAGATGGATCTCCTCAACGACCCCTGACCTTGCTTTCGCCACTGACGACCTCTCCAAGAAAACAACCAGAGGGGTACTGAACCAGTTAGGCGGCAGCGACCACAGACCAGTTAAACTGGCCATCAACTTGCAGTACAGGCCCCAAGATTCAAAGACATTTCCCAGGTGGAATTACAAGAAAGCCAACTTGGATACTTTCGTTTCGTTGTCAGACAAGTATACCAAAGGAATACGTGCGGCGGATCAGAACATCAACCGTGCCACTGATGCATTCAACAAGGCGATCATTAAAGCTGCTTCAGAAACAATACCTCGAGGCGCACGACAGAATTACAGGCCGTATTGGACAGAGGAACTCCAAGAATTAGAAGATGAAGTCTCCAAGACCAGGAAAAGGTTGAGAATGACCCCACCATAGAAAACAACATAGCACTGAAAGAATCAAGCGCCAAATACAGAAAAGCCTACAACGAAGCTACAAGAAAGAGCTGGAGAGAAAAGACAGAGAAACTGAACCTAGACAGAGAAGGAAACAAGTTATGGAAGCTGGTAAGGGCTATGAATGATGAAGATACTAGAAGTGCACCGATTGTCATACAACAAGCACAAGATATACTAACAGGTAGAAAAGCAGCTAACGCATTCATTGACAACTATGAAGAGGTCAGCAGCATCACAGTACCAGAAGAAAAGAAGCAGCAAGTCCATGAAGAAAGAAGAGAATTTAGACAGAGAAAACACCAGGAAGACTACATGAACAAACTATTCAACATGAAAGAATTTGAAGAAGCAGTCAGGACCCTAAGTCAGAAGAAATCCCCTGGTCCAGACAAGGTCACCAATGAAATGCTGCAACACCTGGGCCCACGAGCCAAGACCAAACTCCTCGACCTCTTCAACAACAGCTGGAACAGCGGCCACGTCCCACAAATCTGGCGAGAAGCAGACATGGTACCCGTCCACAAGAAAGGCAAAGATCGAGCGAAGGTGGACAGTTACAGACCCATAAGCCTCACCAGTTGTGTGGGCAAGTTAATGGAGCGCCTCATTAACTCCAGATTATCATGGCACTTGGAAAAGAACAACATCTTTATACCAGAACAAGCAGGCTTCAGACAACATCGCTCAACTGAAGACCAGGTTACATACATCGCCTAGAAGATTGAAGATGGCTTCCAGGACAAGAAGCACACGCTGACGGTGTGGATAGACATGGAAAAGGCCTTTGACAAGGTCTGGAAAGATGGATTGAGGCTGAAACTCCAGAAGTGTGGCGTATCTGGCTGCATGTACCAATGGATCTCTCAATACCTGACAAATAGGAAGGCTAGAGTCCATGTCGGCGGAACATACAGCCGAAAAAAAACGCTGAGAGAAGGAGTTCCTCAAGGAGGAGTACTTAGCCCTACCCTGTTCCTTGTCTTCATAAACGACATCATCAAGGACCTCCCCCGAAATGTCCAAGGAGCCATATACGCAGACGACCTGGTCCTCTGGTGCACAGAAGAACACCTGACAACTGCCAACTACCGACTCCAAGAGACACTAAATGTCCTACAGGATTGGACGAAGAGATGGCTTGTCAAAATCAACCCCCAAAAGACCACCTACACTATCTTTAGTCTGTCCACTAGGGAACAGAAGGCCACTCTGAAGTTCGATGGACAGATCCTCCCACTGGAGGACAACCCTACTTACCTTGGGGTGACCTTCGACAAGAGACTTACGTGGAAACCTCAGACCAAGAAGGTTGAAGCCAGAGCCAAGGAGCGACTTGCACTTATGAAGAAGTTGGCTGGCACGAACTGGGGCGCGGATGACAAAATCCTCAAGAAGCTGTACACCGGAAGGGTTAGACCAGTCCTAGAGTATGGCATGACAGCATGGGGCACGGCAGCAAAATCCAACTTTGAAAAGATCAGCAAGGTTCAGAACCAAGCAACCAGACTCATCACTGGAGCCATGAAATCTACGCCCATACAGGAACTGGAAACAATCACAGGGTTGGAACCACTCGAGGACCGACGTGATACAAAGATACTCGTCCAAGCCGCCAAGTTCAAGAGACTTCCAAATCACCCCATGAGAATCAGGCTGGCTCAGCCGACGAAGGGAAGGCTGAAAAGGGGAAGTTTCATCCATCAGACGAGGATCCTTGAACGAAAACACCAAGATATCTTGGAACAAGACCCCAGAGAGATCCCCCTATACCGGACAAACCCAGCATGGAATGAATCTGCTTTCCCCCTGATCCACTGCAACATCCATGGTGTCGGCAAGAAAGATTCCCAAGACGACACTGCGAAAAAGTCCTGTACTCTGGAGTATATCCACAGCAACTTCCCACAAGACCAGTGGACTCATGTGTACACTGACGGATCAGCGGAACAAGCTGTGAAGAAGGGTGGTGCCGGAATCTTCATTCGGTATCCAGGAGGAAGAGAAGACCGCCTCTCCCTCACAACCGGCCTCTATTCCACCAACTTCAAAGCGGAAGTAGTGGCCATTCAGACCGGTGCCACCCACATTGAGAACAGCCCAGACACTTCCAACAACATCGTCTTCTTTACAGATGCACTATCTGTTCTACAGGCCTTACAGACTGCCAGAGACAAGGAATTGAACGCCCTAACCACTGCTCTCTCCTCCTAATGCAGAAACCACACAGTCGTCTTACAGTGGATTCCCTCCCACTGCGGTGTATTTGGCAACGAAGCCGCAGACACTCTTGCCAAGAAAGGATCCACAAAAGAGCAGCAAGACAAGTCCACCACCTTCAATGAAGTCAAAACCATCATCAAGGCCAAACAGCATAACAAATGGCTACAGCAACACCCACGTTTCAACCAGAACGACCCATACTACCTACTCACAAGGGCCGAACAGGTCATTATTTTCAGACTGAGGACAGGCCACAACCGTCTCAATCACCACCTATACACCAAACTCCGGATCGGCCAGACGGACAGATGCCCGTGCCAGACAGACAGCCAGACAACAAAACATCTACTGCAAGAATGCCCCATGCACGAAGACCTCAGACACCGCATCTGGACTGATGAGACGCCGGTATCAAGGAAGCTACACGGCAGTCTGGAGGACCTGCGGCGCACAGCATCATTTGTACAAGAGGCAGGCGTATCCATTTGAGTGACCGACAACAACAACAACAAGGTGTTTTACAGGGTGTGAAAGATCGACCCGATGTGCAAACTGCAGTGGGTCAAAACTTTCAATACTATTCTCTAAGATTTTCATGGCCTACAATGTTATAGTCACTAGTACATCGTCACTAAGATATGATACACTGTCACTGTTGGAACAGAGCAAGGCGTGTATATTTACCTTATCACTGACGCTGGCCCTTTTAAAGTCCGACCACTCCCGTTTCCTTCAATTTCACGACTGCTCGTTTCTTTCAGTAGATATCTTATTTGATTATTATTTTAGATCTCCAAAATAAAAAAAAGTTAGTTTTAAAAAGTCATCTTATTCTAAGTCGGATCGCAAAGCACAAACGTTAATTAAAGACAAGATTCGTGGACACCTGCAGGCTTAGCTGTCAAGGTAAGAGTATATAAAGAAAAGCCTTATTTCGTCTAGGACTCGAGTCATGGATACAATATGTATTACAATACTTGTCCATGATAACATTTCTTAAAGAACTGAAAGACTACTTATAAATAGGCTAAAAAGTCAAAAACTTTATGAAAATGTCATGATACCATTGTTATAAACCTCCTAAAACAGTGAAGGCGAACGGTGGTGGACGTGTTCTTAAGTCAGGTAGCGACATACAACACATGGCGCTGTGCATAAATCAATGAATACACAAGGGAGGAAACTACTGCAACTTTTAGGAATTGTTCCACTATGGACTACTTCCCTTTTTCTTTTTGACAAATGCTTAGACACTTTAATAGTGAACAAATGCATTTCAAGGGCTGGAAACTAAGTCATGACCAAAATCTGTAAGGCTGTAGCTAGACCTTCTGACTTCTACTGTTATCAGCATTGATCATTTGATCAGCAGAAAAAAACTATTCTTATGTTTGTCTTTAATGCGTACTTCTATTTCTTCACATAATCTATTTTTAGTCTACTTCATGAATCTTTCCGTTGAAAAGGCATGCGCACGCACACACACACACACACACACACACACACACACACACACACACACACACACACACACACACACACACACACACACACACACATTTTAAGAAATTTTCTCAAAGTATCTATTACTTTTGTAACTACCAGAATGAAAATATATAAGCATAAAAAAGATACTGTCGATGATTTTTTTTTTACTGTGTTCATTGATTTACACACAGCGCGGTGTGTTGTATGACAATACCCTACTTGCGACCGCGTTCCCCACCGCCTATAAGGCGCCTTAATTACAAGGCACACCATTCGCTTCACTCTTTAAATATAAGGTTAGTCTCCGTTTTTATAAAATTGACGAATTCATAGTTGGTGTCACCCATTCCACTCTACATTACTTGTAGTGACTCAGACTTACCTCAGCAGGTTTTCAAGTGAATAGATTGAGCTCTTCTAAATGTTTGGCGAGCACTTACACCCCCGCACTCCCACGTAAATCCGGGCACCTTATCCACGGTTTTCTGTTCCCTTATTAATGAGAAAATCAGGTGTTTGACACTCGGTCATTGCCGAAGATGTACTATTGTCAATAAAACTGATATTTTCTGCCACAGTCTTAAAGATGAAGATAATCATAGTAATCCCGCTGGTCCTGTTGGCTGTTGCAGCTGTTGCTCTTCAAGTTGACAGGCGTGAGTCTTTGTACTTCATAGTCACAATGTCTTTGGCATGATTTCTCAATTTATAATGTTTGTTTGAGTCACACCAGCGAACGCAAAGTTCGCTTACACATTAATCCACTGTCAAGCAGGGTTCGAGTTAAAATTGTCAAATAGCATTTGTACAACACCTTTCTGGCCTCAAACCATTTTCTTTGATAAGAGAAGATATTTATTTTTTCTCGATGAGGAAACATTTATTCTTTCCGAAGTCAAGAAAATCAATTTTTCTAAATTATTTTATAGCATCCTTTTATATGGATCATAGGCAACGCCATCACTGAGCTGCTGGACTGGATGAAGTCGAACCTGGTCTTCCACCACGGAGTGTCGGAGAGGGTCTGTGAGACGACCTGCCGCGCCGGAGCTGGTGACCTCATATTCCTGTGCCCCTCAGTGTGCTCATTGTGAGTAAATTATCTTAGGACATTAAGAGAATGTGGACTGAAAAAATGATCATCGGTGTTTAACTTCACATCACACAGATTACATGATCTTTGTTTAATCTTTATTTTCAGTCTTCAAAATAAATGACTGAGTATCGCTTATGTCCTTTTTGCTCCAGTATAATTTTAGATATAGAAATGAGCTATGAAATAAATAAATAAATAAATAAATAAATTGTATGTGTCTGTGATTCACTTTATTTCAATATATATATATATATCTCTTGTTTTTTTACTTTCTTTTAAACGAAAAATTCTCTTGTCGTTGTCGTTCTTTCCGACGCATTCTTATAATTCAAGTACGAATTTTGCGGACTTAGTTGTAGTTCCAGTTTTAAATGATTATATATTTGATAAAGTAATTTACTGACGGGTAATGATAATTAGTTTGGTTTATACTTTTCTAGACATTAAATTATAGGAACACCGTTAAAGACCAAAGATGTTTTTGTTTGATCTGCGTCTGCTTAAACACACTAAAAGACATTTTCCCTGGAATTTAATGCTTTTCCCCGAAAGTATAACAGGCTGGATATTTTTTAAAAAGGTTTGGATAATATTGCTATGCAGTCAAATCAAAGTTGAAGTATGATTCCAGAAAGGCAAGGAAGTATAAAATTTTATTCAGCTACTGATTTACTAATGACTTTAACGAATCTTAAATCTTTTCATTATATTTTGCATATTTCTGTTATCTTTTTATAGTTACAAGTAAAAGGATTTCTCGCAATTCGTTCAATTATCCATTTATCCATCCTTATATTTTACAGATTGCTTGGACAAGAAAAATGAAGACTGTATTGTTTGGAAGCAGCAAAACAATGTCGTGAAATAAATATTTCTTAAAAGTCAATAGAGTTTTGTATTTGTACATAAAATTAATGCTTAAATGCTCTTTCAGTGGGGCTGTTTTCTCCTTTTATATGTGCGATTGTGTTCGGTGCCGAATATTGCTTTGTGCCGCACTGGTTGTGACACGCATGCGGATTACGATTTCCTGTAAGTGCTTGAGCATGCAAGTTGAAATTATGAGCCAGTGATATTATTACAAAATGCAAAGAAAAAACACTAGCAAAACATCTGACCAAATCATCGCAATATATTTTAGTCATTTTTGCCAGTACTTTAAATAAATAAATAAATAGACTTCATCTGAGACGCACTAAAAGAAATTATGTTAAGGGATTCATCGTGCCCAATGAGTTTTTTGTTGTTTGTTAGATGAGATGATGAATATCCTAAAGTATATAAGTAAATAATACTTTAAACCATTTCATCCCAAGTGTGCGTTTCATTATTTTGGAGGCTCTAGAGGACTACAACCTATTTCTCTATCATGTCGTCAAGAAGTCATGAACGAGTTCATTATCAGGTACATTGCTGT
Source organism: Marisa cornuarietis (assembly GCA_004794655.1). Taxonomy (NCBI): domain Eukaryota; kingdom Metazoa; phylum Mollusca; class Gastropoda; order Architaenioglossa; family Ampullariidae; genus Marisa; species Marisa cornuarietis. The sequence continues at coordinate 8,729,460 of SMMW01000554.1, read as the reverse complement.
TGTGAGGTAGAAATAACCGGCAGTAAGATCGTCAGCTCTTTGTGCGTTGTTCGGTAAACAAATAATATTTACAGACGGTGCAGAGTGATGACAAAATGGAAGAAATGGTTACAACCCTAAACAGTGGGATGAGTGACGTACAGATTTCACTATATCTTTGTCAATATACAAACCCTATCAACAATGTGAATCAAATGGATGCATTTTACTTCAAAAGCTTCACTCAAACTAAGAAGGAAACACCAGTTTAGGGTACAATCTTAAGGCACAGAGTGTTTAACTTATTTTGAAAGAAAATTTAACTCATTCGTAGCTCAATGTTGTATTTGATAGATTATTAAAGATGTGTGGAGGGTCTGACCTGATCTTAAGCAGCTTCCAAACGACGTGATCATCGTTGGTAGTGGTAGCTATAGCTAATAGCCACCTCATGTCTCTACTCTAATGACAGCCTGCAGTCGGAATTAGTTTTGTGCATCGTGTCCACTCTGGGGGAGGGATGGACGACCAACAATGCTAGCTGCACGGTACCAGAAAATAAATTATTTAAAACATGTCCACAAGTAGGCTGATTTAAGAATAGCTGATCTTTTCAAGCTTGCTTTTTTTTAAGACATAGTTGCATATGTAAAAAGCAGTCGATGATAGTGCTTAGAAGCATAGTGTATTAACGTTTAGTGTCGTTTCATTTTATAATCACTGCATGAGATTTGGTGTTAGCTTATGACAACACAACATCAAAAATATATTTAACAATATAGCAGCGTAGACTGCTACATCAGGTACTATTAGGTACATGGTGTAGCATTTTCCCGTCCATTGTCCAGTACTAGGATAAATACGTCGCTTTCAAGCGATAACAAAACTCGTTCTTATCGGTGTCCCTGTACTGGTTAAAGTCGGCTGAAATGTCTGCTGGCTGCTCCTGAACTATTGTAATGCAGACTGTTTTAGGTTTCTAGGTCTCTGTTTTTTATGTTTAAGTTTATTTATTTTGTCGGCAAACAGTTATAAGGTCGGCAGATAACCTTTTCGTTCACGTCTGCCACTGAATCTTAAACAATGGCGTCAGAGAAGTCTCTGAGGCTGTAGCTATGGATATGAGTTTAAATAGATTTTTGTACCTTCGCTGCATAATTATGGGTCCTGGGGTGTTACACAGTTTTGTAACAACCCCGTTTATTTCTAGGCAAGCAGATTGCAGGGATGTTCATAGTGCAGAGGGTGTGCATCTCAGTATTGTATTCGAGATTCCAATGGGGCTTTCATTGTCCAGATTCCCACCATTCCAACATTTCATAAAATTTCTATGTCCGCTTCGCACGATTTATTTTCCAAGAAAATAATTTTTGTGAATTGATCATCTAATTCCACGCAGAGGTTTGTTCTTTTGTACAGTAAGATTCGCAGAGGACAGTAAGCACAAATCCGTTAATATTATTTGCAGAACTGTTATCTATGTGATCAATCTCCACTGCAACTTCCAAATTTGTTGGACCTTACCACGTCTCGGTAAAATACATTCTCAGAACAATCACCACTGCTGCTGCTTATAACCACTTTGTTCCTTCGAATTCTTCTTCGAAAAAGGCTGCACAGTCACTGTTCTTTGTAACTTTGATATGTGTTAATTTTCGTGAATTCACTATTCCGATTAGATTTAACTTTTCTTGACAAAAGAGAAAGGCTGTTTTATATTCTATTACTTTGTTGTCGGCATCAGTAAACAGACATGATCTAATGGGCTGCTGGTTTGTCGATAAAAACTATCGGAAAGGCTATTTAAAATAATTCTTTTTTATATATTAGTTTTTTTAAACTCATCTTTATGTGTAAGCGTTTTACATCTCTCTGTCCGTTTCCGTTAGTTGTCCAATTGATTTATATATATATATATATCCTTGTGCTTAGTGCATGGTTACACAATACTTGTGTTTGTGTTATCTAACAATGGAGAGTGTTACTGTGCCAGATGTCAGATTTTTTTCCGGGTAAAGGGTTTTTTAATAGACAATACTGTCAAGCAGATATTGGGACCATGGTATGCTGGTCTTAATTCTTGACGTGTAAAAACGTTATCTTCCCGCCCACCCCTATAACTAAACTCTCCTGCAGAATTAGTAAAAGTAATTTTAAATGCTTCACCAACCCCTTTACAGTCGTTTCTAATTTTAAAAACACCAGTTACCTTTAACTTATTCGGGAATAATCTCTTTTAATTGATAATACTAGGTTACAAGAACTAATCCTTAAATTCTACTTTAGTTACGATCCAGCGAATAAAACAATACGTAACGCCTTAAAGTGTCTTTAAGAAAAACAGAATGTGAAAAAATATAAAAAAGTAATAAAACGTTTTGACTATTTTTTCAACTTATTATGCCGTTTTAAAGAAACAATAATCGACCAAATTAAACCACACATACATATGATCGAGACACACTATGAACCACTTACAGCCAATAAAGCTACGACAACTATTTTACGCAATTTTTAAATTGATTACAAAGTAATATTTCATATATATTTTAATAAATGGAGAACCGAAGATTCAATATTACTATAAAAAAAACTAGGGAAGGGTGGGTCAACTGTACAGTCCCGTTTACCTTATTACGTTCATGTAAACCATTTTTTGTTCGACGTATCTAAAGATAATGGAAAAAAAAATTCAGGTACATTCTTGACACGTCAGACAGTCACGCACCGGAATGAGATAAAAGGCAGGTCTGCCGGACTCCCTGTTCTTCTACTAGCAGTTTCTCAGCGGTGGTGCTGGCACGATTCTGCTTTATTTTTAGCATGACTTTGCTTGGGGGCATAGATAGTTTTTTTGCTGTTTTGCAGTTGTGGTAGTGTTTACTGTTTTGTTTTTTTGCAAGTGCTATGAATAGTGGCTTGGTTCATTCTTGAATAGTCTTTTGCGTTCTTTAGCACAGATAACAGAGAGTCTTTTCTTGTTTCATCATCCCTGCTTGAACAGGTCATTTTAGGGCAGGCATCACATCCACCTTCATTAACACAGAAACATGCAGACACAATGCACAGCAAAATATTAAGTTGATTGAGAGATTGATGTGCATACAATCAATAGTAAGCTCAAAGGTCCCCCAAAAAATAAAGACAAAAAAAACAACAACAACAACAACAAAAAACAGAGATAATGATCACGGACGCTGGTCTTAAAACGAAGAAACCCCTGCCTTCCCCTGTAGTGAAAAAAGTGAATGCCATCACCATAGATGCGGTTGGCGTGGAGTCCGTTTCATGGTATCTTCAATAGAAGTACTGCTGCAACAAGTTCATGATAGTTATTATGACGCTTGTATCTAAGCTCAAATCACAATCCCACGTGCTGCGGTAATGATCAGTCGATATTAATCATCCAACTGGACGAAGATCAGCAGCAAAGATGATAAACGACGGAGAGCTGTCACCCTCTAGCCAGTTATCCGGAAGGACATCAACCTCAATGTAAAACCAAGCTACAGCGTCTCCTTGTCATCACCATCAAAATGTTTAGATTGCCAGAAAAAGAAAGTTAATTGTTCTGTCTTTAACTTCAAGTTCAAGAATTAAGACACAAGGGCGCTCTGCTATTAGTGATAAAGCAAGTTTTTACATCCCAAACTCTTAGGAAGCGGATAGCCGAGTAGTTAGAGCGCTGGCGGTGTTTCTTAGTGTTCACAATAAATGTCCGGTGTTTGACAAAGTCAGCTAAGTATGGCCCTCACTTTCATGAGTTAGTTCAGTCGACATCTTTCTTTTCTTTTTTTTTTTATTTGAGAAATCTTAGCCACGGGACCTTTTGCAGTATGTACGACACTTGTCCCAAAATTAACGGTGTTGGTGTTACAAACAATTTATTTTAATTCCAAACAACAAACTAGATAGTTTTCCATTCAAAACAATCCCCCTCGAATCCAATGCATTTTTCTATCTTTCTCTGCTATGCTTCTATAATATATCCCTCCTTATTATAACTTCGTTCCAGTTGATTCAATCTTTTTCTATATCCACAGTTCGTGACGATGGTGAAGGATATCGAAACAGATGTTCTTCTTCCAGTGGGAGCGGCATTTTTATTAGACGTGCACGCACACACAGACAAAAAGACACACACAAATTTATAGAGGAAGAGCGAGAGAGTGAAAGAGGGGTGGGTGCTGATGCAATTTTTTGATGTCATATTTTGATAAGAAACTTAGACGAAATTTATACTAGAATATTTCCCGAACTGTAGGACAATCGTTTTTCTTTATCTGAATTTTTAAACTTAAATGTAACCTTCCCGCCTAATTCCTATCGACTTTTAATTAGGTTCCTCGTGTAGGTCAACCGCTTTATGAAAAGTGTTGATATTTTTAGTTACAAAGACGTAATCTACATCGTGAAGCGCAGTCCTTGCCAGAGAATGACACCAAAATTAACTTCGTTTAGTTTATGATTAATGTAGTTTAATACTTATACTTAAATGATAGCTTATTTATTATCTAATTGATAACACAAAAAACTATAAATCACTACAGAAAATATAATTATTCACAATTGAAGATTAAACTCTTAGAGGAAGTTACCAAAAAACAAGAAAATAATCAAACTAAAACGCCACAAAATGTCAATTCAATATGGCCATTTATTATGTCAAAATGCTTTAATTTGTGTGTTTTAATTGCTTATCAGATGACCTGTGACCCTTTAACTTTGTATTTTTTCTAAGTAGGTAGCCAATATTCCTTTTTATAATACAGAAGTATGCTAAAATTTAAAGGCGGAATCAAAACAAACATGCTACTGTTTAAAACCAGAGCAGGGTATGTGAATTGTACAGTATCATCTATAATGCAAAGCTCTTCGTTTGGGATATGCAAACGTTTGTGTAAAAATGTCGACACTTACATAGTCACGAAAGCACAACAATTTTTTAAAAACAACAAGCAGTTCTTAATAAAACAATATAGGGGACAGTATATAGGACAGGGTGTGTACACTGTACGTTATGATTTGTCATACACATTTGAAAACTTATCTGCCTTTTTATCTATCTACAGACTATCAATAGAAATAGTTTTTGTTAGGTTTTTTTGTTTTTTTTTGTCTTTTTGGTTTTTTTTTAAATAAAACCATACATCAGTTCAATGGGTGATCGTTACGTAGTACAACGATATAAAAGTCGAGATCTTCAGTGTCTGGACGTCCGTGATTTTGGAACATCCCACGTCTGCTCAGAATCAAAATGTAAGAAGACAAAAGAAATTTTTACAATTCCTTTATTTGTCTAATGTTTTACTCATTATTTCTTGGCATTTAACCTTACATAAAAGAAGCGAAGTTGTATATGCGCTGGTAAAACATGAACAGACTGTTTGAACTTTGAGACAATGAGTCGGTGGACAGAGCATTTATTTCCTCGTGAATCTGTTTGAGTGCTGCCCCGTGTTGAGCAGAAATCCCACCACCGAATCACAATCGATCACTATCCATATGGAATAATTTTCTTGATTGCAATTTATCGTTCTGCCCACTTCCTCTCGATATGGAATATTTTTCTTGATTGCAATTTATCTTTCTGCCCACTTCCTCTCGAAGATGAAGACAATAGCATACTGAAGGCTGAACAGCTCTTTTGACTAAGAAATCAACGTCAAACCATGCAAAATGTCTCTGTAGCTCCTACATCAGCACTGCCATTTGCCTTTCATCGTAGCCAGAGCTGTTCCTTAATTTTTGTTGTTTTGTGGCAGGTGAAGCTCAAGGTGAATTTATTGCTACCTTTACAGCAGTGTGAATGTTGTGGGACTACCAGCCAATGAATTTAATTTCTGTTGTTTTAGAAATGTGTTGATAGTAGGTATATTATGCACTTATCCATGACTACAAAAATATTTCTCTGTCCAAGACTCTGAGGATGAAGGTGTGCATCGTGGTCCTGCTGGTCCTTGTGGCTGTGGTCGCTGCCACTGACGTCAACAAAAGACTGTTTTTGCGTGAGTGTCTTGTGTCAATTCTACAATTTCTTATAATTTCGTTAAATTTGGGTGAACATCCATTCTTTTAGAAATAATTTACAATCAGCTCTAAGATATCAGTTAAGTAAAAAGTTAAAACTAACAAGAAGAATGTAATGATTGTATGTCACCTTCAATATAATTCTTTAAAAAACGATCTTAAGGCAATTAGTGCGATTTCAAACAATACGGACAACTGTTATAATAAGACTTCTACTACTACTACAACTACTACTACTAATAATAATAACAACAACAAGAATTCAAACTGCGAAAATAAAGTTGTGGTGACAGAAAGAGGAGAAAATAACAAATGACCTATAACTAGCTTCATTAATTTCTATGGGCAATTATACTTTGGTGTGTTAAGAAACCAAACTGGACACGTACTATTTACAAGATAAGGCAAGTGATTCATCATAGCAAACCATCATGCTAGATAAATAAAAACTCAGTCTTACATCTAAGCCCTTCATAAGACACTATACAACCCCTCTGTCTCTCTCTCACAAACAATTTATCTACTGTTGGCGACAGGACTAAGGACATATTTTAAATCAGGAATAAGGAAACATATGTATATTGTCTTTATTTCTCTGATGTTTATCTAAATGAGAGCGCTTAGCAATTGAACAGTTATTAGAATTTTTTTAATAATAAATGAGCGCTTATATCACGCTCCATCAGCACCAAATCAGGTGACTCCCCCTGCACTCATCAATGATAATAAAGAAATGAGATTAAAGACATTGCATAATAATTACCTGCTGAGACGAAACACGCTTAGCCACTGAGCCACAGGTGAAAGAATACATACGTGGTATAAATTACACTGGAGCATTAAATGTTAAAATACATGTAACAAATAAATACTTCACAGAACTGATGATGGATAAGAGTAATACAATGAATAGAAAAGATCAAGTATAATATTTTAATCACATTTTTTAAACATACACATTTCTATGAGTGTTTAAAAACTACCTTTGAATCAGACTAATGTGTTGGTATGGTAAAGAGTTACCTGTGTAGAAGTTAAATGAACTTACATTACTAAAGGAAGATGCATAGCCTTCATGACTGGAGATCGCATGGACTTATAATTATAACACAACACACTTAAAAAATATTTAAAACAATAATCAATACACTTAAAGAATTCTCTTTGTGGTAGTTGCATAACATAATTCTCTGACTTAAAAGCTCAGCGAGAAAGAAAAATTCATGTTTTTTTTAAAAATAAGTTACTCCTATGAAATTTAAATAAAGACAAGCAAATACGAAAGGCTGTGTTGACAAGAGCTAAAGCCTGACTTTATCTTCTTTCAAACAATTTTAGTTTAAAACGTTCTAAAGCTGTTTTATGCACTGTGTTCCTTTAGAACTGATGATCTTAACCAATCTATTGGTGTTTACAATACGAAATGTGGTATATCAAAGTCTTATGAGATAGATGAGTGCAAAGATTAATAGGATTATATTAAATATCTTTCTCAATCTAAACTGTACTTCTGGGATCAAATATATACAGCTTTGATTGAAACACATTCAAGCTGTTATTGGTACTAAGCTCTCCACAAGAATGAAATACTCATAATATTAACTTGATGAACTGGTTCACATATTTTCAAAAACCTGTTTTGACTAAACGAATAAAAACATTACTGCTTGACAAGTCAGACAATTACTTTTCCTTCGCTTACTGTATAGTTTTTTTCTGTCTAATAATAATAATAATAATAAGAAGAAGAAGAAGAAGAAGAAGAAGAAGAAGAAGAAGAAGAAGAAGAAGAAGAAGAAGAAGAAGAAGAAGAAGAAGAAATGTGTGATTGATATAGCGCATTCTCACGCTCACGAAGGCTCTCAGCGCTTGAGACAAGAACGAGACATGGACAGCATATTAAGGACAGAAGTATTGATAACTAATACAGACATCTAAAATGTATTATAACGACTTTCCTGTCTGTAATCTTCTGCATCTTCTTGCCTGAATGACAGCTAGCGTCAGCGAACTGCTGAACAAGTTAAAAGCCGCTGCAGGATCTTCTGGTGTCTTGAGCGAAGGAACCTGTGAAACTCTGTGTAAAGGACTTGTTAGTGGTTTGTGGGAACTGCTGTGCCCAGAAGCCTGCACACTGTGAGTAGACACGCACACTAACGTATACAAACATACACTGCAACACACACACACACACACACACACACACACACACACACACACACACACACACACACATGCAAATAATACGTAACAGGTGAGCAGGACACATTTACTCCGTGTCGCATTGAGGTGGGATTTTATCTGTAGACACTAACTGTGTGTGACACCTGATCGAAGAGATGGTCCTTTGGGATTTTTGCGGGTATATATTATCGCTGTATGTGACAGCAACTTTCCGCTACGCCAATCACTCAACAAGAACTTTACATTTGTACACATTGGTGACAGATGGGAAGAACTGATCAATAGCATAAAGTGGGGTCCACGTGAAGTCATCTTGCGTTTCTAAAAAGCAGTCGACCCACCTTCAGAAACACGCAGACGTATGCTCCATGTAATTTGGATACAAAGTTTTGACGCAGATAAAACCGGCATTATAGTAATCAAAGCTATCTCTATAATGTATGTATAGAAAACACTGAACTAATAAATTCTCACGTTGCTCTTCTCAACATATAAGAGGTTACATCTGTATCGTTGCAGCCTGCTGGAAGAACTGGGCAAATAAGTCCTGGTCTACACACGGCCCTGTATCCCTCGCCTCAGTCTTGCTGATGTAAAAAGCAGCTGACGTTGTGAAATAAAGATGTGAAAAAGTACATGTGCATGTAGTCGATTATTCGTCTCGCAGTTTTTTTTTAATCGAAATACAAAAGACTATTATAAGTTTAAGCTGTACAAGAAGATTTTACTTACAATATTTAATAAAACGCAGCGTTTGGACAGTTCATAGAGGCCCCCAGTTTCAAATTCTCTTGAGCGAAATAAAATGTCTTAGTTCATGACATACACGGATCCATTTTACAAGAGAATGTCGAGCAGTGCTGGAGATTTTGCCGATTGATCAGAATGATATTAATGATACCCTGTAATCTTCGAGAAGCGTAGGAAGCTTGCAATCTGAGGAATTATTCTTTGTCACCTGTTTACATGCTCTTGCTAAGATGTTCTAAAGACATGCATTGCAGTTCCTGTTGTTAAAACACTTCAGTTTATCAAGTTCATGGTACATCGGGCTGAAATAGCGTAGAATCACACAGATTGTGAGTTCAGCTTCAATGCAAACATAATAACTTTCAGCTGATCCTCAAAGCAAAACTTTACTGACATCAAAAAGTCCATGCAATGGCCGCAGACCTTCACTATACTGATGATATTCTCCTTCTTAACACAATTAGCTACATTGATGCAATGAACTCTTTTCTTTGAGACAAGCTCCTATTGCTGTTATTATGTATTTTGTCGTTTTTTGTAAAGCGTTTTGACTCAGCTTTTGATGTTAGGTTATAATTTTTTAATTATTTTTTATTTCTTTATGCGTATGCTCACTACATATGTACACAAATAGTTGATCTGAGTAGAGACATACAATAAGCTGAAGAAAGTGGATTTTCAGTAGGTAATACATATACAGCTTTAGTAAGTTAATAAAAAAATAAATTCTCTTTGTGGGAATATCAATTGCTGATTTGAGAGCGATCGTGTTCAAGATATTAATGTAGGCAAAATAAACTTAGCTGGTGGTAATTTTTAGACTTGGGGTCAAAATCCAGCAATTGAACGAGGAGTGGTGTCATATTGGTTTTTAAAGAATAAAGAAATCAATCAGAAAATGAATGGACAAACGCTAAAACTAAAAAAAATTGCAAAAAATCTCTGATTGTCGTTCCGATTGCAAGATTCCATGGCCGCGGAATTAGTCATTGTACGAGAAAATAACCAGGATTAGCGAATGTGATCCTTTTACTGGCGTTTTTACTGATCATTTCTAGAAGCAAACAAATTTGAGTTTTGTGTGTAATTCTCGGACTTTTCTTAAATATAAAAGTAAAATTTAAGAAATGGTAATAAGTATGCTACAACTGATTCTCTAAATATCGGCAAAGAGTATTAGAAAGATATTGTAACAAACCTGCTTTATTAACGTTAATATTGAAAACTAAGATTAAGGGGAAGGGAGTAAGGGGTGAAGAATAAGTGAGCGAGTTTGAATGCGTATCATTTTATCAGGGTTAATATCGATGTATCTCAGGATGGCTTCACTGAAAGACAAAGGATTTACACACTGAAAGAGTAGAGCAGGTGTGTCCAACTTACGGCCCGCGGGCCACATACGCTACCTGTCTCATGCTCATTGTAACCGGACACAGGGTGACATCACCATGACGCCGTCACAGGGTCGCCCTCTCTACCTGTGTAGCGTCTCAAGAAACAGTAGCAGGGGTGGCCTATATAAGTACGCCTTTGTAGTCAGTCAATTTGTCGTTAGCATTGAGAGGTCGCGCGATGACTATAGACGTAGAAAATGCTTGCGGGAGCTAAGAAACCTAAGGTTGAATCTGAGTTTCTGAGTGCCGCAAATTTTAGGAGAATTGGACGAATTTCTACTTTTTTGTGCAGGAAGAGAAGAATTCCTCGTGCCGCATTTGTAAGGAGACTGTTGCTGTGTTGAAGGAGCACAATATTAAGTGACATTACGAAACCAAGCACAAGCTTACGTATGATAAATATGATCAACAAAAGAAGAAATGACAACAAAGCGGCCGCTAGATCACGTTTCCGGGTGGCTCATTTATTAAGTAAGGAAGCCAAACCATTTTCTGAAAGTGAATGTGTGAAAAAGTGCATTCTGGCTGTAGTGAAAGAACTATGCCCGAAAATAAAAGAATGCAACTGAAGCAGTCAGCTTCTCACGAATTACTGACCAACTGGCGGCAATGAATGGAACAACCACTGGCGAAGACTTGGTCAGAGAAGTGTTGGAAGTTATTGATGAGTTTGGTCTGGACTGGAGTAAGTTGACGGGAGTGACTACGGATGGTGCACCATGCATGGTTGGACGGCACAATGGTTTGATAGCCAGAATACCCCAGGAGTGATCGAATCAAATGGTTCTCCACCGCTGGATCTCCACTGCATAATTTGTCTAAACAAATGAAAACTAAATACTTTTCTTGCTTATAAAAAATGTTGACTTCGTGAATTTCACGGGGCAATCATCCTTAACACATATTGTTTGAAATAAATATAATTGCATGGTTCTCACAAACATGACAAAGCATTTCGTTAAGTCATATAAAAACCCGTCAGCGAGTTCCCACGTGTAGTTAAAAAATAAAAAAAAATTATCAGACCAAATTACTAAGTAATAATACGCTGTTCAAAAATAACTTCATCTTCTATGGTGCTACACGGTACATAATATGCCTTATCAATAATAACACGTATCTACAAGACTAGTATGTTTTAACGTGGTCTCGCTAACATTAAATAAAACAATGATCTGAAAAACATATTTTAAATAATTTACAAGGGGATTGTAAAATTTTGATCAGGTCATATTCAGTCTTATATGAGCGCGTAAAACGTCTCGAATAGTCATAACACGAGGGTTACACAGCTGCTACTTGCCGGGGTGTCAATCTGCATACCTTGACAGTAACCCTGTTAAAACAATAACGCATGATTCTTGTGTGAATTGTCGAGATTTGCTTCATTTATGTTATAAAAAAACTACATTAAATAATGTCGGACTCAGTGTACTGGACCAAACAACTTGCAAGTAAACCTTATCTGATAAACAGTTTAAAGACTAAGTAATAAACAATAGGCTAAAACCTTGTACAGAGAAATATAACTAAACTGGGCTAGTTTACAAGTATAGAATGACTTAGAACTGCAAGAATATTTGGTTTTTGCTCACAAAACTACCTGTCATAGTAAAAAAGTGAGAGGACTCGACAAAATGTTTCAAATTGAATTTGTAAGAAAAAGTTTTATGAAATCGTTTTAATAGCAAAAACTAATACTATTTCTTTCGTCGGGAGAACGTGAACGAAGAAAGTACGGGAGGAATATGAGAAGAAAGGTTCGTGTGTCCCAAGTGACGACTTTTCGTTAGCGAGTCCATTTTGTTAGTTGGAAATTTAGTCTACCCGGAGATCAGGGAGTTTATTTTAAGAGAAAATTAGCTGTTTTAAGGACAGATATAGATCGCAGTTACGACTTTTTTTTCACGTATTTTTTGTTTGTTTAGTAAAGTAGGCGGATCTGTTTAGCCAGATCATTTTTTTTATTTATGTGAAAGAACACCTAGTTGTCCGGACCCTGAGCGTGTTAGAAAGGAAGAGAGTGAGAGTCACACTTCGCGGTGTCGTGACAGCCACACAACGCCTGAGGAGAGTGTAGTTTATCTCTTGTTCCTTTCCAACCTGCCCTACATTTCAAGTCTGACCAGCTACCACAGGGTGTGAAAGATACAAAGCAGCTCCGATGCGGTGTGCAAACTTTAGTGGCTCAAAACCTTTTTCAGTGGCAATTGAAACTAGAGTTTCAATGATATTCTTTACACAATATATACAAACATAAAGTGCCAAACAAGGATATATTTTATTAGAATATGCATTAGAATTTCAGTATTACTGACTGTTTTCTTCTTGTTTGCGGTTGTACAAATCCATGTCAAATCGAGTGACCGGCAACGGACTTCAATATGACCCGTGACCAAGAAAACGTTCCCTAAGTTGAATAAAACGAAAACTGTGATTGGCTGTTAAAGGGTTGAAGGGATCCAGTAGTTATTACCTCCCTTATGTATTTATTCATTTACGATTAGTGCAATGTGCTGTTTACGCTACCCTTACTATTGTTGACGCCGGCCCTTTTAAAGTCCATCCACTCCCGTTTCCTCCCTTTTTGTGCCTGTTCGTTTCTTTCAATAGACACCTTTCGTGATTACAAAAATAAACTACCTAAAAAAATAGTAATCTCATTGGAAACCAGATCGCCAAGCACAAACGTTAATAAAAGACAATAGTAGTGGACACCTACAGGTTTAGCAGTCAAGTTGGAAGAATACAAAGAAAAAGCCTTATTTCTTCTATGACTCTAGTAATGGTTACCATATGTATTACAATGGACGTCTTCCATGAATGAAATTCTTAAAAATTAAAAGATTTCATATAAATAGGAAACAAAGACAAAGACTTTATGAAAATGCCATGATGCCATTGTTATAAACCTCCTAAAGCAGTGAAGCCCAACGGTGGTGGACGCGTTCTCAAGTCGGCTAGCGTCACATAACATGGCGCTGTGCGTAAATGAATACATAAGGGAGGTAGCTATTGGGACCTTTAGCCATTGTTCTCTTATGGGTTACTTCCCTTATTCTTATTTACGACTACTTCGACATTTTTTTTCGTGAACAAATGCAGATCAAGGGCTGGAAACTAAGTCATCTCTCAAATCTTTAAGGTTGCAGTTAGTCCTTCTGACTTATGTTAGTCTGTAATGCGTACTTCTATTTCTACACATTTTTTTTTACTCTACTTCATCATTCTCCCTGTTGAAATCGCGCGCGCGCCACACACACACACACACACACACACACACACACACACACACACACACACACACACACAAACACACACACACACACACACACACACACAAACAAAGACATATTTATAAGAAATTTTCTCAAAGTACCTATTATCTTTGTAATTATCAGAATGGAAATATATACCTATAAAAGAGTTTCTGTCAATGAATATCTTTTGATGTATTTTTTGATTTACACACAGAGCGATGTGTTCTATGAAGCTACCCTTCTTTCGAACGCGTCCACCACCGGTCATAAGGGGCCTTAATTATAATTACACCGTCCACTACACTATTTAAATGTAAGGATAGTTTATCTTTTTCTAAAGTCGACGAATTCAGAGTTTGGTGTCACCCACCCCACTCAACAGTACTTATAGACGAGAAGAAAATACTTAAATAAAATCTTAAGAAACAATATTTAGTATCAGAAAATTATATAACTAACATAATGAATAACGTATTTTTATAGACATACATTGCCACTTTAAAATTATAATTCCCACATTCAGATAAAATTCTCTCGTTTCAGTCACTAATATACAAATACAGATAAAAGAAAAAAACCTGGACAGAAAAATATAGTTCTGAAAATCCAACAATCGTTCTGCCTTAAATCTAATTTACAGTTTAAATATTACGCAGTTAATCCTTTACATTCAGTCAAAATCGTAAAGACTGAAAATATTAAAAACGAAAATTAAAAGTGACTCACTTACCTCAGCAGATTTTCAAGTGAAAAGATTGAGCTCTTCTAAATGTTTGGAGAGGACTTCACGTTTGGTCGGGTTGTGAGACGCTTGCACCCACGCCCTCCCACGTAAATCTGCCCACCTTATCCACGGTTTTCTGTTCCCTTATTAACGAGAAAATCAGGTGTTTGACATTCGGACATTGCCGAACATGTACTATTGGCAATAAAACTGATATTTTCTGCCACAGTCTCAAAGATGACGATAATCATAGTAATCCCGCTGGTCCTGTTGGCTGTTGCAGCTGTTGAAGTGGACAAACGTGAGTCTTTGTATTCCATAGTCACAATGTCTTTGGCATTATTTCTCAGTTTGTAATGTTTGCTCAAAGCTGGCTTATACATTAATCCACTGTCAATCACCGTTTGAGTTAAAACTGTCAATTTTTACAACACCTTCTGGCCTCGAACCAGCTTCCTTGATAAGAAAAGGTTTTTATTATTTCTCTATGAGGAGACATTTTCTCTTTCCCAAGTTAAGAAAATCAATGTTTGTAAATCATTTTATGGCATCCTTTTTTCTGTACCATAGGCAACTCCATCACTGAGCTGCTGGACTGGATGAAGTCGAACCTGGTCTTCCACCACGGAGTGACGGAGAGGGTCCGTGAGACGACCTGCCGCGCCGGAACTGGTGACCTCATATTCCTGTGCCCCTCAGTGTGCTCATTGTGAGTAAATTATCTTAGGACATTAAGAGAATGTGGACTGAAAAAAATGAAGCTCAATGCTTAGTTTCACATCAAACAGATTACATGATCTTTGTTTAGTCTTTACTTTCAGTCCTTTCTTCAAAATAAATGACTGAGTATCGCTTATGTCCTTTTTCACCAATGTAATTTTACATATAGAAATGAGCTATGAACTAAATCAAGCGAGCGTGGACAAATAAATATTTCCGGTCCATCTGGCGCATGGACTATTGTTGTGCAGCACTTGTTTCCACCCGTCCTGATTTCTTCGCTGGTATATCACAAGTTCGCCTTTCTCCACTTGACTGAAATTACGGTTTGAACTATGAAATCAAATGTGTTTTCACATTCCCTAGCTCCCTTATAATGAATTTATGTACAACAATATATATATATATAGGGTAAAAATACTAAATACATCGCTGAATCTCGCTAAATCATTCAGAACTAGCTTTTTTAACGGCACTTCTTCTAAACCCCGATGCAAGACAGTTACAAGAAATGCCACAACTTGTAAAACCATGAACTTTCGTTAAAAATATTTTGACACATCACTGAGAAAATGATGCTTACAACTACTTTTGAAATCGCTCAGGGAGACGTTTCCACCTTTAAAGAATAAATACATGTGACCACGATCTGCAAAAAACGCAAACCGTTCAAGTTGGTCTCTAAGAACAGCTGATCTTTTCAAGGATGCTTTTCTTTTAAGACATAGTTTTATATGTAAAAAGCAGTCGATGATAATATTCAAAGCATTTAGGGGCGTAGTGTATTAGCGTTTACAGCCTTAGTGTCGTTTCATTTTATAATCACTGTACGAGTTTTGGTGTTAGTTTATGTGAACACACCATTATAAAATATATTTAACAATATACCAGCATAGACTGGTACATGATGTACTATTAGGTACATGGTGTAGCATTTTCCCCTTTCGTTGCACTCTATTAGTATAAGTAGCTCGCTTTCTAACGATCACAGAACCCGTTCTTATCAGTGTCCTTATACTGCTAAAAGTCGGCTGAAAGTATGGCAGTCGGTTTTAGGTTTCTAGGTCTCTATTTTTTATGTTATAGTTTTTTTCTTTTGTCGGCAAACAGCTATGAGGTCGGCAGATAACCTTTTCGTTCACGTCTTGCACTGAGTCGAGAACAACGGCGTCTCTGCACTCGCTGAGGCTGTGGCTATGGATGGGAGTTTAAACAAGTTTTTGTACCTTCGCTAAATAATTATGGCTCCTGGGGTCTTACACAGTTTTCTAACAACCTCGTTTATTTCTAAGCAAGCATAATGCAGGAATGTTCACAGTGCAAAAGGCGTACGTCTCAGTATTGTATTCGAGATTCCAATGGGGCTTTCACTGTCCAGATTCCCACCATTCCAACAGTTCATAAAATTTCTGTATCCGCTTAACGCACGACTTATTTTACAAGAAATTAATGTTTGTTGATTAATCATCTAATTCCACGGAAACGTTTTTTCTTCTTTACAGTAAGATACGTAGAAAACAGTAAGCACAAATCCGTGCATATTACTTTCAGAACTTTGATCTGCTGCAACTTCCAAAGTTGTCGGACCTTACCACATCTTGGTAAAGTACTTTGAGAGAACAATCACCACTGCTGCTGCTTATAACCACTTTGTTTCTTCGAATTCTTCTTCGAAAAAGGCTGCACAGTCACTGTTCTTTGAAACTTTGATATGTGTTAATTTTCGTGAATTTACTATTCCGATTAGATTAAACGTTTCTTGACAAAAGAGAAAGGCTGTTTTAATTTCTATTTTTTAGTTGTCGGCATCAGTAAACAGACATGATCTAATGGGCTGCTGGTTTGTCGATTAAAAACTATAGGCAACGCTATTTAAAATGATTCTTTTTGTGTAAGCGTTTTACATCTCTCTGTCCGTTTCAGTTAGTTGCCTAATTGATTTATATGTGTATATATATATATATATCCTTGTGATTTGCTTAGCGAATGGTACAAAATATTTGTGTTATCTGTCTGACAATGTAGGCGGTTACTGTGCCAGATGTCAGATTTTTTTTAGTAAAGGGGTATTTAGAATTGATGTACCAAACAGATATTGGGACCATGGTATGCTGATCTTATTTTTCTTGACGTCTGAAAACCTCATCCTTCTGCCTACCCTTATACCTAAACTCTCCTGCAGAATTAGTAAAAGTAATTTTAAATGCTTCATTAACCAAGTTATAATAGGTTCTCATTTTAAAAACAACAGTTAGCTCTAATTTGTGGGGGATTAATGTCTTATTAATGTCTAATTAGTGTAGGTGAAAATAACTGATCTTTAGATTCTACTTTAGTTACTGCTCTCTCTGTGTGTGTGTGTGTGTGTGTGTGTGTGTGTGTGTGTGTGTGTGTGTGTGTGTGTGTGAGAGAGAGAGAGATGGGGGGTTATAAAGTCTTTCTTTCAGAGTTTCTGTATCAGGTTTATATGTGCCAGAAACATCTTACATCTATTAGAAAAATTGCTAGAACTTACATAAATAAGCAGAAATTTAGAGCAAATTCAAACAAAAAATCTTAGCAAAACTAAACGTGCTAAGAGAATAAATCACAAAATTAAAGTTTAGTGTAAGCAGAAAAAACTTTCTATCTCACTCTATCAGGAAAAAGCCCCTTTTTGTAAATGCAACACAAATTAGTAATATCAAACAGCATTTCCAAAATTCCAAAATAATGTGACGACTGCCGTACGAACTGAATTAAGAGTGCTACTAGCGTGGAGCTCATTAAACTGGTGCGAGACTGTAACAAGAACAGAATTAAAACTAATGACAGAACGTTTATATTTAACATCATGAGAATAGGGAACCGACGAATAGCATGAAGATGGAGGTTAACAGTTTAGGTTTAAAATCGCTTGCCAGGTCTGTTAGACAATGACAACGACAATGACCAACTTTATTTGCCCCAGTGGGCAATTTGGGACAAACAAAGTTGGTCATTGTTATCAGTTATTACTGATTAGTGTAAAACCAACATTTGTAGCAGATATAGATACTTGTTCCTGTCAGATTGAGGTTTACAGGATATAAAATGTTTCTCAATTTCTACAGCAAACGTTAAGATCCCTCGGTGTCTGGATTCTTATTTGCTTACACCTATAAAAAATTTTTTTCAATGTATAGACACCTTCTTGGATAAATAGCAGTATATATCTCAAGGAACGCAGATGAATACATCTGCGTTTTATCAGAATATGACCGTAAAACTGAGCCAGATAGATTTTGCATTAAGGTCAAAAGTAAACAGTTAGGAACCAAGAGCTTGAGTAACAAAATAAGCAAGTGAAGCTGGTTGAAACATTCGCAAGTACTATTTAAGCTTTACTTGCAACGTTGGGTTTAATCAACACCAGCATCTTACACAATAAGAACCAAGAAACTTGAGGAGTGTCATAAGGTCAAAATGCAGCCGGAATAAACACAAAGCCTTTCACAAACGCTGTTCTGTCCATCACGCTCTCATCTTAAAGAAAAGCCTTCCCTCGAGCCACCGAGTCCAGCTTACTTTCAAGCCTGATCTTCTTTGCAAATACACACCCGTAATTTTTACTCTAGGTAGAAGCAAATGAACGTTTACTGCTGATAAGCCAGAAAATGTTCTCTGGGAAAATACGTGTAAGTTTTCGTTTCAAATACAATCATAATCAATATTAGTATAACGACATCCTTTTATCCGGATGATAGGCAATGCCATCACTGACTTGCTCAACAAGCTGAGGCATGCGCTGGCGTCGCATGCTACGCTGACGGAGAGTGTCTGTGAGACTACCTGTCACGCCATCGCTGGCCTCGTCAGCTTCTTGTGCGGCGAAGCCTGCACGTTGTAAGTAGATGATATCTTACTACATCAGTCAAATATGTGCTGGATAAGACTGAAGGTTTAGTTTCGTATCTTTAGTTCTCACAATGCTTCGACGGTGTCATACAGGTATCACGCTGACATGGTTAGCGAATCAATGAGGTTTTTTTTTTGTGATAACAAACAATAATCGAAACTTCGTATTGAGTTTTATTTTAGATTCTTAAGGTAAAATTTGACCACAGTATCTAGTCGCTCCTGGGTTGAATAATATTGTTAACGTGTAGATGTGTTTTAACTAAATTTTATAGTCGTTGAGAAAAATCAAGTAAAGAAACATTTTCTATATTTATAGTTAGGCAAAGATTAGGTAACAGGTTGTGATGAATTTATGCGCTTTAGCAGGACTCTTTAGTTTTTTTAAAAAATTTTTTATGAATAATTGCATTTTGTTTAAGTATGAAATGATACATTTTAATTAATAACTTATTTTTCACTAAGAAGTTCTCATATAAGTTTTTTTATTTTGCAGGCTGGTCAAGGAGATCAGCGGCTGAAGAAAAACTCCTCTCCGCTTTTTGAAAGCTCTGCTGCTAATACAAAAAACAATGGAGTGAAATAAATATTTAAAAAAAACGACGCGAGTAGTGTTCATTTGAAAGTTGCTCTGAACTTTTATTTTCAAATGCTAATCGTGCTGTGCACAAAAGTGCTTGTCTTACATGAAAGTGAACATCTGAAGTGGAATGTGCTTCAAGTATAACAGACATGAACATCTGAATTCGCATGTAACACACGCGAAACATAAAACATAATTGCTGAACTCAGTGTTCATAAACAACAAAGCTTCTCTACATTTGAAACCACCAAAGAAACGTAGTTTAAAAGCTCTGGAAAATCCGAGGCATGTGTTTTGTTTTTGTTAGTTATTAAGTTGGATAGAAATGTGTTCTTAGTTGCCCCTGTGAAAGAGGTAGGGTAACAACGCTCGAAAGTCACAACTTTTTTCTGTTTGTGGAGGTTAGTAAGAAGCAATTTTGACTGGGACGGCCACTGGTGGCAAAGCCGTCCGCAAGTGGGGTAGCGTCAAACAACACATTGTACTAGGTGTAAATGAATGAATACATAAGGGAGAAAAATAATGTAACCTTTAGGACAAGCTCCGCCATGGACTACGTCCCTTTAACTGCCGAAAAATTTAACCAAGCGAGAATTTTCTTTCATTGGAAGTCGTCAGCCTTTTACTTGTTCACGCGCCATATTGAAGTAGCTTTCTGTTTACTCGCTTTGACATGGATTTGTACTTCAACAACCGAAAATGAGAAGAAAATAGTGAGTAACATTTAAAGTCTAATGTTTATTCGGCAGAACTTTGATATAGAGTAACTCGCTACGTCATAGGCCGGTCTATGCTAATTTGTCAGAGGTTTGAGGTTAGGGTTAGTGATAGGGCTTGGGGTAGGGTTAGGGTTTGGGGAAGGGTTAGGGTTAGGGTTAGTTTATTAGGAATATTTGGGCAATCGAGTGGAGCGAGAGGATGCGGAGTTTCCTCAAAACGTGCAGTATTTGCTGGGCCTTTTTGTACACTTGGTGTGCTTAATTGCTAAGGAGAGTCTTCTGTATATCACTGTACAGAGGTACTTAAAACTGGTAGCCTTCTGAACTAGCTGTGATTTGAACTGGTGGGGAGAGAAGGGTGGTGTTATCTATCTGTCATGTGCTCTCCCAGACAAGGATCGTGGACTAAGAAGGGGAGAACTCTGCATACAGTTTCACTGCGGATGATTCCATAACGATGTGAAATATAATTATGAACATATATGCAGTGTATGCTTCAATGCGCACTCACAGGTGGACCACCGAGTATTTCAGAACACAAGCACACTTGGCAGGAAGCAGAATAGGTAGGACAGTTTAACTTCTCCAACACTGCGTTCTATTGACCCTGCTCCCGGCACAAGATCCCTTTATCAGCCCATTTTTTAAAGGAAGCTACAGCTGTATATCGGCTAGGCTTGATGTGTGGATGTGAAATCACAATTTATCCTAGGACAGTACGTTATCGCCACAATAAAACCCACCAAAAGACTACACCAAAAGATGACGGAGCAGCCGGTCGTTCTATTCATGAAGGTAGTAGACCTGAATGTTTAGCTATGAATAAGTACACAGAGCATCACACACACACACACACACACACACACACAGAGAGATCTGTGAGTGTGCACTACCATCCCAACACATATATATATATATATATATATGTCAGATCAAACCGTCAAATCAGCAGATATTAGTGTCATAATAAGTACACAGAGCATTCTGTACTTTATCAAACTATCCAAGTTACGTGTCGTATGGCAAAACCCGGTTATTTTTGTGCGCCATAGACCTACACTCCACGTATAGCTGTGTTCCTATCCACCGGAATGATTAAAAGGCTGTAGGACTAGTGTGAACATTTGTCTCTACGATACTCGGCTACCATTCGGTTCTAAATGCGGGGTTAGTCATTTTAGTGCTTTGTCAACCGCTATCAGACATATAACGAACAGAAACGGCTACCCAGAGGTCATTTGCTACATTGACGACCTTTTTTCTAGCATTCGAATAGTAGTTGCGCTGTAATGAAGCTCTGCATGTTTTATACACCCTATTCGTCGTCTGGGGTTCTATATTCGTTGGAAAAATGCAGTCTGTCCTTCCCAGCATCTAAGTTTTTTAGGCATAGATATAGACATGCGGCAGTGTACTTTATCTCCGAGAGAACGAAAGCTGTGCGATTTATAAAATAATTTGCTGACATTCATACGAACATCCAGATGACAGTTGCAAAGTCAGGTTTGTCAAGTCTTGCGAGGAGGGGACTTTTTCCTTCGGCGAATTCTTGACAGCATTGTGCGTGTGAAACACGATAGACACAAAGTTAAACTGGGCATCAATTTGAAAAAGATATTTACCCTGGTGGCTATCTTTTCTTTATACTTTTAATGGAATTGTGTATTCATGACGTAACGTGCAGTGACAACCATGTGCAATACAGTCTGAAGGATGTTTTGTGAATACGGCTGGTACTATAGGGTCATAGTATATTTTTGACGTCTACAAACCTCATCTTCTAGCCTACCCTAAGGCTAAAGTAAGTATACTAATGCAACAATAGTTATTTGTAAACATATCTTTGAGTGCCTGTCTCAGCCTTCGAATAAGGTGTTTGTCATGAACCAGCAGGGTTCAAGGCCAGAACAACACGGCCGAAGCCAGGGTAGCTTAATTATAGGGGACAGCGGTCAGTCAAAGGACGATCCATTCAGTCCGATTTTACGTCTTGACAGGCCGCAGTGATAGATGTAGTCGATTTAGGTCCTTTGGACAGTGGGGTAGGTTTTGGAAGTTTGGAGAATAGCGCGGGTGGTTTTTAGTTTTGTTAGTAAATTTGCGATAGCGTCAGGGCTGGGAAGAGTTGGTTTAGATGGGTCACGTCGGTCAGTAGTATATAGTTTAGGGTAGGTGTGTACTCGTGGCCTTTCCCCCTCGATCGAGGAGGGACTACCGTCTCTGAACGCCATCAGCTGCGACCAGTCAGACTGCAGAAGGGGGGCCGGTTCAACGAACGTGCAGCGCTACTGACTGGCCATTTGCAGGCTGTGGCACCAAGGTGTTCAACAAGGATCGCCGTCTTCGCAGACGAGAGGAAGGGTACGCAGCGTTGGGGTACCGGCAACTGCTACATTGCCGCCCGTTGCCTGGGGCAACCCCTGGAGGAATTGGCCGACAGGATACATCGTCTGTGTGCCTGGGATTCTTCGTCGTCTGGTGCCGGTGCTGGACACCTAACAGCTTCATAGCCGCTGTTGTTCGTTACCTGGGGCAACCGGGAAGCAGCAGTGCCAGCGGACCAGGGACAGTGTGCCTATCCTTGCCACCATCGTTGTTGCCTGGGGCAACACGGCATCAGTGAACCATCGCCAGTGTGGATAGTAGTGTGGTAGAGCCAGCCTACAGTCGTCCACGACGAGGCGGTGAGGAAGCAGGCCGTCGGAGAGGCACGGCCATAATTCCAGCGGTGTGCACACGTGAATGTGCACACGTCTAGAGGACTCAGGGTAAATCGTTTGCCCCGACACGGAACCTTAGTCTGAGGGAAGTTGTTTTATGCACAACTTTTATAGTCCCTCAATTATTGGCAAGGCTGCCATTCTATTTTGTTTGCAGTTATAATTTGCCGGCCTGACGACAGGTCGTTTCATTTATCAAGTATAGATAGACCTGATCATTCATTTTATATTTGAATCTTGTGTTTTGTTAATAATAATTTGTTTGTGCCGTACAACGGTGTTGTCAGTGTGTTGGCACGCATGAGCGGAGACAGTGGTCTGTGTTTGCTTGTGCGTGGACGTGCGAACTGCGAGTGAGAGGGTGGAGCAGGGTGAAAGTCGGAGTAAGGCGAGCCACAGCTAGTGTCTCCTTTCCCCTCGGGCGTTTAGTCCGGCCTTCTCCCCTCAGTTTCGTCACAGTGTTTCTGATTTTAGGTACAGTAACGTGCTCTGCTATGTAACATGTCCTCGCCTAGCTTGAATTCACGTCTTTCAGCTAATGGTTTAGGAAAAAAATCAATCATTGCATACTACTTTAGTTAAAAGCCATCGAATATAGCAACATGTAATACTTTTGAGTTTCTTTACCGAAAGTGGAATGTTAAGAAATCCAGTATTAGAATATTAAAAGGTTTTGGCTGTTTTTTAAAAAATCCTGTACATCCTGTTTCAAAAGGAAAGAAAATATAAAAAGGATCTATTTATTTATTTATTATTTACTACGTTATTATTCGCTCAATTATCTGTAATAATAATTTATCTGTTAAGTCTTGTGCTTTGAAGCTCGAATGCAACCAAAAAGAGTTTGAGCTCCATCTTCAACTCGCGTCCTAGACAGGATGAACCACTTACAGTGCAATGCCACTACGACGGTAGTCGAATGGAAACTTTTCAGTTGATTACGGTGAGATATTTCATATTTTTAAATACATAGCAGGAATTATGTGCTTTTTACAAGGCTAACAATGAACTACGACCAGAGTATTAGTTAATCGTGGCTCCTGAAGAGGACAAGTTTCCAGAGAATAGTTTCCTCTGCATTTCTAGCTCTTACTCGTCGAGCGTGCTGTCTAGTCTACCTCGCGCTTTTTTCTTCCATCTACTACACACCTGCACTTAGCCGACTTTGGTATTCACCCTGCTTTTTCCAGAAATGTGTTCTCTTTGGTGAGTCATCCAGCTCCGTATGGGATGGCTTCTCACTCTAATTATGTGTCCATATCTCATTATTGATCGGTAGGTTCTTATATTATTTGTCCTTTTCGGAGGTTGATCCGAGAGATTAGCGGGGGAAAAAGAATTCATCTCAGCAAGGATGACTTTTTTTCAACTATTTCTATAAGTATTTCTCTATTGCTGACACAATACACAATGCAGGGAAATAAATATTTTAAACAGACGTGAGTAGTGTTCACTTATAAGTTGTTCTTTAATTTTATTTTGGGTAGAAAAGCAAGGTTCTTTGTCTTCTATTTGATTTTTATTAAATAGAAAATCAGCACCAGGGTCAGTGTAGACTCTGATGTGATTGTGCAGGTGTCCTTAGTTCTGACGTTTAACTGAATAACGACATCTGAGTGAAGCGATTTGCGATGGTGGTTTTCTCGACCTCCGAACACTAATGTCACAATTTAATGACAATTTATATCACTAGCTTAAAAACATGCAGTATATTTTTTTACATTACTACGGCTCACAAAAGCGACATAGTAAATCGATGACTCTAATACAATCATTAGCAATTAAAACTTTCTTCAAATAGGTTCGCCACACCAAGATTCTTGCTAGCTCGTTTGCTGAAAAGAGAAAATGATTTCCTCTCATGGTGATTACATAGTAAAATATGCTACATAAGACATTTGCACCCATACTTTCTAGACTAAATTTTACTGAACCAACACAACGCGTTCTACTGTTATAGTCTGTTTACCTAAATTTGTCCCCAGTTTCGTTTATTAGAACTTAGTCTTCCCATTTTGTAAAATATTTAATGTTATTAAAATTTGAAAGATAAACTAGTCTGTAAAGTATTAAAAATTTCTACAAACCTACTAAAATTAAAGCAGAGCGAGGAATATACACTGATGTTATCTCTCTCACTTCTTTTAAACTTCAACTACTCGTACTTTTTCCCTCTTCGTGAAGGTTCATTAGATACGTCCCTACCTTAAAAAAAAAAATCAAAAGGGCGAAAAATAAGTTTTCCAAAAATAAGTTCAGTTATTACTGAGAGCTAACGGTCACGTGGTAACAGATAAAAAGCAAAATAAAAGCCAAAACTCGGTGTCTTAACTCCTGCAGGTGTACGACATCCTTCGTCTACTGTAACAGTCAAGGTAAGCGACGAAAAACGCAAAAACGATTTATCTTATCTGGTTATTTGTTGCTTTGTACTTCATAGATGGAACTTCTTACAATAATCATTGTCTCAAAGACTACCATTAAACGCATGAAACCAATCACATAGAAGTCACATTGCCATTGTTGGCAGTCTTCAGAAGCAAATGATTCAGCAAGTCTTCGGTTAAAGAATAACTGCACAAGGCAGTAAATGTTTTCATAACTAAATAATAAGGAAAAAAGAAAAGTCTAGAATCCAACTTTGTGGGTCGTCAGGAATAGCGTCACGTTAAACTTCTTAAACTTCTTTTTTGACAATAGGGACAGAAATGTACAGAGATATGCCTACTCAACATCGTCATAGCACAGTTGAAAGTTATTCTTTCTTGGGGATCATTCTGTAAGCCACACAAAACACATGTCATTTTCTCATATTAATCAGAATACTTTAAAACGATAGACATATTTAGACGTACTATAAAGGGACTCTTTGGGTGTCACTAAATAATATTAAGTACAGCCTCTAGGATCTTTAGGAATGTCCAGAGATTTTCATATTTCGCTCTTCAATATCAGTGGCCTTGTAATTACGACCCATGTGTGAAAGCTGTTGTTTCAGTTTCTAATACTTTTACCTTCTTCGCTCTCTCATCGTGCTAAAGACACCCACATACGGCACTATCTTTGTGACCCGTTAGTAGCTTAGCTTAATTGAAATTCATGCTTGTTAAATTTGTTAAATGCCACCACCATTGTGATGGGAATTTCGACTGCCATCGTTCGTTTTATGAGGGAGGTTGGAGGGGAGTCATAGATTTATCCAGCCTCAGGCCCTGACAGATCTCCATCAAGAGACCCTGATTCACAGTCAAGCACATGGAGGTTATGCCTCATCCACCAAGTTTTTAAAAGTCAAAAACGAAAAGAGTTGCGAAGATGTCTACAGCTAATGAACTCATGTTCTCTGTAGCTTCAGGCTTAAATGATGAAAGTGTACACCGTGGTACTGCTGGCCCTTCTGTCTGTGGCCTCTGCTGCTCCTCAGGTGGACAAGCGTATTCTCTTGGGTTAGTCTTGACGACTAGAATCTGACTGACACTTCATTCCTAACAATTTTTACATACACTTTCTGACCACTGTTTTTTCTCACTGTCTCTTTTACGTGTGTGTGTGGGTTTGCTCACGTACAGGGACGAAAGTTTTTGATGCTGCACATAGATTTGTTTAGATAGTACACGTTATTAAAACAAATTATCTGTACTTTTTTATTATAAAAAACTGTTCATAAGATATTTGAAGCAATAATTATTTATTTGGCAAACCGTTTCATTATTCGATATCCGGACATTTCTTTCGTTCCACGATCAACACAAAAGTGTTGTTGGTAATCATGTATCAAAGTACCCGTGTCTGTGAATGATAGATACCTTTGCTGAGTTGCTGAACACGTTGAGGTCGGCGCTGGTGTCCGTGGGTAGCTTGTCTGAGAGTGTCTGTGAGAGCACCTGTCACACCATTGTTAGCACCACGACATCCGTGTGCAGTGGTTTGTGCCACATGTGAGTACACTCTAAGAGTATTTTGTGCTGAAGCAAAGTAAGTTCCTGATGGAACTGGAAGTTTGATTTCAATTTTTTTTCTAAAGGACAGTAATGGTTGTTTAACGCTTGTGTACCAAGAAGTGAACCTCAGATAGTACTTAGCAGCGTTTGCTGTTTGTTAGTTTGTTAATAGCATTTCATGGAAATGTCTATCATCACCATATGTTGGGCGAATTTTTGTATTTGAAATATATAATCACACTTCATACCGGTGCTAAGTGATAATGTACTGAGGGTTTATTCCCCTAAAGCAAAAATAATATGTACAATTTACAGCGAAAGGGAGAAATTTAACTATAGGAACAGTTTTAAGGAATCTCAAGGTTCATGTTTAGGTAATATCTTCTGTATTTATTGAAATAATTACAGCCATTATACACATTACTAAGTTTAGTGTCATATTGCACTCGATTATCTTGTTAAATTTTCTCATATTCATCTGTCTTTTGTAGACTGATGTCTGAGAAGAGATGAAACAAGAACTGGTGTTTTCGAGACTATTCTTTTTCATCTTGACACTAAAATGAAACAATGATGAGAAATAAATATATTTGTTAAAAGAAGTGTTGAGACTGTATTTCTAATAATAATAAACGTAATTTATATCAGCCTTTACTCCTCCATCAAATGTTAACTCAAAGCGTTTGACAAAAATAGAAACAGACAAAATAATAATTATGTTATCAAAACAAAAGAGTTCATTGTGTTCACGATTAGTGTAGCTTCTCATGCTGAGAAGAAGGAGAATTCCATCAGCATAGATGAAGTTACTTTAGCTCAGTAGCACTACCATATTATCCCTACTTAACATTATTTTTTTTTCTGACAGTCTTTTGACTTGCATCTGTGATTTGTAGTTGTAATAGTCTCAGTGGAAATAGTATTGCTGGGGACATCAGTGGCAGCAACAACTGCTACATAATTTGTTCTGTGACGCGTGATGTTGATTTATACATTTTAAAGCTCATTTTATTTTAAAGTTTCAGCAGTATGCAGTACTATTTTTTATACACAATTTTTCTGTGAGTGACTTTTCTATTTTGGTTATTTTCGTGAATTGACATGAGTACGTGTTATGGACACACAACGATGCACACAAGTAAACACTGTGTCCACACGAGCTCTTTCACTTTACAAAACACAAGACTTGTCCACGGGCTTCTCGTTCTATTTGATATGATTTAGTTTCTCCTTTTCTTTTGTTGTTGTCGCGAACGCGATCCGTATCAATCACAAAACAAAATAGTGCCCAAAATAAGGGTGCCAAAATACCAATGACTAAACACAAAGCAACTTTTCAATTATTACCCTTATACGAATACATGCATGAATTTGTCCATCCAAACTGGTCCAATATAACACGACTTATCCAACACGAGATTCGCAATCAAACAACCTTTCTGAAAAAAATTAGCGTTTGCTTTGAATGATAATAATACTGACTGTTCTAAGGCAACTCGTAGCCACAGTTTCAAGGGTAACTAAGTCCGAGGATAGTTCAGTGTCAACCCACGTTCAATGAAAGTGCAAACTGTCCAGGGTATTTTCTCTTGGCACAAAACACAACACTAAAATTGGCACTACACTAGGTACTGCAATACGATGAATCCGTGACGATTATGAAAGGCCCTTCCATCACGTAGTCCTAAAAGGGTCGACGTGGTTCCCGCGGACTCTGCTCTGCTGATGTACCTCACGGAGCAAATACGAGGTTCCTGGTTCCTGCTGGACTGGTAACCTTGTGTCTCGAGTGTCCAGCTCACCACACGGACCGTTTCGGCGGACCCATAGCCAACTCCAGGGAAGATTCGACTTCATATCGCCTCAGTTCCCACACTTAATTTCTGCAACCTCGTCTTGCAGTTAATACTAACATACAAAATTCTTAACTTGCTGAAAACAAGTTTTTTCCGACAATAAATTCGACTTGACAGGAATCGATAATCAAAAATATAAATACTTCTAACTTCTTTTTACAGAGCCATTTTGTAGCATATCTTGTCCTAGCAAGGAAGTACACTATTCCCGGTCTCTTTCGCAAAGAATAGCTCTATAGCGTCTTTTCACCTCGACGGTTTATTTGGGAATGCTAACACTGAGTTCACAACGAATACTCCCCCACTCCCGTGAACACTTTGTTCACTCATACTCTCTTCCATGACGGATACTCACTCCCACACATCCATACCAATAAACGGCCAAGGGCGACAGCACGTGGTTACTACAACACAGTCAGGGGGGACAAACATCGTTCCTTACAGTACGTGAGTTCTTGTATCAAATTGAAAACTCTGACATGAAACATTCTTTGATTGCCATGTCATACTTTGGGGTAATATTCGTTTACACTTTACAGTTTGGAAATACTCCCCTACTAATGATAAGTGAACTAAGTGATAGAGCAGTAGGTCTTCGGTTCGAGACTTGCTTGGGCCCTGAGTCTTGGCCCCTCCCCTTCCCGCTTTACTTAGTTCATTGTCCAGTTTCTGTTAAATGTAGTGTATCAATCCTTGATTACACTTACGTACACAAATGAATAAACCTCTATTAAACACCCCCCCCCACACACACACACACAGGCACACGCAAACACTGACACGGTCAGATCCACTAGATTAATCACTCGTTGCATTATTTTAAATATCGATAGTAACCTGAAGCGAAAAGAAAATATGAGGGTGTTTATTTGTATTTTATTATTTTTTAATTATCCTAACATTTTAATTTAAACAATAAAAGAAATAAGCATACCAAACATCACAAATTCTTCAAGATAACGTGATCCAATCTAGAGCAGCGAGTGTACATGTGATTATCTAGGATACACAAATTTAGCTCCAGATTTTCCCCTGTCGTATCTATCTGTTTTTAGTAATGTTAACGTAGCATACTGAAATGTTTCTTACAAAATGTCAGTCAGACCCCTAATCTATGCACCACAGTCCCACAGCAAAACCAAAGATAAGACAGGACTCCCCGTCTCCGAGTGTCTGCAATTTTGACAAAATCCTGTTTCTACAACACAGGTAAAGAGAAATAATTAAAGACATATGATATATTTTATCGCAATAATGGTAAAGAAACGGATGAAGTGTTTTTGCTGTATTGTGTTGTTCATTTCTAAAATATTTGTGCTTGCAGCTAAAGCATCATCCTTGACATGGAAAGACAATTGAAGAAGCAAATTAAACATACCTTCTCTTGTATTTTACATTATGAGTTTTTTCCTCCCTATTTTAGACTTGAAAATGAGGGTGTACATTATACCTCTCCTGATCCTTGTAGCTGTGACTGATGCAAATAAAATCAACAAATGGGTTTTCTTTGGTGAGATTTTTATGCTGGCGAAACATAACTTTGTTAAAAGCTTGAACACTACAGTTACCATTTCTTTCTCCCCGGTTATCTATTATTCAACAAGTGTAGGAAGATAAATTCTGTCTCTGGTATACTAATACTAATAATTGTTCAATAATTATACTAATCCAAGGTTTCTCTTTTTTAAAATACAGTTGAAGAGTTCTTACAAACAACCTATAGTTAAAGACTGCGCCTATTGCGCCCATTCCTAAGAGAGTTCTAATAAAGATGTCTAAATAATGATCAAAGAGGGATCAAGGAAATACTACAGAAATCCGGAAATCGGTTCCAGGGTGTTAGAAACGCTGTAACTAGAATTTAATTTCGTGTAATAATGTACTAATATATGTTGCGTAAAATTACACCTTGTTTAAAAGAAGGTGGGATGCATGAATAGCTGGAATTCTAACTCTTGACGGAATTCCTAGCTTGCCATCGTGCTGGAACTTTCTAAAGACCTCTGTAAGTATTTATGAAACAAGTTTCTCAGTTTGAAAAACGAGAACAAAAATATTATCTTTAAGTATTGTTAAATATTGTGAATATTATAATAATTGTCTTAAGCCTTTCTTTCGCAAGTCTGAACTGTAAAGTCATTAAATGGTGTTGTTTTTAGATGTAAGGTCTTAAAGTTACTGGACATCCTTTATAGTCAGAAGAGATAATTTGTATCTCATCTACCCTCGCCTTTACCATCTTTTGGCTCGTTTTTCAACTGGAATTTTATGGAAACGTCTTTCATCTCACGTTGTACACAAACAATCAAGGATGACTGTTAGGGCTAAGGAATATGTATAAAGCAATTGATTGTATAAAGCAATACTTTCTATTCTTAGGCTCTGTTCAAAAGCTGCAAATAACTTCTAAAAAGCTTGTGATTTATACTGAAATTTATGCTTATGCGAACGCCATGAGATGGTGCGTGTGTGAGAGAGATACGAGTGTAACGCAAAACAAATGTTTCTAATGAGGTGGCGCTGAAGTAGACAGTTGCTGAAATATTCTGCAAGGGATGAATTACTCCTCTCAGCTACACTGTACTGTGACACATTATCGCCACTGTGAGAACATGTCTAATTACAATTCATACTTTTGGCTATCAGACATCTCCATAAACTAAAATGATCTATGGGCTTACACACTGGTGTAAGCATGCCTTATTTGTACCATGACTGTTTTTATCAAATCAGATAATTACTAACAAGCGTTAAAGGTTGTTTAACATTTTATTTACTTGCTGTCCACTTCACGCAGCAGACAAAATCGGTCTGACACGCCGGCTAATCGTCACAGTTCTGTTAAAATTAACTAAAGGTAGAATAACGAAAAAAGTGTCTGTGTTAGGATCTGGATCAGATGGCGTCCTTTCCATTATATTTTATTCTTTCTTTCTAATATATACCTGCTAAATATATCATTGTGTTTTTCATGTTATTATTTTTCTTTTGCTTCATACAACAATGCTTAGTTCTCTTATCAATTATTAAGATAAATCTTCTTTAGGTGGCAGTGACATTAAGATAAAATGCACCACGCACTTACAGACATATATATATATATATAGAGAGAGAGAGAGAGAGAAAGAAAGAAAGGGGGATAAAGAAATAGATCACGCAATTGTTTCCGTTCGTTCTATTTTTTGAACTCGAACATCACCTTTGTATCCCATCTAGTGTTTCAAATATTTTTGTACCATCGTGTGACTAGAACTCGTCGTCATCGCATAGCACTAAAAATTGTCTCAATCATAAAGCAGTTTTCTTAACAAAACACTGACATGTTATTTAAATTCATTAGCAGCCGACGTAAAACACACCTTTCCCTTTAACTTGCTCTGCAAATAGAGGAATAGGTAAAAAGCTATCCCTGAATCACCGAGAAACCGTTTATTTTTCAGTATGATTCTTCTAAATCTTTAGTCAGGCCAGTTACAAGATGTATAACACCTTGTGAAGCGATGAACTTTCATTAAAATAGTTGTCACTTTCACAATTATGTTTATAACTAACTGTGAAACTTCCGAAACGATGGTAAGTCGTCGTGCATAGAATTACGTGCTCACCCTTTCACGTTGACAATGCAAGTCTTTCCTTGTTCACCTCGGCGTCAAACATGTACGATTTCCCGAGAGATACTAGTACCGAAAAAAGCCGAAGCAGACCATCTTGCGCCTTGTTGCGAGCTTCCTTCACGTAAATCATCTTGCCGTTGCCTGTGGTGTTAACCATGACTTTCAGCGCCTGTCAGTGCTGTACTCCCTTCAGTATGCATTTACACTTAGTACTTGACGTACTCGGAATCCATCCTTTCAACGATAACGCCAGAATCCGCATCAGGATCGCAACAGCGACAGCAGCAAAGGCCAAGGTGAACAGGATCTGGTTCAACAGGTGACCGGACACTTAATCCCCGACACTTAATCCCCAAATCGCAACACAACGCTCAAAACTGCTATTTTGTGAAATTGAAATATTATAACCGTAAGAGAATGGCCATGAGAATTAGCAACATTGTACAGCGATATGAGGCAATGGATCGTCTTCTGTATCTTCGATCATTAGCTTACCTGTCATATTGATTAACGACACTTTTCATATCTTAATGTTGAAAAACATTGACTTTAATAGCTTACATGAACTTTAACTAATGTTATAGATGTTGAAATTAATTATTATTTTAATTGTCAAACATATTTACATGAAAATAATTATTTGAATTTGAATTAAATTTTTCATTCACTTCATAATTTTTGAGTTGAAATTTCCTTTTGAGGATTACGTGTCTGGGGATTAAGTGTCTGGGGATTAAGTGTCGGGGATTAAGTGTCTGGGGATTAAGTGTCCGGGGATTAAGTGTCTGGGATTCGGTTCAACAATATCATGAGGTTGACTGCCATGTACATCCCATATAATGCTGCGGTCAACGAATCAGGTATGTTGTAACCACGTATAACCGAGGTAAATCTTTTTATCATTACGTAAAGACTATTGAACGGGAATTGTGATCTTATGAGGCCGATATATTGAAAATTTGTATTAATTTTGAGCATATTCTCTCTTTTGTGCTATAAAAAAAATGTTAACAGTAGTTACCAAAAGGAAAGGATATTACAATCGGCTTAACGCTTTGAGCTGATTTTGTGTGAAGGTCTAGTGTTAAGTACAAAAAACTGTGCACTCAATATTAACACCTGAGTTACAGGTTCCCTACCCAGACAGGATTGCTCAGGATTCATTTGCACGAGCCCGAGTGACGTGTCACTGTGTGCGTATTCACTCCTGGTCTATGTTCGTCACCTGTCCCCCCCCCTCCGTCACTAGGTCCGGTGCTAGGTCTCTGCTTTGTCAGAGGATATAACACCGCCGGAAGTTCCCCAATAATACATATCAATTAATAAATTTGTGTCACAATACGTGACAAAGCCTATGAATCAAACTTAGGAACAACTCGATTTAAGAACTAGTTATTGTTTTGTATTATTCACCACATGTGAAGTATATGACAGTAAGTAGCGGTCGAAACATGGTATAACTCAATAACCTGTGCGTCTTCTTGTGAAGACTTTCAAAATGACTCAGACTTTGGAGGTCACCAAATAGCTTAGTTTATTTAGTTTTGCTGTTAATCCATAGTTATAGCAAATGGCTTCTTCACTGTTATGCATCACTTACGAACCCGCAGTTCATAATTATTTAAGTGAAATAGTTCAAGGATCATAACTATTGCTCATGGAGTTCGTGTTTTGCCCTCAGTTTTTCCCGTTTTATCAAAGATTCGTGATTAAGATAAGTTCGTCAAAAACGTAAAAACGCGTTGATTCTGTTAGACACGCACTCACAAGGTCAGATCTACACCCACCAAACCTTAATAAAAGGCAAATCAGATAGTAGCCGGGTGTTGTCATATCTCACGTCTACCCTGCAAGTAAGTTTATTTACAGGGGATTACCTGATGTAATGTTGGTAATATACCCTACAAGATGAAGCAATTTTTTAATTTTTGAATGTCATTTCGGCGCTCTTCTTCATGACAGACTTTATACTCCCTTTAGAACGATTTCACTCAATAGCCCATCTTTCAGGATAAAGATTCCTCTTTGCTCAAAGTTGATGATTTTCTACTACTAATAATAATGGACTTATAAAGTGATGCCCCAACAATGGACTTCCAAAAGAGAATAAAGGCCGCGCAAATGAGCTACTGCTCTAACATTCGTTGTGTTTGTGTATCTAAATATATATCGTAAATAGGAGAAGAACGAAGATGCCGATGAAAATAATGAATAACAATGTTTTGTTCTCGTCAAGACTACGAGGATGAGGGTACACATTGTGCTCCTGCTGGTATTTGCTGCAATGGCCGCTGCTTCTCCAGTGATGGACAAACGCCTTTTCCTGCGTGAGTAGGTTTCGTTGATAACTCGTAGGCATCTTCACATCATTTGTGACCCTCCACGACGAAATGAGTCTTAAACCGCGCGGAGCAGTTTCGTGCTAGAGGCTCCGAAAGGTGATTGGGGTCAATTTTGTGCAGTTTGACTTTTCTTTAAAAATGGATTCCTTCGTTATTAAACTAACAGAAAAATACACTGCTATGCTAAAATAAAAGTTATAAAAATTGTCTTAAAATACAGTTTAATCGAGGTACCCCACTGCGATCCGTTCCGACTTCTACAGGAAAATGACAAAATTTAAACGCTGTTTCAGGACCATTTCCCTGTCAGAACCCAATCGTGTTATGACTTCCCAGAGAGCCCGGAGTCTATATTTTCAGTCTCTATAATGACTGATTCAAATAATCATTATTGAGATGCTTTGTCTACTAAAGTTTAGAAGTAAGCAAATCTCGTCGTTGATCTTGACGCTATCCAATGGGAGAATCAGATACTGAAATTTCCTTCGTAACGAAACGAAAGGCGCTTAGCGATTGGCTGAAGGGGACGAAACTCGTTCCTTCCGCCAGGTTTTGTTCACACGTGCTGTGTAAAGTAAAAGCATCGCGAACTCGTATCTGAGTGACGAAGCGTCATTAGCTTTTAATCCATGAAGCCAGTGGAACATTTTATGATTTTTTTTAATAAAGGGGAAAGTTTTTATTCAGTGCTGAGTGAATTAACAGGACGCGTGCATAAGCGAACACATGATTCGGCATAAAAGTTGTGCTTCTAGAAATTTTTATTTTTGTGTGGCCTGCCACTTCTCTAAGTTTTCCGTATGCCAAAGCATGCAGTGTTCTTCATTTTTTTATTTTCCACTCATTTTTGCCACACAAGTAGGTAATTTTTGAATATTGTGCTTTTTCTGTGTGTAACAGTTTTCTTCTGCTTATGCTTATTTCACTAACAGGGTAAGGCACTAAAAGTCACACAAATATTCATTGTTATGTTCTTTTTGTTTCTTGAAATGATGTAGCATGCAGTATTTTATCATCAGGCAAACTTTAGTGCAGTTTGAACAATTAGAAGTACCTGTTGCCAAGGGAAATAGTAAAATCGCTGAAAATCTTGGAACCCGCTTTTCTCAAAAAGGCCGCCACTATACTCCCTTACTTCAAACCTGTATAACTCGCTCAGTTTTAGAACTAGAAGAACAAGTCTGGTATCAAAAGAAAGGTCAGAATCTGTACTTGCCATATCTCAAATTTCCGACTTAAGATTCATTTTGTCGTGGAGGGTCACATTTATTTCCTTCCAGGGTCTTTTTCATATCTTTCTCCATTTTTAAGACTTTCAAATCATTAAAAATAAAACTTATATATATATATATATATTACTACAATACATTTCTACATAACAAAATTACTTTGTACAATGCATGTTTCAAAATAGTTGTTAAATATTTTTGAACAATAGCAATTACAATTTTTCAAGATTATTGATTTTGTTACAAAAAAATAGCGCTGTACTTTGTTCGGAAAACTTTTTCAACTGCCTATTGTGACATCTACTTTAAAAAGAACGTAGCATTAGCTTGTTAGAAGACAAAATGTGCTATTTTGTGACCACGTTATCTCCTTTGTTCAGACATTAATGTCACACCATATCTTTACTTGAAGAAATAGTCTGAGTTTTAGGAGAAGCCTTCTTGATGCAAGTTTTGTTATTATTGTTGTTAAGAATTAGAAATAAATAGGGAATAATTGATCAATAATTAAGAAAGGTTGCAATAACTGCCACGTCTCTCTCTCACTCTCTCTCTCTCACACACACACACATTACCTGTACTCTGTTTACAAGGAATAGTAGATAGCAGATACTAGACAGGTAAAAATCGTTGTGTAAATGTTTCTACTCAACCCATAGTTGTAATACTGTTCTGTCTGGCAGCTAGCGCCCATGACGTACTAGAGGCCCTGAAGTCAAAGCTTTTAAGCATGGGTAGAGGTTATGTCAACGAAGAGGTTTGTCTGGTAGCATGCGTCGCAATAACTGAGATCTTTGCCGAGCTGTGTCCTGAATTATGTCCCATGTAAGTATAACAATTGTAAGATGGCTGTCTTTTCTGAGCGTTTTTTTTCTTTTTACAGTGAGTTACCCGCTATCTTTTAACTTTTTTGTGGAGTAAAAAGAACTCCAATTGAATTTCGTGGATTTTCAAGCAAGATGTAAATATTACATCTGTTTCGGGTACATTCAACGTTAAACATCAAAGTTTTTTTTAACGAGAAAATCTCTTTTTTCATAAATGTCATCACTTCCATGGAGCATGCAGGCTACGATACTACCAACTGTGTTTTATTCACGGAAAATGAGTCCCAAAAATGTGTACTCAAGGATTTCACGTAAAGATTAGTAATGAACATGTTGGTTGCACAAGTATCATGTATTTTAATTTTTACAGATTCCAAGTACTGTGTATTCATAAATGCGCGCGTGCACACACAAACACACACACACACACACACACACACACACACACACACACACTCTCTCTCTCTCTCTCTCAAGCACAGATACACAACTCTTTCTCTATCTCTATTATTCCACAGACTCACGCACGCACAGAACAAGGAGAACACTTTTGTGTAGCACAAAAGTGGTAAGGTGAAGCTATCAATGACGTCAAGAGTTTATTGTTATAACTTTGATGTATAATATTTTCAGCGTTCTCGACTGGATAGAAACTCATTGAATGAGTGGTTCTTGCCAGGCTGGCCACCTGTGTCCAACATCTGCTGTCATTCAATCTGACTGGAAATAAAGGGATTCTTGAGACTGTGAACTCTTGCAGACCTGTAGGTCAATAAGATACATGCAAATAAAATTTGAGAGATCACATTTAAAATTTTGTCCCTTTTACCTTTACCTGAGATAATGCCTGTACATCTTTGTTGGGTCAACATTGTTATTTATAACTAAACAGCACACAGCCTTCTCACTTTCATAGACACACATCTACACTGAGTTTTTAGACAGTGTAAATGAGTCTTCACACAGAAAAATTGTTTACTCTCATTTTAATCTTTCTTTCATGTGTGTGTGTGTGTGTGTGTGTGTGTGTGTGTGTGTGTGTGTGTGTGTGTGTGTGTGTGTGTCATACGTTTGCAACCCTTGTTTTGTTACTCTCTATTCACTTGTTATGGACCTCAGTTAGTTTCTTCAGAAGTGCTAGACTGCGTCTTAAAAGATTCAGTTTCTAGAAGATAAGTCGTCAAAACCCAGTTTCTTTGACGATTTTTGCATACTTGTTGGAATGGAGGGGATCGAAGACTTGGAAGTCGGGTGAGGTTTAGGTAAAGGAATTTTATTTGAATCTAACTAAATTAAGAGATGTAAAACAGATTATTCCTTACCAGAACACAACAGGACAAAAGTTATTTCTGTTAGACAATGTTTTAGCTTGTAGTAACCTATAAGCATAATATATCCGAAATGACAAGACTACTTACGACCGGAGTATGAATACTTTTAGATCAACGACATAATAGTTTTTCTCTATTATAATCTTTCATTTTTCTCTTTCTTACTTGAGTCATTAGTTTTCTTCTTCGTCTCTTTTATTCATTTCTTTCTCCTTCGATCAGTGAAAATCACATCTTGGTTAATATTATACCCACACCTTGGGTCATACTCTACCAACTCCGTTTTCTAAATTCAAACGACATAAAACATCCATTCAACTATCCATACATGTAAATTAACAATAAAAACATGATGAATTTGTGAATGTTTGTTTTTATGGTTTAGTTGTTTTTTTTTCCAACAACTGCATCTCACCTTAGCCGGCGATCTTCTCCAGCTTATACATGGCCCTACAAATGACACGTGTAAAATGTTAGCTTTCGTTCTCTTTTCAATTTGCGTGTAAAAAGAGCTCATGCAATGTCATCATTCGAGATTTTTTACCCCTGCTATAAAAACTTATACATCAGTAATATGTTTTAACAATAAAATAAATGTCTCGTTAACCCCTACTCGTTGTCAAAAATATGTCAGAGAAAATGTCCACAGATGTGATACTTAAAAATGTAAGAATGTACTGATATCAAACTAACTTTATAATTTGTACCATTAACCGAATAATATTTTAATTCATTTATGCTGGCTCTATGCAAGTCTATTCGACTACCTATCTAAACATGTTCTATGTTGTTAAGAGCAAAATTGAGGCCTTGGAACTGGAGGAACTGAAAGCTCTTTAATGATGTACTTACGCTCTGCATAACGGCTTGCACACAGGTCCCTCTTCAGGAACATCTTTTTCCAGGAGTGAATCAAGTTTTTCAATACACAAGGTGTTACAACCGCTCTCTGTGGTATTTGAGTTGATGAAGGAGATCAGTTTGTCCACAGCGCCTCTAAAGTTGCCTTTGGCTGCATCATCATCATCATCATCATCATCATCATCATCATCATCATCATCATCATCATCATCATCATCATCATCATCATCATCATCATCATCATCATCATCATCATCAAGAAGTGTGTCGTGTGCGATACTATTTCGTGGTTTGCCTAAACTGATTTTAAAATATTTCTGGGGAGTATTTGTGTATGCGTATGTTATTGTTCAGTTCCAAAGCATATTAACGCCTAGCTATATGTTAGCATTGTCATTTATTTATTTGTTCCTTAGTTGAATTATTTTAATTGGCCGGTTGTTTGGCTAGATGGCTGTGTGAATGTGAATTAGAAAGTGTGATCCAAAACAAGACGCAACAGGTAGCGCCTGTCACGAATATAGTGAGTATTAGCTGTCCTGGGTTCTCTCTCGTCTCGGGCACGCTGTTCGTTATCTGCATGTGATGTCTGTTTACAGGGCTAGCTGCTATGCCGTGATAAAGCCTTAATTGCTGACTCGGCGTTAAACACCAGTTTCTTCCTCATCTATTCTAAGCAAAGGTAATTTCTTCCAGACCCAAACAAAAATTCTAGGGCTCGACAGGTAGGTGCAATGTTATGCCGCGCTGATGATTGTCAAGCGTTTTCTCTTGACGTACGTGGTCGTACTTACCTCCGGTCGGTTCGATGAGGGATTTAAAATCTTGTCTAGCATCCTTCCAGATTTTTCTTCCATTGTCCGGGATGATGCGTTCATTTTCATCGTCAATGCGCGGGGAGCGGGCACTTGCCGAAGTCATTAGCACCAGCATCACTACCAGCGTGACAATCAGCTGCATCTTGCAATGGGAGGGTATCATCACACCAAAGTCGACAGAGGCAAAACAACAAAACATAAAGTGATTACATAGACACAGTTTTCTGGAACAATAAGAATAGAATCTTCTACCAGATGTGTCTTGAAATTCATGTTAGGACAATCAAAGACGAACTTTATCTCATTACATATGTAGACATTATTTAGCTTCTTGAAAAGAGAGGTAGCTTTCCCAGGGTTAATATCTCACTAATAAACAATCCCTTTAAAATGTTTATATATATATATATATATAAAGTATTACAAAACAGACACGGCAAGCTGAAAACATGAAAAATGTGCTCGAAATCGCTAAATCTAAGCCGCATTGACCAGGTTGGTTTGCCATCAGCATTGAAAGTTGTTTATGTTTGCCACAAATTGCTCTTTTGAAAAGACCAATCATAATAATATCTACTTTGGATACTTTTCTAATTTATTTCTATTTCATCAGACACTGGCTACGATGCTTGCAACTGTGTATAACCTCTCTCTACCTATTTTTTATATCATGATCTTCTGTGTGTCTCTATTATCTATATTAAAATAATATAGTATTACTATCGATAAACGATTCGAAGGGATATGATAATTTTTTCTTATCAAATCACTTAACAAATCACAAATAAATAAATCAGCCCGAGAAATGACATCCTCGATTAATACAATGCGACAGCTTCAGTAAAACGTTTGCTTTGTTTGCTGACAAGGCAGTTCTTGAAGCAAATCCTTTACAGACATGAGAGACATTTACACATTGAACTTCATTGCCCTGTTCCGTCCAGCTCATCGCCTTCATCTAACAACGTTCAAAGTATCATCTGATTTCTGCGCCTTCTCTGATAAACAGGTTTTATGTCGGACCACGTGTCGTCTACATTGAACATTATTCTTACTGTATAGGAAAAGCGTGCTTTGATTCGCAGACACTACAGTCACCTACCATTCTCTTGGATGGCCCTCTCTGTAGACTTGATTCAAGAACCGTCGACTTCAGAGTCTGCTATGCAATGAATGTTCTTCCCTCCTTGTTCACATTTTATATTCTTACCGAGGGAGATCACATTACTCAACTTTTGTTGACCTGAAAGTGACTGTGGCTTAGGATTCTGCCAATCTATGTTATTCATCGGCATTTAAAACTTAACGGGAGCTTAGCATCGCAACCTGCTGGCCTATTGATCAGTACACACAGTGATACAGCGCTTGGTGACGCGGCAACCTTCAGTGTTTGAGCAGCTGAGCAAATATCACAATCCCTACCTTTTACTCATATCACAGATCGTAGTGTGTGTGTGTGTGTGTGTGTGTGTGTGTGTGTGTGTGTGTGTGTGTGTGTGTGTGTGTGTGTGACGTTGCATTTAAGATCTTTTGAACAATTTTAACATTAAAGGAAAACTATATACAATTTATTCTCTTTACTTAAAAAATACTTTTTGCTTATCTAAAAAAGTTATGTTTTATTTTAATCAAAATAATTGTCACATATAAACTAACCTGCGGGAAAATTTCTCAATGTAGAGCAATTATCTGCGCGTTTTCAGCTTTTTCTTGAAAACCCCAAAACTTAATTTTTGTGAATAATACATAATTTAGGTAGAATATCAAAAGGACTTCTAGAAAAATAACACCACTTGCGTTTGCTTGTAAAAGCATATGGGATTAGGCAGACAAACAGCACTCGGCATATTATTGTCATTAAACTGTCTACATGGGCTTTGCTATGTTGTTTTCTAATCTGCCCTTTTATTACAGACTATGCTATCAAACTGGCTTTGTATTTATACATTTCTGACATTCTAAACGTGTAGCGTTTTGCTTGGTCAATGTGTGTTTGTGTGTGCGCTTGCTTGCTTGTGTGTGTGTGTGTGTGTCTGTGCGTGTGTGTGCGTGTGTGTGCGTGTGTGTGCGTGTGTCTGAAAAGGTGTTTTGTTGCATGTGTTTGTGCATCTAGATTTTTGGAAACGGTATTTCTGTGAAGCTCTTTGGTATCAGTATCATAAACGCTATGCCTATACCATTTACAGGCACTAAAACCAACACCAAAGCTTATAAGTACCATATAACTTAAACAGTATACAACTTCATACTTCATCCACTTCATACTACCCTTCCTCCCCATCATCATGGTCATCAAGAACATCATCAAGGTGTCAGATTGAAGGCAGCCTGTTTCTATGCTTTACGTTAAGCCATTGATGAGGGAGGGTAGGGCACAATTGTTCTTATTTATTTATGTCCATGGTGAATTTTGTTTGGCATGTTTCGAGAACAGAAGGGGCATATTCATTCAGATTTGGGGTTAGGGATATTTTTCAGGAACTGTACAACATCTCTAGATTAACATTGTACATCCTACGTGTCACTTAAGCAATGCAAATGCTTATCAAATAACAAAGAGTTTGATTATAAAAATGATAAATGACAAACGAGGAAAGGATCGTTTACTATAAGTAAAAAGTATACAAAACGGAGAACGTTCCTGTTATCAATCAGCACACTAATCTCCTAATGAAAACCAAATAGAATAGGGGGGGGGGGTCTTTGGCGAGCACCGTGTTTCGTTGTTTTAAGTACAGTTTTGTTTATGTTGAATCCACTCAAAGCTAGGGAGCGACGCACCATGTGTTTTTCTTTCACCACGGCAGACGTGTTCGCCGGGATACTGTTTCAATAGATGATGACGCCGGGTCGACGAAACAAAGACTGTGAAAGCAGAGTGAGAAAAAGATAAACACAAATTCAGAAAACCCAAGGGACATCACTTGTTTGGTGTAGGATAAACGTAGGATAAATAATCCCAAATGGTTCATATCATGCATCGCCTTTAATTCTCCATCAATAAAAGATCTCATCTTCCTAACAATGCGGTCAGCTCTTATTCTGCAATGTATATACCTAAGCCTTTGTAAGCCCCGTAAAAACTGATTGTAAAAGCAGATTGAGAAAACAGTTAACGTGGGAGTAGGAGAGCGTGGACCCGTTAACTATAAAAGTCTGGAGACACCATTCGAGAGGACAACAGCCACGTCATTACTTGCATCCTGCCAGCAGACAGCGGCGCAAAATACAAGGATAAGAATGATCTCCAGGGGCCGTTGCTATGGAGCCACGTGTCACTTAAGCAAAAGTGATTAAAACTCTTAGCTAATAGCAAAGATTTTTACTGTAAACATAATAAATATTTTAATTTCAAAGACTTGTTGCATATGGTGCACTGTATTTGTTCAGTTTTTACTCAGATTGGGCTACACTTATTATTATTATTATTATTATT
Source organism: Marisa cornuarietis (assembly GCA_004794655.1). Classification (NCBI taxonomy): domain Eukaryota; kingdom Metazoa; phylum Mollusca; class Gastropoda; order Architaenioglossa; family Ampullariidae; genus Marisa; species Marisa cornuarietis. The sequence goes on along the minus strand of SMMW01000554.1, from coordinate 8,686,266 downwards.
TCCTCACAATATTCCTTTTTTTCCTGTGATCTTGGTTGGTTTCTTCAATTTCTCCCTATAACTATTATTATTGTGATAAATAATAGCTTACATATGGGTTATCGCGCTTTAAAAATAACCTTTAGTATTATTATTATTTACATGCTCGAAAAAAATAAAGTCGAGTATATTTGCCATCAGCTTTTCGAAACTGTATTTAATACATAACATGAAATATGCACCACAAATGTAGCTATGAATATCATACAGAGTCTGTATTACAAGAAACAAGAAACTTGAAAACATTCAACGTCTAGAATATGTAAAGAAATGGAGATCATAGTGAGCGACCGGGTGCTGCGTTGCGATCTTGTGTTTTCCTAATTAATTTTCTTTTTTGGCGGATCTCGTAATAACCACTAATAATTTTTTCCAGAATTCATACTGTTTCTTCTTTTTTCTGCTCCACACTTAGGAAATGAGGGTTTGCTTCTTTCTTCTGCTGCCCCTTGTTGGTACCGCTGCAGCTGCTCTAAGGAAAATTGACAAGAGATTTTTAATTGGTAAGCCCATTTTGTCTAATTAAAGTAAATTCATTGTTAAGATGAAGAGTACATTTTCTTTCTATTCCTCCTGACTATCATCACATCTTTTTTCTCTTTGTCTTCCTGTGTTTCTATGGGTTTCCTTTCTTTTGTTATAGTGGTATTATAGTAGGTAAGGGTAGATACATAAAGTAACTCATGACACGAAGACGAAAGGAACTCTGGGTGGCCAATGTGAAGGAGTGGACCGGCCGTTCACTGAAGGACCTCCACAAGTCGCGTCGCTCTATCAGGTCTCCTCTACAACTCCTCTACAACTGGTATTAGCCGTCAGTTATAACATGAGACGACAAAAAAAGATATTTTCTTTTGAAGGAGTGGTTGTGGAGGAAGGAGGATGGTACAAAAATTTAATACAATTTCTGATTGATATCACCATCTTCTTTTGACTGTAGACAGCTTTTCCGTCTGCATAAGCTAGCATGAATAGGACTAAAATGTTATGATTATAAAGACCATCCTACTGTTCAGAAGACATGTTGAACATTACTGACCACATAATGTCAATATCACTGCTCAATATCACCGTAAATGTATTTGACAGTTCCTTTAGTTAACAGTTCTTCGCGGGCGGCAGTGTTCCTGTGCTAAATAAAGTACTACAAAGAATTAGAAGAGAAACTTGTGTATTGTATTTCTTGTTTTGGCAAGGATGTTAGACAAACGTTGTTTAATGTGATTTAAATGAGAATGTCAGGAGTTTTATATTATCATCTTTTGCATCTAACAACAAGTACATGTACCAATACTGTCTAGAAACCAAGTCTATTTGCTCGGCAGGCTGGTTGTCTATGGCTGGTTTTCTAAGCTTCTTGTGAGACGATGCATGCGACATGTAAGTACAAAATATCTCGTTGCACAAAAGAAACGATCTTCTGCCGTGTGTGTGTGTGTGTGTGTGTGTGTGTGTGTGTGTGTGTGTGTGTGTGTGTTTTAATCATTCTTTCCACACACACTTGCTGACATTGTTTTTTTCTCTGTTGTGTCATTCGTATGCAGTACTGTGTGTTTTTCTTGTTGTATGATTTTTAAACCCTCCCATCACTTTTTGTTCATTCTCTCTCATGAAAAGAAAATGCTCCCATCGCAGGCTGGCTTAAGGGAGAGTATTTTTAAATGGTCAACCCTGTCAAGAGCACGTAACGTTGAAGGGAGCCCACTCTTGTCAAGGCTTGATTTGCTTTTTCTGACATGTTGGGTATCTTATTTTCGATGATGGGAATTGATAGTTTTGCGACCGAGTTATCAGCTTTTGGGGCAATAAATAAACGATTGAGGTTACCAGTTACCAAAGCTATGTATGTATAGTGTGTAACTACTTGTCTGTAAGCTAAGTGTATGTATATGGTTAAATATTATATGTGGAAATACATATTTAAAATTTGTTCATGACGTCCAAGGTTCTCAAATAATCTACATATTTTGTAGCGTCGTCCGTGAACTAAACGGACTGGACTGAACTTTCTTCTGCAAGGCCCGACTTTTTCAATTTTTTATTGCCAATATTTAACAAATCGAAGAGTTAGAATACAAGTTCAGCACCTATTTTTTTTACTTTCAAATGTCGTAACTGAAATAAATCTTTCAAAAGCAGCTTGGTGATTTGGCGTTGTATGTGAATTATCTGTCGGAAATGCGTTAACGGATTATTTCTTGTGCTGTTGGCTCATATAAAATTATATGCTTGTCTAAGTACATTGCATTTGATGTCAGTGTGTCTGTTACAGCTTAAGAGATTAGCCTCATGACTGCACGTGTCCACACACACACACACACACACACACACACACACACACACACACACACACACACACACACTAAGCAAAGATAGGGGGAGGTGTACGTGCTCGCGCGCATGTGCTTGTGTGTGTGTGTGTGTGTGTGTGTGTTTGTTTGTGTGTGTGTGTGTGAGAGAGAGAGAGAGCGAGAGAATAAAAATGAATCAATATCGTCCACATCTTCATTACATTTGTGCTTGTGATTTAATCCTCTTGAAGGTGGATCGTGCTACTTCTTGAGGTGTGAGATCCATTTCCTGGCTCAAGCCCAAGTTTTTTTCTTATTCAAATGCCCTTTATTCTTCTCTTGCTATTCTTTCTGCTTTATCTCTTTATTCTTTTTTTAACCCCTCGGCTTCTTTTTCTTTCTCTTTCGATAACCTTTTTCTATGCCTATCAAAATTATGTACTTAGTAAATGCTCTTCTTTGCAAATCTCTCGTTTAACCTTGTTTCTCAAATGAAGCTGCATTCATGACTACCTATTAATGTTACATGATATCAATTTGCAAGGGTCAAGAGAAAAAACTATTCATTAAATGGAATACATTGAGGAATAAGTGAAAATTTATAGTTAAAAGCCAAACACAATTTCAAATCAGTACGAACAGGCGTGAAATACGCAGCACAGCCAAAGCAGATAAATCACTAAATTAAGCCACTGGTTTTTACACACGATATATATAGACACAAGCAGAGGAAATCACTAAATTAAGCCACTGGTTTTTACACACGATATATATAAAGACACAAGTAATACAGTTTCGAGTCAACGGGTCAGAAAACACGCTAGGAACCACTCAAGGGACATAGTCCAAACGAATCGTAAGAAAAAGAAAAGCAAAATTATCTCCCTTTCTATAAGAAACAAATAACGTGTAATAGTATCCACCAAAATTTCAAAATCATCCAGAATTTTAAAAATTTCAATTACTAAAATATTAATTAAGCATTAATTTTTCCAAACCTAAATTCCAAAATACAAATTAATAAAATAAAATAAAACAAAACTTACTAAGACAGCCAGAGAAAACCTCGTCATGAGTACTTCAAAGAAAAGACATTCACACACCTCAAGACACCTTAATACACCAACAACCAAACCGGAAGAGTGGAGCAGCGAGTGACAGCTGAGAAAAGGAAGAGAGAGCTGCTCGATCTTCACAGCAGGAGGAACTATACACTCCCTCAGATGATGATGATGATGATGATGATGTCCATTTGTAATGCGCAGGTATCCATTCGGAAGAATGCTCATTGCGCAGCAAGAACAAAATAAATAAAAAAATAAGAAAAAAAATAAAGTAAATAAATAGATAAACACCAGGAAAGTAAAAAATAAAGACACAAGTGTTGCTTGGTTGTTTAAGTTTAAGTCCGTTTAGACACGTAAGGCTACAGACAGCGATTAACCCATTACAACAACGAATGATAAGACACGCTAAGGAATCATGACAAGACGCACCGGAAGACAACCCTTTCAATCCATAATCTTTTACACGACAAGAACAGCCCCACAGTCACGTCGGAGTCACCAAACTGTCACGTTTACTTCACACATTGTCGTGACAATTGTGCATTATTTCAACAAATCACAAAGATTAGATTATACAGATCTTTCTATGTTGATTGTGGATTCGTTTCTTTTTTTTTCGAGACCAAAGACTTCAGTAAAGCAACAAATATTCCCTTCCACTATCAGTATTCATCACTTGTCTATGTTGCAAATCACATCAAGAAACTTACATTAATCTACAAGTGTATACTAACAACGAACACCAACAGCGGAAATACCACAAACAACACAACAAGATGACACTGTATCAACTCCCCGGAGGGAATTCAAAACTTCACTACTTAAATTAACATGTAGTCTGCCAATAACTTATGTCACTTATCGGGAATCAAAAGTATTTGAAACAATTATTACATCAATACAAGACATACAATGTTGTATCTCTTACACCCACCCCCATTTTATGGGTCTCTGGTTTTTACATAGAAGGAGTCAAGAGCATCTCTTGAACTTTGTCTGTTATGGGATCGTTGCGAAACTATTAAGTCCCGTACTAAGGAAATTAAGTTTTTGAAAACAGTGTTTTCTTCCACTTTGAGCAAATGATTATAGCATTATCCACAAGACACATGGAAGTAGGTGGCCGGGCTAGGTCATGTTAAGGCGACTCAGAACAGGAGACCACAAGATCCAGGTGTCTGACCAGTGAGGATGACACATGGACGTCTTCGTGAAGACAGACCGTGTAACATGCTGACAATGACAAATCTGTACTTTTCGAAGGTAACAGAATAAAGGTTATGTTTTTTCTCTATCGTTTGATCTAAGGAAAAGAAACTGAAAAGCCATATAGCTACAAATTAGTCACGAAAATAAAACAAGAGGGCAAAGTAGAAAATATACACAGATGGGGCTTGATTTTTTTAATGGGGGGGGGGGGGTTTAGCATGCGGTACAAGGTCATGTTTCTCATCGTTAACAAAGGGTGTTTACGCTTTTTTATATTTCTGTGATGTTTGTGTTTACCAGCCCCAAACAGAAACAAAATTGTTTCTCCACTACAAAAGAAGTTCTCGCTGAAGATCAGGGTACTGTTTCTGCCGGGCATTACACAGCTCCCGGATGGAAAAATACAGATTGAGACAGTAGATTAAGGAAACTAAGATAAGCTTGGAAAAAATATATGGATGATCTTTAACGCCTGGTATGTGTCAATTCTTTAGAAAACTGTGTTCAATTACAATCAAATTCAAAGACAGTGCATGCATTTTCCTATATTGACATATATATATATATATATATCGTCAAGGAAGAAAACATACTCAAAGTTTTTACTGCGTGTCAAGTTCTATTCTTTTCTGCATGTACATTGTCTCGTGTACAATGGCAATGGAATGTATGTGGGTAGACAGATGAGTGAAGGTTTGTTGTGCCCATCTCAGTATAGTAAACACACTGGGGCGGTAGTTATGAAGTGAGAGTAAGTCGTTTTCTCGGGGCAAAATCGAAAAATCAAGAAAAAGCAAAGTTTTAAAACGGTGTTCAGACCCCTTGGACATTATTTATGCTTCTTTATCCTTAAGATCTTTTGTCACCGCTTTATAACTACCGCTAGGGGCGTAAATCATGTGCAGGGTCTGTATACAAGTTTGGAAACAAGACGCCTTTCCTTGAGTTTATTCCAGGAAAACGACTTACCTTAGTTTCGTAAATACCGCCCCTGGTCCTCATCTGACACCCAACTCCCACCTGTATCTCCAAAAACCTATTCGCATAAACTGTTTCTATTTTTCTCTGAACAAGGGTGTTAGACTTATGATGTGACAGTGCTTTTTTACAGTGCCGTTCAATGTCATTTTTCCTAAAAAAAATTATAAAAAATAAACTAAAAATACTTCCTACTTTCAACACTTAAGGATAGAATTTGCAGCTGTCTTTTTACTCGCTTTTTTATATAGAGATTATAATAAAATCTAGGACATACAAATCAACAATCTTGACATTCCAATCTCTAACGAGAATCGCGTATTATTATTATGGTACAGCAGTAAAGTCATAAATCAGTGGAAAGAGAGAGTCTGTGTGTGGGTGGTGTGTGTGTGTGCGTGCGTGCAATTATTTGGTGGATTAGTCTTTAATTAAAAGTAAATGAAACATTTTCAAAGATTGCAAGCTTGCTCAGTCACTTGTGTCCAATAAAAAGTTTGTCTAGATATTTTATTTTTTTCTTGATAAATTTGGATTATTTTGCTCTATAATTATAATTATAGTGTCCATGTATTCACAACAGCTTTAAAACATTATTAAATGAATAATAATGAGGGTTAACGTTTTCTGCGTATTAACAAACCCCAAAATACTTTTTATTAACACTGGTCAACAAAAAGAACCCCAAATACCTTTTTGCTAACTCACTCACATATTCACAAACTTGAGTCCGCTTCTAAGTAAGTCCCGTAATAAAAAGATTTTTCAGGTGTTATAATTTTTCTTGACAATATTTGATTTTGCTACTAAACAAATATGCCCACTTGTTCACAAAAACTTTAAAATCATTATCAACTGAAAAATAGGTATTTAAGTTTTTCTTTATATTGACAAACCCATAAATACTTTTTATTCAGACTGATCAGCATCTCTGAGTTCGAAACCAATAAGAACAGATTTTCTGCCGCATAGGCTTTAAGCTGCCTAAAGTTTTAATAGAACAATTGTGAAATAAATTCAAACAGACATCAAAATAGGTCAGCTTTCAGGTAAAACAGGGTGCAGCGGGAGGGGCAGGTTCTCGGACTATACAGCCTGGGAAGCACATCAGCCCTACCATCATCAACATCGTCTTGTCAGCAGACAGAGGCGAGAAAAAGGGTCACTGTGACCGTCTATTTATAGACACGAGGTCACTGCGCATTACACTTTTTGAGAATTCTTTCATGTTTGTGTTTACCAGCCCAAAACGGAAATGAAATACTATATATTTTTGCTGGTACAAAAGAAGTTCTCGTTAAAAATCAGGCTGCTGTTTCTGCCGGCACATAACAAAGCTCCCGGATGTAAAAGATTTAGGCAGTAGATTAAGAAAGCTAAGATAAACTTGGAAAAAGCTAGCGATTATCTTTAACACCTGGTTTTTCTAAATGCTTTAGACAACTGTGAGTTTAACTCCACTCAAATTCAAAGATGGTGTAAGCTTTTTCTTATATATATATATATATCAGCAGGGAAGAAAACATGATTAATGTTTTTACTGCGTGTCAAACTCTATTCCTTTTTGCATTTACATTGTCTCTCGTATACAATGGCTACGGAATGAAAATGGGTGGATAGATGAACGTTTGTTATGTCCTTCTCAGTATAATTCATACCCTGGTCGTTGTCTGCCACCCAACTCGCACCTGTGCCACCAAAAACCTTTCCTCATACTCACGAAGCTTTTACTATTTTTATTTGAACACGACGTTAGAACTTTTATGTGAAACTGTTAGATTACGTACCTGCTTAATGTCATTTTGCTTTAAAAGAGAAGACTAAAAACACTAATATTTTCAACACCAAACAGAATTGGCAGCTATCTTTGTCAACTTTCACTCGCTTTTTTGTATAAAGAGATAATTACAAAACGTGGGACATAATAGTCAAACAATTGGGGCACTCCAGTCTAAGAAATGACTGCAGTATGATCAATATGGCACAAGTAGTAATTTCATGAGTGAGTGGAGAGAAAAAAGATAGTGTGTGTGTGTGTTTGTTTGTGTGTGTGTGTGTGTGTGTGTGTGTGTGTGTGTGTGTGAGTGTGTGTGTGTGTGTAAAAGCGATTATTTGTTAAAGTAAACTTCAATTAAATGTAAATGAAACTGTTTCAAAGATTACAGAAATGCACGCTCTCCAACCCACTCACTCATTTGTGTCCACTTGTAAGTTCTATAATTAAAAAGTCTGGGTATTTTTTCTTTACAATGTTTGCTTATATTTCTATAAAATTAAGTGCCCACGTGTTCACAAAAGCTTTAAAACATAACTAAATAAATAAAAATGAGGGTTGATGTTTTCTGCGTTTTAACAAACGCCAACATATTTTATATTAATACTGGTCAACAAAATGAACACTAAAAGCACTTTTGCCAGCTCACCCACGTATTTAAAAACTTGTCCGCTTGTAAGTCCTGCAATAAAAATGTTGCTCATGTCATATTTTTCTTGACAATATTGAAGTATATTACTAAACAATAATCAGCTTACCTGTTTACAAACGCTTCAAAGCAATATCAACTAAACAAAATTGAGGATGTAAGTAGTTCTTCATATTATCAAACCCATAAAAGTCTTTTATAAACACTAGTCAACACCTGAGTTTACAACCAGGCGGATATGCTTTAAGCTGCCAAAAGCTTTAATAGAACAATTGTGAAGGAAATTCTACCAAACAAACAAGTGGATCAGATTTCAGATAAACAAGGATACAGCGGGAGTAGACGGGTCCGCTGACTATAAAATCCTCGGCCAGTCGGCGGAAGACATCAGCCGTATCGTCATCACTTGCATCCTCTCAGCAGAAAAGAGTCAAGAATTGACGGTCCAGCTCGACACCTGACCACAGGCACAGACCACTAAGTGAATTACGTAAACGTTAGTAAATCGTTTTCAGACGTAAACTAGCTATAAAATCCGTTAATTCTCGAAATATTGTTTGCGCCTTTGGGAGAAAAGAAGGCAAAACTCAAGCAATCTAGCCCGGTAAGGAAAACACTAGATGACAGATTGTAGAAAACTAGTCTGGGACTTGGAGTTTGTGATTCATGTGGAACCATGTGCAGTGTACATTAACGATCACTTAAGACCTTAGTTTGTCAAATGAACTTATGAAATACTAAAAGAATGGTAGCAAATCTCTAAGTGAATTTGTCAAGGCAGGTTCTTTTTTTTAGAAAAAAGAGTTTTTTGAAGGCGTGAGGTTCGTCCGTCTCGAATCCGCGTCGCATCCTCATTTTTTACGCATGTTTTATTAATTAGATGGTATATAGTAAATAAATTGCAAGTATTCATTCCATTACGTCGTCTAGAATGTAAGAAATGTTTAGTACGTTTACCAATTAAATAGAAAGCTCGGTCATTACTAATAGAATATTAACATATCTTTTACTCTCTGAAACTGATATCGTGTTGTGGTAGATTACTCCGCTCAGATGTTGTACTTGTATAAAATAATTTGTATTCATTTCTATTATTATTGTGAATACATGTTACTCATTTAATCTATTTCCGCAGGAAGAATTATTTTGCATAAACTAGGGGTTGTAAAATTTATAATATAATTTAGGTAAGATCCATTTATCATTTTAAAATACAATTTCAGTCTCTTTTTCCTTACATTTAGGCCACAAATGTCCAAATCTGTATAATTTTGAATTATTACTTGCGATTTGTAATAATTGTATTAACTTCAAGGTGATGTTTTATCCCAAAAAGGTGATTGCAAGTCACCTTTAATAGAAGCTCCTATTACTGTTATTATGTCTCTGTTTTTTTGTTTTTCGTTTTGAATCAGCTTTTGATGTTAGGGTATTACAGCATAATCAAGAACTGGTGCCTTCCTGCTTACTTAGTATTTATGTTACTTGAGCCAGTCAGTTCACACAGCGACTCATTCACAGGTTATCATTTAAATGGCAGAGGCTTTTGTAGGAAGTGAATTGTTCTAACAACCTACTTAAAGTTTAGGTGCTGTATAACATCAAAACCTGTTTCAGTCATTAAGTTTTCCTTAATTAATTTATTATATTATTTATTGACTTCAGTTAGGGACATTATTATATTGTTGTCAAAACACAAAATAGGAATTGGGTAACAAGAATTGAGGGTATCGTGATTCAGCAGCGAAAGACGAATAGGTAAGGACTGAAGAAGGAAGAGCATTAGGGTATTACTTTATATTTTGTTATTACTTTATGCGTATGCTCACTACATATGTACACAAATAGTTGATCTGAGTAGAGACATACAATAAGCTGAAGACATTAAACCCTAACATCAAAAGCTGATTCAAAACGAAAAACAAAAAAACAGAGACATAATAACAGTAATAGGAGCTTGTCTCAAAGAAAAGAGTTCATTGCATCAATGTAGCTAATTGTGTTAAGAAGGAGAATATTATCAGTATAGTGAAGGAAGAGCATTGTGTGGACTGCTGTTAGGAGTAAATCTCAAGGGAAAGGTGCGTTTTTGGTGCACACTTAAAGACCAACCTGAATGGTTTTCGAAGTTTTCATATATCTTTAGATACAGGCATTATATACCTAACCTGTAAATTTTAGCCTCCAAAACCCATCCGTTAATTAATTATCCGCTACGATTCGTACTTACGATCAACAAGCGCTGCTAAAATGCGTACAGTCGTAATCTTTCATTTGATTTTAGTACTCGAAGACTAAACCTCTGTATCTTAAAATTTACACCAAAGAAATGTTTAAAAAATGCTCTTTAAAACGGCGTATTACCGATGGTTGCATTTACTGTAGGTTAATAAATATAAATTTTCAAAGCTGCCGGTCGAACATTCTACCCCGGGTAGCCATTTTCGAAAAAAATAGGGTTACCATGGGAAAACGCAGAAAATTACTGTCAAACGTAAAAACTACGACACAAAAAGAAGATCACTCGATAGAAAAATGAATGAACTGTCGTCTGCACTAACTTTTTTTTCCGAAACAACGCATTTTGTGCGTGTAAAAAATTAACAAAAAATGGACCTGCTGATATCGGCAGGTGCGCTGATTCTCTATAGCCGGCTGACCTGACCAGGTAGTCAGGTCCGTCAAGAATGAGTTATACGGTGGCTGGCTGTCCAGCGTTTGAAACTTCTCCCACTACATCAGTGTCGTAGCTTCAGACCTTGGCTCCGAAACTCCCCGGATGACCGTCGGCGATTATCTCATGGAGGACCGGTTTCCTCCACCTTCTGTGTGTGTGTGTGTGTGTGTGTGTGTGTGTGTGTGTGTGTGTGTGTGTGTGTGTGTGTGTTTGTATGAAGGAGGAAAAGGTTCTCTATCAATGAAGAGTATTTATTTATTTATTAAACAAAAAGTAAATGTATTCCTATACCCGTTGACTTCCTAGAGTAACGCACGCACAGAGGCTGATATGGAGAATCTGAAACTTTTTATCGACATGACATGACATACATGATGTTGAAACTGTGGATAGTCAGAACTTAATTGTATGTTTTCCATCTGCTCCCACACAGTTTAGATCCCAACGTACTTGACGTATACTTTTGCTTCCTGTCACAAGAATGGCTAACGGGCAGATTGTAATACCAGGAAGTGTTGCCTGTAACAGAATGTGTTTGTGTTTTAGTTTGTGTTCCTCCTTTCAATTTTCTTTTCGAAAGGACGAAGGAGCACGCACAGAAGGTGCATAAAAAGAGCAGTTAAGGCATTTTATTGACACTATCTAGAGCTTGTATCTTTTTACCTTCCCAGACGCGGGTGTGGTCTTTCGATTTTGATAAAAAAAATTCTGCTTCTAATCTTAAATATATGTCACTCAATATTTGATAGAATGGAGTTAAAAGAGAAAGAGATTTGTTGCAGTTTGTTACAAATTCGCTGAACGTGAGACATTTGTCCCGGAAAATTCTGTGTGTGTGTGTGTGTGTGTGTGTGTGTGTGTGTGTGTGTGTGTGTGTGTGTGTGTGTGTGTTTGTGTGTGTGTGTGTGTGTGTGTGTGTGTGTGTGTGTGTGTGTGTGTGTGTGTGTGTGTGTGGCGCAACACACGGACGATCTACGTTAATATAGTCCTGCAGGGAAATGTTACATACAATGTCACACGTCAAAATCACGTGAAAACACAGCTTGCAGGTAGCGATCTCCACCCCGAGGAAAAGACTTGGCGAAGTGCGCATTGACGTAAAACAAGAAAAGATTTATTAAACATACAAATAATGCGAAAGTAAATGCACGCAACAATTGTGATCATCTAAAAGAACCACAGCACTCGTTAGCTCTCGGTATAACCACCATCCACTCTCACATACACGTACATCAAGTAGCCCTAGTAACTGTTACTAACGCTCCTGTGCTGCAAAATCTTCCCACGTCTCAGTCTTCCTTCTCTGGAGTTCACGCTGGTGATGAAGTGAGTAGCAGGTCTCAAGCTGGCAGTCGCGGCACTACGAGGGCTCTCCACCCTTTGTGGTCTGTCGTACTGTTCGTCGACAATTTCCCACTCGGTCCGTCAGCCACGTCAAAGAGCAACGACTGCTCCTTCCAGCGACACGGATACCGAGCATGGTTCCAGACCAGGGACGGAACGTGGCTTCTTTTATAAGTCGTAATTCTCCCGACTCCTATGCTTTAGAGCGCCGGAAAACACACACAAACGGTGACTTTTCCTGCCGGCCGTGGCGCCGAACTTTTACCTGTGACAGGTAGCCCATGTTCTGATCGCGCGGTCCTTGAAGTTTCCACGACGACAACTGGAAGTCCCGACGTTCCGTTGTCACTGACTGGCCTCTAGCGTCAATGTTCTATAACCCAAACATTTCCACTTTCTCCCGAGTCCTTGTCCACAGGCGTTTAAAGAGAGCTGAAGATTTGTCTACCTCAGCCTCGAAGAACTGTTGACCAATTGCTTTGTTCACACTGATGCAGAGCCGGGGAGGGACATAAAGTTATTTGTACTTCAACTTCATCTATTCACATAGCTAACGAACAACCAGAGATCTCACTGGAAAACATCAAACCACCCTCCTACAATCAATCATTAAATAGCCACCTCGAAAAATGGCTAGCTCTGGCTATGGCTACAGGTGCTGCAATAAAGAAGAGACATTATTTATTTTCACCGTCCAATGCGGATAAGTCCCGCCGGCAAGGTGCAAGAAACCCTCAGATGTTCTCTTCTGTCAATCCGTCTGCTCAACCACGCGACGGTGCATCTGCCACACGTCGTTTGCACCCCCGCTGGTGGCGGCTGCCACCCATGGCGCAACTGTATTCACGTTTGGTTCACTTTAGCGACATAAGATTTTTACCCTACATCATATACTTTTATTTCGAAGTATATAGAGAAAAAGATCTTAAACGCAGTGGTTTCTGCATCGACTGATTCATATGAATTAAAATAATTAAACAGCTAAATTTGCTGTTTGCGTTTTTGAGGTCGCTGTTTTTATCAACATCACCAATCGCGTTATAAAAGGTGCTTACAAAATAGGATATACAAACGATATCGTCAGCTTGGGTCAACACACGCCCCGACGGCAAACCACGAGCAGAGTGCTCGGGACATGAAAGCTGAGAACGAACACACATGTGGAAAAAATGAAAGCACTCGTGCACAGGAAAAAGGACATTTGGACTCTGTATATACAGTACGAGAAAAGGAAAGGCACCCACACCGATTGTTGGTGATGTTGATTAAAAATATTTCGACCGAATATCAAAGCAATACGTATTGTCAAACCGGTCAATATACATTGAAGATGAACTCTTTGAACTCACGGCTTCTAGAAGCCTGTAGACACTTTGTATCACACGATTTTCCCCATTTTTCTACAAATTATAAAAATTAACCAAAAGAGGTAGAAGGAACAATTTAAAATAATTCTGAAAGATAAAAATATAAAGAAAAGGAACAGCCTTACCTTGTGTTTGCTTAAAAGCACACTTGTATAGTATTCCCAACAGAAAATGCCATGATAATGAGCCCATACAAAAACGCCCGCAGTGAAATATTAGCCGCTTTGACAAGCGTAAATAAAAAAAAACATAAGGGAAGAAACTACTGAAACTATTAGGAAATAGTCCAGCATGATTCCTTCCCTTTAACTTGTTCAGCCAATCCAAAAATTTCATATTGTAACAAAGAAATGTCAACATTTGTCGAGCGCATTTTGAAGAATTGAAGTACCTTGGCGGTTTACTCAATTTGACATGGATTTGTACTTCAACAACCGCAAAGGAGAAGAAAATAGTAAGTAATATTTAAATCCTAATGTATATTCTAATAAAAGATATGTTTGTTTGGTACTTTATGTCTGTATTTATTGTCTAAATAATTTTTTTTGTTAATTTTTGAAAGTGACGTTCAAGAATTCTAAATCGCATACACTTCATTTGATTTTAGTACTCGAAGAAAAAAAACTATATATCTTAAAATTTACACCAAGTGAATGTTTTTAAAATGCTCTTTAACCTGAAGATTTCACTAAGCTACAGTGTAGAAAATGTTTTAGATTTATGATGAATGCGTGAAGAAAAATAAATGTCAGCTTTAACATACCGGAAACAAGATTTTTCATGGACTGTACTGTAGAAAATGAAGGGAAATTAATGGAGGGAAAAGTTGTAAGATGTGAAAGATCAAGTAATCGACATTGTTTTCAATACTTCTTCATAATTAAATGCCAGCCTATAGCCCATTATCAATGCTTGGGTAGACATCTATTGTTTATTTTTAATTGTGGTGGTTAAGAGATAGCTTAACTTCTGGGGACTCAGAACTTATACGAATGTTGATGAGTACTGCAAACAGGTCTTTTATGGAATTTCTCCGGTGGAAGTCGTTTCTAAGAAAGATTCAATAGAGCTTCCACAGAATGGTTCTAAACAGTTTTTTTTAAGAATGTTCCAGACGAAATACAAAAAAATAAACTCTATGTCATTCTCAAATTGCTGAGCAATGACCTTCCTGTGAGATAAAATCCTTTTCTTTATTAAGTTTGTGATGTATGCAGCTCACTTTGTCATACTTTTTAATCAAATCTGTTCACCCAATCACATTTATCATGTGTGCACATAAACGTATAAGTAATATACCAAACAACTATTCTATTTAACTTAATAACTTTGTTTGAGAAAAAGAAAAATATTTTTAAAAGCAAGATCCAGTTTCTAGTTACTAAAATAAAAGTTTGCGAAATCTCGAAAAATTTATTCAATAAACCTTCAACTAATGTGTTTGAAAAGCTTTTTTTCGTTGCTTAAGATTACTTTTAGGTCATTTGTTCCCGGTAGTTTAAGAACTATAAATTAATCATGAGATGCATGCAATCACATACACAAAGACAGGGATATAAAAATGTAGAACACAAAAATCCCCTCAAATTAAATTCATATCTAAACGCATGCCTGCATACATACACCCAACAAAGATTCTTACTATCGTTAGGGATAATTAGTTCCTTTTATTATGTCCTTGGCTTCTTTCATATTTCCAGTCAGTTCTGTACCATTATATTTTCTAGGTCTCGGACAACTTTGTGCTCGTTTCTGTTAAGCTAAATCAATCATTCCTAAATAAAGTGGACCGTTCTAAAGACATCATTGTTGGAAACATCAATAGAAGCTCATATCAACAGCACAAGAAGCAGGAACGTAGAAGAAAGAATAGCGAGACCTGCTCACCATCGCCCAAGACAGGTGTGAGTGGTGGCGATGTCAACTACCGAATTTATCCAGTTTCCACCCCATTCACCCCATCGATCAGCATTTGCACTCCAGATGAATCACAAAAGAATGTATCTCCAGCTATCGAAACTATCAAGCTTCTGATAATGATTGACAAGCATACAAGAAAACATATACACAGAAACAAAATTATACAGAATTCAGTTAAGATCCTGTCTGACCGTATAGAACAAAAAAGATGACTATCAGACAGTGAACAATCTCGCGCACACATACAACGCAGTCAGATTTCTTAATATCTCGTGAACGTTACTCAGAACAGCAAAACCACTCTCACCGTTAATAGTTTTTAACGTTTTATTTCATATTATCGCTTTTTTTTTCTTCATCGAGACAGTGACGTAGACTTTTACTCAGCTTTTAAGAGCTTCAACCGCCCTGCAAAACATACAGATGTAATATTACATGATGCAAATGACACAAGTGAATTTATTACTAAGCTTCGCTATAACATACTTTTCTGTAATATTAAATATAGATAATAATGTACTGTCCATTCCACCATTTGTTCGATCAAATGAACATTATTATCATTATTGTTGTTATTATTATTATTACCATTTAACCTGTTTATAATTATTTTCACCTTTTTGGATTTATTTTGTTTTATGATAAATGGCAATGCTGTTACATCACGAACAGTTTCAAAATCAAGTTTTAAGGAAAAAAACTGAATATTTTAAACTCATATAAAAATTTCCTTGACGAGTCAGGAAGTCAAACACCTTGCTGTACAATGTCTACGAGTCGTTGAGAGGACATAAAAAAACTATTGCTAAGAACCTTGTGGAAAATATATGAAGTATAAATTCAGTTGTGAAATTTCTCTCTAACACTAATAGTAGAACATGATACAATTTACTCACACAGCGCATGCTGCGTCACACAACGCGACGTACTGGCCAGCAATTGTGTGGCAAACTGCCTTACATACATCCAGGGTAACGGCGGAGTGGGACTTCAGCGCTGCCACTAGTTTCTGGGCCAGGTCTTCCACTTCTTCTGCCATTCAAGAAAAATATCATGACTAATTGTTAGCAATAAATTTGTGTTGATTACACTAGGTAAACAAAACTTTGTCACGAAGCCGAACTAAATATTGCTTTGTTTAACTAATGATGTTTTCATATGTAAGAGGAAGAAGCGTTTACCGAGTCCAGATCATTAGTTTAGCATCAGTAAAAATATTTTTTTAAAAACTGAACCAGTGAAAGAATCTCTGTAGATTGTCACGTTCTTTTTTAAATTTTGAATGGATTTCAAAGAAACATAGCAGCTTAGGTTTGTGTAATGTTTTACAAGCAAGTAATAAAAACTAGACAGACAGACAGACAGACAGACAGACAGACAGACAGACAGACAGACAGACAGACAGACAGACAGACAGACAGTTACAGATAAAAGTTTGAAGCGCGCGCGCACACACACTCGAAACCTCACAAACCAAGACAGTTTCACAAGTATATTCAAAGATAGGTAGATAAATAGAGAGAGTCAGAGACAATTATATAGACAAATACTCAAAAACAGGACTAACGAAGAAATAGTCGCTTCTCCGTGGAAGCAAACGCCACAGCCACGACTGCCATCAGAAGGAAAATGCAAATCTTCATTTTCTCAATCTGGAGCAGAGTAGCGTCGCATGGTATAACGAGCAAAAGAGATTTTTTCGGTAAGATAATAGAATGCAAAAAAATCTTGAAGTGCATATTTTACACTGCTGTCATATTGTATTAGTTTTATTAATGACTGTGTAAACGATTTTGACGAAAATAAAACAATATATAGTTGACTGTCTCTAATGTCATGGAGCTAATGTTAGTAGGCGTGAACTAGTTGGCTGACGAAACGTGTGTTGCTAAGGTGTTTCCATAAATCAAAGAATGATGACCTCAGATTAATTATGCTGTTGCTGTTGTCTTCACTCACCTTTGAGTTACGCTAGACGCTGATAGTTCTGTTTGTCCCAGCTTTTATTTGCTTTCTCTTCAGTATGGACTAATCATGCTCGTGACTTTTTTGCCAGTTATCTTAATATCTGAACTAAGCGAATAGGTCTCAGATAGAAAAGTGGGCATAAACTTGAAATGAGATTTTGACCTTCGTGTCAAATTTAAAAGATGATATGCAAAGTAAAACAAGACAGTGGCGAATTGGGATGTTTTGTTTTTGTTTAATACAGTTATAAATCTAATATCTATTGAAAAAATTCACAGAGATAAGCTGGGAGACTTTCAGATGGAGCGAATGACGTTAAGATAATGTTTCGGGTTAAAAAAACAACCCCTCACGTGTTTTGTTCAGTTCTGTTGTAGAGCGATAGCCTCCATTAGAGTTTAGCATTGTTATATACGATAAAAAATCTACATTTTAACTGGTCCTAAAGACCTGTCTTTTAGCAATCTTAATATTTGACCTTTCAAAATTCACGCAAGCGACGCCTTACATGGGATGTAAACTTGTCTTTGGGATGTCGTGGCTATTGTGGAACCAGTTATTATACTTTCATTCCTGTAGACATTGAAGCTCTTGTATTACCTATGCGTAAACCCGCGGACAGACCTAAAACGTTGATAAATAAACAGGTAGGACATGATTTCCATCCACTAATCTAACACTACTGGACAGACGTCGCGCGTGCTTTATTAGAAAATGACTTGGGACTGGTTCCCATCCACTGAGTGCGGTCCGGTGGTGCAACGGTTAGCGCCTGTCACCAGTGCGTTCAGATCTCGTCTCGGGCACGCTGTTCTTTCTCAACATGTGGCATCTGTATACAACTCATCTGATATTTTTGCGATGTTCAACATGTGTGCATAATAACGCATTTTCAGGTTGCAAATCTCACTAACCAAGTACTAAAAAGTCATGCGATTCATACGTACCCTCACACAAACAGACACGCACGTACGCGCGCGCACACACACACACACACACACACACGACACTCAGATGAGGACATGCACTTATACCATTGAAAACTGAAATATCTGTATTCACTTGCTTTTGAACAGTTTATTTTCACATCGCCGAATCAGACAGCTTATTTAGCGTCATACGAACAAATATCTATCTTTGGCGAGACTGAATCTTGTTGACCTATTTTCCTTTCAGGATTTCAATAGCACTGAAAAATATACGGACATGAACACTTAAGATAATGCTCAAGTAAACAATCCCTAACTTTAATAATTTAATTCACCCACACACCGCCCTGTGACACCAACGCAGCGCAGCGTTATTTTTAAATATAATAATTAGACTAGAACATAGTTTTCTCGTTATTACCTAATTACAGAGAGCTTATATGACCTTTTGTGTAATATGGCTTAGAAAATCTGCTCTTGATATTCCATGTTCACATTACACCAGATAACATTTGGAGAAACACATATCCTCTCCTATAAATGTTTTGTAGGATACGATATTTAGGGATAGCTTAGAAGCTGAACGTTGATGATTCGTTGTCCATAGAAGTGTTTATAATTCTCTTTTTTTCAAACAATCGTGCTCTTATTATTTAATACTGTAAACGTGCTGCATAACTTTCGGTGGCAAGCATAAAATCCGTATGAAAATAAACCAGCTGCAATTATTGCAGTAGTTCGTTTTAATTGTTTTTTATCACGAGTACTTTGAACATTTTTTTTTAGAAGAGCAAAGCATTTCAATCCCTAGCTAGCTGTCTCCCGTTTCGTAGAATTCTGGTCAACAAGTCCGTTACCTGTGTACTGCGTACAAGTCGTCAGATTTTGTAAGACATGAAATATTGGTGGTTATGCGTCACAACGTTTGGTATTAAGCCAGCATGAGAAATTATGACCTATACAAGTCATCAATATATCATCAATACAAGTCATAACACAGCATCCATTTTCTACTTACACGTTGCATGCTGCGTCACACAGCGCTGTAAGATGGCCAGCAATTGTATGGCAAGTTGCCTCGCAGACCTGTAAGGTGACAGCAGAGTGGGATCTCAGTGCTGAAACCAGCTTCTGGGCCAGTGCTGGGATCTCGTCTAAAGTTCAAGAATAAAATCAAAGTTAATTGCAAGGAATGAGTTTGTGGTGACAGAGAAAACTTACTTAATCAAATGTACTTGCCAAAAAAATTAATGATCTGATTAGAAAGATGGGAGTAGGAAGTATTGGAGAGAGAGAATGGGAATATATGTAAAACTATATATATATATATATACAAAGAGTTTATTTATATATAAAGAGTTCAACAAAGTTTTGGGCAAAGGACTCACCAAGAAGAAGTCGCTTCTCTTGTGACGCAAAAGCCACAACCACCAACGCCAGGAGAAGGACGATGTAGGCCTTCATCTTCACAGTCAGGAGCAGAGAAGTATTACATGTTAGGACGTGCAAAAGTAGCCTTATTCCATATAAAAGTAGAAAGAAATTGCCATCGTATCAGACTAGTTGTATTTACGATGAAACCATTCCAATGACAAGACCGTTTCTATTTTGACTTTTTCAAACGTCCAGGGGCTTTGTACACAAAATGTGGCCAGGCGTGAAATGGGTGGCTGGTGCAAGCGAGTCTGCCACTAATCAGTGTCCATTAGTCAAAGAAAGGCGAACTCAAATTAATACTATATTCTTTACTTACCTTTGAGTTCTTTCGCAGAAGTCAGTGCTCTCTGGACACTGGTGGTGCTGTTCATCCCGTGCTTTTATTTGCGTTCACTTCCTTACGAACTAATCTCGAGCGTGACTTTTTGCCTTCACAAAAATAAAAAGAAAGCTTTTTTTAATCAGTACTTAGACTAAGCGGACAGGCGTGAGAGAAAGGTACGCATAAACTTACGAACGCACTTTTTTTTTGCTTTGTGCGTGCTTTGTGAAGATAATGACCGCCGGAGTTCATCCTTGGAATAGATTTCTTTGGTGGGATCACCAAGCACCACATCTGTGAGAGCCTTAGTCACGTGGTTGATGCTCGAACGTTTTCGTTTGTTTTTAGTCTGCTTTTGTAGTCTTGTATTGCGTATAATGAATGAAGAAGGATTTTTAACTGAACACTTTTTCTTTTCGTCTTTTCATCGGAGAGTGAAGTTTTGCTGTGGTGACTCACACAATTATTGGGGCAGCTCTTAATTTTTATGTGATGAGGGGGACGGTAGCATTTTGCATCGTGTTCATCCTATGTTGGGTATGTCAGCCGCAGCTGTTTATGATAAAGATGCATACTTCAGGGGTAGTCATACTGCGAGCATGTGGTGTACAAGTGCTTGAGATGCTGTTTTGATGAGATGTGATGTGCTAGGATGTAGCCAAGACTGCCAGGGTCCTTCATCTTTATTAAATCCAAGATGCGTTTTGTACAGATCGGAAAAACATGTGTTTTTGTGTTGTTTATGGTGTTTGTAATAATTCTGCTTAAACGAAAAAAGCTGTCCCCAATTCGAAATTAATATCTTCTCCGGTGCTTTGAAACTGCAGTCATCCAAAGATAATATGGTTGGATAAAAAAATCTAACTTTGCATTATGGCTGAATCACATTTAAAGCCACAGTACAGACTTCAAGTACCTTCCACTTCTCCCCTCCCCCAGCCACTAAAAAATACTGTCAACTCTGACGGAGACGGCACCCATTATCTCTTTCCACACTGCACCCACAAACTATTTAGTTGACAGCTTCCTTTCGAATATATTGTTTAGTATTTTATCTTTTACTCTACCACATCAAGATAATTAACTAATATAAAATTCTTATTTTAAAATCTCGTTTTAAAATAGAAACTTTTTAGCATCAATGTTCAATAAATAAAAAGTAAAAAGATACTTTTATTTCTTCCCAATGTGTTTCTGCCACACTAATTGGAGTTTCTTAGTACTCTTTCTCTGTCTGTAAACAGGAGTCTGTTTTTGTATCTGACTATTTAACACCCAGTCAGTAAAACATTTTATTTTGTGTGAAAACCGTAGCTGAGCGGCAATGGAATGAACACAAAACGAAAGTTTACAAAGTATTCATTTGACATTATATAACAACTTTGCCACACCTGGTCCCACTATCGTCCATGTATATCATGTTATAAATTAAAAGCAAAAGCTGTTTATCTTTCGCTGACGGTGGAAAAGGATATAAACTTAGTAGCCTTAGGAACAGAGGTGTTTATGTGGGCCACAAAATGTAAAATGCAAAGTACGTCTGTCTACTTTCGCTGCAAGAAGTGATGGAATATTTTATTTTATTAACATCCAACTTTCAGCTGATCTTAATTTTAAGAAAAAAGTTACGGAATTATAAAGGCAAAATTAAATGGCATTTTAAACAGATTATGTTGAAAGGAATCCTTGAGATTTTATGAAATCTAAAAGTTTTATATCTATATAGTACTTTGAACTCAATTCTGAAGAAATACGTTTTTAATTACACCAATTAATGTATGTAAAAGCTCACAAATCAATTCAAAACGAGCAAAACGTTGTTTGTCGATGGCTTTGTTTTCTGACGTGTCCTACTAAGATAAACCAGAAAAGTAATCTCTGGGTATTTAGGTAAGTAGTTTCTAATATTTTAAAAAGTCAGATTAACTTTTTTATTAGCTGCTACATTGAATGCAGATAATTATTTAGCTCCAGATTTTTATTACAGTTCACTGGAACCCACAGACAGTTTTCTTCAAAAGACAATAACATTCGTTTCTCATTTTCTTTCTTTTTTTTTTTTTTGATCAAAAACGTGCCTTTACTTTTTCAGTGCCAGTGTTCCTAACAAGACAACGGTCACCCGTGTTGTTTGTGCCGACTAATATGTACCGAGACTATTAAAAATCAGTCAGTACATCAGCAAAAAATCTGTCATTGGGTTTGGAACAATAGCAGCTTCACATTTTTAATATTTAACATTTTACATTGATGATAGTCGACACGTAGAAAAAAACCTTGAGACATATTTTAATATAGGTATTTTAGTCTTCTTGTTCTGTGCATAAAAGACGTTCTCTGACCTGAAAAATACGTTTCCCAACATATTTATGATTTGGTTGCAATTTGAGACCAGTTGGGACTGTGCCCCTGAAGAAATATGTGAGTTACTGTGCTGTAATTTTTTGCGAAGCGCCTTGAGCTTGCCCACAGGGCAAGGATAGGACACACATACAAGCGACATTTATTATTCTTCTTATTATAATTTTATAGCACGTGTCTTCACTTCCACATTTTCTTCATCTCTTTCTCACTCAGTCTCTCTCTCTTTCACACACACACACACACACACACACACACACACACACACACACACACACACACACACACACACACACACACACACACACACACACACACACACACACACAAACATCTTCAAATACTGTCGGAATGCTTGCTCGCTCTAGCAAGAAGTGGTACTTAAAAATGAATGAAGTTGGAGTTAGTGCCTGAAATTTTACATTCTTGATAAAAAAAAGCCTGGGAAACATGAATGTTTTCTTTATGAAAAAGAACACATCATACCACAGTGCAAGTACAAGGGACTTGTTTCACAATCAAAAAGTCAGTAACCATATGGGAAAAGTCTTGCTGAAGCTAGAAGCACGAAAGATCTTTGAAAAATGATAGTTTGGACCAAGCAGGTCTATCTTCAACCTCAGAAAATGAACAAAAAGTATCTTTATCATCTAGAAGTATCCTGACCTTTTTCAGCCACGGGGACACGTGTTCATGAGAAAGATAAGAAACGAGAGCGTGTGTAGGTGATTCCTGAAAGTGAAAGATAAGAAACATCTGATCTGTATACTTAAAAGATTATGGGTATTTATTCTTTAAATGAGTAATAGGTAGGGCGTAGATAACGGATTTGGGTCGACATCACTGGGGATTTTAAAATCAGTCAGTCGTTCCTTGACTGGCACCTGTCGTTGGGGGTAGAACATGGAAAGACTAAGCAGATGACACCCTCGCATATTTTGGGCAATAGTGAGCAGGTCTTGTACAGGACGACCAGTCCAGCTTTTAACGTTCGTAAGCACCTTCTTCCTTTGGCCATCGCGGTGCCTTAAAGGATAGTCTTCGACAAGGTGTCGTGCCGGGTCACATGGCCGAAGAAGAGTAGCTAATTTGCTTAACTGTTAAAAGTAGAGGTTTCTGGTGTTCTACGAGGGTGGCAATCTATGTTCTCTTATGAGAACCGGAGCAGCTTCCGAAGGCACCTGTTCTCGAAAGCCTGGATTCTCCTTTCCGTTTCGGGGGGTCCACGTGTCACATCCGTAGAGCAGAATAGGCACTACCAGGAATTTGTACAGCTTGTACTTGGTAGTGAACCTTATCTTATGACTATGCGCTATCCTATCTAGCTTAGTCATTGCTGCTGCTGCTGCTGCTGCTGCTGCTGCTGCTGCTGCTGCTGCTGCTGCTTCGATCCTCATGTGGATATCTGGCGTGGAGCTGCCGTCCTTGGAGAGGGTGGCTCCCAATTACTTGAAGCTGCTTACTTTTTCGAGGTGTATCCCGTTCATATAGATATCTACTTTGCCATTGCCATTGATCATAACTTTGTTCTTTTCGGTGCTTGTCTTCTTTCCATATGCATTTGAACTGTCAGTTGGTGAGGTCTTGCAGTTCTTTGTTAGTGCTTCTAACAGATCTATGTCATGTGCAAAGCTTATTTTGCAGATCGGCTTGCCACCAATGGAAATGGAAGTATGATGGTCGTGGAAGATTTCGATTATGATGTTTCCCAAGATATTGAACAGCACCGGTTATAGGGGACATCCTTACTTACCCCTATTGTGGTGCAAAACTAAGGTCCTATTCAGCAGAACTGTACTCGTTGAAGAATTAGCGCTTCGGTGACTTGAACGAGGCCTTCTTTTATGTTGAATTTTCGCATCATATAGTCCCTCGTGCCAGACTCTGTCAAGTGCCTTTTTAAAGTCAATGAAGTTGTGGTAGAGGTCCCGCTGATACTGAAGATGCTTTTCTTTAAGGATGTGACAGTTGAAGATCTGCTCAGCTGTGCTTCTGCGTGCTCTGAAGCCAGCCTGCTCTTCCACTAGAAATTTTCTGAGGTGGTGCTGATGCGGTTCTGTAAGAGCTTCGGCATGAGTTTGCTTGGGTGACTGATAAGGTTTATTGTTCTGTAGTTCTGGCACGTTTGCTGATTCCTTTTTTGGAATGGGTGCGACTAGTGACTGTGTCCATTCTTTGGGTCATTCTTTACGTTCATAAATCTTTGGCACAGGACAGTGCGGGCCTTTGTAGTTTCTTCCCCACCCTACTTGATCTGCTCAGCTGACACATTATCAATGCCTGGCGACTTTCCTCCCTTCAGACAGAGTACAGCTCTTTTGACCTCTTCCCGTCGGACTGGTAGGTCTGCAGGTTCACTATTTCTAGTCTGGTTGTTTTGAAAGATGTTGGCGCAAAATGAACGTTGGGCAAGGAATTTTGAGGTGTGGGAACCACTTCTCAGCGGACCAGAAAACCTACACGGTGCTGTGGTACTTTCTCTCTTAAAAATTATAAATAGCTATATATATATATATATCTGTGTAAGGCTGATATCCATACTTTGTGACAAAACAATACATCCTAATTTAGATTTTAAAAATTGAAGGCTTTACTTATTGTGTAAAAATTTAGTTTTTACTACATAAATATAACTATTTATGACAGAAAGTTTATTTTGACGAAGAAAAAACAATGGAGGCTTTACTGTGTTATCAGTTATTGTTATTAAAATCGTAAAACATTGTGAGTGTACTTAGCGTACTTAGGTTTCAGGGTGACTGTGAACTATGGGGAGAACGCAAGCAACATAATTAGACTAAACATTTTACATATTAGAGGTGCTTTAATGAATCTCCTATTGAACAATAAACGGGAAGGGTCGAGAAATCCAGATGATAGCTTTATTTCAACTGTTGAATTATACTACAAGGGATGCAAATGTTGTATTTTAAAAGCCAGTTATTTGCATACAAGTTACTTTTATCAGATTCAATTGGACGGTGAAGCCAGTGAAGCAGGCCACTGGAAAAAACGTCTTTTTCTGTTTGTTCAAATGTGTACTAATCTACACAACATCCTTGTTGATAATACTTGCACCAATAAATATGTCTGTGTCTGTGTGTGCATTGTATGTGTGCGTCTGTCGCTAAGTTTCTGGTTGATTGTCTTCAGTGAGACATGATGTCTGTCAGAGCACTCGTGGGCTTCATGATGTTTCTTAGACTACCGTGCACTCAGAAATTCAAAGCAATAATAAACAAACGTCGCAAGTCCGCGTGAGACAAAATTCGTATTCATACATTATTGAGGCCTATGACATATGACGTAAATGTCAAAAACTGCTTTAAAAATAAAATTTCGCTTTTTCGTCATTTTAGAACAGTGAAGTTCAGAGCAATAAACATATCACAAATATATTATCATTCCATGTATAAAGAAACACACGTATCAAAGTTTTATATCTAAGACAATCCTTATACTGTGAGACTTAAGCTAAAGATTTATAATTTACCAAAGGAGAGTGCCAAAAGAGCTGAAAGATCAAGTTGGGTGCAAATTTCATTTTTCATGGTATGGCGAAGCTCATTGCAAGATGCTATTTCTCCAAATCTCGGTGAATTTTCTCTTTCCGTCGTTGAGACACACGCGTAAAAACATCACTATGCGCATGAAGTGGTCAACAAAACTGAAGTGAGAAGTCGCTGCTCTTTGCAGGCGCGCATCTTGAGAACACGGTAATTGCTAGTGAGGAGATGGTGTCTATGATTTAATTATCTAGCACAAAATCAAAGTACTACTAGCGTTTTAGTGTCTCCTGTTTGCTTTGTTTATTTTTAAAGGTTTTGTGCTTCCTGTTTATTCAAATAATTTTTAATAAAAACTAAAACCAGCATTTTAAAGAATAATACTATAATATTATTTTAAGATAACAAAAATGCTATGCTTGCACGACGAACATAATACAATCTGGGGAATTTGCATGAAGATAATTTTCAATCTGTTAGATTTGCTTGCCACATATATGGTCATTTGTCAAAGGAATTGTTTGTCCTTACTGTCCCAGTGCCAAGTAGTCGTACGCTCAAAAGAGTTCCTTGGGCGTATGCAGGCAATTATATCTGAGTATATGCTTTTATGTGCTGGCTTCCTTTGCTTTTGATTGTTCTGTGCCTGTGAGAAGGCGTTTTCACCTATATACCACAACTTTATCAACTGCATCTGAAGACTATTACTCGCGTGGATAGTCTTGTCCTAGGTTTTCTATTCCCTTTATGGGACTATTTATCACCTGTTCTTTGCAGCTATAACTTGGTTGTTGTTGTTGTTTTGTTTTGTTTTGTTTTTTTTGGATCCACGGACCATGCACTTTCTCACTTTCTCACCTACGGGCCATGTGATTCGTTGACACATTGCCCGCTACATCTTTAGATACTTGATATGAACGTGTAGACGTTGAATACATTCAAGATGAGGTGTTTGTACTGCCTTTTTCTCCATGTGTGTGTATGTATGTATGTGTGTGTGTGAGAGAGAGAGAAAGAGGGGGGGGCGTAGAGAGGTAGAGAGAAAGACAAGAAGAGAGAGAGTGTGTGTTTCTGCTTGAATGTCATTCGTGAGAAAACCTAGTGAAGTCTTTGCAGACACACCGACATTTGTGAAACCACGCTCCTGGAGCAATCGTGAAGAAAACTGGAAAAATTGTAACGTATTTCCTGAACTCAGATAACTCACAGCTAAATGCAAAAAAAGTAAAGCTGCTTTCACGGTTTTATTTCAATGTTTGGACATTTGCAATCAACAACAAAGTGTTGAAGTTTTATTTCGTCCCGTCGATATTTTCAGTGTCGTCAAGAAAGGCTGGAGGAGTGTCAAGCCGTGAAGAAGAAGACTGCATTCACTGAAGTATTCCAAGACCGCTACAAAATACAGATGTTTTTCAGGACCTCGTTCGGACTTAATTACTAGGTAATGTTTGACATTATATGTGTATGGTTTCCTTAATGCATTCAAGATTTTTTATACCATATACATGCGGAATCAGTTTTACCCTAGTAACCATAGCTGCTCATTTATGGAGCAAACGACTGATAGCCTTCTGGTTCTTTGGCTAAAATTCGTCCCCTTCCCACCCAGAAGAGTTTGCTCCTGACGGATATGCTCCAAACACAGTGGAGCACAGATATTGGCTGTTATAATCCCGGAGTATAGACAATTTTAAAGCTCAAATATCGTATGTGTAATACAGAAAATAAAAAGTGTGTTAGGACGAAATTAAACATAGAGAAAGATAATAAGCCCTTTCTTGACAAGATATAGTCTTTTTATATTCTTTTGATGAAAATAATTCGCTTGTAATACTAATAATATGCAGAATAATACTATCAATAGTAATTACAAAAGAATTTTTACAGGCTCTTTCTCAGTGTGGAGGCAACCTTATGGCGCTGTTCACAAAACACTTACAAACACTACCATTAGTTACCTCGAGAAAAAGTCGTGTTAAGGTGAGAGAATAAAGCAAACATTTTAAACAATATAACAAAAACAAAAACATTCCTACTTACTAGTCGCATACAAAGTTGCATATGACGTTGAGAATGTCAAGATAATTATCGCAAACTGCCTTGCAGGCTGTCTTGACTCCATCAGGGTTCAACTTCACAACTTCCTTCAATTGTTGAAGAAGCTGCTCAACGCCTGTCATTTACGTAGAAAACATTATTTTTGACATATCATATGCAATATTTGTAGTTTTACTGGGTTAAACATAACAACGATGAAAGTATTAACATTGTATTTTAAATTATATTAACCTAGATTTTTATTACCATCCACCTCGACAAAAAGTGTATACTGGGGTCATCTAGAGGGTTAAGTAAGAAGACGCTTTTAAGTTTTTAAACCTTTTTAAAACTATGGTTTTCCAAGAGAAAACAGCTTTCTCAGTAATGACTTACCCGTATGTCTTCTCTTCCTACCATCAACTCACTTTTATAGAAAGAAACACAGAAAGAGAAAAAGAGATTTCGGCGAAAAAAGGGACAGAAAATAAAAAAGACAGAGAGAAAAAAGGCTAATTAAGACATATGAGAAAATACAAATCTTAAGTTGTCATCGTGTTAATAATGCCCTCACGCAAATCAGATGCAACAGGCTTACCAACAGTTACTTTTGCTTCCACCAATAGAGGGGAGGCGGCAGCTGTAGCCACGAGGGCCAACACAAGCACGAAGCAGATCTTCATTCTCAAAATAGGGACCGAAGAAGTAGAAATCCTGAAACCATCATTGTGATTATTATGAGCCACAGAAAGAGAAAATATAATTGGACAGAGTGAGAAATCTGTGCTGGAGGGCTGACAATGATCTTCAAATGAATCTTTAAAATGTGCACCAAAAACACACCTTTTCCTTGAGCTTTAATTCTAACAGCAGTCCACACAATTTACGTCCATCTTTAACCCTTACATATTCGTCTTTCGCTGCTGAATCACGATACCTTCAATTCTTGTTACCCAATTCCTACTTTGTGTTTTGACAAAAAGATAATAATTGCCCCAACTGAAGTAAATAAATAATATAATAAACTAATGGAGGAAAACTTAATGAGTAAAATAGGTTTTGATGTTATACACCACCAAAACTCTAAGAAGGTTGTTACATCAATTCGCTTCTTATAAGAGCCTCTGCCATTTATATGATAACCTGTGAATGAGTCGCCGTGTGAACTGGCTGGCTCAAGTAACATAAATACTAAGTAAGCAGGAAGGCACCAGCTCTCGATTATGCTGATGTAATCTCGGAGGGCTAAACTGACTTGCAATCATCTTTTAGAGAAAAACATCACCTTGAAGTTTATAAAATGATTACAAACGGCAAGTAATAATTCAAAGTTATACAGAGAATCTGGCCTTTGTGTCCTAAAGGTAAGAAAAAAGACAAACTAAAATCTTATTTTAAAATTATAAATGGATCTTACTTTAGCTACTTTAAAAATCTACAACCTCTAGTTTCAGCAAAATAATTCTTTCTCCAGAAATAGATAAAATGACGTACATCCACAATATGTCTTCAATACCCGCAACACGATATCAGTTTCAGAGAGTAAAAGACATGTTAATATTCTAAGAATAATAATCAAGCTTTCTATTTAATTTTTAATTTGTAAACATACTAAACATTTCTTACATTCTAGAATACGTAATGGAATGAATACCTGCAATTTATTTACTATATACCATCCAATAACTAAAATATCTGCAAAAACGGAGGATGCGACGCGGTCCTCACGCGATCAAAAAGCTCTTTTATAAAAACTCGAAACTACTTTGACAAATTCACTTAGAGACTTGATACTATTTGGCCATCTTGTACTAAAAGTAAGATATCAAATTTGTTTATATAGTTCATAAATTCATAAGGCAAAATAAAGTCTTTAAGTAATCGTTTATGTACACTGTACATAATTCCACATGAATCACAAACTCCAAGTCCCAGACTAGTCTTCTACAATCTGTCATCTAGTGTGTTCCTTACCGGGCTGGATTGCATGAGCTTTGCCTTCTCATTTTCGCACAAAAGCGTAAAATATACATCTAAAAACGATCTAAAAGATAACTCACTTGGTGGTCTGTGCCTGTGGTCAAGTGTTGAGCTGGACCGTCAAACTGACTCTTTTCTTTGGCGCGTCTGTCTGCTGAGAGGATGCAAGTGATGACGATGCGGCTAATGTGCTCCCCCAACTTGCCTTCCGAGGCTTTTATAGTCAGCGGACCCGTCTACTCCCGCTGCATCCTTGTTTATCTGAAATCTGATCTACTTGTTTGTATGGTATAATTTTCTTCACAATTGTTCTATTAAAGATTTTGGCAGCTTAAAGCATATCCGGCAGAAAAGCTATCACCACTGGCTGCAAACTCAGGTGTTGACCAGTGGTAATAAAAGCATTTATGGGTTTGATAATATAAAAAAACTCATTTTTGTTTGTTTGATATTGCTTTAAAACGTTTGCAAACATGTAAGCTGATTATTTGTTAGTAATATACTCCAATATTGTCAAGGAAATTATACGATGGACAATATTTTATTACATGAGTTACTTACAAGTGGACAAAAGATTTTGAATACGTGGGTGAGTTGTCGAAAGTGCTTTTTGTGTTCGTTTTGTTGACAAGTATTAATATAGGGTATTTTGAGGTTTGTTAAAACGCAGAAAACTTCAACCATCATTTTTATTTAGTTAGTTATGCTTTAAAGCCTTTGTGAATACGTGGGCACTTAATTTTATAGAAATATAATCCAACTTTGTACAGAAAAGCTAAAATACCCAAACTGTTTTTTTTTTCATTATAGAAATTACAAGTGGACACAGATGAGTGAGTGGGCTGGAAAGCGTGCATTTGTGTAATCTTTGAAAACGTTTCATTTACATTTAATGGAAGGTTACTTTAACAAATAATCGCGCACACTCACACACACACACACACACACACACACACACACACACATGCACACACAAAATATCTTTTGCTCTACACCGTCTCATGACATTATTACTTGTACCATATTGATCATACTGCAGTCATTTCTCCCATTGGAATGCCATGATTGTTTGATTATTATAATTATCTCTATTTACAAAAAGCGAGTGAAAAGTTGCAAAGATAGCTGCCAGTTCTGTGTGGTGTGGAAATTATGTAGTGTTTTTTGTTTTGTTTTTTGAAGCAAATTGACATTGAACGGCAATGTAAACAGTTTCACATAAAAGTTCTAACGTTCGTGTTCAAATAAAAATAGTAAAAGCTTCGTGAGTATGAGGAAAGGCTTTTGGTGGCACAGGTGCGAGTTGGGTATGAATTATACTGAGAAGGACATAACAAACGTTCACCTATCCACCCATTTTCATTCCGTAGCCATTGTATAAGAGAGACAATTGTCGCGTGTCGCATCGCTGGCCAGCACAGGTGGGGAGCGGAGCGTGGAAGGGGGTGGCCCTGCGGCCATTCCCACCCTAGTTTCACCGCCTGGTTATAGTGGCCGGGCCAGTTTATGGCCCTTACCTACACGGTAGCCCTGCGTCCTTGCCCCTCTGGTCCCTTTGTTTCTCTCTCTAGGGTGGAGGGGGCCGGGGCTATTTTTCTCACGGTGTTCGGACACCGAGTCCAGGTATTTAAGCGGACGGGGAAGACAGCGGGGCGGAAGTGGAAGTTTTTGCACTCGTGGAGAGACCTGTGCCCGTCTCTGGAGTAGACGGGGGTTTGCCACGTGCTGTAGATACGTTGCTGGAACTGACGGGGTGTCCAGGACAAGGTCTCAGCAATCAGTGCACCTCCCCATGTTTTCTGTGAGGGAGAACAGCGCGTCACGAGCCGTTGGGTAAGTTGGATGGATTAGTTCCTGCTTTTGTTCCGCCAGCCGAGGGCTAGCCTGGCCAGTATGCAGATGTGTGCGGTATGTGACCGAGTGTGGCTGCGTGGTCTTTGCGCACGCGCATGTGTGCGTGGGTGCGGGTGCGTGCGCGCGGCTGTGTATGTACAGAGATGGAATGTCGTTCTTTGTTGCTATGTGGGTTTAGTGTTTCTTTTTTTTTCTTTTGGTATAATAGCTGGTAGCGTACTTTGTGAGAGCGGCACTGGAAGGGCAGACCAGTAGGTAACAGGGGAGATGGGGGAGGGGGTTGCTCATGGCTGTGAGGGTGTCTAATCGTGCTGTCGCATCTTGACGCAGGCTCAGAATTTCAGAATTTCACCATCTCCGGACTTGGGACCCAGCTCGGAGTCCAGCGTCGAGGTAGCGTTCGTCTGGCTGACCCCAGGGCTCGTCTTCGACGTACGACTGCAGAGGACGGCGTTGGGGACGGTGGTGTCGACGGGGAGACCGGGAGCCACGACCATCGTTGCGCGCAGACAGTGCCGAGGCGAACAGAGGACAGGCTGAGTTGCCCCCTTGGTGTACCCCTCCCGTCTTAGTTACTGCTGGATACTTAGCCCTTGCCAGGCCCCTCTAGCTGGCCTAGCTAAGCGACCCTGTCACGGCGTGCGTGCCTCTGGACAGTGGTCAGGGAGGGAGCGGGGTGGGCGCTGCGTCGCCCAAGCGGGTTGTACATCGCCGAGCGGTGTGCGTGTGGGCTCGGTTGTTGCGTATCAGTTAATGGGGGAAAGTTGTTTCAGTTTGCCCATTGGTTCCTAGTATCTCCTTTTTCTTGCTTATCTTTTCCCTTTCCTTTAGTTCTTTTCATTCGTTGTGTTGGTAATAAACCTGTCTTTTGTATTGTCCCTGCGTGCATTTGTGTATTTGTTCTTTGAGGAACGATTGGTCACGCCGCATGCATCGAGCGCTCGTGTGTCTGCGTGGTTGAAAGTGTGTACGAGAGTGTGGAAGGTGTGGCGCTCGATCGCAAACGCGACAACAATGTAAATGCAAAAACGAATAGAGTTTGACACGCAGTGAAAACATTAATCATGTTTTCTTCCCTGCTGATATATATATATATATATAAATATAAGAAAAGGGCTACGCTATCTTTGAATTCGAGTGGAACTGAACACACAGTTGTCTAAAGGATTGAAAAAGACAGGTGTTAAAGATAATCGCTAGCTTTTCCCAAGTTTATCTTAGCTTTCTTAATCTACTGTCTAAATCTTTTGCATCCGGGAGCTTTGTTATGTGCCGGCAGAAACAGTAGCCTGATTTTCAACGAGAACTTCTTTTGTACCAGCAAAAATATAGAGTATTTCATTTCCTTTTGGGGCCGGTAAACACAAACATGAAAGAATTCTCAAAAAGTGTAATGCGAAGTGACCATCAGTGATCTCTTGTATACAAATAGACGGTCACAGTGACCCTTTTCTTTCTCGCGTATGTCTGCTGACAAGACGATGTTGATGACGATGCGGCTGATGTCCTTCCGAGGTTTTATAGTCAGAGGAACCTTCCCCTCCCGATGCATCCTGTTTTACCTGAAAGCTGACCTATTTTGATGTCTGTACGAGAGACAATGTAAATGCAAAAAGGAATAAAGTTTGTCACGCAGTGAAAACATTAATCATGTTTTCTTTCCTGCTGATCTATCTATCTATATATATATAGAAGAAAAAGCTTACACCCTCTTTGAATTCAAGTGGACCTCTTTTGATGTCTGTTTGAATTTTTTTCACAACTGTTCTATTAAAACTTTAGGCAGCTTAAAGCATATCCGGCAGAAAATCTGTCCTTATTGGTTTCGAACTCAAAGATGCTGATCAGTCTGAATAAAAGGTATTTATGGGTTTGTCAATATAAAGAAAAACTTAATTACCTATTTTAACGTTGATAATTTTTAAAAGCTCTTTTGAACAAGTGGACATATTTGCCTAGTAGCAGAATCAAATATTGTCAAAACAAATTATAACACCTAAAAAATCTTCTTTTTTTTTTCGTTTTTCTTCCGCCTTTCGTTGGCACACACACACACACACACACACATGGAATTACATACGCACATAAAGATACAGGTTGGGGATTGAAAATTTCCACCACCAGTGCCAGTGTACATGATCACTGCTGCTTGTTTGTTTAGATACCTATGTTTTGAGTCTGAACACAACACAATTTCTTGGTATATAATCACAACAGTGTATTTTTTCAGTTAAATGTGAGCTGCTGTACAGTTTCACTTACATTACAGTGTTGATTAATACATGTATGACTGATATATGCAAGAGTAAGTCACAATAATAACTTGAATGCAGGGCAGCATAAAAAAAGTTTTGTAGCTTGATAAGGAGTTGGGTGCCACAAATGTTACCACTTTGCCCCGATATTGAGATCTTGAAGGCTCTAATTTTTTCATTCAAAGTGGTTTACCTGTTACTGATGTATGCTGTTTAGTGGAAATTGCATGCCAGCTTAACATATTTAGATGGTTTAATATATGTATGTAATCATACACGTACCCTGTAAACCAAGAACAGTTGTACATTGTAAAGCTTTTAGTAATGGTACATGTGGACACTTTCTTCTTGTCTCTCTCTCCCTCTCAATTTTCTTTCTTTTAAGTATGGACACTCAACGATTGTATTCTGTGAAACTTTATTTACCAAATAAAGAAATTGGAAAAAAATCTTTTTATTACGGGACTTACTTAGAAGCCGACACAAGTTTGTGAATATGTGAGTGAGTTAGCAAAAATGGATTTAGGGTTCTTTTGTTGACCAGTGTTAATACAAAGTATTTTGGGGTTTGTTAATACGCAGAAAACGTTAACCCTCATTATTATTCAGTTAATAATGTTTTAAAGCTGTTGTAAATATATGAACACTATAATTATAATTATAGAGCAAAATAATCCAAATTTGTCAAGAAAAAAATAAAATATCTAGACAATTTTTTTATTGCACACAAGTGACTGAGCAAGGTTGCAAACGCTCATTTTTGTAATCTTTGAAAAAGTTTCATTTACATTTAATTACAGACTAATCTAACAAATAATTGCACACACTTACGCAAATACACACACGCGCGGGTTCCCGGTCGTTTCGACTAGGGTCAGTTCGACTAAGTCGTTTCGTCTAACGGTCGAGTCGTCTATATGACGAATGAAATGCTATAGGACGCGGGCCGTTTCATGACAGCCTGCCTCCTCGCAACTCTCACTTCAACTTTCGTTATA
This sequence comes from Marisa cornuarietis, assembly GCA_004794655.1. Lineage (NCBI taxonomy): Eukaryota > Metazoa > Mollusca > Gastropoda > Architaenioglossa > Ampullariidae > Marisa > Marisa cornuarietis. The sequence goes on along the minus strand of SMMW01000554.1, from coordinate 8,651,304 downwards.
AGGTGCATCGGGGAGGGGGGTTGTCTTATGTTGTACCCGCCTTACGTGTGGGTGCACCCCTGTACGGCGCTGCGTGGTTTCCGTGAATTTGTTCATTCTGCAGGGACGTTTATTTGTATGTGTTATCTTGACATTATTTTTGGCAGTGTTCCTCCTTTCTTCTTACAATTTTCTTCCATCTTTAATAAAAGCGTGTTTTTTTTACTGTTCCCACGTGTGCGCGTCAATTTTTAAACTTAGGGACGGTTGGATGGGTCGCCGGCATCGGGCGTTTGAGTGCTTGTTGAGTCTGTGTGACAATTAGCCCTATTTACATGATAGATTTAAAACCGACTTTAGTCGAACTGACCATAGTCGAATCGACCTTAGTCGAAACGACCGGTTACCCACGCGCGTGCACGCACGCACCACCCACACACAGACTCTCTCATTCCATTGACTTATGACCTTTCTGCTGTAGCATAATAATTATACGCAATTCTCGTTAGAGATTGGAATGTCACGATTGTTGATTTGTATGTCCCCGATTTTATTATTATCCCTACTTACAAAAAGCGAGTAAAAAGACAGCTGAATACCTAGATATTTGACGTTATAAGCAATTTCAATACTCAGCTATCATTACAAAAAACCTGGAACACTTCGCGCCTTCCCTCTACAAAATATTGTCACTATAGTTCGACGAACTAAAAATCCGACTCGCGATCGACGATCCCAAGTTAGGGAATGATGGGCTGTTCATCCGAATGCTCAACAAGGCGTTGTCGATCACCATGACAAGTAACAGCTGTCTAACCCGCGCATTATGACTATTCGAGACTTTTTACGCATTCATATAAGACTGAATATGACATGATCACAATTTTACAATCCCCTTGTAAATTATTTAAAATATGTTTTTCACATCATTGTTTTATTCAATGTTAGCAAGACCACTTTAAAAGATACTAGTCTTGTTGATACGTTTTATTATTGATAAGGTATATATATATATATATATATTGTGTAGCACCATAGAAGGTGAAGTTATTTTTGAACAGCGTATTATTACTTAATAATTGTTCTGATCATCTTTTATCTTTAACTACATGCGGGAACTCACTGACGGGTTTTTATATGACTTAACGAAATGCTTTGACATGTTTGTGAGAGCCATGCAATCATATCTTCAAAACAATATGTGTTAAGGATGATTTCCCCGTGAAATTCACCGAGTCAAATTTTTTTTATAAGCAAGAAAAGTATTTAGTTTTCATTTGTTTAGACATATTATGCAGAGGAGATCCAGCGGTGGAGAACCATTTGATTCTATCACTCATGGGGTATTCTGGCTATCAAACCATTGTGCCGTCCAACCATGCATGGTGCACCATCCCGTCCACTTACTCCAGTCCAGACCAAGCTCATCAATAACTTCTCACACTTCTCTGAGCAAGTCTTCGCCAGTGGTTGTTCCATTCATGGCCGCCAGTTGGTCAGTAATTTAAAATGTAATGTTTATACCACGAATGAACATTAATAATTGCGCAGTATCACTTACGTCCGTCGACTCATCTCCAGCAGTAGAAAACATTTCAAACTGACCTCCTTTCGACTTCAGTTGCAACATAAATTCACTTAGCAAATCTTCCATTTGTCTTGTGATTGTCACAAGCTGACGGCTTCAGTTGCACTCTTTTATTTTCGGGCATAATTATTCCACTACAGCCAGAATGAACTTTTTCAGACATTCACCTTTAGAAAAATGGTTTGGCTTCCTTACTCCATATATGAGCCACCAGGGAACTTGCTCGAACGGCCGCTTGTCATCATCATCATCATCATCATCATCATCATCATCATCATCATCATCATCATCATCATCATCATCATCATCATCATCATCATCATCATTCTCTTGTAGAGCGCCTTATCCCTACCCTAAGAGCAAGCCTCACAAAAATAAATACATTTTTACAGCACGGTCTACAGAAAACTCCTTGATATCCAGATTTCCAGCCTTGTGTATAGTCTCCTGATACCACGTTGCACGTTATTCCCTCTGAGCAGTTGCAACATGTCTTAATCACAGTCGAGGCCAAACGAACCCGTATAGCAAGCTTCTTTACAGAAAAGTGACTGTAATCCTGCATCACACCCTGTCTCACATTTTCCATCATCGATGTTAGACTGTGTTCTGTGCAGGTGCAGCATGTGTTGTTGCAACTCATACCGTGGTACCAGTTCTACAGGAGTCATTACAATCTTCTTTTGTCAATGATATTGATCATACGTAAGCTTGTGTTAGGTTTTGTAATGTCGCTTAATATTGTGCTCCTTCAACACAGCAACAGTCTCCTTACAAATGAGGCACAAATCCGTCCACTTCTCCTGAAAACTGTGGCACTCAGAATCAACCTTAGGTTTCTTAGCTTCCGCCGGCATTTTCCACGGCTATAGTCATCGCACCACCTCTCAACGTCAACGACAAATTGACTGACTACAAAGGCGTACTTTTATAAGCCACCCAGTAGGCCATAGCCCCCCCCTTCCACTGTTTATTGAGACGCTACACAGGTAGGAAAGGACGACCCTGTGGCGGCATCATGGTGATGTCACCCTGTGTCCGGTTACAATGAGTGGGCCGCATGAGGCACCGTAGCGTATGTGGCCCGCGGGCCGTCTGTTGGACACACCTGCTCTACTCTTTCAGTGTGTAAATCCTTTGTCTTTCAGTGAAGCCATCCTCGGATGCATCGATATTAACCCTGATAAAATGATACGCATTCAAACTCGCTCACTTATTCTTCACCCCTTACTCCCTTCCACTTAAGCTTAGTTTTTCCATATTAACGTTAATATAGCAGGTTTGTTACAATACCTTTCGTTATATTCTTTGCCGACATCTAGAGAATCAGTTGTAGCATACTCATTACCATTTGTTAAATTTTACTTTTATATTTAAGAAAATTCCGAGAATTACACGCAAAACTCAAACTAGTTTGCTTCTACGGTCTCCAAATAAGAAATGATTTTTAAAAACCCCAGTAAAAGGATCACATTCGCTGTTTCTGGTTATTTTCTCGTACCATGACTAATTCCGAAGCCATGGAATCTTGCAATCGGAACGACAATCAGAGATTTTTTGCAAATTTTTTAGTTTCAGCATTTGTCCATTCATTTTCTGATTACTTTCTTCGTTCTTTTATGTCCAATATGACACCAATCCTCATTCGATAGTTGGATTTGACTCCAAGACGAAAAATTACCGCCTGCTTAGTCTATTTTGCCTACATTAATATCTTGAACACGATCGCTCTCAAATCCTCAATTTATATTCCCACAAAGTGAATTTATTAATAATGTATTCAATTACTGAAGCTGTATTTGTATGTACCTTTGTATGTTTCTTCAGCTTATTGTATGTCTCTACTCAGATCAACTATTTGTGTACATATGTAGTGAGCATACGCATAAAGTAATAACAAAATATAAAGTAATACCCTAACATCAAAAGCTGATTCAAAACGAAAAACAAAAAAACAGAGACATAATAACAGTAATAGGAGCTTGTCTCAAAGAAAAGAGTTCATTGCATCAATGTAGCTAATTGTGTTAAGAAGGAGAATATTATCAGTATAGTGAAGGTCTGCGGCCATTGCATGGAATTTTTGATGTCAGTAAAGTTTTGCTTTGAGAATCAACTGAAAGTTATTATGTTTGCATTGAAGCTCAACTCACAATCTGTGTGATTCTACGCTATTTCAGCCCGATGTACCATGAACTTGATAAACTGAAGTGTTTTAACAACAGGAACTGCAATGCATGTCCTTAGAACATCTTAGCAAAAGAATGTAAATAGGTGACAAAGAATAATTAATCAGATTGCAAGCTTTCTATGCTTCTTGAAGATTACAGGGTATCATTAATATCATTCTGATCAATCGACAAAATCTCCAGTACTGCTTGACATGCTCTTGTAAAATGGATCCGTGTATGTCATGAACTAAGACATTTTATTTCGCTCAAGAGAATTTAAAACTGGGGGGGGGCCTTTATGAAATGTCCAAACGCTGTGTTTTATTAAATATTGTAAGTAAAATATTCTTGCACAGCTTAAACTTATAATAGTCTTTTGTATTTCGAGAAAAGTGCAGGACGAATAATCGACTACATACACATTTACTTTTTCACATCTTTATTTCACAACGTCAGCTGCTTTTTACATCAGCAAGACTGAGGAGAGGAATACAGGGCCGTGTGGAGACCAGGACTTATCTCCCCAGTTCTTTCAGCAGGCTGCAACGAGACAAAGGTAACCTCTTATATGTTGACAAGAGCAACGTGAGAATTTATTAGTTCAGTGTTTTCCATACAAACATAACAGAGATAGCTTAAACTACTATAATTTAAATTATGGTAACTATAAATATTGCACTTAAGAAGTCTGGAAGTAAAGCAGCACTGCCGGTTTTATGTGCGTCGAAACTTTGTATCCAAATTACATGGAGCATACGTCTGTTTCTGAAGGTGAGCCGACTGCTTTTTAGAAACGCAAGAGGACTTCACGTGGACCCCCCTTTATGCTATAGATCAGTTGTTCACATCTGTCACCAATGTATACAAATGTAAAGTTCTTGTTGAGTGATTGGCGTAGGTGAAAGTTGCTGTCACATACAGTTTAAGCGATGATATAGTACCCAGAAAAAATACACAAAGGACCATCTCTGCGATCAGGTGTCACATACAGTAAGTGTCTACAGATAAAATCTCAACTCAATGCACCACAGAGTAAAGGTGTCCTGCTCACCTGTTACGTATTATTTGCATGTGTGTGTGTGTGTGTGTGTGTGTGTGTGTGTGTGTGTGTGTGTATTGCAGTGTATTGTTATGTGTGTATACGTTAGTTTGCGTGTCTACTCACGCTTTGCAGGCTGGTGCGCAGAACAGGTCCCACGAACTACTGACAAGTTTTTGACACAGAGCTTCACATGCTGCTTGGGTCAAGTCAGTAAGGGATCCTGCAGCGGCTTTTAATTGGTTCACCATATCGCTGAAGCTAGCTGTCATTCAGGCAAGAAGATACAGCTATTAAGTTTAGAGAAATGAAAGTCGTTATAAGACATTTTAGATGACTTTATCAGGTATCAGTACTTCTGTCCTTTATATGCTGTCCATGTCTCGTTCTTGTCACAAGCGCTGAGAGCCTTCGTGGGCGTGGGAATGCGCTATATCAATCACACATTTCTTCTTTCTTCTTATTATTATTTTAGTAGTATGAAACAGAACTAAACTATAAATTTAGCCAAGAAAAATTAAGTGTCTGACTTGTCAAGCAGTAATTTATTTATTTATTTATTTAGTCACAACAAGTTTTTGAAAATATATTTGAAACATTTCACGAAGTTAATACGATGAGAATTTTATTTCTGTGGAGTGTTTAGTTAATAATTCGCAAAGACCCTTTGGGCCGTCAGACTGACAATATAGACAGTCACGTTTGAACTAGCGAACAGATACTGTATGATGGTCTTCATAATTACCTTGACGAACGCTGTGCTTGCCCAGCTGAGAGCTCACCCTAATATCACCAAGGCTGCCTGCATTGCCATCTGCACCCCCATTGCTAAAGAATTTGCCTACCTGTGTCCAGTAGCATGCGAGGCGTAAGTAGAAACTCTATTTTTCACTCAGGTTTTGTGTTTTCAAAATACTATTACTGAAAATCGTCAGGAGTTTTATTTCTCTACAAATACTGCTGAAAAAATGACTTGTCACAATTTAATTCTGCAGATGATTATTATTCCCTTGAAAATAAGAGGGAGTGAGAGTGTGTGTGAGTGTGTGAGTGAGTGAATGTGCCTGGGTGCGTGCATATATTCATGTATGTGTGCACACTGTAGTACAAATTTATTGTTATAAACGGGTTCCTGTGTGTCAATGTATCATTTTGTTCTGTTCTGCGTGCCTGTGTCGTTAATGGCTGTGCTTATGTCCCTTTGTCTCCGTAAATAGTTGTGTCTGTGCATCGTTGTGTTCGAGTTTACGTCGCTGTTTACATATTATTAAGGACGTAATTACTTCAAATTTTACGTCAATTATCGTATTGTTTAAAGATAAAAATTGGTCTGAAATTGACTTTGAAATACTATCCTTCATATTGACATTAAAAGTAACGTCATTACATGTTTAGAGTTATATACAGAAAGTTTAAAAAATGTCATGCAACTAAAAAAAAAAAATGTAAGAAAACTTTATTTAAAGAAGAAAATTCTTAGTCATTAAATTACTTTGTTTGTGTTCAAATTAAATATATTTGAGTGGACAAATCGGGGGTTTTCTATATAAAGCTCTTACAGGAGTCACACCATATTTACAAATCTGTTTGATTGCTTTTGACTTTGTCAGCTTTACCCGCAGTAACATCTTTTACTTGCAATTTGATAGTCAGGTCTGTTATGTTCTCTATATTTTGCAGAGCCATGGAAGCCCTTAACGGCTAAGGAAAGGAGTTCATAGACTCTGCCATCATTGTAAAATAAAATAAATGTTAAAAATTAGTAAATGTGTGTGCCTTTCCTGTTATTTTGGGTTCTCTTGCTGTTTTATTTTGCTTTGTCTTGTTTTTGTTTGTTTTTTCTGTTTCTTGTTTAGTTTTTTTTGTTTTGTTTTTTTGTTTCGTTTCGGTTTTTTGTTTGTTTGTTTGTTTGTTTTTGTTTTTTGGTTGTTGTTTTTTTGAACAGCTTAAAATAAGCGATGGTGCCCGTGTTTGACACGAATGTGTATACTGAATACAATAAACAAAGTTACATCGACCATAAGGATGGTAAGAGGAACACCAGGAAAGCATTTCTGAATCACTCCTGGAGTTTGGATACGACTGAGATCCGTGACCCTGGGTTGTAAAGTCGGATTAGACGTTAAGTTCAGGGCTGCGCTGAATAGGCGATCTTGAGTTTTCCTCTTAAGATGACATTCTTAAATCGTTTTTAGTCGCGATCTTCATCCCTGCTGCATGAGCGCGCCTACACACTCGCTTAACCGAGAAATAGGTTAGGTTTGCACGAAGGTCGAGGTCAGCGATATAAATCAGTGATATAAATAAGTTCTTCCAGAGATCGCCCGAGGCTTTCCTTGGCAACCATACATTGAACCATTGAAAACTGCACTATATATTGTTGTTGCCTTTCCAACCACGCTCTCTTGAAACCATGAAATTGTGTGTGTGTGCGAGCGTGTGTGTGTGTGTGTGTGCATGCGTGCGTGCGTGCGTGTGAGTGTGATCAATCAATCAATCAATCAAAATGAAACAAATAATTACAAAGACAATTTTTCAAAAAATTTTTCCCTACTCTGCATTTTACCTTTATCACATATTAGTCCTATAAACGTGACTGTGGCTTATGCATATTTTTCATGAATATATAGGTTTGGGAGTGGTGATAATTGTGTCTTAGGGCAAGCCACAAATAAAATAGCTTGATGCGTATGTCATGAGATAACTCGAGGGGGTAGGTAACAATCTGCCCACTTAGTGTCTAGAGCGCCTTGTTGACAAGCCTGAGGCCCTTTGGCGAGGAAGTAGGGGGCGTATGTTTTGGTATGGACGCCTAAATGGACGCGTGGAACAGAAGGTGCTAAGTGATTTCGGCCGCCATGCGTGGCCGATGGCTGGCTAAACGTCAACAAACGTCTAGGGAGGGAGAGAAAGATACCCGAAGGCACGCACCTGTTTTGCCGCCAAACCACGTAATTAGACAGGGGGAGGGAGGCTAAGGTACATGTAACATCGGCCACCCGTAGGCGTGGCCTGTGGTCAGAGAGAGATCTCCTCCTGTCGTTTGCTGACTCTAATTGTAGCTGATTGGATGATGAGTTATTGACCAATGGCATCCCTCGATGTATGTATCTGTGAGAATGTAGAGAGATAAATAGAGAGACAAGAACACACTTCGCTTGCTTTTCGGCGAACGTCTGAGTGGGGGAGCAACGGGTCACCAGCCAAAGCGACTTCAGCTTTCTAACGCCAGCTACACTTCTGCCTCGGACCAAGTCTTAGCCACGAGGGCAAGGCTCGGGAGGAAAGAAGTCGGGTTAGAGAACCTTGAGAGAAGGAGGCAAGTAATTGACGAGGTACTGTCAAGACTGCCTGCTGTCGTCGTGGAGAGGAAAGGGCTGTGTGACTGTGGGCTCGCTCTACCAGTGTGAGAGGTAGAGGCTCAACGTTGAGGCCGCTAGAAGTCGTCGGTTCTCAAGGGCTGAGACCGTCTGTGGTGGTGTTCGTTTGGCGGCTGTACGAGGCATTATAGCCGTCGAAGAACCCACGTGTGTACCCTCGAGTGGTACGAGGCTCGAGTCTGGGTCACCGGGAGAAGTCGTCGTCGCTCTCTGACGTGGTGACAGTTCGAGGGAGGAAGACGTCAGACCATCAGACATCACTTCGAAGGGAAATCGTCAGTGTGTCGTGGCAGTCAGCCGAAGTATTGGACTCTCAACAAACCAGCTGTAACAGAGCTAAGTTGGTGCGCTTGCGAGTGTGTATGGTATTTGTAAAGAGAGGCAACAGCACTGTAACATCAGAAGTACGCTTTAGCACGGATAGTATTGGGACCCCCCTAGACGAGTCCATTTGATTGTGTTTTGTTTGAAATGCTTTTGTAATTAATAAATCTTTTCTTTATTGTTCCATTGAAATCACACGTTGTTGAGTATTGTGTTCGGGGAAGAGCAGGGGCGGGGGCTCGTGAGCCAAGTTGAGTAATTGAATGACCGATGTGTGATTATCGTGTGTTTTCCCCTGCAGTTTATGTTGACGTGGGCGGCTAGTGTTGAGTAACTAGTGCCCCCGTGCCCGTTCCCCGGGGCCAGTATCCACGTTCTGGTTGAAAGACCACGGGTACTGTCACAGCGTACATGTGTGTGTGTGTGTGTGTGTGTGTGCGTGCGTGCGTGCGTGTGCATAATCGATCAGTAAAGCAATCAAAATGAAATAGACAATTACAACATTTTTCAAATTGTGAACCTTTCTGTACTCTGCATTTTAATCTCGCATTACCTTGAAAAACAAAATAATCTTTGTTTACTTTTAGGATGAAGCAAAATTTCGCTTTGTCTGCAGATAGACGAGGAGAGTACGCGAGTCCTTTAAACGTATTTTTATCGAAATTCTGTACGTAGGGTAGCGAGGCACCGATCATGTTTCATCTTTTAGCCCCTAAAAAATGTTTTAAAAAAATGTAGTGACCTTTTATTGTTACAAGCCAGCAGTTTCTCAGATTAAGATCGTGACGATCTCATGTAAGATGTGTACTTAAGATTTTGTTAAAATTATTTTCCCTCAAGAGGTATATTTTTGCTGCGAACACTTTAAGCAGCTGGTGAGTTTATCCTTCTGCTTCTTGTGCGCATGCGCAGGGCCTGGAACGATTTTGTGGGATCAGTGCGCTGTAGATCTCTGTTACTTTTTGTGTTAGCATGTGTATGTTTTTGTGTAGGTGTAATTTTGTGTATGTGTGCATTTTGTTTTTGTGTGTGTGTGTGTGTGTGTGTGTGTGTGTGTGTGTGTGTGTGTGTGTGTGTGTGTGTGTGTGTGTGTGTGAGAGAGAGAGAGAGAGAGATCCTCAGAAGTTGTAAATATGCACTGTTTGCCTTCTCCACGATTTTTGCTTCCATAAGAGTCCACAAGACTTCCACAAGACTACAGAAACTCCGTTTATTTTTTATTATAAAAAGACGTTTGCCATAGTCTAAACACGCTGGCTGCTATTTCTAGTGCATTAACTGTTTTAAGGACACATACTATGGGCCGAAACGTACAGTTAACTGATAGCAGGATCTTTTAAAAACCCCAGTTACGTCACACAGTCACGAATGATGCCACATAAAAGCCGATCTCATACCTGCTCCTGCAGGACTTTTACCTGCAGGACGAAGTTTTTTACTTCACCAGTAGCTGGTAAGATAACGTCTGTTATTTCTGAACTCATGGCACCTAGATGCGACATCACTTTGAATGAACTGCAATGTGCACTTTGTATAACAAGTTTTCTGATATTCTTCGGAAAAGTTAATATTCATTGCATTTTTTTTAACCAAAACAGCTATTCGGCAAAGTGTGTCCTAAAATGGGATGTTGTTCTGCCTTGATAAGTAAAATTAAGTTAGTTATACTAACATTTCTAATTTTTGTGAGTTCATTTGGAAAGATTTTCCCTACTCTAAAAATGTAAACAAACCCTCATGCCCAGGGGCCAGTTGCACAACACATTTCTAATTTTAAACACATTTAGGCCTTCACTCTATTTAGATAATTAATTTAAAGTGCACACCACAATTTTAGAATTTTTAAAACTAAAACTGCTTTAAGTAAGCTAAAGTTGTTTAAGTCTGACTTTCCGTCCTGTATGTACAATTTTTTGTATATTTTTCTGCAATACATCCAAATGGCTAAGAAGAGATTTTGCTTCTTTAGAACAGTTTTAAGGTTTAGAAACGTGTTGTGCAACTGGCCCCAGGTCAATTACACTTTTGAAGAGAAGTTAAATGGACCGCAGCTCAAGGTGGTGTGTGATGGGTGTGTGTAAAAACAGAATGTATGCTACATGTATATATATATATATAATATCGTTCCTGCTTTAATGTAACGTATTGGCTGCCTTTATCCTATATTATGCGTAGGGTGGTGTAAAACAAAAAAATCGACGTGTACATAGATAATACCCTTATGTCCTTGACAAATTTTTTACTATTTTAATCGTCTTTGCTCATTTTCCAGTGATCCACATATGTTCTTTACATTCATTGATTGTTCTTTACACCTAAACATGGTCTAAATGGACGGCCAGGACTGGAAGTCAGATTCCGTTTGTTTTACGTAAACTTTTCAGTCACTGCTGCGTGAGACTTTCAAAACTCAGAAAGATAGTCTTCCCTGGGCGTGTGTTGGAAAGTGGTGGTGTAGAAGGGGTTAACATCTGTGTAAGTGCCGTTCAGTCTTTTAATCGATATTTGTTTACGTTTGACACAAGATCAAAGCCTCACAATGAAGTTTGCTCTCGTGCTGTTGGTGGCACTGGTGGCCATGGCTTCGGCGCACCCTCGCTTGGCTCGCAGCGAAGACAAGCGATTTATCGTGGACACATTTAAAGACATTGGCCACTGGTTCTCTCACGTCTGGGACAGCGCCAAAGACGAATTCAACAAAATTGTTCACAGTGTAGAAGGTGAGTCCCACCATATGCTATGAAATAAACAAAGCCGCACGATTCTTATAGGTAGACGGTCAGAAATTGGGCTCGTCTCGATTACATTTCTCTAGTGTGTGATAAAAAGACACACAGATAACTGTGTAGTAACTCATGCTCTGGAAAGACAACTAAAACTGAACTAAAACCAAGTTGAACAAAGAGAGAAGGCTACTTAGTTGGTGACCGATGGCCTGCTAAAATAATTTAAAAATCTGCTGATACAGATTAGCCGAGCATTAAGTTGGAATGGACAATGCTCGAGACATGATGATGATGATGATGATGATGATGATGATGATGATGATGATGATGATGATGATGATGATGATGATGATGATGATGATGATGATGATGATGATAATTCAGGTTTGGCAAGCAAGATCGATTTTGACGGGATAGTGAAAGTACTGGTTCCTCTCATCGATTCGGATGCCACCGAAGCAGGCTGCAGCACTGTATGCGTTGGAGCCGCTGCCTCAATCCTGGGGCCAGCCGCTCCCCTAGCGGGGACATTGTGTGGCCCACTATGCAAAGCGTAAGTAGAAAGAAAATGCACCATTATAGCCTGCACTGCAACCAAACCACTCAAGGCAATATGTTGGTGTGGTTAGTGGGTTATTTCCACTTTCATGCCTATATAACCAAAAGAAAAAGAAGACTGGACTGATCGATAGGTAAAAAAGGTTTGTTTAATGAGACCGCAAGAAAGACAGATGGATAAAGATTTATTGTTGCTAATAATGCATTTCATTTTTTTAAGATCTACGTAGCACATGTCTAAAAATTTGGGTCTCCGTGGAGCTCAGTATTCTGGTTTATATTGCTACTTGCATACACTGTGCACAGACTGTACAACCTGTCATTTGATCCTCTGACCGAGAGATTAGCAGATATTTATATATATATATATATAGCATATTGAAGAACAGAAGCTGAGAAGAATATCTTAAGAATAGCGAGTCTCACAGTTTTTCTCTTTGTACAATCTTCATTTTAGCCGTTTGTTTTGTTGTTTTGTTGTGTTTTGTGGGGATTTTTTTACGTTGGAGTCTAGATCACCTTAGCAACTTTGTCATATTTAATCTAAAAGTGATTATAATCATTAACTGAAATTCTCAGTCGAGGGAAAATGCCATGGGGTTGTTTAGGTCCTAATTAAACAGACATAGAACACTCAAAATAACCAAACTACATTTGATTTGCAGGGCACTTGCTGAACTGCAGAAAGTCGCTGGTTAACCAGGTGTGACTTGTATTTGCTTGAAACAGCACGGGTGATAAAAAAAAACTCTGACTTACACACTTTGAGTTTGACTTTACGTGGATGAATGAATGTATCGAACAATTACGACTCTCGATATATGCGAGGCACCGACAGTGATTTATTTTGGCAATTAAAAACTGCAAGATTTCCTTGTCTTAAGAAAGGGGTTTTCAGATTAAGATTGTCACGACTTCATATGAGAAACTTAAACTTTTGATAGTGAGTGTTTTGTGCCAGAGCCATTTGTGCGTGCGTGCGTGCGTGCGTGTGTAAGGCAGAGACAGCGCACCTAGCTTGCTGCAGGCAGGGATATGCGTGTTAGAAATGCTTTGATTATGATTATGATAATGAATATTATTACGATTATTATTATTCTCTATTTCACGCTTACATGGCACTTTTTGTCATGCATCAGTATTGTGTCTGTAGCCCATTCTATCCACAAGGCTAAGCGGGGGTTATCGTGGAGCGCGCGTGTTGGCCACAGACGGCCTACGCTGACCGCAAGTAGGGGTAACGTAAACAACACATCGCACTGAGCGTAAATGAATGAATACATAAGGGAAAAAAACTACTGGAACTTTTGGAAATGTTCCATACAGATTGCCTTCCCCTTGACTGTGTTAACAGTTCAGCCAATCACAGTTTTCGTTTTATTATAACGTAGGGAACGTTTTATTTGGTCAGGCGCCATTTTGGATTCTAATGTCAGTCACTCAATTTGACATGGATTTGTACTTCAACAACCGCAAATAAGAAGAAAACTGTAAGTAATATTTGAATTCTAATGTATATTCTAATAAAATATATGTTTGTTTGGCACTTTATGTTTATATATATATATATATACATTGTGTAAATAATTTATTTTGTTAACTTCGAAACTGAAAGACACCGCTTGAACCGGTTCTAAACTGCACACATACACCATCTTTCATTTGATTTTAGTACTAGAAGACAAAACCTGTGTATCTTAAAATTTACACCAAGTGAATCTTTTAAAAATGCTCTTTAAAATGGTGTATCACAGATGGTTGTCTTTACTGTAGGTTGATAAATATAAATTTTCAAACCCGCCCGTCGAAATTTCCATCCACTGAAGCGCGACGCGCGCACTACAAAAGCCCGCAGCGTCGGCGACTGGTGGCTGCGACGCCCCTAACGCTCTAGTTTTTATCGCTTAATCAATGCACATTCGCCTATAGGTTTTCTACCCTATACCTTTTTTTCGAAAGTGTGTGTGTGTGCGTGCGTGCGTGTTGTGGTGGTGGTGGGGGGGAGATTGCTGTTTTCCGTCGAACCAGCAACTTAAACTACATAACGGCAAAGCAGCCAGCCCTGTAAGCAGATACCATATGCAGAAAAAGAGCAGCCTATCCAATACGAGAGTTGAACCCAGGACAGTCAATCCTTGATGTGTTGGTGACAGACGCTAACCATTGCGCCACCGGACCGCGCACCTGTTCCCACACGCTGGCACGAACGCACAGACACAAACATTCATACCTAGTCAGACTGCAAAAGAAAGGAGTTCAAACAACTAAACAGAAACGCAAACACACCTGCATCTATAAAGACATGCGAGCTAATGCGAAAATATACAACGCAAGTAAGAGTTTCATTGCATCCACCGACTACTCAAAGATCATAAACTCAGACTGGTCATCTGCTGAGTGTCCATGCATGTTCAAGGAAAGACATACACGCACCCCACAACCACAGACTCACATTCACCCACACTTGTTGCGGTACCAGTCGATGTCGAGCATCAAAGTTTGAAAATGTGAACTAAGGTTTGAAAACAAATCGTGCTTTTTGTTTCATTATTTACAAACTTTGTACTACAGTTCGAAGAAGTTTTGTGCATGTATACGTTAACTGATGATGAAAGAACAAGGACGGAAAGCACTACATGTTGGGGAAAATTGGGTTAGTATGTAAGAAGTAGCGTAAAACCATTAACATTCTTAAAATTTGCTAAGACTCAAGCGTAGAAAGTCTGTCGTTTCACAAGTATCTTTATTGTTACAACATCTTCTTAACCGTGTAGACACGCTAGCACACACGCCCGAGTGAGAGAGAAAAACCGTAAAAGTGATAATAGGGTGTAATAAGATTTTAAAACTACTATAAAGTGTAGATCAACAAAAGCCTGAGCCTGTAAGTGCTAATCGAATAAACATTTTTTAGTAGACAAGTATGAAAAAAATATATATACAAGTTGGGGACCTCTGTAAAAAGCGTGAAAAAATGAGTAACGAAGGTTAAAAATTGACAACAAAAAAATAATGAAAAAGACAAAAATCTATTGTTATACGAAAAAAAAATTTACTCATTTTTGTATATTTATTTTTGGGTGGTTTTTTTTTTAGGGTTTTGAATTTTGGCATTATGAAAATCAGTCACCTTAATACCAATTTATCTGAAGGACAGACTATTGTTCGGGAAAAAATCTTCACTTAAAGGTTAGAATTTGTCCGACAGATGGAGTTAACTCTTTGACGTTCGCTGACAGTCTGGGCGTCTGACGCTGGGCTCATCATTTCCGTGCGTTTGGCGCCGCCGCTGGTGCTGCTCAGTGAGGTGTGAGGTGTGTACTGCTATTGAGTGTAGCAAGTACCACGTGTTTACAGCGCTTCCAAGGGCTCGGTATGTACTGACAGCTTTTGCGCGCTGAGCCGGGAGACGAGTTCACATCAAAACCTTTTTCGTGGATGTAAGAGAAGGAATTACTGTAAGCAGGAGGCAAAGCACTGACCGCTGCAGGTGAACGCTGGTTCAGATTTTCTCCACCATCTAAGGGATTTATGGCCGGTCCCACATTAAAGAAATCCTGAAAAATAAATCAAACTTATGTTATTCCAACCGTAATCCACAAGTGTATCTGATGCAAAATTCCCCAAAGCCATATAATATACAGTGCTGCAAGGCAATGTCATGAAAAGTGCAAACAAAGAGAAAAAGTCAGTGGTGGTAAAATTCTGCAGTTCGTCCTTAAAGAGACTAAGCATTTTAAACATTTTTCTGTAGTTTCAGCCCATCTTCTTCTCCTTTGAATCAGCTGAAGAAATATATCAGTTTTTATCAGTTCACAACAGTAGTTATTACGAGAAAACAGTTGTGGTGGTAAAAAGAACTGCAGTTAATCATCAAAGAGACTAAGCAAGCCAACATTTTTCGGTAGTTTCAGCCCATCTTTTTCTTCTTTGAATTTGTAGGAGAAAAATATCAGACTTTATTAGAATAAGATGGAATCAAATGCAGCCGAAAACTGTTATTTATTAGCTGATGAGAATCGTTAGCCATGTCCGTATACTTACATAGCAGTGTCTTTGTCCCTTACTTTCGCGAATGATCTCTGGAGCAAAGTATTCAATAGTGCCTCAGGCATTCCAGTTTTCTGTCTGGAAATAAATACATCGTTATTGAATAGGCCTCTTTCATTTTAGTTGTATCGCTATAGTTATCCATCACAGCATTTACAACAGACGCAAAAATAGTTTAATACTACGACCACATAAAGCTACTTGTATCACAACCCCCATGCATTAGTAATACAAAGAACAGCAAACAATTGAATATGATGAATATTACCTCGTGACAAGAGATGAACTTACTGAACCCAAAGTCAGTAAGTATCACGTGGCCACATGAGTCAATGAAAATGTTCTCTGGTTTATTGTCTCTAAGCACAGCTGTAAGGATAACAACACATCCATACATGAAAGTACAAATAATCACCTCACTTGGAACATAATATTATTTGATAATTATAGCGTCAAGCAAACTGTCGACAATTGTTACTTTCTTTTGAAGATGCTGCTTATTTAAACAGAAAAGTAGAATCATGCAAGTTGCGAGTTGTACATGTCTGGAAATGGCCTTACGATCGTAAGGGAGGTGGTGGGGAGAGGGTGGTGGCAAGCTCGCCTATCGGTTAATTAAAAACTTCATGCTGACTTATTTATTATTATATCTCTTTAAGCTAGATATTTATGAAAATCATGACAAGAAGTCATTTTAAGTAAATATCGATGCGTAACAACAGTTTGACCTTTTTAAAAACTGACTTCAAGATTCTATTTGCACATTTTTTCGTATCTCTATCAAAAACATCGGTTACGCTGTAATTTAAAGATTATTACTTGCATAGACACATTTCTTTAAAATAGAACTGGGGGAAAATGCTATACTGATTTAGTGAAAGCAGCAGGTGCTTACATTCTGCAGATGTTTTAACTCTAGTGCCATCTCGCCCATGTAGAATCTCACGTGACTCACTCAGCCTCCCTCCGCAGTGACTTTTGAGGGAACAGGTCACTTCCGTGGATGTAATCTGAAAGGTAAAGAGTTCATGTCACATGATGCATCCTGTCGGAGGCATTGAGAAATTTTAAGGCTGTCTCTTACTTCCCGAGGTTCTGCCTGGTAAATGGGAAGCGGGATGTGGAAGATACTCTAATGTTTGTAACGACGATATGCTTTGTGTATCAACATTTGTGGCAAAAAAGATAACAATGTCTAATTTTGTCTTCAAATGACAGCACGAGAGCACATAATTTTCAAAGAATGGCAATAATTAGTAATAATAACCAAATAAATTAGTAGAGATATAAGAGATTAGGCTTATATTTGAACGGTATCCTTACCCCACTGAATTTTAGCTTCGGGCGAGTAAGATGTTAAGCTAGCCCGAATAGTCAAAGAATATATGATACAGTTAATTTCAAGGTAGGTAACTATACAGAATTTTTAAGCATTTGAATGCAGAATTCCTTCTTAAGAACAGGTAGATAGTTTCAAAGTAAAATATCTGCAAGTCTAGATGCTGGTCAGTACGTCAGAATTAAGAAGCAAAATGTCAAATAATCAGACAAATTATATGAGTTGAAATTAATGAAGATTAATCAGCTACCCAGCACGACGTTGAGGTCTGTGCAGGTCTCGGAGGCGTATTAAGGCATGGTAAAAAACGGTTGACCGAACACTTGCTCCAAGGATCTGCGCTCGTTGTGGAAGTAGCCCGTCTTCATGTTTCTCACCTGTCAGAGCGTACAGGCGGTCATGGTCCCATCCGCCATTCTTGCGTAGAAGTACTACTTTGCCGAAACCTGGACACAGTCATTATCTTCATCACTTAATTACTGTTAATCTGTTTTTTTCCGAACGAGTCATGAATTAAGCAGTTTTATAATCGGCGAGACACGGCGTACAGAAAGTAAGACTTTCTTTTACACTATTCCGGTTAGAAGGAGATTACGAACCCTAGCTGATATTCTCCACCTTCGTCTACCAGGTGTTCAGGCAGAACTGTTAATTTAAGGGCTTTAGTAAATATAGTAGATTTGTAGGTTTAAGCAGTCTAGTAACTGTTGTAGACTTGCATGTGTGCAGTCTAGTAACTATTGTAGACTTAAGTGTAGGCAGTTTAGAAACTGCTGGAGACTTGCCTGTGTGCAGTCTAGTAACTGTTGTAGACTTGCCTGTGTGCAGTCTAGTAACTATCGTAGACTTGCCTGTGTGCAGTCTAGTAACTATTGTAGACTTGCCTGTGTGCAGTCTAGTAACTATCGTAGACTTGCCTGTGTGCAGTCTAGTAACTATTGTAGACTTGCCTGTGTGCAGTCTAGTAACTATCGTAGACTTGCCTGTGTGCAGTCTAGTAACTATTGTAGACTTGCCTGTGTGCAGTCTAGTAACTATTGTAGACTTGCCTGTGTGCAGTCTAGTAACTATTGTAGACTTGCCTGTGTGCAGTCTAGTAACTATTGTAAACTTGCCTGTGTGCAGTCTAGTAACTATTGTAGACTTGCCTGTGTGCAGTCTAGTAACTATTGTAAGCTTGCCTGTGTGCAGTCTAGTAACTATTGTAGACTTGCCTGTGTGCAGTCTAGTAACTATTGTAAGCTTGCCTGTGTGCAGTCTAGTAACTATTGTAGACTTGCCTGTGTGCAGTCTAGTAACTATTGTAGACTTGGCTGTGTGCAGTCTAGTAACTATTGTAGACTTGCCTGTGTGCAGTCTGGTAACTATTGTAGACTTAAGTGTAGACAGTTTAGAAACTGCTGGAAACGTGCCGGTGTGCAGTTTAGAAAGTATTGAAGACTCGCCTGTGAGCAGTCTAATAATTACACTGCACAACAAAAATTTTTTTTTAATTGTCTATGTTTATGTTTTTTCAACTGATTTATGATAATTTGGTACCACTGAGTCCGAAAATGACCTCCATTTGTCTAGGTCAGGTCAGGTTTATCTGCTACTTTAATTGTTTACAATTTTTACCTTGTAAATAAGTCATTAACATTTTTGCGACATTAATCCGTTTATTTCTATACACATTTCTCACCCAGAATTGGTTTCAAAGAGAAGAAATCGTTCTGGAACACAAAATCTTAAGTAACTGTTGAAAACATCTATTACTGTAACTTAAATATTAGACAGTCTAGTAACTATTGTAGACAGTTTAGAAACTGCTGGAAACATGCCGGCGTGCAGTTAAGAAAGTATTGAAGACTCGCATGTGAGCAGTCTAATAATTATTGCGACTTGGAACTGTTTAGTTTTAGTAACTAATTTAATTGATGTTCCTTTATTCTGTGTAAATTAGTATATTTTCACTTTGTTATTGATTTGGCTGGATTGCCTAGTGGCAGAGCCTTTTTGTATCTGATCGATTTGACGTTTTGCGTGTAATAAGTATGTGTCCGGGAAGGGACGTCCTGAACTGAAGCGATTTCGTGTTGTTGTTTGGAAAGAGTGCGCGTGTCCGCTAAGAGTACGTGACACATGCCATCTCACTGTCGCCCACATCAGGCGTGAGTAGGGGGGCCTTGTCAGCTGTCGCGTCTACTGATGGGCTACCCCCTCCCCAACGACAAGTACCACTTGTTGAATAACAGGGCTAGCACACAGACACTATTGACAATCAAAAATACAAATACCGTATTACTTCATTTCCTTATTTTACATAGGATTTTTCAAAAGATAGTTTAACACTAGCTCAGAAATGTCGTGGCTTTAGGTTTGATACTTTCGAAATTATATAGTTTGTCTATCCAAACCAAGGAAAGTAACTCGCATATAATGACATCCTTCTCTCAAGATTTATTACCCAGAAGCGATGTGTATTGCTTTCATCTATGTCAGCGTGGCTTGTAACACCCTCGAAAATGCGATTCCAACTTTTCTTTTTAAAATTATATTCGCGAGGAATGTTTTAAGACTGGCACCTGATGCTGAGACGGTTAATGAATGAGTGAAGAAGACATAACGGGTAGACATAAGCATTTGCACTCAGAGGAGGGGACGGGGGGTTTGAAAGGGAGTCAACTCAAGTAGCTTTGTGTGCTTGTGCCAGAGACTGACTGAAGGATAAGTTAGGAAGAAACAAAACATAGTTCGCTCTTGTCTTCAATTGACTTTAAAATTGTGTCTGTGTAGTTTAGCAGCCATCTCTCGTAAACTCCTTTACTCTACCTTCAGCACTTTCACCCGAGGTAAGCTGCCAGTAAGATTATATTATAATAAAAGGTTAATTAGAGCGATTTAGATGATATAATATATGTAAATGAGACAAAGTAATAAAGGTTAATGAACTTAGTAAGATGACATTATTACGAAGTTTAATAAGATAAAGTATGCTTATATTACTATAAAGTTTAATGAGAGCAAGATTTTATTATTATAAAGGTTGATGAAACCAAATAAAGTTATCTTACCATGAAGGTTAATGAGAGCAAGATTATATTACTATAAATTTTAATGGGACGAAAAACGATTATGTTGTTATAAAGGTTGATCAGACCAGGTAATATTATATTACTACAAAATTTAATAAGACCTAGTATGATTATATTATTATAAAGGGTAAGGAGAGAAAGACGGATGATATTATTATAGAGGTAGTCATGATCGTAACAACATTCAAAGCAGAGCTTGAATCCACAGCCCAAAGTCTTTGTCGCGTTGAAGGTTAGTCGTTATTTTTGCATCCCAGGACCTTCACATACAAATTTATCGCTTGTCGAAGTTTCAAAGGGAACAAGGTAGTCTAGGGAGAGAGGACGTTGTCTGAAGTCACACTGCAGGGTCAGAAAGAGTTCAGCTGCCGGGTGAGACGAGTCACAGTCTGTTAATCTTTCTGCAACGTGTACTTCCAGACTGACACTGACTGTCCTCTTAGTCATCGCAGGTGTCACGTGCCCGGATGTTTGATAGGAAACGACTGTTTTCGCATGGTCTGCGCATGCACATAAAGACGAAGTTCATGGCCGCTCTGTTTGGTATCAGTGAAACAAGCTGTGGACGACAATTAAAATGCCTATGATGTTTTGCTTTCAATAAACTTTTATTGTACAGATGGTGTACACAGGGGTAATGAACTTTATTTTATGTGCGCATGCGCAGACCATGCCAATACTGTTCTGTCCCAGACAGCGTGGCACGCGGTGATTCACGCAATGCAAGTATATGTTGCTTTTTAAAAATATCTCTTAGATTTACTGAATTGTTTCACCAGAGGCTGACATGGCATGGCCAGACAATGATTTTCCAGGCCTTGATATCTCATTAACGCGCATATACTACCTCAAACACATTGAACCAGCCACAGTAACTTGCTTTCTTGGTTAATGAGACCAGGTAACATTCAGATTACATAATAATAATAATAATTGTAGACTTAAGACATTCTGTAGACTTCATTTATTTATTCATTGTAGACTTCATTTTTATTATTATTATTATTAAGTGTAGGCAGTTTAGAAACTGCTGGAGACTTGCCTGTGTGCAGTCTAGTAACTATTGTAGACTTGCCTGCGTGCAGTCTAGTAACTATTGTAGACTTGCCTGCGTGCAGTCTAGTAACTATTGTAAGCTTGCCTGTGTGCAGTCTAGTAACTATTGTAGACTTGCCTGTGTGCAGTCTAGTAACTATTGTAGACTTGCCTGTGTGCAGTCTAGTAACTATTGTAGACTTAAGTGTAGGCAGTTTAGAAATTGCTGGAGACTTGCCTGTATGCAGTCTAGTAACTATTGTAGACTTGGCTGTGTGCAGTCTAGTAACTATTGTAGACTTAAGTGTAGCCAGTTTAGAAACTGCTGAAAACTTGCCTGTGTGCAGTCTAGTAACTATTGTAGACTTGCCTGCGTGCAGTCTGGTACTATTGGAGACTTGCCTGTGTGCAGTCTAGTAACTATTGTAGACATTTTAGAAACTGCTGGAAACATGCCGGGGTGCAGTTTAGAGAGTATTGAAGACTCGCATGTGAGCAGTCTAATAATTATTGCGACTTGGAAGTGTTTAGTTTTAGTAACTAATTTAATTGATGTGCCTTTATTCTGCGTAAATTAGTATATTTTCAATTTGTTATTGATTTGGCTGAACTGCCTAGTGGCATATTTAAATAGATATATAATATCATTCGTGCTTTAATGTCCCGTATTGGCTGCCTTCATCCTATTATGCGTAGGGTGGTGTAGAACAAAAAATCGACGTTTTTGTGTACATAGATAATACCCTGAAGTCCTTGAGAAATTTTTACTAGATTAATCGTCTTTGCTCATTTTCCAGTGATCCACATATGTTCTTTACATTCATTGCTTGTTCTTTACACCTAGACATGGTCTAAATAGACGGCCAGGACTGGAAGTCGGATTCCGTTTGTTTTATGTAAAATTTGTAGTCACTGCTGCGTGAGACTTTCAAAACTCAGAAAGATAGTCTCCCCTGGGCGTGTGTTGGAAAGTAGTGGTGTAGAAGGGGTTAACATCTGTGTAGGTGCTGTTAAGTCTGCGTCTTTTAATCGATATTTGTTTTACGTTTGAGTCTAGATCAAAGCCTCACAATGAAGTTTGCTCTCGTGCTGTTGGTGGCACTGGTGGCCATGGCCTCGGCTCACCCTCGCTTGGCTCGCAGCGAAGACAAGCGATTCACATTTAAAGGCATTGGCCACTGGTTTTCTCACGTCTTGGACAGCGCCAAAGACGAATTCAACAAAATTGTTCACAGTGTAGAAGGTGAGTCCCACCATATGCTATGAAATAAATAAAGCCGCACGATTCTTAGAGGTAGACGGTCAGAAATTGGGCTCGTCTCGATTACATTTCTCTAGTCTGAGATAAAAAGACACACAAATAACTGTGTAGTAACTCATGCTCTGGAAAGACAACTAAAACTGAACTAAAACCAAGTTGAACAAAGAGGAAAGGCTACTTAATGGGTGACCAATGGCCTGCTAAAATATTTTTAAAATCTGCTGATACAGATTAGCCGAGTGTTAAGTTGGAATGGACAATGCTCGAGACAGATGATTGATGATGATGATTGATGATGATGGATGATGGATGATGGATGATTGATGATTGATGATTGATGATGATTGATGATGATTGATGATGATTGATGATTGATGATGATGATTGATGATGATTGATGATTGATGATTGATGATTGATGATGATGATGATGATGATGATGATGATGATGATGATGATGAAGGTTCGACAAGCAAGATCGATTTTGACGGGGTAGTGAAAGTACTGGTTCCTCTCATCGATTCGGGTCCCACCGAAGCAGGCTGCAGCACTGTATGCGTTGGAGCCGCTGTCGTAATCCTGGGGCCAGCCGCTCCCCTAGCGAGGACATTGTGTGGCCCACTATGCAAAGCGTAAGTAGAAAGAAAATGCACCATTATAGCCTGCACTGCAACCAAACCACTCAAGGCAATATGTTGGTGTGGTCAGTGGTTTATTTCCATTTTCATGCCTATATAACCAAAAGAAAAAGAAGACTGGACTGATCGACATATAAAGTAAGGTTTGTTTAATGAGACCGCAAGAAAGACAGATGGATAAAGATTTATTGTTGCTGATAATGCACTTCATTTTTTTTTTTTTTTGGATTTTCGTAGCACAAGTCTAAAAATTTGGCTCTCCGTGGAGCTCAGTATTCTGGTTTACATTGCTACTTGCATACACTGTGCACAGACTGTACACCCTGTCATTTGATCGCCTGAACGGGAGATTAGCAGATATATATATATATATAGCATATTGAAGAACAGAAGCTGAGAAAAATATCTTAAGAATAGCGAGTCTCACAGTTTTTCTCTTTGTGCAATCTTCATTTTAGCCGGTTTTTTTGTTGTTTTTCCCTGTTTTTTGTGTTTTGTGGGGATTTTTTTACTTTGGAGTCTAGATCCCCTTAGCAACTTTGTCATATTTAATCTAAAAGGGATTATAGTCATTTACTGAAATTCTCAGTCGAGAGAAAATGCCATGGGGTTGTTTAGGTCCTAATTAAACAGACATAAAAGACTCAATATAACCAAACTACATGTGATTTGCAGGGCACTTGCTGAACTGGAGAAAGTCGCCGGTTAACCACGTGTGACTTCTATTTGCTTGAAACATCACGGGTGATAAAAAAAAA
This sequence comes from Marisa cornuarietis, assembly GCA_004794655.1. NCBI lineage: Eukaryota > Metazoa > Mollusca > Gastropoda > Architaenioglossa > Ampullariidae > Marisa > Marisa cornuarietis. The sequence goes on along the minus strand of SMMW01000554.1, from coordinate 8,627,384 downwards.
CTCTGACTTGCGCACTTTGAGTTTGCCTTTGCGTGGATGAATGAATGTATCGAACAATTACGACTCTTGATATATGCGAGGCACCGACAGTGATTTATTTTTGACAATTAAAAACTGCAAGATTTTCACAGACATTTCCTTGTCTTAAGCAAGGGGTTTTCAGATTAAGATTGTCACGGCTTCATATGAGAAATATACTTAAACTTTTGATAGTGAGTGTTTTGTGCCAGAGCAATTTGTGCGTGCGTGCGTGCCTGTGTAAGGCAGAGACAGCGCACCTGGCTTGCTGCAAGCAGGGATATGCGTGTTCGAAATGCTTTGATTATGATTATGATAATGAATATTATTACGATTATTATTATTCTCTATTTCATGCTTACATGGCACTTTTTGTCATGCATCAGTATTGTGTCTGTCTAGTTTTTGTCGCTAACTAAATCAATGCACATTCGCATATAGGTTTTCTACCCTATACCTTTTTCTCGAAAGTGTGTGTGTGTGGGGGGGGGGAGAGATTGCTGTTTTCCGTCGAACCAGCAACTTAACTACATAACGGCAAAGTAGTCAGCCCTGTAAGCAGATACCATATGCAGAAAAAGAGCAGCCTATCCAATACGAGAGTTGAACCCAGGACAGTCAATCCTTGATGTGTTGTTGACAGACGCTAACCGTTGCTCCACCGGACCGCGCACCTGTTCTCACACGCTGGCACGAACGCACAGACACAAACATTCATACCTAGTCAGACCGCAAAAGAAATGCGTTCAAACAACTAAAAAGAAACGCAAACACACCTGCATCTACAAAGACGTGCGAGCTAATGCGAAAATATACAACGCAAGTAAGAGTTTCATTGCATCCACCGACTACTCTAAAAGATCAAACTCAGACTGGTCATCTGCTGCGTGTCCATGCATGTTCAAGAAAAGACAAACACGTGGTAAAAAGAACTGCAGTTAATCATCAAAGAGACTAAGCAAGCCAACATTTTTCGGTAGTTTTAGCCCATCTTTCTCTTCTTTGAATTTGTTGGAGAAAAATATCAGACTTTATTGGAATAAGATGGAATCAAATGCAGCTTAAAACTGTTATTTAGTAGCTGATGAAAATCGTTAGCCATGTCCGTATACTTACATAGCAGTGTCTTTGTCCCTTACTTTCGCGAATGATCTCTGGAGCAAAGTATTCAATAGTGCCTCAGGCATCCCAGTTTTCTGTCTGGAAATAAATACATCGTTATTGAATAGGCCTCTTTCATTTTAGTTGTATCGCTATAGTTATCCATCACAGCATTAACAACAGACGCAAAAGTAGTCTAATACTACGACCACACCAAAATTACCTTTATCACAACCCCCATGCATTAGTAATACAAAGAACAGCAAACAATTGAATATGATGAATATTACCTCGTGACAAGAGATGAACTTACTGAACCCAAAGTCAGTAGGTATCACGTGGCCACATGAGTCAATGAAAATGTTCTCTGGTTTATTGTCTCTAAGGACAGCTGTAAGGATAACAACACATCCATACATGAAAGTACAAATAATCACCTCACTTGGAACATAATATTATTTGATAAATATAGCGTCAAGTAAACTGTCGACAATTGTTACTTCTTTTGAAGATACTGCTTATTTAAACAGAAAAGTAGAATTTGCGAGTTGCAAGTTGCGAGTTGTACATGTCTGGAAATGGCCTTACGATCGTAAGCGAGGTGCTGGGAAGAGGGTGTTGGCAAGCTCGCCTATCGGTTAATTAAAAACTTCATGCTGACTTTATTATTATTATATCTCTTTAAGCTAGATATTTATGACAATCATGCCAAGAAGTCATTTTAAGTAAATATCGATGTGTAGCAACAGTCTGACCTGTTCAAAAACTGACTTCAAGATTCTATTTGCCACATTTTTTTGTATCTCTATCAAAAACATCGGTTACGCTTTAATTTAAAGATTATTACTTACATAGATAGACATATTTCTTTAAAATAAAACTGGTGGGGGGGGGAATGCTATACTGATTTAGTGAAAGCAGCAGGTGCTTACATTCTGCAGATGTTTTAACTCTAGTGCCATCTCGCACATGTAGAATCTCACGTGACTCTGATGTTGACCTCTTAGCGCGATTAAAAATATTTTCTATATTCAAAAACATGGGCTTAAAATTTTTGACTTTGAAGAGGATAGTGAAACTGCAGAGCCACGCAGTGCCGTTAGGCCACAATCGTGGTCCATCGTGCAAAGAGAGAATCTCAATTTTGGAGTCGTAAAGTCACCTTCGTGGCGTTTCGCGCTAAGAGGGCTACGTTACATCTGCGTCTGTTATCAGGCTGTGGTGGTAGTACAGTGAATAAAAGTACAAGCAAAAACCTCAATAACGACTTTTTGTTTATAGATGTAAAACAGATGCTACCGTTTTTGTTCTTCGTTGCTGTTTGGTTTTGTTAACAAATCTAAAACTGTGATTCTTTAAAAGTCATACGATAAAGTAATATTGAATGACATATTTTGCGATCTTAAAAGTCATGTCCGAGGAAAACCTCGGGCTGCAAAACGCTAGTTTACTTATAATCACGTTTAACACGCAAACCTGAGGTTTACGTAGGCCACCACGTTGTGTTGCTGAGAAAAGTCACAGAACCATGAGAGGTCTTGGGTGGTGATGGTTAGAAAGCTGGCGTGCAGAAACTGGAGATCGTAAAGTGACAACAAGTGAACAGTCAAGAAAAGTTAAATTAATTAGAGAATACTGGAATGAAAGTGGATAAGTAACAAACAATAATATACAGTTACAGCGTAGCTACCACAGTTTCTTGGTGGAAACCGTTCTGAAAGTTGATCTCGGTATATAAAAAATAGAAGACTGCCATAGCAAAACCGAATGAAAGTCCTTGGACTTGACTTGCGTTCAGGTTGTATTTACAGTACAGTCTCTATGAATCCTCGCTCACAAGCCTGTGATTCTCGCGAACTTTGCGTGTTTAAAGTTAGGACCAATCAAGTGTCTTGACATATTTCGCAAGTTCTACCTTTCCCGTGTTTCTCGCACATTGGAAGGTCCCGCTGGCTGCTGAAAGCATCACGATGTGGCTCTACACTCACTTTTATCAAATGGGTTCGCCGCAAAACTGTTGACAATATTCAGCAGTGCTTCATACTTTTATTCTCCAATGAGTCCGGTTAGGTCACGGAATAAGATCAGTCTGTATTTTTTCGTGAAAGAGTCTGGAAACACGACTGCCTTCGGCTACAAGCGATATTTTAAAATTGTAAGTAAACGATTCATTTGCAACCTAAGATTTTGATTGGAAATTTCTCAGAACTTTCGTATCTGTCACGTGCTTTTACAGTACTTTTAACTCTTCTTAAATAAACGAGAAATTAAAAGTGTTGTTTAAAAGTAAATAATTTATTTATAATGTAACAAGTTTGAATACTTCCTTTACTTTGTAGAAACACAGACAGACACCAAACAGATCTACACAAGCTCAGGCGAAAAGAGAAATAGAACGACAGAGAGCGAGGGCAGGGAGGGAAAGAGCAGAAAAAAATAAAAAAGTGAAGAAGTAAATGTGTTTCATGTTATGAGTACCTCCGTGACATGTTAGTGATCAAAACTATTGCCAGAATGTGATGATCAAGCTGACTGTAGTGATAATTATATCTTTACTACAATGCCAAGAAAGTAAAGCAAAGCAGTTTTTTGAATTAGTCATTTGTTTTTTGACAGCAAAATGTGCACCGGAGGACTTCGCGGAAAAGTCAGAACTTTTTCGACCGGTGTTTTCTCCACTCTTAGACATTTGGTCGACACTCCAGCCACCGCCACCGCGATGCCCAGGTACGTCTGCGAGGGATTAATGTTGTACAGTTTGATTGTGTTGGTAGAACAGTCTCTCAGTCCTCAGATCGTGACCTTTCTCGTTGCCGACGAGTTCGACCACCTTCGTCATTTCGTGGGAACACGCCGCTCCTCACTCGGGACAAGGCACTGATGCTGAGGGTAGAATCGGCTAACGCTCTGCTGCAACTGTGACTGACGTTTTCTTTGCTGCTGCTGGCGTCCTTGTTGATGGCAACCTCAGTGTCTGATGTTGCGCTCGACGCTTTGCTGTGGGCGACGCCTCCTTTGATACTTCTCTTCAGCGAGGTGTTTGATCTGTGTTCGATGTAAAAACGTTACTGTTTAAAGAACAAAGAGGCCTTCCTGTTCCACTCTCTGGTTGTCTCGGGGATCGGTGGAGTTGGTTTTCTTGCTGACAACGCACTTTTGCTCCTGCTGCTGGAAGAGACAATGGAGTGTTCATGAACCGTACTAATAGTAACTCTGGTATAAACTGCGTCGTAACGAAGAAGATAGAACTGAAGCAACAGAAAAAACTGTTTAAGCTGGACAAACTACTGGAATAAAGAGAGAAAGCAGGGAAGACATCAAAGCTACCGACATTTCAGGAGGACAAGGATGATAAGGACGCTTATTTCATTAGGTCGGATCACTAGCTAAGATACTGATTTGGACTCTTGATGTATGGCCCTTGCACCACACCTACAGTTTGAGGGGAGAGATAATCTACACGCCATATGCGTATAACGGATTGTTACTAATGAAAGAGTTGTTCGTTAAAGTCCAGTGCACGAAGGATACAGAGAGCGATTCCGGATGGTTAGGCCACCGTCGAGACTATAAAAACAATTAGACATCCGACTCCACTCGCGAGAGGTAGACAAGTGCTGACAGGTCTCTCGTCTGCTATGTGGAAGCTCTGAGGTATGCACATGCAACTTTCACTTTTTCTCTTGCGTTAATACGAAAGCGTGAAATTTCTTGATATCGACGAAATTCACTCCATAATCATGCTTTAATACACCTATTTTAATAGGGAGAAATCAGAAAAGGTACAAATTAACCTCTTCATCAACTGAGACCGTTGTCTCATAATATTCAAATATAAACGATTGCAAGTTTCACTGCTGAATTAGGTTGAGATTAACTAAGTTTACTAGGAATGTCTTAAGATTTCCTCTATTCCTCAACGTGTACTGAATTTGCGGTAAAATCAGCAGATGTATACCGAAAATATGGGTGAAGTAAGGACATTTTAATATAATTTTTGTTTGCGTGGATAACTGGATGTAGGTAGATGGAGGCGAGGTGCGAGGGAGAGGCTTCTGTGGTGATAAAATATTCATCCTCCAAATTTAAAGCTCCTAATGTATTTAGATGACAGATTTACGTTCTCGTTCAAATCTGTCACTTAATCTTACGGAAATCAAAGACCAACATTTCATTATACAATTTTATTTAGTTGATTTAGTTGCCTCCCTTTGGTCAATGCTTCGATAAATATTTGTAATGTCCCATCCCGGAGGGACGAAGACAGGCCGGACCCATCGTAGGTGTGCTATTTGCCTGAACAGTTCGAGCCACAAATCCACGCCAATCCGCACGATCGGCAGCTATCCCGAGCAACTGGCCCATGGGCCACTTGGTCCACTCCTTCACATTACCGAACCAAAGCCTCTTTTGCCTACCCACGCGCCGCTTCCCCTCAACCGTACTCTGTAACACTACTTTGGGTACTCCCTCATGTCTAACAACGTGGCCAAACCACCTTAATTTCTGCTTTTTAACGACTGTGAGAAGGGGCTCCTGGTGACCCACTAGACTTCGAACCAGGCTAAGCTCGAAGTCTTTTCTTCATGATAAGAGATCCCAAGTAATCTCCTCATGCTTTTTGTTTCGATCGCTGCAATTTTACGTCCTTGTTCTGTGAGCAGCATCCAGGACTTACAGCCGTACAACAGGATCGGTACGACCATTGACTTCCAGAGTGAACAAGTCCAGAGTCTGTTTAGTCTGGTCATCGCTGCTGTCGCGGCAATGAACCTTTGAAGAAGGTCCTCCGCGCTGTCACCCTCGCTGGTTATGGTCGAACCCAGGTACTTGAAGGTCTGAACCTCCTCCAGTTGTTCGCCGCTCAGTCTCACCTCGACCTTGCCAGGGCCGATCGTATTTGCCATCACTTGCTCTTCCCCGTGCTGATCAACATCCCGTATTTCTTCGAACAGGTGTCAAGCCTGTCCGTGAGAGACTGCAGCTCGTCGTTGCTACATGCCAGCAGGTCTGTCATCTGCATAGCGCAGCCTGCTAAACGGTCTGCCTTCAATTGAGACAGAGGCGTGATGGTCCTCGAGCGCGTCTCTCGTGATCTTTTCAAGGAAGATATTGAACAACACGGGGGAGAGCAGACAACCTTTCCAGGAGACGGTAGCCCCTTTCGTTCGTTTCGCTGAATCCGAAACGTCCCACAGTGCCGGCCCAGTGTCTATACGCGTCTGGGCCGATCTTGGCGTTGAAGTCGCCGACTACTGCGACAAAGTCTTTCTTTGAAACTCTACAGAGTAGTCGGCCAGTTGTTCATAGAACGCTTCCAATTCGCTGTCCTCTGAACACTGGTTGGCGCACGAACCTGTACCACCGTTAGGTTCAGTGGCTTGGAAGCTATGCGCATGGACGCGAGCCTACTGGAGATTTGTTTCCATTCTAGCACAGCCCCTGCTAACCTTTCGTGTACGAGGAAGCCCACTCGAGCCGGCGCTCGGTCTTCTCGCCACTGTAGAACAACCGATGGTCACGGGGCGTTACCGTCTCTCTTGACCCGATCCATCGCATCTCTGCCAGCCCCACTACATCCCATTCATATCGCTCTAACTCTAGGCACAACTCGTGCACCTTACCGCACTGATGGAGCGTACGGACATTCCAAGTGCCTATTCTTACCCCCTGACGTAGGTCAAATTTCTCCTTACTTAAACCAGAACCTTTGGGATTGCTTTTTTCCCTTTGGACACGCTGAAACTCCACATACTCGTAATCAATCAAATCAATCAAATCAATCAATCAATCAAAATAAAACAGACTATTGCTAAGACAAGTTTTGATAAGTTCTGTATTCTGCATTTTAAAATCACGTTCCGTTGAAAAAAAAGGAAGTAATCATTACTTTTTCAAAAGCACGATATTGTTTTGCGTGCAAACTGTCAAGGTAAGCACGTGAGTCCTTTAAACACGTTTTTGTCAGAATTCTGTGCCCAGGTCTTCGTCAGTGGCGACGCTCGAACGTGTTTTATCTTTTGGCCCTTAATAAATGGAAAGATTTTTAAAGATTATTTCTTACAAACCGTTGGTTTTCAGATTAAGATAAAAATTGTATGTAAGAAGTGTATTTAATCTTTTGATGAAGTAAAGGACATACAAGCAGCCCATAACTCACTCCCACTCACCCAAACTCGTTACGTTACCAGTTAATGTCGATTATCACGTTTTAAGAATGTGAACGAAAGTACGAAAAAAAAGGTCATGCTTGTTAGTTATACCTTTACAATACCTGTGCTACAGTCGATGTGTTCATTGTTACAAGAAAGAATCTTCTTGACCATGCGCGCGCGCACACACACACACACTCACTCACACACACACACACTCACACACACACACACTCACACACACTCACTCACACACACACACACACATGCACGAGAGCGATAAAAACATGGTGACAATAAGATATAGGAACTGCTGTAAAGCGTAGACCAATTACAGCATGTGCATGTAAGTGCGGATTAATGATGGAAGAAATCAAAATAGTGAATAGACATTACTTTCTGAAGACAGGAACTAAGACAAGTATCTAGAAAATTTAGTTACCAGTAAATGTGACTTTTTATAATATAAGAATCGGTTATCATAATACTAATTTATCTAAAGGACATTCTATTGAGGAAAGGTTAGAATTTTCCCGACAGATGTAGTTAACTCTCTAACGTTCGCTGACAGTCTGGGGCCAGTTGCACAACACGTTTATAAACCTTAAAACTATTCTAAAGAAGCAAAATCTCTTCTTAGTCATTTTGATGCATCGCAGAAAAACATACAAAACATTGTACTGACAGGACGGAAAGTCAGACTTAAACGACTTTATCTTACTTAAAGCAGTTAGTTTTAAAAATTCTAAAATTGTGGTGTGCACTTTAAACTAATTATCTAAATAGAGTTAAGGCCTAAATGTGTTTAAAATTAGAAATGTGTTGTGCAACTGCCCCCTGGGCGTCTGACGCTGGGCTCATCATTTCCGTGCGTTTGACGCCCCCTCTGGTGCTGCTCAGTGAGGTGTGAGGTATGAGGGTCGTCAGGCCCCGTATCGCTATTGAGTGTAGCAGGTACCAGGTGTCTACAGCGCTTCCAAGGGCTCTGTCTGTACTGACAGCTTTTGCGCGCTGAGCTGGGAGAAGAGTTCATATAAAAACTATTTTCTTGGGTGTAAGAGAAAAAATTACTGTAAGCAGGAGGTGAAGCACTGACGGCTGCAGAGGACGGTGGTTCAGTTTTTCCAGCGTCTGTTGGATTCATATCTACACCAGTAGATCATTCTTAAATAAACTATTTTCAGCTGATGTCCAGCTCTTGTTCAGTAGCAGCCTACTGACTTTAACATTTCAATGTGTCGAGATTAAGCATGCCTGGAATAGTTGGTTGCTGGAGTGGATCGGACAGGACGAGTTGAATTTACACCGACACGGCTTGACTTCTGGTGTTTCCTCTAGCGCCATGCTAGTTATTCCTTAGAGAAATGTCTAACGTCCAGGTCACTCTGCAGCGCTGGAGGAAGGGGACTACTTCTGTGCGATGTCACTCCAGTTCAGGTCTCTGAAGAAGCGGTGTTCCTTAACCTCTCTGGCCCCTCGAGTGCCCAGCCGTTTTTCGGGGTCTTTGGTAAGCAGAGACTGTATAAAATCTTTTGCCTCTCTGGATAACGTCCTGGGATCAAGAGTACACGTCCGCAATGATAGATTGTTTTGTACGTCATGATGTGAACCCATCCATCTCTCAGTCCATCCACATTATCGATCCATCCGTTTTCTTTGTCTGCCTTTTCATCCGTTTCCAATAACAAGTTTTTATTTTAATAAAATGCAGGCATTAAAAACTAGTACATATTAATGAAGGCATTTAAGCATACTTCTTTTTTAACATTTATTCACATTCATAATACAGTATTTTACAATATGAAAAACAAACATGCACATAAGGTAACATTCATTTAAGAGTACATCCATCCACCAAGCAAGCCATTCAGCAATGTATAATCTTGCAAACTAAAAACATGTATGCACCAGTTTGTGTTCTTTTTACATCTCTCACAAATCAAACACAGACATCATAGCAGGCACATTGGATCCCTTACGCCATAGGGTGACTTCAGTAATATAAATCATATCCACACATACATAGATTTTGCTAATCATAAAGTTATATATATCTATTATATATGTATAAAAATCATGTCTACATGACAAGTTGTCTATATGGTTGCCAGAGTTTAGCAAACGTTTCTTCGTTTATTTCTAAACATGCGTTAAATTTTTCAATTTTATACCTGTTTCAATATTCGAATAAATGGTTCTAGCTGCGGCATGGTTTTTTTTTAATCTGTTAGAATAAATGTATGCTTTAGCCAGTAGTTTAAGTCAAGAACAGCATCTGTCTCTAAGTCATTACTGCCTCCAAAAAGTACAAGATGTTCACTGATAATTATATTTGGAGCATTTTTACATTTGTCCAATACAAGTTTGTAAGTTTCTCCAAAAATCCTTAACATATTTACAATTCCAAAATATATGCTGAATACTTTCTTTTTCACATCTGCAAAGGCTACAGACATCATCTTCTAGTCCCATGTGGAATAAAATTACTTTTGTCCCCAGAATTCTATGAAGCACTGAAGCAATGAAGGCATTTAAGCATACTTCACTATTCCCTCGCCCCTTAACCCTGCATCTTTTTCCCTAACCCTTCATCTTATTCCGGCGCTCCCAAAAGTCTCGCTTTTCCCTCCCCATGCACCATCCCCTCTGTCTATATTTCTTATTATCGGCTAGACTCTTATGGTAAGACTCACTAAGTTTGCATGTAGGCATTTTAGCTAACAGCTATGTGTTAACCGAGTTACTGTCTAGCAATATTTTTTGTGCAGATCCACATAGTGCTTTGTCATTAGTTTGTATTTAAGAGGTACTTCCACTTGTAAATGCGCAAATCAAGATAGGAGGTGACAAACATTTTACAGACCCGAAGATGTCTCCCTCAAAGATTTCGTCCATGTTTGACTCGAATGGGCAACGGCCAACTAGGAATTCATAAGTAACCACACCAAGGGCCTGCCAGTCGGCACCTTGATAAAGAGTGTGATGGGTTTAGTGTTGAGAGCTCAGCCTTGTGTCTAAGGGTTTCTCCTTCTCAAGTAATTGACGTAGTCGACAGTGTGATTGAGCCACTGTCAGCTGTACATCATTACAATCCTTTACTGTGCTCGTTACCATGTACATGTACCTACAATGCTTACCCCAAATTAACGCTCACAAAAGAATTCAGGGAAGACTTGAATGACACCCTCATGTGTCTCATCTAGCAGCTACTGAGAGTCGTTAACCAAGTCTGTATACTTACATAGCGGTGTCTTTGCCCGTCACTTTTTCGAATGATCGCTGGAGCCAGTTTTCTGTCTGGAAATAAATACATTGTTACTGAGTGGGATTTTTTCATTTTAGTTTGTATCGCTAGTTATCCGTCACAGCATTAATAACAGACACAAAAGTAGTCTAATACTACGACCACACCAAAGTTACTTGTAGCAGCAATGCCCACGCTAGTAATAAAACAGCAAACAAATGAAAATAACGAATATTACCTCGTGGCACGAGATGAACTTAACCCAAAGTCAGTAAGTATCACATGGCCGCAGAGTCGATGAGGATGTTTTCGGGTTTGATGTCTCGATGGACGATCTTTAGCTTTAAGGATAAAAACATACATACATAAATTTATAAATAATCCCCTCATTTGGAACGTGGTATTGTTTGATTAAAAATAGCCTCAAATTGTCACATGGTGCATCCTCCTGAAGGTGTTGAGAAATCTAAAGACTGTCTTTTTCTCCCCGGGACTCTGCCTGGAATACGTGAAGTGTGAGGTGGAAGGGCTATCAGTTTAGAACCGGACTGAGGTCCTAGTTACTGCAGACAGCAAACTGCAATTTTAACGCAACCGTCCCTCTGGCTCGTCAAATACTCAAATGTACTGACGATACTTTTGTGCATCAAAATGCTTGGTAAAAAGAAAACAATGTCTCACACTGGTTTTAAAATCATTGCACGAGATCCTGTAATGTTCATAGTCTCGAAAAAGGTTATAATAACCAAATAAGTAGAAATAAAAACGATTTAGATTTTTGGACCCTTTGTGTAAAAACGTTGAAATATAGCGTAAGGATTTCTTTTTTGTAAACATCTTTCTGTTATGTGACTTTGTCGTCTGTTTCGCTGAAGTGTTTTCACCGCGTTACCGTTAAGACTAGTATGGCGACTTTCTCCATAAATTTAAACACAATACGAGACTTATTTTTGCAGGGACGTGCCCTGTTGTTTTATCATGTACCACGCGAACAATTTAACGCTGAAATTAATATAATGGTGAAGTCCGTAATGAAAGAAAGCGTTTGCTACGCGTGGAGTGGCTGAACACAGCTCTCGCATATACAGTCACTTAGAAGTATTCTTAATGCTGACAACACGCGGAAAGATATCCGGTAAAGAAGTCTCGGTCCTTCTACGTGGAAACATATTAATTCAACTTGGCTTTAGCGCATAAAGCATAATACTAGACACGATTATGTAATAATTCAAATAAATGATTCAAATCTTACGAAAATGACTGTGTGCATTTTGATGTTAAGACCGAGCAAATGACGATTTTGCACGAGAAACAGTCTATCAATTAGAGGGATAGCCGAGTACTCCTTTGTTAGTGGTATTGCACATCATGACTCGATGGTTACCACATCAAGTTTTAGCTTCGGCGAGTAAGATGCTAAACTAACGCGAGTAGTCAAAGAATATGTTACAGTAAATTTCAAAGTATGTAACTATACAGAATCTTTTAGCACTTAAATACGGACTTCCTTCTTGACAACAGGCAAGTAGTTTAAAAATAAAATAACTGTAAATCCATCTGTTAGTCAGCGGAAAACGCCGAGGACCTATTTAAACTGAATTAATTACGTCCGAATCAAGAAGCAAAAAGTCAAATAATCAGACAAATTATATGAGTTGAAATTAAAGACAATTGATCAGATACCCAGCATGACGTTGAGGTATGTAGTAGTAATAATAAGTATTTTTATAGCGCATATTCACACTCATAGAGAGCATGCTCTTAGCGCTTGAAACGGGGAAGAGACATGGACTAAATAGATGGACGGAAGAATAAACGGCAGTATTGACGTTAAACAGAAAACAAAGATAGAAAGCACAAAAAGGCACCAAGTAACAGGAACAGAGAATAAAGTGATTCTGAAGAGAAAGATGGGGAGGAAAGTAGCATGAGCGGAAGGGGGAGGGCAAAAAGGACGAGCATTGTGTGGACTGTTTGTTCATTTTGACTGCAAATCAAAGGCGAAACGAGAGATCAACAATCTGTTCGGGGAGGAGTGAGATGCTGTGGAGTTATGACAGTAATAGGAGCACTACGTCGCATTATGTGGGAACACACCAACACTACGTCTCATAAACTCGTTGAATGTTCATAAAGAGGGAGATATTTCACTGTGAATTTTATTTTCTAATTTATGCTTTACACTTTACCAAAATCTTTCTCGTCGCTTTGGCCATGTCGATGCTGTTTTCTCAGTTCTAGATCTCTCCAGAACCAGTTTTGGTAGCTAGACGGTTTTTTTAAATTTTGGTAGCGTGGAAAACGTACTCTTGCGGATTGTACGAGGGACCAGACAGTACAGATAGCAGCTGTTCTATCCTAAACCCCTCAAACTCCACAGGATTTGTACGGACAATTCTTTATCCTAAGCTTCTCAAACTTTAAGGTATTTTTTTTATACCGAGTAAAATATGTAAGGTATCAATAAATATTCCTTGGAGTGACTTACACTTTGGATGACAAGTTAAACGTGAGCTGCTCAATAAAAGCATTCTAATAAACATGTTTATAAAAAATGCAATGCCTTGAAAGAACAGGGATGACAATGCGGATAGCTGGCACGCTCGTATATGAGGGTAACCGTCCTCCCATCTAATTTTAACCAGACTCGACCCACTTCCGTGGACTGTTGTCGATGGTCATCAGTGATCCATGCGAAGCGATTGATAGCTTAGAAACTTCCCTTCGTTACGTCGTCAGGGACGAGCCGGTTAGCTCTGCACCTATGATCACTTTCATCCCTTCCCCTAAGCACACCCCACCCAAAACTCCATTGTTGTTTGCATCATCTCCCTCCTCACTCTCGTTAGCCGCCGAAAAGACCTGTTGGCACTACAGAAAAGTAGGTCGTCAGTTTCACACCCACGGGTAGCTAGTCATCTACCCCAGGTCCATGGTCGCCAAGGACACAGCACTGCGGGTGTCTTTACGCCTCACTCTTGGGTAACAATTCTTTTTAAGCGGTCATCAAATGACCACACCGACCGATTTTAACTACCTCTCGTCGGCTATGCTACTTTTAGTGACCTTTGTCGTTACTAAGAGATTACTGTCAATGCGTAACAGGAACGTTCAAGGTCTATCGAGATCCAATTCTGCGTAGAAAACAAGCATTAAAACCCACTGCTGCCTCATCTTTTGATGCAGAAAGGAACAGGATGTTGACTCAAACAAGATATCTGTTGAATTTTCCGTTTCGTTTTTTACGCACGAACACTCGTGCACGCGCGCTCACACACACACACGAACAAAGCGTAATAGTATAAACACCTGTTTATTTACGAACAATTCTCTTGTGTTACATCTTACTTTCGTAAATATAATGCTAGCAAGACTTAAAATCACTCGATCCTGGTGGTGCAATATGAGATTTTATTTCATAAAGCAAAATGAATATTTGGTGGAAGCATTGGCTTCAGCATACTGCATGCAAAGATGGACTCCAAATATGAATTCTGATTTGTTTAATTTTTCGAGTAAAATTTTGAAAACACACTCTACCCTGTTTCTATGATTGTGTGTGTGAGTGTGTCTTTAAACCTCTGCCCCTTCAAAGTGAACTCACTATCATTAAAAAGTGACCTTTGTAAGCGATTTCCTGCTCGCCACAGTGAGTACGACAAAGGGCGCTCTTTATCTTACCTACCTTTCAAAACAAGCTCGTATACATTGTAAAAACTGCGAGCAAAAAGCGTTCCTGTCTTACATCATGCTGTTGCCGGAGAACGGCAGGTATCTATCCGAGCTTATGTAAGCAGCTATTCGTGGCCTCTCTTCTATGCGCTGCTTGAAGGCTTTCAGGAGTGGAAGGGTCTGGGCAGCCCAGGCTTCCGGGAACTGCGCTTCTGTGGCACGTAGCACGTGCAACAGACTAAGGTCCACGTAGGTTACGTTGTTTCCGAATAAAAATCTGAAAAACAAAATTTCCTCGGTCATAATTCATTTGTAGTGATACAATTATAAGGCTTCAAGCTCGCTCAAAAGCATCTGAGGAAATACTTGCTATGGAAAAGGTTTCAGAAAGGTGTTGATATCCCACTCTGTTTAGTTCATTCTTTATCGTCTTGATTACTTCATTCGGAAACTTCTCGGCACCTTATGATATTGCTAAGTGATAGTGAGCTCAGTAACTAACAGAAATCTAAATCTTGGAAATGGGGTTCTTAAAATGTCTAAAAACACTTTCCGGTAACCGGTACCAGTAATAGTTCCTCGTGAAAAGCGTGGTTTAAAGGACAACAGGAGTGCTCAGTGAAAATCGCTGGGAATAAAGCACAAAGTATCACAAAAACATGTTCCGGTGGTATTTTATGACAGAGGCATGAAAGAGTTTATATTAATATTTTTCTCATAATAGAGAAAAGATGCAATCCTCGGTAAAAGAAAACTGACCAGGACACATTGTGCTGCTGCTGAATGTGCTCTTCGACACTCGGAGTTTGTACTCGTGAAGGAAATCCTAAAGATAATGGCAGCAAACGCCAGTTCAAACGGGCTCATGAATTTGCTCAAAACGTTTCAAAAGCGATTGTTATCCAGTCACTTATACAGTACAAGCAAGTCTTGGACTTTCAGTAAACCGAAGAAATCTTATTCCTACAGCAGTGCTTACTATACAAAAGCACGAGATGTTAAAACCAACTACCACTGCTGGTAGATCAAGCATCAGATATGCAACATCGACGGTTTCTACACCGTCTGGTCTACAAGTAACATCGTGTGACAGTCACAAATACATCATCATCAGTTGTATCTTTATCCAGCATAATGCTCAAAACAACTGACAGTGTGGGGGCACCATTGACGTGCGTGATCAAAACAGCTAAAAAAAAAAAGGAAAAAAAGTGAGGGTGATAAACATATTATAAGGAGCTTAAACGGGAACGCGTGCGATCGAATATCAGTAAGTAAATAGAAAATTTTGCATGCAGCTAAATGAGGAAGAAATGTTTTATATCGATAAACGTCTCAAACTATCATTATATTTTTAATTGTAAAAAAATCAGCAGTCACTTGTAACTATTGTTGCCCATTACATTTTGATCTGATTGACTTACCAGTCTGTTGAATGAATTCAGTTTGGACCATTTAATTATTTTTTAACTTCATTCGAAGCTTCTAAATAAAGTCCCCATCTGTAGGGTTGTTTTCCAAATTCAGCTGTTTCATTTTTTTGGGCGAACAAAATGAGTGATGTTTCTTCATTTCACTCGAAGACATGCAAATTCTGTTACAAGTTTATTACAAATACTTCGATCACGTGAGAGAACTCCAGTATAGGAGAGTAATTTTTTCCCGCCTTCCTAGTTGCAGGTGAGAATGCCGATGTTTGAAGGCTTATATCTTTAAAATTAAGGATCATCATGTACTCGTATTTTGGGAATTATTTCAAAACGAACTTAACCCGATCATAAAGAAATAATGTTGCGAGCCAGTTGACCTTTAAGCATTTTTTGACAAGAACTAGCAACTAGCGAGCATCCACCCCAACTCCTAATAATTATAATAATACCGTAAATTTCAGACTATAAGCCGCGACTTTTCCTCCCAGCTTTAAACCTTGTGGCTTAAAACAGCGATGCGACTTGTTTGCGGATTTTTCAGATGCCGATTAATTTTTCGATAAACTCCATGTTAAAAGTGTTGACTGTAAACGTTCTCACAGTGTTAACTGTTCACATTTTTTAATCAAAGCCGCATACATTTAAAGAATTCAGATCTGGTGTTAAAGCACACACCCTCATTATGCCGAAAACGAGACAAAATGCCTATGATGCAGCTTTTATGTTGTATATATTTGCGGCTTATAAACCAATGCGGCTTATTTGTGAAAAAAAATTAAGAATTTTTAAAAATCTAGTGGGCACGGCTTATAAACAGGTGCGCCCAACAGTCCGAAATTTACGGTAATAATAGTTAGGCCGGTTGCACAACACATTACTAATTTAAACACCTTTTAGGCTTAAATCTATTTAGATAATCAGTTTTATAGAGAAGTACAGTGCACTACACAATCTTAGAACTATTTTAAATATTCTCGTTTCTCGCCAGCACATTTTTATAACTTTAGTCTCCAGGACGCAGGTCTTTACACGTTGCTACGTATTTTCTTTTTTCCCCCTTTTTTTCTGGAGCTGTCTTACCCATGCCCTCCATTGTTGGCTTTCAGAACATTCTCGAAGTGACGCAGAAAGTTTGGAAGACGCTCCTTCGTGAAGAATTCAATATAGGGTTTAGTTTCTTCAACTTGAGTGAAGTAAGACGCGGTCCAGTTCTTGCCATGAAAAGCTAGGCGACCTGAAAAATAACCACTTTAATGTATTCTATATATAAAAAAACTTGGAATGTCATTTGCTTGTGAGAAACATACTGTGGATCACTGCCTTCGAAATTCCACAAGTTTCGTTTTTATTTCTAAGTTTAATTTTTTTTAAATTACATAAATAGGAGCATCCTTGTTTAGGTCCCCCTTAATTTTTCAAATTTTTGATTAGTTTCAGAAATCACGTGGCTCTCTTGTCACATCTGCTCTGCCTTAGAGCGCCAAAGGACTGCACGAGCTTTTCGTGTCGCCACTTGGTGTTGGGACTTCGCATATGCTCGCTCGGGCAATGTCATCATTGCCCAACCTACCATCACCCTAGCCAATAGAAAATGGTCCTACTACCTTGTATGCATTCTTGGGAAAGATTAAGGCTAAGGGAGTAAACGTCAACAGAAAATCATGATATTTAACAGGGCATCAAACGGGCGAAGACTTTCCACGACGAAATACCGGCCCGGGCTTATCGACTAGGTTCACCATCAGGCCGACCCATCGGTTGTGATTCGCTTGGAGAGAAAGAAATGCGCCAACAATTGTACACGCCCAGAGACAGGACGTCAAAAGAAGAAATAAGCCAGTGCCTGACCACAGAGAAGGGAGTGGCACAACGTGACAGAAAAAGGGCCTACCAACTACTAAAGACCCTCATCAAGACAGATCAACCCACGACCTCATTCACTGAAGCCACCAATGGCCGCCTTCTCACAGAAAGCACTGCTGTACTTAACAGATGGACTAAATATTGCAAAGACCTATACAACAAGCACATGAAGACAGACGCTAACATCGTTCAAAACTAACAGACAAAAACCGGCGAACGTACCAGTCCTACGGGAAGAGGTCGAAAGAGTGGTATGCGGTCTGAAGGAACGAAAGTCACCTGACAACATCCCAGCTAACCTGCTCAGAAAGTGTGAAGATAAAAAAATAAAACAAAAAGGCCCTCACTACTCTGTACCAAAGAGGGACGGTCCGGTAGCGCAACGGTTAGCGACAAAATATACAAAGGGCGTCTGTCACCAGTACAGTGAGGGTTGGTCTCGTCTCGGGCACACTGTTCTTTTTCCGCATGAGGCATCTGTTTACAGGGCTGGCTGCCTTGCCGTGAAATAGCCTTAGTTGCTACCTCGGCGTAAAACACCATTTCTCCCCGTACCAAAGAATATGGGAACGCAAAGAATTGACCAAAAATTGCTGCAGTTACTAGTCGCACTCCTGCCTAAAAACAAATACAGAACTGCAAAACAAGTCCTAATTAGCCATCCAAGCAAATTCAAGCCAAATGTAATACAGAATCGCTTCAGCACCACCATCATAGAACTGTTATCATATGAACAGGCTCACTTCGGACCAAGCAGAACAGTTGAGCATATCTTCAACTATCACATCTTCAGCATTAGCGGGACCTTTATCACAACTTTATGGACTTTGAACGGCTTTTGACAAAGTCTGGCACAAGGGCTATGACATGTGATGCGAAAATTCAACATCTAAGAGGGTCTCGTTCAAGTCATCGAAGCGCTATATAATAGTTAAAGGAGCGCAGTACTGCTGAATAACCAAATGGGAGCTTTCTTTCACATGAAAGTAGATGTCCGTCAAGGGTGTCCCTTATTACCTGTTGAACATCTTTTTTGGGAGAATATCATGGTGAAACCCTCCATAATCATTAAACTTCCCTCTTCGTTGGTGAAACGCCGATCTGCAATCTAAGCTTTGCAGAGGACATCGATCTGATAGCAGCCACTAACAGAGAACTGCAAAACCTTACCGACAGACAGTTCGAACGCACATGGAACGGAGACCAGCACTGACTACAGTAAAGTTATGGTCAATGACAACGGCAAAGCAAGGAACTTAACGAACGGGGTACTGCTTTGGGCGGTAAACGGTTTTAACTAGTTGTGAGCCACCCTCTCCAAATACACGACAGATGTCCCCACCAGGATCGCGACAGCAACAGCGACAATGACTAGGCTGTTGAAGATTCTCGTCCACCTTGGAAGGTGGTCGACGCCGCGATGCCTTTAGCAAGAGCTGGTTTACCAATGTGACGGAGTGGACTCGTCGTCCTGTGTAGGACCTACTCACTACTGCCCAAGACAGACGTGAGTGGCGAACCTTGTCAACTGCAGTGTCTATCCCCGTGCTTTACTCCAACGACTGGTACCAGTCAAGGGACGAATAACTGAATTAATCACAGTGTACGACTGTGTGTCTATACCTTTAAGGGATGATTTTTTTTTTTCGATTGTCACGTTTTATACTACTGGAGAGACAACCAAATACACGGAGAAAGTTGATGCGTGTACAACGCATTTTGTTCTCAGAAAGTAACTTATCAGCCCATTAGTCATTGACGATTAATCCTACAGCCAGCACCTTCAGCGATGTAATCATGAATAGTTGCGTTGACCTGTTCAGCATGCCATTCGTCTACTTCATTCGTCGGATACAGCCCGTACTTCTTTCCCAGGTACTTGCAGATAATCCCTGTCTGGGAAAGACTGAAATCACCTGCAACAGGAAATAACACAGCCGGCAGTGCCGTTTATAACTATGACTGGTAAAGCTATCAGCTTTACCTTCGCACTTGAGTCTTGCGGTCACAACTCACGCCTTACTTGCATTTTTGCAAATGCTATCCGCATGCCTTTACGTATTTGTTTATATTCCATGAATAGCGTACAGAGAAATGCTAACCAACATTTGTGGTTCTTCGTTCATATGAAATATTTTATATAATTTCCCACAGTCATAATAACTTTTATTCTGCGCTTAGTACTTCGATCATTGCATGAACCTCACCTTGCTGTGCGCTTTTCAGCTAAACTCTCGTTATCGATTGAATATAGGAGCTCATTCAAGTTCATACAAACCACTTGGGGCAGTAACATGCTAAAAACTGATAAATTTTCTTATAATACTAATTTACATTGGTTCGTAAATAATATTTACATATACCTTTCTGGATAAGAGGAGGGGCAAAAGTGGGGTAGCCTTTCCATTCGCCACCCCTAAACAGTTCCAAGATCCTCTCATTCTCCTCTATGTAGGGCACACCCGCTTCTTCAAACATTAGGCGCACGAAGCCCGCCCTTCCAGGTCCTCCCTGGAGTAGTTGCTTATCGTAGTAGTACAATTTCCATGGTTCCTCTGACATTTTTTTGTGGGGGATAGTCTAGTGCAGGAAGTGTATAGGTTAGTAGTATTTCAGCATGAACAGTTGATAAATAATAAAACTTTCCAAAACTAAAACCTTTGTAGGATCGATATTCTCTTTCACTCACACGCTATAATATACACACGGCCGGAAAAGGGGGTAAACGAGAGGAAAATGCGATTCTCAAGCGCCAACTATACATTTGACAACACAAACCCATTGGCTTCATATAAATATTTTACTGTGCTCATGGCTAGAAATAAATTTCTATATACCGGACAGCGAGTGATGAACCGCGGGCACTAATCACTCTTTGTGACAACTGCTAAAGGGAGAAAATGCCCGGCGAGTTGTCAGAGTGACTTTCGCATATTCCTCTGTCATCCCCAAGTTCTCATCAGACTGAGCAGTATAAACTAATACATTCTATTTATGTTTAATTTTCAAGTATTACAAAAGTATGTGAAACTGAAAATATGCAGCATTAACTGCTCAAGTGTAATTATGTTTATGCATTTCAGAATTTGTCAAACAGTGTACGCGCAGTGCCAATCGCGTGACATCTCGAATTTCGCTTCAAAGTGAAACCGTACAAATAAAAAACTTCTGTGAAATCTGTGCAAACCTGTATTACAGAAAGGAAGTACAGCTGAAGCTCGAAATCGTGGAAGATTTGTCGGCCACACTAAATCGCTGAGTCATATCACGAAGGTAACCTCGACTTAAAATTTAAAATGCAGTTTACACTTCCTGCTTATATGTTTTTCACAAAATAGACAAAAATAGGAATGACAGTGTCTTACTTTGTTTTCCTTGTTTTAATTTGTAACTATTTAGATAAAAAAAAATTCTTCGATAACTAGAAATAGTCATGACTCAACTGCTGATTACATCCAGCTTTGTGATGTAGAGCTGATGATGATCTTAGTCTCTTTAACAAACCATCGACCGCCTTTTTTTTTTTTTTTCAAGACAAGAGACAGTGATCCCATATATATATACTGGAATAGGTGTAGTATGACTTGCCAGATGTAAACAAAATATTAAAACCCTTATACTAAAGAAGCAGAAGTGCTTTATTATAAAGTGAAGAGTAGCAATGGATACCAAGCCTTAGAAATATTAGATAATCCACTCGTCTTTTCTAAACTTTGATCTGCCTACCATGTTAGAAAAGCTCTTTGTTAAACAGAAGTCACTGAAAACAAGAAGGGAGCATCATAACTGTTGATTTACATAACTTAAGCTATATAAAACATGCAATATTTCACAATCCAAGAAATCTCTTCCTTAGGGTTCAGAGGAGACTAGGTTTTTGAAGGGACTACGTGAAGAGATACACACATGCAGATGTTCATTGTACGAACTGAATATCAGGACTTTCTTAACAGTGCCATCACTTTAAACTTTGATAATAATAATGAATATTTATGCACACACACCACCCCTGATGAAGAAGCTCATGATGATAAGAAAACATTCATTACACTCAAAACACCTGTCCACCCAATCAGCCTGTGCATTCATGCATGAACAGCAAACAATTTGACACTGGATTTTATAATGCTAGAGCAAGTCATCATAAATATAAAAACCCATGGTTTCTCATTCAGTAAGGTGATAGAAGACAGCCTTATTTAGAGATAGGTGGCTTGTCCTGGACCACATCCATAATGTTGGAGTGGTGCTAAATGTGAAGGTGACAAAGCTAGGTGCTTAAAGATTATACAGTTAATACACAAGGTCTCTGATTTCTTTTCATTATAAATTGGGTGAATGCTTTTTACTTATCTTTTCTGCTAACTACACAGAAGAGAGAGAAAGATCCCTGCAAAATCTATCTTTTAAGTCAAGAAATAACTAACAGTGTCTGCCCAAAATATTTAATGTTATATTTAATATTTTTTAACTGCTTTCTTGGAAAGTTAGCTTAATGAACAGCAGAAGCTAGAAACAGGGAAGCACAGATGAAAAATGTAGGTGAAGAAAAAAATTGAACCAGTATAAAAAAAGACAATGAAAACAGTAGAAAATAATATCAAATGTTTGTTGCTAGAGGCTGTTCAGACACAAGAACAGTGCAGCTTCACACTCAAAGGTCTCTTGGCTTAAAAAGCAGCTTTCAACAAAACTAGAGAAGCTGAAATCCTTCCTCACTGGTATGTTAACACTGAGGAGTTAAACGAAGGTTGTTCTGGAATAGATTAAGAGTCAAGTGGCAGGTGAGGAGTTAGTGTTGGAGATAAACTTTCCATTATCTAAAGCACTTTAACTTGGAACTTCTAATTACATTTTGTGCACTGAGAAGTCATTGTACACCTAAACTTTCAGCTAACCATTGTCCTGAAAAGTCTGGAAGTCATCTAAAGAGCATATGAACATTCATATGCGAGCTCATATAGTATACTAATAAAATTGTATCCCATGCTATATATTTTTACTTGCATGATGTAATAAAAATGTAATTTGTAGTTGGTTTTGTCTGTACATCAGAATGTCACCAAGTCGTTTGTACAATAGGCTGCAAAATCCTTATTTTCAGTGGTCAGATTTGTGTGAAGAGCAGTTTTTGTCATACAGTGTATAGTGGATGTCAAGAGAAATGTTTCATCACTTACAAGAAAAAAGTGATAAATGCCATGTTTCCAATTGTGCAGGAATGTGTATAGTGTAAGAACATTCTAAATCACACAAAGAATATTTGCATAGCGGGATGGGGGGTGGGGAATAGGTGTTTAAGGCCAGCAACTAAGGCTATATCATGGCAAGGCAACCAGCCCTGTAAACAGATGCCACATCCAGAGAAAGAACAGTGTGCCCAAGAACATAGCTGAACCCAGGACAGCCAATTTGCATAGGGAGCTCTAAAAACAAAGCTGATTAATCGTCAGCAGTCTGAAAATCTAAAAGAGTTTCGGTCAGGAGTATCATCACATAAATCATTAAAAGAATTGATAGCAAGAAAGTGTATATGTTGAAACATTTTACTGGATATAAGACACAAACACAATCTTAACAAGAAGACTTCAATTTTTTCATGTCTTCAAAAGCCAATGCTGTGTTCTGGAAACGTTTTAATATATGGTGACAAGGTAAATGTGCAATAGCTTTTAGTATACTTTATTCATCCTTACACTTTTGTTTTATAGTAGTGTTATCAGATCGAAGTCTCTCTCTCTCAAGGGATCTAAAAGCAAAATTAAAGTTTGTCTCATGAAAAATTATTTCAGAAAACATCTCCATGGAAAAATTATATTAGGGCATCTTTTGCAGTTCACAACAAAGTGAAAGAAAATATTGAAGTAAAGGAAAATATTACAATTTTAAAAGTGCTGTAATTGCACCGGACAGGATGAGTTGATAGAATAAGTCAAATAATGCAAAAGAACACTGCAAAATGTTAGGAAATTATTGTTTAATATTTAATGTTAAAAAATGACCTTAAAACATCTTAATTTAAAAAAAGCAATAAATCATTTAACTTGTAACTAGACAAGTTTTATGGCAACTTATTTTCCCTGTATGCAATAGTGTGCAACAATTGTTTAAATTTTGTTTAACACGTACTTTCTACAAAGAAAAAAAAGATATCCTCCCCGAAGAAATGAAAGGTGGATTTTTCAGTAGCTTGACTCGCCTCCACTGCAAGATTCAACAGAGAGGATGTGATGAGACAAATACCTCAAAATGTCATAAATATGATGAGCTTTGTTTCAAAATCTAACAACCCTCATGTCAGACACAGCTCTTCTTAAAGCTGCACGTGGGGTTAATGCCAGAGGCAGATGGCCCCCACCCCCCAGATTAGCCAGTTTCCTCCCCTTCCTTGTAAAAAGAATGGTGCTCAACCCCCCCCCCCCCAAAAAAAAAAAATTAATCATTTGATAAGAACAAAGAAACAGCTTTTTCTAACTGCATCACTTGACAATGAAAGTGCTTTCGATTGATGGAAATACATTTAAGGATTACGGGAGGCTAAAAAGGTGAATCATAAGAAGCACATGTACAGAGTAATCCCATTACAACACTACTGCTGTGCTGATTGCTGTCTGCAGCTCTATCCACTAATATTCAAAAGGAAAGAATAAAACTAAATACACTTGCCTTTCAGATGGGTGTGCTGAAAAGCCTAACTGAAATATATGGGCTAGGATCTGCATTATGACAACAATATTCAATATCACCATTTGTTCTACGTAACAGATTTTGGTTGTGAAATTGAGGCACTAAATGCTTAATGCACATCATACTACACAGATTTACAAATACTGTCTAGAGAAACCAAAAAGTATGAAGGTTATTCTTTCAATTTTTCTCCTAAAAACAGGACTGTTATGTCTTTCAAACCAAAAAATAAAAAATAAACACATATAAATGATCAATAACAGAGGTAAATGACTGAAGACTTCAAAAATTAGATATCACATTGCAATAAAGCTCCTGTGATGAAATTTCATCATAACATCAAAATGTAATAAAATAGTTTGAAAAAAGCTATTCTTCCTACATTAACATGTTAACATGGTGAATGAAGAAAAGCAAAGTAATATCACTTTGTTTTATTATAAGGTATCCTGTATGGGTTTCTGTAAATGTCAAAAATATGCACCCTGCATTGAAAATGTTAATGATTTGGAGTTAATAAAAAGTAGAAATGTAGAAACATAAGCAAATCATTGTTTTGGGTACATCTTTCTGATGTCTACTGCAAGTGAATGATAGAGGAAAGATAAAAAAATCATTCACATATATTCCTATAAGGAAAGTTTAGTACATCCAAACTGAAAGAAGATTTTGAACCATAATTTTGCACAGGATAAGGCTGTGTTACTACTGCCAGTTTGCAACTGAACATAGGACAAAATATTGGATAAATTCATATCTTATATTATTTTTCTTCTCCCACTAATCTATATATTACTTGAAATGCAGCATCATAAGCTTACATCATCCTGGAAAAATAGCTTTTCTCCCAATGTACTTTGGAGACATTCAAGTATTTGATGAAAAATTATCTTTTCACCGGGCACATTTTTCATTGCTCAATTGCAAGCATTTTTTTTGGCAAAGAGGGCGGAAACCAGCATTAACAGAACTGCACATAGATTTGAAAAAAAAACATTTCTTGCATGTAGGTCTAAAATATTTGTTACAATGGCTTATCTGTGCAATAATTGTTCACTCTCCAAATTTCCATCAGGGAACCAAACAATGCCCATATGGAAGTGAAATAAAGGATACAAGATAAAATACAATTAAAATTAACACAGCATTACAAAAGTGTTTGCCTGCTCTCTTTGTATGAGAAATCAACTCACGAGCACATAACAAAATGGCAGCCATTTTTCGATCATTTAGCAATGTGAGCATTCTGACAAGTTTGCTGTTAATTTTTTTAAATCACGTAACATTTAGCTGTTACTCAATCTGTTTCCTTACAAATATTTAATACCTGTGAAATGACTGGCATGTATATAGGTGAAAAGATTGAAAAGCACAATACAATCTTGCATTTTGAAATATGATCCATGGGATCTTTCTAACTTAGTTGATAATTGTTCTTTACTTCTTTGCTGCATATTTCTTTTTCCCTGTTTCACTGATTACACCTATATGCTGAAAAGAGAAGGAAATTAATTATATATTATTCTGAGCCTTTTAAGTAAACTCAGTGATACATATTAAATTTATAACAAGCAGTTTCAAGCACATCACAGTTTTAAACAAACATATTCAATCAATTCAATCACGGACCTTCATTCCCTGGATAAGTGTCTCTCATTCGTTGCCTCTTTGCTCTATCTTAGGAGTGATCAATCATAACAAACCCTATAAATGAAGGGCTTTCGCTTCCGTTTTCTGTCAGAATGGCGGATCTTCCTAATGTAGAAGAAATTTTAGAAGTGAGTAATTAAGCTTTTCTGTCATCAGAACCTTGTTAAAGAAGATTGATTGCAAAATAAACAGTATTTTCTGTAAATATGTATTCTGTTTGTTTATAGAAAACCCTTCAAATTTTTCGACAATTTTATAATATAAAAACATTGTCACAACAGATGCTATTGACTTGTTTTACTACTGACAATTAAAAAAAAAACATTGTTCTGATTTTTTTGGAAACAATTGTATAGTCCTGTTACGAAAACAAAACATCTACTTTAAGAATTTATTTAAGGTATGCAAACAAAGAACCGGAAATACGAGGCCTGTCAAAAGGAAAGCCGAGACTTACACCAGACATGAACCTGAGTCACTTATCCAGTAATGAAGGTCCGTGATTCAATGCTCTAGCACCTTTATTTAAATTAAAATAAAGCAAGTATGATTAGTAAAAGCTGACCATTCCAGAGCTGACAACAAACTGCTAAATAAATGATTTTTTTAAAAACCAGACAGAAAGAAAGGGCATTTAAAAAAAACATTCTCAAACAATCTGAAAAACTCCCAGCCCAGCCCAGCTCCTTTATTTAAACATAAATAACTGAAAAAAAATCAGCAAATATTCAATTAATCTGAATATGTTACAAACTGTGAAATATGATACTAGGGTTATTGTGGAGTAAAATAATTTAGAAACAGTGAGAAAAATCAAGAGAAATACTGCAGAAGTGCTAGGCGAGAGTTTGTATTCAATTTCCTTGAAATATTTTATTAATGTTAGGATACTGACCAAAAATACAAAGAATATTTACATTGAGATCTCTGAAGTATTCATTATAGTCTAGTGCATATCCCACTACAAAAAGATCTGGGATCTCAAATCCTGCATCTGAAAAAAAAGAAGAGAAAATTATGAGCAGGATATTCGGAGAATGATACTTTCCATGGGAAATTAAGTAGATACTGCTCATTGACAAAATGAGCAATATTTAACAAAAACATTTATATGCCATATTGTAAGTCACTAACGAGACTAAAATAATTGTTTTGCAGCATACATCTAAGGACAAAACTTGTTGCAGCCTTGGTCAGCAGCCACCCTGAGTGCTACAGGGAAAATAATACCAACATGGTTAATGTATTGGTATTCAAAAAGTCATTTAAAGGCCTTGTTAAAAGCACTACAACAGGTTAAAAACAGCATAAGGTCTATTTTAATGAAACATAACATGAGGTAGAGGTATCAATCTTGTATGCAAGAGTTTTGATCTTTGTCTCTAATGACAATTCTTTCCAGTAAATGTTCTCTTTAATAATTCCACACCTAGAATGCTGTGCAATGTCTGCATTTTACTGGACAACAAGAGTAAAATGCAACTGTTTTAACATAAAAAAAACTTACAGTCTGGTTTATAGCCACTGCTTTTTGATGTTCTCTTGACCAACAGGCTGAAAAGTCAAAATTAAATATAACATTTAGCACATCACTGTCAATAATACCAGTCTTATTGTAATAATGAAGCTGCTACAGACAGTAACTCTGTACTTTCAATCTCTTGGAAGCATGCTTACTGTATGTAATAAGATTGTGAAAAGTACCTAAAACAAACAAAAAAAAATTTGGGATAAAGTACCAGTGTACACATTTGCCAACAATCTCCTACCTGGCAACCTTGATGCTTTTGGGATGAACCGTTTGTAGCAGATTTAATAGTTGCTTCATTGTGTTGCCAGTGTCTATTATATCTTCTACCACTAAAACATTCTGCAACATAAGTATCCAGCAGACTTTTCCCATTTGAACATTATCATGTGTGTGCACATGCATGCACTGGATGTTGTTTTCATCATCGTGACTGTAAAACATAAATATATTATTTTTATTGTTTGCCAAAACTTTTATGAAGGTGTCTGACCAAAAATTAGAAGTGATAACCATGCATGGCTACACTGATGTTGGAGTAATTGTACTCTGACCAGGCTCAGGAAAGCAAGTATATTGGTCAATGTAACGGTTCCCAGTCGATTCGACTAGGATCGTTTCGAATAGGGTCAGTTCGACTAATGGTCGTTTCGACTAGGGTCGTTTCAACTAGGGTTGGTTCGACTAAGTCGTTTTGCCTAACGGTAGAGTCATCTATAGGACGCATGAAATGGAAAAAAATTGAAGTTATTTGAATGTTAATAAACGATTTAAATCTATCATGTAAATAGTGCTAACTGTCACAGAGACTCAAGAAGCACTCAAACGCCCGATGCCGGCGACACATCCAACCATCCCTAAGTTTAAAAATTGACACGCACACGTGGGAACAGTATAAAAATACACGTTTATTAAAGAAGGAAGAAAATTGAAAGAGAGAAGAAGAAAGGGCGAACACTGCCAAAAATAATGTCAAGATAACACATACAAATAAACGTCCCTGCAGAATGAACAAATTAATGGAAACCACGCAGCGCCGTACAGGGGTGCAACCAAACGTAAGGCAGGTACAACATAAGACATCCCCCCTCCCCGATGCACCTTATAAGGAAAGTTGAAGTGAGAGTTGCGATGAGGCAGGCTGTCATGAAGCGGCTTGCGTCCTATAGTATTTCATTCGTCCTATAGACGACTCGACCGTTAGACCAAACGACTTAGTTGAAGTGACCCTAGTCGAAACGACCAGTTACCAATGTAACACCCTCTGAGGAATGTTGTTGAGGAGATAGAAATAAAGATAAAGCAAACTTCTCTTCTCTATCCCTAATTTATGAAATTTATGAGAATTATAACAACATAACACTACCAAAAGTGAAAAGATACTTTTAAGGAAAATAAAATATGATTGGTATGAGATGGGTATGGAAAGTTTCACACATTGTATAGATGACACACACATCCGCATCAAACTAGTTCAGACACAAGTGTAAAGTACACTGATTGTGTGATGTGTTATATAATGACAATATTACTCACTTTGCCTTCCAAGTTTTCTAGATTATCACCACCAATAACCTCAATAGCACCTGTTGACTGTTCATTCTGCATGAAGATAATAGCTTGATAACACATGACAGCTGTAGATTTTTCAATATCCAATACAATCATGACAAAAACTAAAGATTAAAACAAAAATTTTTAGATTAGCAAACTCTGTATTTCCCAACATGATTTTACAAAGCTGACAACATGTTCAAAATGTTGAATGAGCTGACATTATCAATTTCTAATTGTCTTTTTTTCTATAATTTATATGAAAGGTCTTGCCTAATTTCTTTCTAAAAATTGTAATTTAGGTTATACTTGATCCAAATTGAAGATTTACTTTCAAACATTTAAATAAAACTTGAGTATGTTTATAAATGTAGCAAAACATATCCGAGTCTTTTTATAGATGCTGTAAGTTATAACGACCTGAAGGAACTAACAAGAACACATGGATAAACTTATCTCCCAAAACGTTGAACAAATTTCTACTAAAATTATATAGTCTACTAAACTTATATCAGAAAGGACCATTTAAGTTTTAATTGGTTATTTTTTAATCTCTACTTAACAAACTGTAAAGAATTCTTAATATATCTGACTTCCAGACCCTAGCCCTAACACAAAATCAAGACATTGGATTATAAGCTACTTAAAAAAAAATACTGCAACCAGCACGCTATAGGCACATTACAGGTGCGAGGTTATATGTTTACTCTTTCAATACTGAGAACACAAGCAAAATGTAGATAGTGGGAGAAGAATGTGTGATGGGCAGCACAACATTAGCAGAAGAAACCCTAATGCAAATGCTGCAGATTAGTACACAAGTGGCAATGCACACACACACACACACAAATAAAAGTTTATTTGGAAATCTGTGGTAGCAACATGCAATGCAGATGTTATTTTCCTTGATATTTTTATTCCCAAGTCTTATGGAACCCAACATATGTAAACTAAATTAATTTTAGCACTGTATAATAGAGATCAAATAATATTACATTATGTAAACGGTAGAACCAATGCTTATTTTGTTATTATTTTTGTTACAAAATACTGTCAGGTGACATACTTTCCAGTGTAAGTTATGTTTCACTCTTTTCTGCCCCTTCTTTACAAGAGCTTGATAAAATTTCTAAAAATGTTCCACTTTACAAGGATTCCATCCAGTTTAACACTGTTCTTTCTTCTTTCTTTTCTAAAATTTCCATTAAAAAAAAAAACAAAAAAAAACAACCCAAGCCATTGCCATCAAAACTTTTTCATGACTGACAATCACCTACCAGAAATGTAAACCTTTAATCTACACTAATGTTTGAAGCTGTCATCACCTATGAACACATTAGTTTTGTAAACTAAGTGCTAAAACTGTCTTAAGCTTAGATAAAACAAAAAGTAAATAAAACCCAAACAAAAAGCTGTATCATGCCAAAAGCACACACATTACCTCAAAATCTCCTTTGTGAGTCTTTGGACATAGAAAATACAATTTTAGGAACCACTTTTAACAACTTGAATTTAAAAAAAAAATACTTGCAAATATTAAATTTTTTTGATAATATCCAGGCAAAGGTATGTTCCATTTAATTTCTAATTTTGCACACTGGAATATTGTGGTTGAAAAGCTGTATTTTCCAATCCCAAAGACAAATGTACTTGCACTTCAGCAGATCAAATTATCACGCTTATTTACTTTTTACATACAAACAAAAAGAGCATTAACAATAATTTAAACCAAATTTGAATCAAAGGAAACTGATTTATAGCTTATAATGCTGAATTTAACAGAAATTATACTTTCCTTGGTTTATGTGAACTTATTAGATTCTGTTTCTAGTCAACTCTTCACATCTGTTAATAAATCCATTCTTGACCACTAAGAACACACTATATGCATCAAACCAAGAATAAATCTATGAGTAGTAATAAACATTTACTTTTAAAGTGCTGTTCAAAAGACCTCAGTGGACATAAGTGTCCACAAATCTTAAAAACACAAGCTCTGCATTCTCAAAACTGATTAAGCATACAATAGGATGCCAACAAATCTGGTGTCAAGATATTCTGAATTTCATGCACTTTCAAACTGCTGTAGATTAAGTAGACTTACTGCTATATATATTTGAATCTACTGTGACCAGTAATATATTGCGAATAGTATGTAGGTTTGTTATTTTTGGTTTGAAAGTGGTGAGATTTTGGAGATAACAATTCGTTGTGTACTTAAAAGAAATCATTTGTGTCAGTGGGTTAAAAATAGAAATCATGAATTTTTTTAATGAAATAACATTTTGAAGAACACTTTCATTAAGTTCAAATGTCACTTTCACAAAATTTGGGCATTGTATGCCCTTCTAAACCATGATGTCAGTTGTTTACAAATAATCATTTATATGTATATGCAAAATACACCTAGAATGTATCTGTATGCTTTCTTACCTCTGAAACAAAAAGCAATAAATGACCTGCTTAAACTATAAGTTACAGCAGCCAAGATCAAGGCAAACAGTGCAAGACTGAAACCCTTTAGGCAGTGCCGTTCTGGTTCCAATAAGTAAAAAAAAGGTTCACTGATGACTTCAAAGCTTGAATGGATTAGCAAGGTCTTTTCATGGGGGTTATACAAAATGTGAAATATGTGTTAGATTTAAAAGGGAAAATATTCCATATTGCTTACCAAGTAACTTTTCAGGCGAATGAAATCAACAGACATTGGAACTGACTGACCACTGCTTCTATTGATGATCTTAATCTTATCAAGTAAGTCTGTGAAGAATTTATAGCCACCCTTCAAGACACAGAGGCCTACAATGGCTTCGTGTTGGAAATCGCTAATGATATCTCTGGCCATTCTTTCAGTTCTGAAAAACATCAAAGAAGAAAGGACAATGTTAGACTGGATGGAATCCTTATATAACTGATAAAATTCCAACTTATTAAGCTTTCTGAGCAAAAATAGTTTTAAAGGAAAAAAAAACATAAACGAATTCACTAATAAATATGAAACATTTATCTCTCCCTAGCTAAGTTCACCACCTCAGTACTGGAGAGAAAGTGAGAACTCACACCTATCCAGCTGTTTCAAGATAAAGTACGACTGATATTAAAAAAAATAATAATAATAAACCAGTGACTGAAAAAGATGTCTTTCAATTCTGCAAAATAACTGTCAAAACTTGGAAAACAACAAAAAAAATCTTTCCTTGATGATATTAATTCACCTGTTGACAAAACTTTTGGTCTTGCTTAATAAAGGTTGTATAACAAGTGCAGTCAACCTTTTTTGTCTTAGATACCCTGTTAGTGAGATTGACTTTATAGCTTAACATGCATAAGAAACTCATTGAATTACCTGTCATTTATTAATCCTCCTGGAATCAAGATGCGCTCAAGATCTTCTTCATAATGCCTTGGTACAGAAAGCACATCAAGGGGATAACCTGGGTCATTATCTTCAATCTACAGAGAAAAAATTACAACATGTTATAAACATAACAATCTACTGCATGCCACAACATACAACCAAACATTCTTAAGAAAAGTAAGACCTGTTTGAAAATTAGGTGGCATATTTAGTCTAGATGCTATCTTTCAATGTACAAAAATTACTGAAATTTCTACATGTCCATGGCATATAAATGTCCATTAGAGTGAGCTGCAACAGCTGTTGGTTTTCCTCCCATTTGCATCCTCTATTTCTTTGAATCCATTTACTGAAGCCTGCTTATATTACACAGCAATTAAAATGACCCAAAAAAATCATTTGTTCTTTTTTTGCAGTTACCATAATCAGGTTTGTAATTATACAAGTTTGCTACTCACTGAAACATTATTTAATATCTTTATATTCTTAAAGCTTCTACTGCACTAGTGCTAGTTAAAGGTACAAGCCTTTTTTTTATTTGGAACCACAATTATTAACTGCAGTAATTTCAATACAAGCTGAACAATTGTGCTGTTGTTGATGATTAATGTTTCATTGTATAGTAAGATTGTTTATCAACACAAAACAAATACAGTCTGATTTCATTATCTTGTCATGTTCGTCTGACCAATACAACTGTCTGGCAGGATGTAAGGGTATTGAAACTACAACACTTGCTGGGATACCTGGATGACTTGAGTAAGTCAGTTCTGTAACAAAAACAGGCAACAAGCAGAGCTGATAAAATCGTACCTTCATCTGCAGTAAATGCAACTTGTTTGAAAATCGAAGTGAACCGTTGCAAGCATGATCTAAAATTTGATTTATTGATGGCACTGGTAGATATGTTTGTATTCATGGACTTTTCATCTGCTTTTAATTCAACCAAACTTGCTCTTATGATGCTCTTATCGCATAATGTTAACACAATTCTTGTAGTCTGGACATGGGGATCTTTCCAGGAATGCAGCAAAGGGTCAACTTAAAAATAATCTCGTCCACCTTGGTCACAAATACAGGTGCCTTGCAGAGCTGTGTTTTGTAACCAATATTGTTTCCCATCTAAATCAATTAAGTCTGGACAGATTTTTCCAACTGTTCTGTACTGTTGATTAAATTCACAGATGACGAGGTATTTCTTACTCAAGGAAAAAAAACTCACTGGCAAGTAAGTTTTTCAGATCAAAAAATTAAATCTGTGTTTAGAGAATGTTTTTAAAATTAAAGAACTGGTCACTGATAGAAGAAAAGATCAACCTGTCCCTGAGGAGATGCAAAGTTTTAAATACCTTGAAACCGTGCTAGACAGCAAACTATTCTTTCATGAAAACACATCACTTCTAGGAAAGAACGCTATTACCGTTCCTGCTGAGACAATTGAGGAATTTCAGTGTCAGCAACACTGTTCTTAAGGCAGCCTGATCAAAAGCATTTTAATGTTCATTCTGTGTGATTTAGCATTCTCTCAGTAAAGGTTACAGTTTTTTTGATGATGGTAGACAAGACTGCTAGTAAGATCACTGGACTTCCACAAAGACCATTAGGTGATCCATACACCAGGCCTGTGAGGTTTAAGCCTGTCAGCACTATCACATACCCTTTTCACCCACTAATCCACCATTTCCAAATGCTACCCTCTGGCCACATGGAACTGGTCGCCAAAAAGAGTTTAGTTTATTCCTTGTTACTCCTTGAGGAGCATAGGGCCGCAACAAGCCAAGAAGAATGCTTCTGCTCAATCTTTTCTTGAACAAGACTGACAAATCAACCTGTTTTCTCATCTGTAAAAAAATAACACTAATTATGGTGGGGATTATTTGCTGAGTGGTTGAGCATGTGGATGGCAGTATTTTTGTTGTAGATTGTCACTTATTGGAGCGCCCAAATAGAAAAAAAAAATTAGATTGTAGACAGAAAGGGAAAATGAAAATAAAGAGGCATTGTACGGGGACACCTGTTTAAGAATTTGTAGTTGTTTTATTCACAAAATGCTAGGCAGGTATTGTGGAGACTGGCAGACCACGTTTAATGGACAAACAGCCAGTCTATAATATTTAACACACACACACAGAAGAGCGCGCGCCAGCAAACACACTGGCAGCATGAACTGTGCACGTGTGACCTTACAAAGGACAAAATTCGCTAACACCGCGAAAAATGTAAGAGGTTTTACAGCTTGTGAATATACAATTCACATGTTTCAAAATGCAAATATAGTTTGAAAATAAACTAGCACCGACGATTTCGGCACACATATTCACTGCTGTTTTACGAGGGTCTCGAATTTCTGTCACCTTTTCACGATACAAAAGTTAACCAACAGTGATAAAGCCGCAGTGAGGTGAGTGAGGTGAGCAAGTCACGGGGCAGGGCTAGCAGACAACCTCACTTATCGCAAGCAGGTTGAGCGCCAGTAGAGAGGCACGAAATGCAGTCGTTACAATAACTGAGCCAGTAAAAAAGAAAATATTCTTTTTGCATTCTAAGATGTATAATAACACTAATTCTAAAATTAAGATTCAATATTTCAAAATAAAAATGAACTTACTCTTATAAAATTTTGTTTAGACATTGTCGCAGGGTTCATGTGACAGCCGAAACAGCTCCTCTCGTGCAACTATGGTGCACAGAAGTCACCAGTACATTAGTTTCGTATTCAATATGTCGGCATTGTACGAAACATCACGAGAAGACTGTTAGAGACATTCACGAATGGCACAGTGCGGTAAAAAGTAAGATTTAAATTCTCGTTCAGTTTGCCATCGGACACATTACAACCACAACTTTTGTAAAGAGGATGAAGCTGTCTGTGTTTGTTGGCTGATAAGTACTTGCAAATACTATTGACACAGTATTGAAACAACATAACATCTCCGTGCCGTAGTAACACTTGGAGAAAGTCTATGGATCATCGAGATCTCCTGTTTCTAGATAAGCTGTTAAAGAAAAAAAATTATCGACAGTTTCGAACTAAAGATCGGCTACATAATTGTTCACAAACTGAAACATCACGAGTTAGGTACAGACGTATCATCCCGCCTGAGAAAGTATCTACGCTGAGGCTATAGCCTGCTCTCGGTACTCTGGTGTGGCTAGAGTGAGAATTGAATATCGAATGCGTCTTCACTTTTTGTGCAGTTGCATGTAGTGGAAGTGTGTGAGCGAGCGTACATCCGAGGGTGCGTGCGCGTTCGCCCGCATGTATGCATGCAGTGCAGTTAGTGGGGAATTGAAGTGTGGTGAACGCGAATTTGACAATGATGAGTGAACAGCAATGTACGTTATCATTTATGTAACATTGTGGCCAGTACGCTCGAATTTTGGTGCGAGGCTCGCTCGTGCTTGCGACAGGAGTCACAGCTCTCTGTCCGTCTTTAAAAAATGGCTGTCTGATTTTTCAGGGAATGCAGTATATGCTGCTTGTCCTAGACATAATGAACCTTCTATAGCCTTTATTTCAACTGTTTTGTATTGTGGGATATACAAGCAGATTGGTGTAAAAAAACATACGCTCAATTCAACAGAAATATTTATTTGCCTTGCAAAAAATTCGTCCTTTTTCTGGATTCTGACCAGGCTTTTATTTTTACGTCATTATGTGCAACTACCCCCCCCCCCCACACACACACACAAAGAAAATCTGTGGGGTGAGGCTCGATCAACGGGGTTGGCGGAGTGGAGGGGGTGGATCTAGTCAATAAGGTCGGTATATATTCTTTGTGAGAGGGCTTATAAGGACCTCATTTGCAATGAATAAACTGAACAGATCTCATGAAATGAAGGAAAGCTTAATTACAATGGGTGTACTTTTGGGGAAGATATTTTGTTCTTCTATTCGCCGTTAGAATCGTGTACACAAAGGGCTAGCTTTTAAACTACGGTGCTCAAGCTATGTCCACAGAAAAACTGTTTGCAAACATGACTAGAGGTTATAAAAAGATCCAGGCAGCTTTAAAACAATTACAGAACCAGTGTGTCATTAAAAGAAAAAAACGGGGACAGCTTCACTGTACGATTGTTAGAGAAGTCTCCGGAACAAATTAACATAATAGACATGTAGACAACCGCTGGTCTGCCACAGCACCCCCACCCTCACTCCCGTTTCGTTGACACTGAATTGGTGGAGAGGGGGGGGGGAAGGAGGATAGTGTAGACGTTTTGATATGTCCATGCAGAAATTGGCGCTGGGGTTCGAATTAAAAGAGTGGAAATGGGATCAATGACAAATGTTTGATGTTACAGGATAACTCCAAAGAGAGATCTGCAGCAAAAAGTCCTGGGATGCAAAAGAGTGTTATAATTCCAAACAAAGCTGGAGAAATGGGGTAGCTTAGAGAAACAAACGGGAGAATTAGGAAAAGGTCTTAGGGCAGTACAAGGGATGTTGCCATAGTTATACACATACTACTAGCAACTACAACAAACAATTCCGCCGCTGCTTTCACCACCATCACCTACCACTACAGCAGATTCCGATGGGGCTGATATTAGTGCTACAACTACGAATATTAGTGCTTCTTCTGGTGCTATTTTTTTTATCCATCTTATGTTTTTTTTTGTTTTTTTTTTGTTGCTTTGCTATGTATTTGTGTATCTAGCCAAATTAAGTGCTGACGCAGACAATGAAATCAGTAAAAACAGAAAAAGTATGAAGGTGGAGAAAAAAAATTGTGGACACAAACTTATTCCCACGTACAGTTGCCCGTTGGCTTAAAGTATAAAATGGAGAACAAAACTACATGAATAGATGGGGGAAGTGAACAAATAATTATGACACTAAACATGCCATTAATTATCAAGCATATAAAAGTAACATTCTAGTTACACGCAAGCCAGTTTTTCAAACTGTTAATCTGTCCTCATATTAAATAAAAGGCTTTGTCTTTTGTATGTTCCTCAAATGTCGCCTCATTTTCATGGATTTGAAGCTTTTTCATGAAAACTGTGAAGGCCGTTCATAACCCGGGATAGTGCAGAAGTGTTGAGTCTCCGAAGTGTCCTAAAAATCCAGTATACTGACCGGCAATGTTTTTGCAAACAAGTTTGGACTTAGCATTTGAACAAAGTACCAATGTCCCAAGCGGTCGCCTCAAAAGTTTTCTGTAGCCAACTTTTATAAAACTTGATCAAACGTTCGACATTTCTAGGGCTAAAGAGGACTTTTACGCCAGTTTGTGTAAAAGGTATTCTGCATCCGTCAAGTAAAGAGGGGTCTCTGTATTATGAGCCGTACACTATCAGCCGTAGCCATCTATGCTGTCTCGTGTTTCCTTTGTCTGAAAATGTGAGTACCTAACGAGGGCAACGGATTTAAGGGAAATATCGGCTGTTTGCATCCTTAAGTAAACTGTTAACGTGCGTATGTGTGGTGAATGATCAAAGAGTACTTATACGTGCTCATCATTTGTTCAGGTGAATTCTTTATCATAGATCTACACCTACCTCTTTAAATACACAAAGCGGTGTTTGCTTGCACATTTAGGCCACCTCGAACCATCCCCAACTGGGAATGGCTCTTACGATTGGGAGGTGTGGTGTATTTTTCTGTTATGAATTTTCCCTCTGTCTTCTTTCTTTCGATGCTAGCAACTCGATCGTGATTGCAAAAGAACGAAGATTGATTTTTTTTCTAGTGCTTGTGTGTACTTCTAGCAACTTGGTATTAACTATTTTTGGTATAAATCCGATTTATTTCTTTTACGAAGCGAACAGAATCATTAATGTAAGATAAGTGCAAGAGGTATTTAACGTCTTTTTGTGATAGAGAAGTTTACTCATGCTCTCAATTTATTACAACAAGGAAGAAGGAAAAAAGAAGTCACTTAAGTAGTCAGAGCAGATATTTATTCCCTAAGTCTATTTCTGGGCACTGATAAAGAAGATTGTCCAAAACACGTATTTGCTATTACATAAAAGACGTCTATTTTAAGTAAGGGTAAAGAAACAAACCCGTTTGGTCTTTTCAGCTCTTCTCCACAGTCACACAAAGGAGTCAGTAAAATGGAATCTTCGACAACTCTGTTGCAGTTGTTTTATCAGGGCTGTAATCATTAAATTAGCACAGACAGATGCCGATATAATGAAAAAGAATCGGCTGTGACTTTCAGGTGGATGTCCAGCCTGTTTCTGCAAACAGGGGGCCGCAAGGCGGTCGTTTGTCAAGTACACAGAAAGAAGAAGCTGCAGATTCAAGACAAATAAAAGAACAGATTGCCTTTAATGAGGATGTGAGTAGATAAACAGTAAGGGTAGTACCGCACTTTAAAAGACTCGCCTGTGCTTCAGTGTTACAACAGCGCTGTAATTAAGAGCTGTAACCTCATCCGCTTAGCACTTACTGAGTGCGAAACAAGGGAACGGATTTCTACTTGGTGTGCGCCAGTAGTGAGAAAACTACGGCCTGGTTACAAGCCCCGCAGGAAATTTTAAAAAATGAGGAATTAGAGAGACAAGAGGACAAACTTACACCCCAGACCGACCGACTGATATAAAATATATACCCAGGCAGATAGCCATGCAACATATATTTGTAGTTAGACACAGGTGAAATGACAGATATTCGGTCGAGCTAGAAAGTGATATACTAATAAGTTATACCGACGATGAAGTAACAAGCATTGATTATTTAATGGACATTTTTCCAACAACCCACCCCATATGAAGTTGTGACACTACAAATATCTTTACTTGATTCGTCAGTTAGGTTTGTTATTTCACTATATTATTATAATTTTTTTTTTTCATCCCCTAGACAAATCATTATTATTATTACTAAAAATGTCGAACGCCTTCTTTTGCTCATTTTATTCTGAAAGTTACACTCTCCGGGATCGGAAAATTTAGAGCAGTAGAAAAATTCACAGAAATAAATATGAGAATCAACAAATATTTTCTAAACAGAGTATAAGTCAAGAAAAAAACCACTCGTTTGCCTCCTAATTAAAAAATGTCATGTCACCTCAAGAAAACGTTGTGACTTAATGAAGATTCCCCGCCAACGTATCACAAACGGATGTCAGATTACTGTTTCCGGACAATCCCTGGTTTAAAATCAGCAAGAATCAGAAGATCACAGCACTTGTCGACGGTTGGCGATTGTAAAGCTTGGGAAGTTTGTGTACTTGAATTTACACCGAAACAGGATTTTTTCCGCAAGGTCGCTGCCAGCCACTACGCGTCTGCACTCGATACCCTTAAAGGTCTAGTGGGGTGGAAATTTTTTGTTTCTAACGAGTGGGTAAGATACTCGGTGCAAGATACTTTTTGCCAAAATCTGGGTAAATACCCACCTTCCGTTCTCGAAATTCACGCCTACACACATTATCATAAACATGAGGTCAAACTCGCCAAGTCACGTTTGCGTACAGATGAGCCTAAAAACATATATTTCCGGTTCTCCCACTGGCTGAAACCTTGACAACCTGAGCTCATCCATGAACAATATGGACATCTGTCTTTTTGACAATCACCTGTGTATGGTGATGTTTGTAGGCCCCTACCTAGGAACAGAATGGAGAGTTTATCAAGTTTTGGAGAATTAGTATCTTGCGCCGAACATTGCACAGTTATTAGAAAACAAAAATTACATTGCACTAGGATATCCGGTTGGATTCATGATAAAACTTCGTGATCTTACTGTTTGAGACAAAAAGAAATATCTGTTATTGGGATCCTCCATCCTTTGACTGTCTGTTTGTCTGTCAAGTTCTTTATTTTCTTATTCTTTCTTTCTTTTAATAAGTACATTACTTAAACGACTTATTTATGCTTTATGCGTGTGTGGGGGGAGGGGGCGGGTGCGTGTGTAAGCTCCTCTCGCATCAACTGTCTTAAAAAGGATCGTGTATACGGGGTATGGGATATTTCTCGTTCATAACAGACCGACTGCATTCCCACTGGCTGTCTTACTCATCCCAAAACATGTACGAAATCCCTTTTTATTTCTTTGTCATCTCCGAGTATTAGTCGTGAAATCAAAACAACGCTGGTCTGTGTAGAAACCTGACACTCGAAACACTAACAAACTTGCAGTAAAGATTTTTGTGATAAGAACAGTTGGAATATGAACGAATATTATTAGAGAGCTAATAGGGAAGGTGAATTTGTGCAATACTTCTCACTATGAAAAGACACAATCACAATCTAAAAGCGTTTATGATCGACCTGTCGATGAATCATTCCAAAATAAAAAAACCCGCATGGGTAACAATTTTCTGAGAAGTCTAGTGAAAGGATGCATGGGTATCATAGATTATAGCTGGAAGGCAGGAAAAGATGTTTGAATGCCTTCTTCATATCAGTTGACGTTCTCGTTCCCAACACACTGTTCAGATTTGTAATCTGTGCACCAAGTCAAATTTTGATAGTTAAACTATGGCTCACGAGCAAGTAAATTATAAAAAAGAGAGAAAAAGATAACAAGGCAACCGAAAAAAGTTATTTTTAAAGAGATACAAAACTCTGCATTACATTTAACATGACTTTAGACTGCTTAGCGTACCCTGTATCCGTGCATCGGGGTTTTAAGAACTCCCTCTCCATCTCTTTCCTCTCACCTTCTGGTTGTACAAGGCTAAGCGCAATCGGGTGTGCATGTGTGTGTGTGTGTGTGTGTGTGTGTGTGTGTGCGCGTGCGTGTGTGTGTATGTGTATGTGTATATGAAAAAGAGAGAAAGAGTATGTAAACATTTTTGATACCACATTTGCGAGTGTTTGCGTCTATCGACTGCGAAGGTGTCAACGGTGGGGAATTGTGTTATCGAGACCTCAGTGGGTGGTTCCGTTCAGAGCAAGTACTTGAGACAAGAGAACGCGGGGGCTCAAGTGCACGAAAGGTGACCATCAGAAACAATCGAGACAAGAGGGAGCGGTGGAGTGGGCCAGAGGTGACCAGCTTGAGTTAAGAGGGTGTTTGGCAGAGTGACCAATCACAAGCCGCATTTCACCCCGGAAACGTGATCAGTTCCACGCATTTCCTTTTATTTATTTATTTTTTTACCCTCCCATGATACACGAACAGCAGGTGGTCAATCTTTAAGTTCTCCTCTTAACGTGACATTAATTAAAGGTTTTAGTTGGTGTTTTTTGTGAACTAGCACATTCGACAAAAAAATACCATGAAAAAAACTCCCCCCACCTCCCCCCCAAATAAAACCAACAAAACAGAACGACGCTTGTTGGTGACATCCCGTCCACCCAGTAACTTTCCCTATAACAGGGAACGTAAATCATGCTTGAAACTTTCCTAGATACCTTTAGCCCCTAGCTAACTTTTTATACTATTTATCACATATAATCTTTATAATAAAGACATTCGATGCTCTATTTAAACGCAGGACACTGTTATGTAAGACGTGTTTAGAGATTAACATGGGATCTCAACCTTTAAAATATATCCTACTTACACTGTTTTCTGAAGCGTGACAGCAAAATGTTTAGAGAAAGGAACTCCCTCAGTCAGACATCATGTCTACTGAAACTGAAGTTAAACTCTCTCAAGAAGTCAGCTGTTAATGTGTTAGAGAGATTATTCCTGTTATTGTTTTTATTAGTTTTACGTCTTCGTGTATTTCTCATACTCTCTTTCTCGCTGAAATGTTGTTGTAATTGAAGCCTCACGAAATCAACATTTTTTTTTTAGTTTTATCTACGAAGTACGTCCAGGCATCCATGAAAAATGTGACGATGTTAGATGAGACTTGCCGGTGTAACCAGCATAAAAAAAATGTCAAGAAAGGAGGTATTGAAATAACAAACGATCTATAATGTATTTTTCCTTCAATTTTTGAAGGACGAGGATGGTAATGTTCTTGATGAGAACGATAATCACCGATCGTCTATCAACCATGCGACCCTTTGGTGGAAGCGCATGGTTTTTTTTTAAATTTTAGCCACAGAAATAAAATTGGTTTGTGAGAATTTTTATGTTCGAGAAAACTGCAGCAGCACAAATATCAAACCTTGATGTTTTTTGCGCATTGAGATTGTATTGCACGATTATTTTTTAAACTTCTCAACAGGAAGTAGAGTATTGTGACAATAACACCCACTTTACGATAAATGCAGAGAGATAAATTTTAGTCCAGGTCTGTGTCTCTCGAATGCTCCCGACATAGCTGCTGTTGCTAGCCATTGAAGAGTCTGTGCTTCACTGCTTACAAAGCTTTGTCTCCAAATTTATTTGAACGACACATTTCTATTTTTGTCATGTTTGTGTTCTTTCTTTCTTGGTCACTTTATTTAAGTTTAAAATCGTTTGAGGTCACATAAAAGCGTTAAACTTTCTAAAATCTCGCTGCTACTCCCCTTTTGGAGAGCTGCACGAAGGGAGTTCAGACAGGTAAGAATGCTGCGACACATTCACGGCAGCACGCAGAGGGTGGAGAGGATGAGAGTGAGCAAGCATGCTAGCTACTGAAAAAAATTGGGCGTGAGAGTCAGATGGTGAGGAAAAAAAGAACAGAATAATGGGAAGGATGGATGAGGGAGAGAACGGGACACTCCTTACTTTGCACAAAAACAATGAATTTTGTGCGTCATAAGGGTGCTCCTGCCCGGCCCCAAACCATCGCGGAAGCTCCCCGATTGGCTGATACTAGAAAATTACTTTTCGCT
Source organism: Marisa cornuarietis (assembly GCA_004794655.1). Lineage (NCBI taxonomy): Eukaryota > Metazoa > Mollusca > Gastropoda > Architaenioglossa > Ampullariidae > Marisa > Marisa cornuarietis. The sequence goes on along the minus strand of SMMW01000554.1, from coordinate 8,584,453 downwards.
GACAGATACCCGCTGATCTCTTATTGGTAGACATTTTCCCCTGATCCCGTACAAAAATCCGAGCACGATTTGTGAGTAGGGTACAACAGTGCCCTGGCAGACACTGGACGTTGATCCTTGCCTGGACAACATGTCCCTGGAAGAGAAAAGTCAGTTTTGAGCGCACTTCATACAGTTTCAGAATCTAAAATTTTGAGAGGACAATACTTTCAAACGTCGCATGGCAAATTGCAAGATGTACTCATCTGCCTGGCTTCTGCTGGCAATTGCGACAGTGATACCCTGGACCTCGGCAAGGTATAGTTCAGAGAACCCCATTTCTCTGCGTGGCCGTTTGCTGTTTCATTTCTACCCTTCACTTCCGTGCAAAACAAATTTGGCAGTGTCTTTACGCCATGTTATTTCAGTTTGTAGAAGTATTATATATTTGATGCTACAATGCTACACCAGTTTGACTTTGTGTCGTTGATTCTATCATAATTTCAGTGTTATTCAACGCATTATTGGTTATTATTTTTACTGCTGTACCACTCCGAAACATATTTTATGCATGTGTTGGGCACATCCTTTATAAAAATTGTGGAGATTTTAAACAATATTTATGTTATAAATTGTTTCATTATACGGAAGATTCATTTTACTGATGAGTATGATCCTTATGTTACAGATCAACGAGGACCAAACGGCAAGCGTGTAAGTCACAACAAAACCAGTCATAATTCTTTCAAAATACCTTCGCCAGACGCTTTTGGTCTCTACCCTGTCAATATTGCCAGTACTTAGAATACTTACTTTATAGAGCGTACGGGTACGTGCATAGAAATGGGGTTGGGAATATGGCTCAAGCTTTAGTTTTGCCGACGATAAGTACAATCTTTTTTTGGGGGGGGGGGGTTTCGGGGGAAGGAAGGAAGGATGGGTCGATATCTTCTAAACTTGCCTCGATTCTACACTTGATGATTCTATTTACAGCTGGATGTGTCCAGCCTCAGAATCTTCAGAATGGTATTTTTGATTGCGAGATGAGGAGCGGCGACCGGTACATGTGAGTAGTGCCTCTCTCTCTCTCCCAGACCCTGCTTCAACTTTCTTTTTAATTATCCCTGATAGAAAAAGAAATTAACGTAGCATTATGCATCTGTTTATAGTTGTCGTTATTCACATAGAGCATTAATCTCGCTCGGTTTAAAGAATGGTAACTATAGCAGCTATATATAACAGCTTCCAATTAAGCTATTTGTATTCTTTCTTTCTTTCTTTCTTTCTTTCTTTCTTTCTTTCTTTCTTTCTTTCTTTCTTTCTTTCTTTCTTGCATGGGAATATCAGAACTTGTTTGCATACCTTTGTATTCTACTTTAAAAAAAAATGTTCTACACCGAACATGGTATTATTCCGCGTTAGTGCTATACTTTATTTTTCAGTACTGAAAGGGAAAACAACTGGTGTATAACTTGTATGTTTTGTAGTGTGTAGTTGTACTTACGATGTCACTTTATTTGTAATTTCTCTTCCTGGGCTCAAGATTAAAAAAAAAGACTACACAATCCAAACTCAATAAAGGAGTTCGTGTTCTCTCTCTCTCTCTCGGCAGTCTTTTCACAGTACGAGCACAATTTCAGAACACGTATGATTATGAACATATACCCCCCAAAAAATGCATTCACACAGTGAATAAGCAATGGATCGACAGCCAGAGAGGCAATTTGACAGACATTTTACAAGCAGACGGAAATTTAAAAAACAAGCTTGACAACTGGAATACAGATTCACAAACACGCATGACCACAGGCAGACAACAGACTGACAGACGGACGAAGATGTCCAGAGGTCAAAGCAAGGGTGGTGCAGACAAGGTGAGTGTAGGGCTGATGACATAAGCGCAGTTTTTGTTTCACTTTTACAAGGCGCGAAATGTAAATGGGGCTGACGAAAATGCGCTGGCAGCTGAGTGACTAAACCCACGTTCGCTGGGGTGTAGTTCAACAAAACCTAACTTCCACACCTCCATCCACAACAGTGACGTCATTTAAAAACTTACCAAATCAACAAACAGTTGGGGAAACGTTCACGTGGCTGGGCCGTAGGCTACGGTGCTGCTGTTTTAACCAAAGAAATACAGACAAACATTTGACCACCTCTTGATATGTTTTAGCATGACGGTTATATAAAACCTTGCCAGAATTGCTCAATCAATCTGATCAATAAGGACCTTTCGGGGGAAACGTGAAAATGCAGGAAGGAGTGTTAAAAAAAAAACAGTATTAGTTGCCATGGTTCACAATGGCTTATTAAACGCTACTTTTCCACTGGAATTATCCTTGAGTTGAGTGGGAGATACTGAGACAGTACGTGAGTTGATGAGCTCTTGAAAGCTGTTTTGTTGTAATGACAGGGTGTGCACAGCCTCCTGCGAGCAAGGTTTCCGGTTTCAAAATCGAGTCCCGTCCGTAAAAAGACGTTGCGAGCTTTCCACTGGCCGGTGGGATGAAGACTTGTCATCTGTCCCACTTTGTGTTGGTAAGTAATACGAATATTGTTTTTGAATACTCAGAACCTCAACAGATCGTTAGTGTGCTTGCATAAAACAACGTTTCCTGCTTGAATTCACTGGTAGCTGCTATTCAATTTTTTTCCCTTTGACAATTATCATCTGGGTGTGTGTGTGTTTGGGGTGGGTGGTTGTGTGAGTGTGTTGGTGTGTGTGCGCGCGCGCGCTTTTCATCTGATTACGGCCCTAACAGCCAATTGGTGAAATCATTTACATTAATGTTTCCAAAAGTTCTGCATAATGGTTTTAAGAGCAAGTCTGTGTGTAAAAGTGGTGAGCGGGTACGCTATCGAGTCAGCGAAAGCCTCGGGCAGAATGGTTAGAAGGCAAGCATTGAAAAGGCTCACGACCTCAGATTGCTGGTCCGCTTTTCCTTGCAGCCGACGAATCATGTCCAGAGCCGAGCGCACCGGCCCATGGCAGCATCCGCTGCAACATGGTGAATTCAGACAAGGTGTGCTCCGTCTACTGTGACGCAGGCTTTGTACTTTCATCGCCACTCAGCGTAAACTACTCCTGCTCCGAAAATGGGGAGTGGACGCCAAGCCGCTCGCTACCAGACTGTGTCAACGGTAGGTTGTGGTGCTGGTCACGTGACATAGATAAGCCCTCGTGCATGGCTATGTGAGCATTACTTCTTTTGGAGGAACCTCATTCATTCTGGGCAAACTTCCCTTTTTAGTCACAATGGGAGACATGTAAAAAAGTTCCTTTCTCTAGTCTGTTCTTGACCGCTCGTTGGTGTCATGCTGAATTCCACCTCTTCATGACACCATTTCTGTGAAGAATTTATGTCAAAAATGCATTCGAGTGTTGTTTTCGCTCACTGGCTTCTTTTCTATTTATTTTATGGCTTTCCCGTGTGTCATCCAGTGCGCCTACCTGTTGATTTGCTTATATCTGTGTCTGCCCTCCCCCGTCTCTCTCTCTCTCTTTCTTTCCGTGGTTGTAGCAAGTAGTAAGCTCACTTAAAAAAATGTGCTCACAGAACTTGATGCCGTTACATACAACATTTAAGAGTTACAATTCAAGGAAATGATATCAAGACTAGAAATAATGCTAATTACGTCAAAAAAGCCACCTCGTGATTCACAATGCAACGAATTCTCAGTATCTCTGTATTATTCTTCTGCTGTTTTATTTATTTATTTGCAGGAAGCGTCACAGCTATGTCCTCAGTGACCCCACCAACAACAGCCTCATCGGGTAAGCTTCCAAACTATGCGACATTGATACCAACAGTAGGTTACATAGTAGAGAGTTTACCCTTGTGTACCCTAATCTCATGTGGATTAAGCTGTCACAGGACATCACGCGATGTGATCATGCGGCATAACTCGCGCTGGAATGCTTGGCGCTCGCCATCAAATGAGCAAGCGAGCGAGCGAATGCCAAAGACTGATTAATTAACCGAAAGCTGCTGATTTAGTTCAGTGAGATAAACATTGCGGCCAAGGCTTCGTGTGACAAATATTTGCAGACCTTCCCCCTGCCTCTTTCTCTCTCTCTCTCTCTTAATTTATTTGTCCTCTCTCTCTCTCTCTCCCTCTTTATTTGCTTGTATTCTAGCTTAATCATTTGGTTATATATCTGCATGTGTGTATCTTTTTAAATCTTCGTGTGTCTTTATAGATATTTTTATTCGCCTGTAGATTTTGGTGACCGTATAGCATGTGTATTTGTTAATATTTGTATATATATATATATATCTGTTCGTATAGAGAAGCATCAGCATAGCGTGTTTGGAATGGTTGTGACGTCATTAGAAGCCATTTTGGTAGACCAGGAGGTCAGCTTCTCTTCTCCAAAACGTGTGATTAACATGAAGTCTGTCTGTATATGGTCAATGTCTGCAGCTGTTCGTGTATGTCAGCATGTTGATTCCAATTTATTTATGCGCGTGGTAAAGTTTTTCTTTATCATGCACCCCTCTCCCGCACCCCCCCCATTCGTCCACTTTCATAAAACGTCGAGCGTCTTTTATTGAAAAGTTTTCAAAGGAAGACTTGCGGCCATTTTTGCAGCCCGCCCACTGACGACCGAAGCCACATCATGCGTGACGTGGGGAAAGAACCACTACCGCACGTTCGACAACCGTATCTACGACTTTCGGGGTTCCTGCCAATACCTGTTGGCCCGTGATTGTCTCTACCAAACGTTTGACATCTACGTCATCAACGACGCAGGTTGCGTGGATAATGACCTCTCCAAGACAAACTCGTCAACGTGTAAACGGAATATCGATGTGTACCTCGGTCCGAAAACAAGAATTCAACTCCACACATCCAGTGAGCTGGCCGTCCTTCAGGATTTTCTCCCCTCTATTCTGGATGCTCGAGCTTTTCTATCATCACATAAAAAACAAACCAAAAAACCCTAACAAACAACAACAAAAACAAACAAACAAAAGAAAAACGTGAATGTAACCAAAGCCTTCCCTAGATATTATGGAATGAGTTTCGGCTGTTAAGGACAAAATACTTACTTTCCAGTATTCTTTCTTTCAAACTCTGCTTAAAATTACTTGTTAGCTCAGATAATGTCTTCTTATTTACCAGGTAGCTTTTTTCAAGGCTTCAACATGGCGTTTGTACGTGTGCTATATTTGGGAGATGTCAGACTCACAGAGAAGCAACAGTTCTAGATTTCCTAGAAAAATAGCATATAGTGCACTAAAAGTTTCTTGTCCACCTGAAGCTGTCAGTTTACGTTTCAAGCTAAATGATTACGGTTATATGCTTGTAGCAAAATTAATAACAATATTGCGCCTTAATGTTAGCGTGATACTATGTAAGCTGCATTTTAGCGTGTGTTTGTGTATATATATATATCTATGTGTGTGATCTTCTTCATTCAATTTTAATTATGAAATATCGGTAAAAAACCACAATACTTTGTATGTATTATTATTGTTTATTACAATGCCAGATGGCGTGCCGGTGGTCACTTGGAGTGGCGAGACACTACACGTGCCCACGTCACGGGAGGGGGTGGTATTTGAGCAGGTGGGGGGATACCTGACCGTCAGGACTTCCATCGGCGTCATGGTCAAGTGGGACGCCAACAGATCCATCCTCGTTAAGGTAACTAGACAGTGGCGAAACTGAAATGATGAGCTGATGGACAGTCATATGTCAACGAAGGATGAAAATTGCAGGAAATTAATTTTGTATGAGTCATTTGATGGTGGCGATGCTAAAGCAGTGAAATGAATGCCCGTGATAATAGTGACAATTGACAATGACGGTGACAGTAATCATGATGGTGATGATAATAACTATGGCAGTGACATTGACAATGGACGTGACAGTAGAATGACAATGACGGTGACAGTGACGATGGCAATGAGGACTGGCAATCACAATACTATGGATAATGATAGCAAAAAGGGCAGGGTTAATGTGATCGACGACGATGGCAATGACAACGCCAATTGTAACCAAGATGACAAAGACACTGCGGGGAATAACGGTGACATAGACGAATTTGTGACGTTGCTGGATTTGAATACATAGCCTTGTTGATGACAGTGATGATGAGTGTGAGTGACATTGATGGACATGTCGGCAGGTGTCCGATGACTTCAAAGGAAAGACGTGTGGTCTGTGTGGTCGTTTTGATGGAAACCCAGAGAACGATTTTGAGGACAGCACTGGTCAGTTGAAGTCACATGAAGATTTCACTAGCAGCTGGAAGCGTACTCCACATGGTGAAGGTCAGTCAGAAAAACCTTAGTCATCACCCTTAATCGGATAACAAATAACGCCATCGAAAACTACGTTTTCACCATTCATAGCAAATTTGTTAATACCTATTCATCAGGGTCAGTACGTTATAAATTTCAATGAAAAAATTCCAAACATCCTTTAAGAAAAGGGCTTCATTCCATCATCCACGACCCAGCCCACACAGTTTCAGTCTCCATTGGCTGTAGCCTTGGCAACTAATGCTCGTCTATGTTCATTTATAGCGTTGAATTGCGAGAACAGGATAAAGTTATTCAATCAAAATCTGCCAAGTTATTTCTTTCATGACCTCACCATAGTCATTTAAAAGAAGTCCTTTCTAGAACACCGTTAGCAAAACATCTACTGTATGTCCATATGTGTGTGTGCGCCTACGTGTGTTTTCCACAGCTACTTGCCCGGATGTCAGTCAAGAGGACCTCTGCAAGTTAGATGTACCAGAAATACAGACCGCTGCGAAAAAGGCCGCGATAATGTGTCGTGGCCTTTTGTCTGACCCTGCCTTCAAAGCGTGTAGCAGTGTGAGTAATCAGTGCAATGTTCTGACCATATCCCTCATGTTACAGTCTTCCAACATTAGGCTACTACAACTGTTACAAATTCTGTTCTCACTTGTGGAGCGCCCTCTAGTGCCTTATTAATGTTACCTTATTTAATTTAAACACACAAACAAACATGCGAAATAGTGAGACTAGTTTGTGAAGCAAAGGAAGTAACTGAAGATGTGTGTGTGTGTGTGTGAGAGAGAGAGATGGGAGAGCTGTGAATAACAAAAAGCGTATCTGACCGAAAATGAGGTCTGAAGCTTGAGGTCGTAGTCATGAAACAACGGTCATTGTCCCAGGTAAATCAAGGGCAAGCATCTTGTCTCCGTAGTTGCAAATGGCGTTCAAACTTCGTGAATGTTGCTTAACCCCTGGCACCGTAGTTATAAGCCAGTGGCCAGGGTTAAGTAAAATGAAAAACGCCGGGCTGAAGAGTGCATCATAGCTAATGGAAAACTCTTCCTGCCCAGAAAGCAGCTGTTGCAACTGACCCCTAATTTATCAGGCTCATGCTTCCGCCTGGCGTGTCCTAAACGCGGTCTTAAGGCTACTAGATTATGAGACTCTTCTCATTCACGTTTCTCTTAGTATGAGACTTAAAATTGAAAGCGCGTATCTTTTTCCTCAGTTCGTGAATCCTGCTCCCTACCTGGCTGCGTGTACAAAGGACTGCTGCGTCTACGACAATCAGAACTGCACGTGCAGCACCATGGAAGCGTACGCACGCGCGTGCATTGATGCCGGAGTGATCGTCAACTGGAGAACACAAAGTCGATGTCGTGAGAATCACTTCCCCTCTTTTCTATCATTCAGGGTCATGTGAAAAAAAGTGATATAATGTCATGTCACGTCATTAGGTTATCGGTGCGTCAGTCAGAGGTTTCCGACGCGCCGCCTGGTGTCCGAGGTCGCCAACGCTGATGTCGGCGGTCTTTTGTTTAAAGAACGGGGCGAGAGACGACTTTCTACATTAAAGCATCAACGATGTGCTGCAGATGCCACTTATTAAGACTTTGACGCGTGAAGCAAATTGGCGATGGTGGCGCCGACACCGAGGCCCGTGTGACTTTACCTTCATGTTCGCCAATTGTCCTGCAAAGCCAAAGCTAAAAAGATGCCCTCGGGGCTACAGGAATAAGCCTTGCATTGGTGTCACGGGCTCTGGAATCTACGAAAACATGTGATATTTCTCCCCCAAAATGACATCAATTAGGGCAATCTAACAATGTTAATGTCTCCAAAAAAATAATCCTCTGTGTCTGCCATTCTTACAGCAGGTTCTGCCGTTATAGGACTAATAACAGACGCAAACCTCTGACGCTTTGTGCGTGGACACAGAAACTTGGCTGAAATAGATCCCGCTAACAACAATGTTATTTTTTATTTATTTAGTTACTCAGCAGTCCGTCGTAAAAGCCTCTTCAATAATGCAAAATGCAAATTAACAAAATATATTTATATTTAGGGGGTACAAATAGTGGCTGTTTAATTGTAAAAGTCGTCTTTTATTGAAAACTAAGCTTAACGAGTCCTTTGCTGCTTGATGGTTAAAGAGTGTTCTTGTGTCACACGACAGCTGTGCAGTGCAGCGGCGGCATGGTCTTCCAGCAGTGCGGCAGCTCCTGTACACAGGAGTGCGGTACGTCTGTTGGCACCTGCACAGACACCACGTGCATCGACGGCTGCTTCTGTCCTGCAGGAATGCTCCTTCACGCCGGCACATGCGTGGCGGCTGATCAATGCCCGTGCGTGCACGCCGACAAGGAATACCGGAGCGGCGACTCCCTGCAGCAGGACTGCAACAACTGGTGCGTTCAAAATAATGCGACAATCAATCAATCAAAGTTCTACATCCAGTCAGTAGTGTAAACAAAAGGCTTGGTCAGCGAAACGACAAAATTCGTCACCTGCAGGTGGGGAAGTTTCAATAATGGGCGTGAGAAATGGGAGGTTGTGCAGATGTAAGTCAGGTTAGGGTGACGGCACCTGGTCGCGTGTGGGAGGGGGCGGGTTCGGGGGAAGAAGGGGAAGGGTGCAGTTCATGTGACTGGCGAAATGTGTTTATCTTTCGCCTGCAGCACGTGTAATGCAAGCAAGTGGAGCTGCACAAACAACAAGTGTTCCGCCACCTGCTCGGCTGTCGGCGACCCACACTTCCAGACCTTCGACGGGAAACGCTACGACTTCATGGGCACCTGCTCTTACTACATGCTGTATGACAAGGACTACAAAGTCATTCTCGACAACCAGGAGGTCAGCTTCCCTTCTCTAATCCAAAACATGCAATAAAGATGACGATGTGGCCGGGGGGGGGGGAAGCTAACATTTTCCTCTGATTCCTTCTTAAAATTTGTTCACCATAAAGTTGTCTGTTGTTGATTAATTAGCATGAGTAATCCCCCCTTCCCAAATGAGTAAGCATTGTAATTGTGAATACCATGTATAATTTGCGTGTAATTGTGGGAACGGGTACTGGGTGCTCTACAGTGTGGAATCGGCGAGGCCTCCTGCGCTAAGTCCGTCACCCTCGAACTGGGCGATGACGTCGTCATGCTGGACCACAACCACCAGCTGTTTCTGAACGGACGCGAGATCAAAACTCTACCCGCGGAGGTCGCTGGTGTCAAGATCTTTATGGTTTCCTCCCTCTTCATGCAGGTTAGCTGCATAACGAGATTTTTGAAAAAAATGTATTGGTTAAGATTATTTATATCGATCATATGTTACTCGTGTTGTGAACGCTTATCTTGGTAATCAAAGGTAATTTTGGTTGAGCTACCGATAACAGTAACTTCGTTTTCCCGACAAAATAAGCACTTTTTATTAAAAGCAATTTAAAAAAGGAAACAAATCAAACCCTCAGTGTAAGTGTAGAATCAGGCACAGTAACTAGAACTTTGCAATGTAGACAGTCTGTTTTGGACATAAAGTACTAGTATGGTGCATTTTTGAAATGATTGGGCAAAGCTCAGTGCAAGATACTATTTTTAACTCTGGGTGGATACCATTCTTTCGTTCTTGAGATACATACCTACCCACACTGCATGCACACAGGCCAACAATACAGTCAGGATTACGTATGAAAACATTTACGTTGTCAAAGCCTCAGCCAATGAGAAAAATGGGATTGTGTGTTAATTTGACTACTGTGTACAGGCGTGACGTCACGATTTTGACCACGTGGTCAGAGTAGAATAAATTGTATCATTACAAAAACGCACCCATTAGTACTTTATGTTGAACTTAAAAAGAGTAGTCGGTAAAACTGAAACGTCTTTTTTGATCCTCTCACACTACAGGCAAAGATGCCGATAATTTATGTTTTACTTACAGACGCGATGACTATAACCAGTGAAAATGCAATGTTTCGGTCTCCTAGGCGGAGCTACCTAATAACGTCGTCATACTCTGGGATGGACGCACGCGGGTGTACGTCAAGGCTCCGCCATCTTTGCTGGGCAGGACGCAAGGTCTGTGCGGCACCTTTGACAACAACCAACACAACGACTTTCAGACGCGTGATGGCGACACCGAGACCAGCGTCAATGCTTTTGGCAACAAGTTCGTTAACAAACATTTTGTCTCCACAGTTCATTCAGATATAGGTTACAGCTTTGAAGTATGTTTGACAGACATGCGCACAGTTTAATATTAGCTAATATAGTAAGTGATACCCTTTTAGATGTCCCTGGGCGGAAACTCGTCCTCACTGTTACCATTTGGTGCGAGGATTTGTTGGAAAATCGTGGTTTAAGCTTTGTTGCCATGAGGTTTGGCCGTTATCACGTGTGATCTACTTTTGATGAAGGCCACATACAGTTGTATTACATTTTTAAATCTTCTTCTGCTTTCTGTGGAGGAGGCGACGAGAAGACGGGAGAGGGGTGGAGGTTTTGTACTTTTAATACCTGTCCCCTAAGGGCCGCAAAACTCAGCTGTCCACCTTTGGCTGGGGTCCAGTCCTAGAAGTTTAACTCCTTTATTCTTCATGTATGTGTTTCCTCTCCTCCTTCAGGTCGTTCATTTTTCTACTGTAGTCGAAGGGTGGAGTCGAGATTCCCAAAAAGTGTGTGTGTGTGTGTGTGTGTGTGTGTGTGTGTGTGTGTGTGTGTGTGTGTGTGTGTGTGTGTGTGTGGGTTAATTTTACATAAATGTGGGGTCTGTCTGTTACTTTGTCCGTCCGTCCATACCTCCGTCTGTCCATCAGTCCGTTTGTTTGTTTGTCTTTCACCAATTCAGCATCATCCAGGGTTGTATTACATCAAGCTTGTTTCGTGTAATCAGGTACCACATCTACAAAGAAAACTAAAAGTTTCAAGAACAAGAACTGATGCAACGACCCAGAATTCTTGGTCTCCGCAGACATGTCTCACCATATAAATCTCAACATTTACATCTGACCATATATATCTCAGCATACATGTCTCACCACATAGGTCTCATATATTTGGCGTTGCAGGTGGAAAACAGCACCATCCTGCCGGGATGTGCCTCTCGCCCCGCCCCCCAGCCCCTGCGATACCAACGGGCAACGCATGCAGCGAGCTTTGTCACTGTGCAAGGCCCTCAAGAGCGATCTCTTCAAAGGTGAGCCTTGCGTAGGTTACTTGTAACAGGGGATACAAGGCGTGCTCAAAGGCAGCAAAAAACAGGTTACAGTTGCACTCTGTCTCTGGCCTTATGGCAGTGATGACATGATTTGGATCCCAGATCGAGCGTGAACACAGCTGCTGACTCGGCGTAAAACACCAGTTAGTCCCGTCCGCCTGTTGTGTCCTTTTGTCCTTCTGAAGAAGCATATTATAAGAAAATTCCTGCGTTAGAGTTTCTATGGAATATTCGCACACTTGAGGACTTAGGGAAAGAGTTTATGTGTGTGCGCGCCGCGTTTGTGCGTGTGTGTATGTGCGTGGGTCTGTGTGTGTGTGTGTGTGTGTGTGTGTGTGTGTGTGTGTGTGTGAGAGAGAGAGAGAGAGAGAGAGAGAACGAAAGATCTTCGCGGTTTCACACTGTAATCCTCCCCCTGCAGGGTGCCACTCGGTGGAGGACGTGCAGAGTTACTATGACAACTGCATGTATGACGTGTGCTCGTGTCAAGGCAACATACAGGACTGTCTGTGCCCCTCCGTTGGTCAGTATGCGGACAACTGCGCCAGCCAGGGTGTGGTCATCCAGTGGCGGGAGCAAGTTACCGAATGCAGTAAGTGTGTAATGCAGGGCCTGGGTTAGTAAAAACACAACACATCATTAACAAAACGCCTTAACTTAGTGTTTGATACAACAGGGTGATAAAATTTGAAAAAAACAAACACCCCTTATGTAAAACACGTTACTCGCATTAATGTCACAAGAAAAACAAAAACGCCTCAACTTATCTTTGAGAAATTAATACAATGTGCTGATTTAAATTTCAGAAAAAGGTATGTGTGGAGGTATTTAAACTCTTGCCTGTATGCATGACAATTTACAAGAACTAAGTAGAGATACCAACAAATGCACAAGGTGCACACACACACACACACACACACACACACACACACACACACACACACACACACACACACATCTTACATAAGATCTTACGTGTGAGAAAACGAAAGCGGCTTGAAGTCCTGCAGCCTGGACTTGGAGCAACGGAAATGGGTCAACGTATTCTGTAGAAAACATCTCCGTTACGTTGCTGTGTCCTGTGTGCAGAGTTACCCTGCCCGGGGCTACAGCAATACCAGGTGTGCGGCAACCCTTGCGAACGCACCTGTCGCAACATGGCCGAAGCCGGCAGCACGTGCAGCACGCACTGTGTGGAAGGCTGTAACTGTCCGGACGGTCAGGCGCTGGACAACCAGGGGCAGTGTGTTCCAGTCTCCCAGTGCCCCTGCGTTTTTGATGGTCGCGAGTTCCCACCAGGCTACAAGGCACTCAAAGGGGCGCAACTCTGGTAAGAAGCAGACTCGGAAGAGAATATGTTTTAAACAGTTAGAAAGTCACGTGACACAGCTGGTGCGTGATTTGGATAATTGCCTAAAATATCTTTTTGAATGCATGTACAACAGAAACGTTTTACAACCAGTGAGGTCCTAACTTCAAGACAGGCAAGCTAATATTTTTCACTCGCTCTTTTTTCCGAATTAGCGTGTGCAACATGGCGAAGTGGAACTGCTCGCACCTTAACTATGATACCACCGCCTTGTTGCCGGATGACCTGCAGTCGCTGTGCCAGGCCAACATGCACTACACGGACTGCGTGTCACCCTGCCCGGACACGTGCGACTCGCTAGAGGCTGCACCCACGTGCTCCGCCGACCGCCTCAAGTGCAAGCCGGGATGCGCCTGCAACGCTGGCCTCGTTATGAACGACGGCGCATGCGTCAACATGTCTATGTGTCCGTGTCATCATGGCGGCAAGGCGTTTTATCAAGGGGACACTATCACTAAGGACTGTAATAAATGGTAAGATGAAGTGAAAGATGAATTACTCAATCCAGATGAAGTTAAAAAGGCGCGGCAAAATGACGTATACAGTGTATAGTGGTTAATGGCAGGCGCGTTTAGCCTTATGTGTCGAGACTGACCATTATCAATGACCGCATTAAAATGATTTACAACATTGTGATTCTGACCCTAATAGTCAATTACTTGTAGCAAAATTCACACAGTTTTTGTTTGTTTGTTTGTTTGTTCTGGAACCATATTCATGAAACGATGGCAAATTGTTACCCAGGGGCGAAATAGGAAAATTAGGGACAAACTTCTTGCCTCTGTGATTACGACCCACTGTCCAGACCTCGCTGGTATTGCCTTAATTTGCCTAAACCCAGGAAATCTTTGCCACTGCTTTATAAATACGGTCCCAGGGGTAAAACATCATCTGAGTAGTCTGGAAGCCGCAACAGAGGCATGATGCTTGCCTCTGATTTTCCAGTTTTTTACCGGGAGAACGACCTTCCCTTGTGTCATGAATACGACCGCTGGACAAAAAGTCTTTTTTGTTGTTAGACTGCGAGAATAGCTGTTTGACTGTAGACTGGTTATCAGACTGGCTGTAGACTGGCTGTTACACTAGATGTAGACTTGCAGTTACACCAGCTGCATCGGACACATTCCTCTGTTGCAGCACGTGTACCAATCAGCGGTGGGAGTGTGAGACAAAGGAATGCCCCGCCGTGTGCAGCGCCGTGGGCGATTCGCACTACACCACCTACGATGGGCGAGACTTTCAGTTTCAAGGGACGTGCGATTACGTCCTCACTCGGGCTCGCGACGGAAGCGCCACCCCATTTGTCGTGTCCGTGGAAAATGTCGCGTGCGGCACGAGCGGCGTGACGTGCTCCAAAATGGCGACGGTCTCGGTCGGCGCGCCAGGTAAGGAAGAGATCGCCAAGACAAGGAAACGTTAAAGCTGTTTAATTAAAGGAGAAAATGAAGTGTACACAAATGACGTGGGTGCTGCTGCTAGAGGGCGAGTGACCTGAGGGCGGTTTTTTTTCACCCGTACAGCTATTTTTTTTAAAAACTGGACTCATTTTGAAACATGTGATATAGTTTGACAACTTTTGTCTTAAAGTTTTCTGCCAAACATCGTCATCCACTTGACCACGTGTCTGATTAAAGACCATTTTTGACTGGACAGCAGCTATGGAAGATCTGTGTTCAAGTTTTGAAAAAGTTTTATATAAAAGTTATGTAAAACGCTGGTCAAACAGTCATCCATATTTGTCCTGGAAATAACGGTCTCTCGAAAGTAAAAAAGAAGAAAACAAAAAAAACAAAACGGCAGCAGGATATGTTCAATAAAATGGTGCTTCATTGATAAAATTGACAGAAGATCACTAAAATCTCAAAGTTTTATCCCTAAGTCCCGACAGATATGAGAATCGCCTGTGTGCTCTCTAAAGAAACTTTTCCCTTTTTCTGTTTTAATGTTAAAAACTAAATCCATGAGAGTTTCGACGCTTTGTAATGACCGTACAAACATCTTTTGGTAGGTAATGGGGCAAGGTCTTTTAGTAAGTGTATATGGGTAAAATCATTATCTCATTGAAACATTCGTCAGAAGTTGTCTTTGACGATGATGGCCGCAGTTACTGCAGTGAAGGTAGTGATAATGTCGATACGGTCTGCATCTAGAGGCGAGACGTGTTTTGACAAGTTGGTCTTCTCCCTTTGCTAGGCTCGGCGTCCTTCTACAGTCTCCGCCTGGTGCGAGGCCAGTCCGTGGCGCTGGAACCCTTTTCTCCATTCATTGTCCGCGAGATCGGCCTGTTCCTGCACGTGGACACACCGTACGGCCTGTCCTTACAGTGGGATCACGGCACGCGCCTCTACGTCAAGCTCAGCAGTAGTCTTCGCGGGCAGGTGAGCGCGCGCGCGCACACACACACACACACACACACACACACACACACACACACACACACACACACAAACTAGACGATTCCAGAAATTTTCAAGCTTGCTTGCTTATCTCTGTCTTCTCTTTTCATCTCCCTTAAAAATAAAACATTTTTTTCTGCGCCCACATCCCAAGGTTGTTATCTATTACTATCATTCAAATAATATTCGATAATAATTATTTAGAAGTATTATGTCGATATTTTTATATTTACGAGTGCGTAAATGACATCAGGTGTCGTAGTAATTATCCACAGCACACCACAGCTAAAGAGAGTGAAAGCGGGTAGATTCCCAGCTGATACTTAGAACACCTGACGGTATTGCTCACAGGTGGAAGGGCTCTGTGGAAACTTCAACGGTGACCAGAAAGACGACTTCACGACCCCCCAGGGCGGTCCCCCGGCCGTGAAGGCCACGACGTTTGGCGACAGTTGGAAGATGCACGCCTACTGTGCCCCTGCAGCGGAGGTGGTTGACACGTGCGAGCAGGCTCCGCAGCGAAAACCCTGGGCTCAGCGGAAGTGTGGAGTGCTGTCCTCTGACGTGTTTCGGCCTTGCCATGCAGTAGAACCTTACAAAAAGTATTTAGACAGGTAGGTAGAGAAGCTGCCAACATCACAGTACCTGGGTCTAACTGGGTCTGTAATGTTTCTAGTGTTGTGAAGAGCATCGACTTTATGAAGGTGTGCAGGGACAACTGAACCACTGACCCAGTGTTCAGAATATTACAAACAATCGAAACAGTAGTGCTCCCATACTTCATTCCTGAATCTGTTTCTTCCAAAAATGAAGTAAGCATTTATGCAAAACAGACATTACAGTGGAATTCACAAATAGACTATAAAAATAAGATCAGATTGACCGGTGCAAAACGATGCGTTATTTAAGAGAAATACATAATTGTCACTTTGTCGTCTGCACAGACTAGACTAAGTAACGTTCTTTAATATCGCATTATACAGATGTGTCTATCACTGTATTGTACAGGTGTGTCTTTGATACATGCGCGTGCGACCAGGGAGGAGACTGCGAGTGTCTGTGTACTTCCATCGCCGCCTATGCTCATGTCTGCGCCTCCAAGGGCGTTCTCATCAAATGGCGCAGCAACGACCTTTGCCGTGAGCGTGTTCAACGTGTCTTTGACATCCCACAACTCACACCTACCTTCCACAAGCTCTAGCTACCCCTTTTACATAATACCCATTAGCATTTACCTACGAGCAACTTTCACCAAACACACTGATCGAGGATCCATCTTTCATGAAAGTCGCTTACAGCAAGTTCTGATCATAACGCATACGAAATCACCATAGTTTCCAACCAGACGAAACTTCGAAAAGTTAACATACAAGCACTTTACTACTTAAAAGTCAGCTTACGTACAGTTTGAAAAGTTTGACTGTTTCAAATGAAATCGTATTTCAATGCTCGTTGCTTCGAGATGCGTGCCTCTGTGATGTTGCAGCCATTGAGTGCGAAGACTGCAAGACGTACAACCCCTGTATCACGTCGTGCCCCAAGAAAACCTGCGACAACCGTCTGCTGCACGAGCAGCTACTGCAGCAGTGCTACGACGCCGGCACCACGTGCTCGGAAGGCTGCGATCTGCATCCTTGCCCATCTGGACAGGTGTACGACAGCCTTAAGGAGCCGAGTACCTGCATCCCCGAGGTCCTGTGTCAGACCCCTGCTTGCGAGGTGCGCGGCAAGCTGTACAGGGAGGGAGAGCGGGTGTGGGACGACAGCGTGTGCAACCATCAGTGTGAAATCTGGTGAGTGATGAAACGGATATCATTGGGAAATTTGGTTTGTGGAAAAAAACAATTGTATCACTATCAGACCTGGTGCGTACATTCCTGGTAAAAAAAAAATGGTCTCAGAGATGATGACTTACAGATGCTGACTAAAAAACTTTGTTATTATTTCAGCAATTGTCGTAACGGCAGCATCGAGCATATCAGCTTTGGCTACTGCACGAGAGTGACACCAGCAACCCCTGCAAACGTCAGCGTGTCCCTCTGGACTAGCACGAGCCGTTACAGCACTGCCACACCCACCGCCATGCCCACTGCCACGTCCACTGCTACACCCACTGCCTCACCCACTGTCACGTCCACTGCTACACCCACTGCCTCACCCACTGCCACGTCCACTGCTACACCCACTGCCACACCCACTGCCTCACCCACTGCCACGTCCACTGCTACACCCACTGCCACACCCACCGCCACGTCTACTGCTGAATCTTCCCAGTCTTCCAGTGCGGCGGCTTTTTCATCGACTCCATCCTCCTCATCAGCCTCGCCGTCTCCTCCGCCAGCGGTCAGCACCAGCGCTGCTTGGTCTCCCTCCATTTCCTCCACCTTCACCCTCCCCCCTGTCAAATGTGTCGACGGATGGACATCGTGGATGTCCGCCTCCACTCCCACCCTCACCAACGTCGGTGACGTGGAAAGTTTCCCGGCTCTGCGCGTGCGCTACACCTTTTGCCAGGAAACGGAAATGGACTCCATTCAATGTCGTTTGATCGGAAGGGACGCGCCTGCGCAGTACGCTGGACAGAACGTCACGTGCGATTTGATTGACGGCCTGAGATGCTACCACAGAGATCAGAATGGCCAGAGGTGCAACGACTACGAAGTTCGCTTCTTCTGTCGCTGTGAGTTGCTAAACATTTACACTGTTAACTACATCCCCATCCGTCCAACAACTGCAATTAAAACAAAACTGAGGCATAAGGTTAGCAAGTAATGTTCAACTGCTAACATTTATGCACCTATTTGCCTTTCTTTAGTCCACCACAGCCCCTGTCTCTTCGATTGAAATAGAACTGTAGTTTTACAGTTTGATGTTTGACCAAAATTGGCAACTGTTTGTATTCACTCTGCTTAAAATATGTCTTTAATGATGTAGCATTATAACTTGTATGATATGGCTTAACAACGTAGCGCAAAATAGTAAAAGTAAGTACATAGGTGTTTATTAAGCAATGTTCTGAGAAAGTAAGATGAAACTTATAACAGGTGTGCCAGCTAGCAGCACCAGCAGCACCAGCAGCAGTAGCATGCCAGAGGGCAGCTCCGGGACTTTCTCAGTGACCTCCTTTACGCAGCCGGACTCTAAGGGCACCACTGTCAGCCCTAGTCGCGCCACTGGCATCTCGCCCGAAATATCAACGATAACACCTACTCCTTACGACACCAAAGTGCCATCTTATCAGACCAGTACGTTCCAAACCCCATCTGGCCTGCCTCTTGTCACGTGTCAATCCACCAGCTGGACATCGTGGATAAACAACGGCCATCCCAGCGCAACAGGCGACCTCGAGTCTCTTGCTGACCTCCGCAAGTCCCACAGCATCTGTGACGAAGAGTTCACGAAGTACATCGAGTGTCGCCGGGTCAACGCCAGCGTCAGCTCTGACATGGAGAAAGTGAACGTGGTCTGCAACACCAAAGCTGGGTTTGCGTGCCTCAACTCCATACAACCACCAGGGTCTACTTGCGAAGATTATGAGATTCGAGTCTTCTGCGACTGTTCTAAGATTCGTAAGTCTCAGATAAATCTGCTTTTAAAGAACGAGTGGGAAGGAGTAATTCGCTATTTATTTATTTGAATAGGCGCCCCAGTCTGAAAATCTCTTATGTCTATTCATGGGACGAAACTCTTACACGTTTTGAGAGATCGTTTATTATATAGGTTTTCTCCCTTAGACCGTGCTGTGTTCATGGCTCCGTAAGTTCCAGCTGGCACGCGTTCTCTCTCTTCTCTTACGATTCCTTCCCCATTTTAATAGACACAATATGATATAACGCTATGATACTTTTTAATGATATATTTCTGAATCTAACTTTTTGAATATTGCAGTGTGTCAGTCCGATTTAATCAGCATTGCTTCACAAGAAGCTGTGTTACGACTGACAGCCTCCTCGCAAATCGACGCTGAACACAACGCAAGCAGTGCCGCCTTTGACTCTCTAGCTAGCTGGACGCCAGCCTCCGACAGCGACCCATGGCTGCAGGTACAAAGCGATTGTTTGTCGTTAATGTCTAACCCTATATTGTCTCCTGCACATCCGCACACAATTGAACTTGATATCGTTTTCTTCCTGTAAACGAAAAGACATATTTATTCTAAACATATTTATATAAAAAGACATAGTGTTACATAGTATGTACCGAGTACGACTGTACGGACTTACAAAGTCGTAGATGACTGGGTTTCATTCTAAGCTAAATGTGGATCTGTTGGTACAGGTGGATCTCGGGTACTCTCGGGTGCTGAGTGGAATAAACACGACAGGCGGCGCCACGAGCTGGGTGACGAGCTACTCGCTGGAGGTCAGCAGCGACTGCACTACCTTTCGCTATTTGATGAACTCCGACAAGAAGCCAGAGGTCAGTGTAACGTCACGAGAAAATCACTTTCGACAAAACAAATTTCAGTGAAAAAAATATTCACTGTATCTACACTTTAAAGGAGAATTTAGAACATTATGGACAGAAAGTAGATCAGTCATGGAAGCAGTGGTGTGTCTGCCAACCAGCCATCCCACACAGCAGAAGTTAACAGAAAACCCATTCATTTAAAAGGTTAATTAAACTATGTAAGAATGAAGAAAGGTAAAAGACAAAAGAAAGCAAGAAAGAATGAGTAAATGAATGAACGAAGTAATAAAAGAAAGAAACCATAAAACCAATATTTAAGCACAGTATAGACTGTGAGAGATCACATAAACGAGGTTCAGTCATCTACCAATTGTTTTTGCAGATCTTTGAGGGCAACACTAACTCCATTACAGTTGTCAGTCACATGTTCCGAACACGCGAACAGAATGTGCGTTGTGTAAGGGTGCACCCCCTGCAGTTCTCGACTGCACCCTCCCTCAGACTGACTCTTCTTGGCTGCTCTGAAACATATGGTAAATCAGCGTTTTATTGGAGAAAGAAAACAATACGGTTTCAGCAACAGTTATCACTGGCGTGAGCGTTTACCAACAAAATCATAAAGAAGTATTTCGGAAACAACTGATTTCTGCTGAAAATAAGTTTATAGATTTAAGTGCGAGAGAATTTCTTCTTACATGAAAATAGCTTTACTGCTGCTTGCTTAGAAAGGCTTTAACAATGTGTCGTGCGAAATATCAGACTTTTTTTTTTTTTTTTGCAGAAACATTGCCACCAGACTTCTCCCCATCTCTGCCACCTTTAATTTCTGTTACTCCAACTCAACCAGGGCAGACGCCTATAGTAACAGAAGGTATGATCACGTGGCTCACGAACCTGTAGCTTCAGACTGTGATTTATTAGTGTCCCTTGATTAGGTCAGCCTTAATAAGTTAAACAGACTTTTTTTCCTTATCACATCACTACTATCCCTTGTGTGCCAGGTACCCCATCAACGACCCCGGGCTCTGTCGCTGTCACCATGCCTTACTCGTGCGCCCAGGGCTGGACCCGCTACTTCAGTCTGGACACACCGCAAATGTCGCACAGCTACGAGACCTCATCGCCTGGAGACTATGAAATTTTATCAGAGCTGAGACAGTATTACAGCTTCTGCGCCAGTCCTTCTGCTGTCAAGTACTGTTTCATTTTCTTGCCACCGTTGTGTGTACGTCTGTGAGTGAGAGAAAGAGATTTTCCTATAAGGTGCGCTTCCTCTGCTCTCTGTGATATTTTTTTTTTACACTACTCATCCAAGGGAGGCTACACCCGTGCTTTAATAAGTGCCCTCCCCTGGACCATGGCCTTACACGGGCTCTCTCATCTGCCACCTACAGACCGAATAGAAAATTGCCAGCAACACACAAAACGTAGAAAGCTTTTTAAATGTTAATGTTTTTGTAATCAGAACAGATATTATATTCACATTTTGCGCTATGACATTACCATTATTCTTAATTTAATATACTTTAATACTTCTTTTATATCACAATGTTACTAAGACATTTATTCACAGGTGTCGGACTGTTGGCACTGAAATACAGGCACACATGTACTCTCCACAAGTGACATGTGACCTGGGCAGAGGACTAGTGTGTGTCAACGCTCTTGCGCCTGAAGGACAATGTGCAGATTTTGAAATAAGTTTTTACTGCGATTGTGGAGAAGGTACACAACTGAAAAAAGCGAACCTGCTTTGAAGTAAAGCTGTCTTCTAGGATTTTAACTTGCTTGTTTCCAACACATTTCCTTCCTTTGACGCAGTAGAATAAGGGGAGAGATAAATCTACGTTTCAGTCTATTTAACGCCGATCATACACAGTAAAATAGTAACAAATACTTACTTAAAGTATGTCAGAAAAATAATTTTAGATTGTCGAACATGATGAGACAATGACGGACCATGACGTCACTATCAGTTTATATTCATGCTTTCTTTGATGACTGATAAGATATCCTGGTCTTACCGTGACTTTTTTAGGGTTTAAGTTATTGTCAGTTGTAAAGGAGAAGCTAACGTAATAACGTGTAATTTACTCGGACATGGCTTCATTCTTTTCAGAGACTACAGCTGCGCTCGTGACAGTTCAGCAGGTGTCGGGTGGTGTGACGTCAGGCGAAACAGTTGCCACCCGTCCGACTGTCTCCCCTTCCCTGATCCCCACCGCATCTCCCACGCTGTCATCGGCTGGCACCGAGGTGGTCACCGGTCACACAGTACAGTTCACCGGTACCTCAAGACTATCACCTGATTCACCCAGTACCGAAGTGGTCACTGGCCACACCCTTCAATTTACCGGCACCGGCAGACTCTCACCTGAACCACCCGGCACCACTCGGGAAAATCCCACGATGTCGCCCACCCCGTTCCCAACACCTACTCCATCATCTCAATCCACTCAAAAGGAAGAGGTCTCGGGCTACACCTTGCAGTTCACAGGCTTTGGAAGACTTTCCACGGTTTTCAACGAAATTTCTACTTTCACCGGCTTTGGAACACCGAGTGCGTCAGAGGTCACAGAAATGACCTCGGAAACGATGCCGGTCATGGGGACTGATTCTCAGACGACGCAGAGCTCTCAACCAACGACAGGTGACACGTACACAGCCAGCCTCCCACTCACGGGTCAGCCCTTGACTCCCGTACCTTACTGCATGTGGAGCGATTGGATGAACTTTGACCATAGAACCGCCACCTCATCGGGCGATCTGGAGACGCTGAGCAACCTACGCATGGCACATGCGTTCTGCGAGCATCCTGTTGATATCGAGTGCCGAGTCAGCGATCTCGGTGCCAGTGAAAAGCGAGGCCGGCCATACAACTTAGCCGGACAGCTAGGCGTCACTTGCGATCTGAACCGCGGTCTCACGTGTCTCGACGCAAATCAGGTCAACGGAGAGAAGTGTCTTGACTACGAGGTTCGGGTGTACTGCGTGGATGGCTGTGCATCAAGCTCGGCAGTCCCCGCAGGACACAACCTCACGACCTCGCTTCAAGGCTCAGAGGTATCCTCCTCCACGACTGGGCAGCCGTCTTCAACTGCCTCACTGATTCAGAATTTTAATCAGACGACATCGTCCTTCTCCACGTCCAGTCAAACCTCTCCGTTCTCGCCCTTCCCGACATGCACCCCGGGTTGGTCGCCATGGTTGAACACTGACAGTCCCAGCACAGGTGGCGGGGATGTGGAGATCCCTGCCAGCATCCCGGGGTACCCTGCCACGTGCCGGCGGGTGGCAGCGGCGGACTGTCGGGTGGCGGGCAGTGAGAGATCTTATAAGAGTACTGGGCAGTCGGTGACGTGTGACAATAATGGGTTGCAGTGTGCCAACAACGACCGCCAGGTGTGCATGGACTACGAAGTTCGCTTCTACTGCATGTGTAAGTAGTGCGGCAGTGAGTGGCTGATCGGTTCAAAACTTTGCAATTGTTGGTGTAAGGGTAGTGAAAGTGAACCTCTTTACACCGACAAGAGCGAACAGAGCGGGAGGTGAACTAAGGGAAAGGAGGATGCAGTTGGTGTTTTACGGCGAGCCAGTAATAAGTCTATACGACGATAAACATTATTTGCATTTACAAATAAAGTTTGACTATAGTAAGGTAAAAATCATAAACATTCTTACCAAAAAGGGACTAAAAGTGAGGCATTTTTACGAAAACGTGTTTACACAAGCGTTTCAAATTTACGTACGTGTCCAAAAATTATAGGTGGGCCAGAGACTTCATCGGCGTCCTCATTTACAACTGTCCAGATGTTCACTGAAGGATCCACGCCATCGACATCTGTTGACAACAGTACCTCCAGTAAGCTGACTTCTGCCAGAACTACCGAGGGCTCTGCATCCCCGTCACCTTGGGCGTCATCTTCAGTGACAAACACTCAGTCACCCAGTACTGCATCTACGGTGACGCCTCCAGAGGGACCAACTCTGACTGGAAGAGAAAATCCCAACTTGTCCACAACGACCAACCCACTCATAAGTTCGACTGCTGTAGTGATATCTACGGAGTCAGGCTACACCACAACGACAAAAGGTAAAAACAAAACAAAACAAAACAAAAGGTTCCTACATGTTCACTTCAGCAGAAACAGCAATCAAGTGCTGTCTTATTTGTCTCAGTTTTACGTATTGTAAATAAATGCAGGTGCAAGTACACTTTGTGCAGTTACATATCTTGCTATGAACTGAACCTGTTCTAGTCAAGATTAATTTGAGGGGTTTTTTGTCTACAGTGTGTAACGAACGTCTGGGAATTAGTGACCCCAACGTCATCCCCAAAGACCAGTTGACAGCGTCCACGAGCAAAGACTACACGACAGAGGCTGACCAGGGTCGTCTTGACAACCAACCAGATGGCGCACGAGAAGGGTCGTGGGTACCAAGGTAATGACTGTGTGGCTTAAACAGCAACACTTATCTGGTGAATCGTTAAGGTTGCCTCTTAACTGCAAGCTGGAGCAGTCGTGCAGAAATTTATTGCGACTTCATTAAACTACTACTAGTAATGTCGCCATAGGTTGTGTCAGGGGAAGTGATAATGAAGGAGCCGATCATATCACAGGTACCAAGATCAGGATCAGTGGATACAGGTAGACCTGAAGCGGGTGGAGCTGGTTACAGGTGTGGTGGTGCAGGGCCACCCGACTAGTCCTTACTGGGTGACTTTGTACAGCGTTTCTACTAGTCTTGATGGCATCAACTTCACACCTTATGTACAGCAGGGACATAACAAGACCACGTACTTCGTTGGCAGTTCCGATCAAAATACTCAATCACAGGTATGAACAGAACCGATGGGAATGAGATTCGTTCAGTTTATTGTTTGTTCCTGTCTTAAATATCTTTTAAAAGAACTCTTCATGTTATACAGTCACTGTCACATGTAACAGAAGAAAAGTAGACATTGGCATAGTCTTGATCCTTCATAAGATTTGATAATCAGAAAAGGCAATTTTTGTCGAATACTTTATTTTCCTTTTATCCTGATGATATTTTGTCTTTATTATTCGCTTGCTTGACATGCAGACAGACAGGATGAAGGAAGAGCTGTCAGTTCTTTGTAGTTTACAAATATGGTTTTATCCCCATCCTATTGTTTTCCATCTGAGGTTATTTCTGTATTTACTTTTTTGAAAAAAATATGCTTGACAAAGCAAAAAATAGGGTTCATGAAACAAATTAGAAGTAAAAGATTAAGTAAAAAAAGGCATTCAGTGGAAGTCTCACTGGTATTTCCATTATACGTAGGCGCACTTTGACAGAGAGATCCCCGCCCGCTACGTTCGTCTAACGCCCCAGGCCTGGAACAACGGCATCGCTCTACGATTTGACCTCCTGAGCTGCACTGGGGCAACCGCTCTCACCTCTGTGACGACAGAGAGAAGTAAGTCACGTGACTTGACAGCTGCATGCCTTAGGTGCAGCTGGTAGGAGCAGGAGAGAAGAGGGTGTGACAGTCGACAGTTGCATTATGACGACTGAGTGAGGACAACTCTCTCTTTCTGTCTCTCTGACACGCATGCGCACGCGTTCGGGCCAAAAAAGTGAGGTAGTGGCAGAAAATGTAGCTAGAGGGAGAGAAAAAGGTGCCTTAGATAAACTCCACAAAATTGTATTTTACACAAATGTAGAAATATTCCAAGGATATTATCAGTGAACATCTTGTCCTATTTGGACGCAGTAATAACTTTGAGACAGATGTTGTAATCGACTTAATTTGACTGCTTGCAAAACCATACATATATTCTTCCAGAATTTAAAATAGCCACCCCCGAGCTAGAACCTTTCATTCTTATATTGAAATACAGACATTCCATTAAAAAATTTAATGCATGTATAGAAATAAACGAAGAAAAATTTGCCAAACGCTAGCTACCCTACAAACAACTTGTTACCTAGACATAAATACTGAATTATATATATATATATAACTTTATAATTACTTAAAAATGTGTATGTCTTACTATTAGGTACAATATTATTGTTGTGTATGAACAATCTATTACCTAGACTTAAACGCTGACATATCTATAAATGACTATAATTACTTAATTAAAACTATGTATGTTTTAGGTACATTATTATGGTTCTGCAGTTAGCCTATGAAACAAGGGATCCAGGGCACCTGCTGTAATTTGTGTGAGAGATGAAAAGACATTTTTCTGGACAAGTTGCTCGTCAGACAGATGTACTAAATGACTGTTACCTTGTGTGTATGTCTTGTTTGTTTTATACTTTTAAATATTGTATTTTATATCTTTTGTATCTGTGCAACAAAAAAATGTTGGTACCCCCCCACACACAGAAACATGCTCAACTTACTGTACTTACTTATTAAGGCAGACATTTTGGCGATTTCAGTGGGTCAAGAGTCGAGTACGAATGGTGGATATTCCACTTTGGGAGGTATCACCTCGGTAACACACAGCACTCAGGAGCCAGTTACTCAACCTGAGAGTAAGTATCCGTCAGCTATCTTACTGTGCTAAATTTCTGGTCAGCTTAGCCTATAGCATCAAATGAAAACGCATCTTCAAAGAAGAACATTATTTGCGATTTGAATTTAACATCGAGACTGGCATATGCTTGCGCACTGCAGACGATTTAACGTTGGAAACGTGAAACGCGCGCTCACCTCTCTCTCTATATATATATATATATAAATATATCATAAAGGTTTTTTAAAATAACTGTTAATTCACTTTACATGCCCTTAACAGGGGTTTTGCCTAAAATATTGTCCATTAAAATACACACTACGTAGCGGCTTTAATCAAGGAAAGCATTGCGCATTTGAATCATTCGTAGAACGACTCATACTTCCGTCAAACATTAAGTCTACTCGGTGTTGCAGCACCCATATGTTCAGTCCCGATGGGCATAGACAACCCGGTCAGAGTCTCCGACAGTCAGCTGACAGCCTCAAGCACGGCTGGTCCTAACACGAGGGCGTATGACGGTCGCCTCTTCAACGAGCACGGAGCCTGGGTTCCTCAGTAAGTGGAGCATCTCCCACTGACCTTCACACGCGCCTTGGACACTCAGGGCTTCGGTGGCCTGAGTTCTTTCTGCTCTCAAGTATTCCCATACTTCGTGCTCCATCAGAGAAATATAATTAGGAACGTTTAAAATAGATTGTCGTTAACTGTAATGACGGCTGCTTTTGCGAACGAAAATTACGTGGTCAAAAACAGGCATAAAACTGAGTTTGCGATGTGACGGTAAGAAGGAGAATTCGCTTGAAACGCAAAAGGACATTAGACCACAGACATAAAGATTTTGGACAAAGGGAACAAACTCTTGAAAGATCCGTTTGATGCTAGACCCCCAAAGAAAACCTTCAAAGGAGCGCCAGAATTATGAGACAGGAGACTAATGAGGTCCTAACAGTCCCTCTGAGGCTGTACATGTACCCCGGCTGTCTGGTCGCGCAGAAACGTAATTATAACGTGACGATGTTTTGTCTTTAAGATCCGGATACGTCGATCAGTATAGAATAATATATGGCTCGACCCTCCCCCAAATATTTATGCAAGAAGACATTTAGAATGGCAGAATTCCAGGTTAATATTGTACGTTTTGCTCTACTGTTTAAATTTAAATTCAGAAGCAAATATCGCAACTTTCCACTCAGTTTCAACACCCCACAACCCCAAAATAGAATGAGTAAACTTCACATTGCACGATTTAGTTTCTTTATCAATTCGTCTACGTAGAAGTTATGTTAGAAAAAAATCTGTAAAATTATCGTGTGGCCTCATAACATTTGATAATAAACTGCCCCAAAACTACGAACAAAATAATTTAAAAATAAAACGAAACAATGTCAGGTAGGAATCCACAGAATAAAGGAATTACATCACACAAGCACACAAGTTTCTCGCTTCGCTTAGTTGAGACGAAATATTCTGTAGAAAGAAATTCTGGAAAATTAAACATTTTAATTTAATCGCTTCGTCTAATCCTAGCACAGTGCATTACCGATTTTCAGTCCATCACGATATATGTAATTTGGAGCATGTCCAACTAGGAATGGGCTTTTACCTAGGAAATCTCCATAACGGTGCCAAACAATGTGTTAAAATTAATGTCATAATCGACCTAAATATTAGCCAGGTTGTTTACCTTGCAGTCTTTTTGTGTCAGGCTGCATTTCAAACAATAAAAAAGAATTTTCTCGACGTCCACAATACTTGTCGCATTATAAATTCAACTTCATATGCCTCTTTCAAAACTTAAATCATCTGCAGGTTGAAAACTTCTCAAGGAAGATGTTGTTGAATCCTCTAACAGGCTATCCGATGAAAACCAGTGGCTGCAAGTAGATGTGGGTCAGAGTGTTCCTATCACGGGAGTCCTTACCCAGGGTTCCCCGGACTCCGGACGCTGGGTGACACAGTATCTGCTTCGTTACAGTAACGACAGTCTTGTCTTCATCACGTACACCAGTCCCGACGGCAGTCCCTTCCAGATCACCGCTAACAGCGACAGCAAGCAGGTGAGATGGTCATAGCTGTGGGACCCCTTCTTGATACTTTGACGTGAACAGGTTTTGTACCTTACAAATAATTGTCTCCCCATTCACTTGCTCTGCTTAAAGCAACGACAATGGATGCAAAGGAAAGAAGCGCTTTAAAAGAATTATAAATGCATATTTTTAACACGACAGTGTCATTAAGGAGACACAATCCACGCATGAAAAAGATAAATGCATATATCCCACACACTGTGTCCTTTGAGCTATGGAATAAACCTTTAGCTGTATTTGCGATGATTGAGCTGGACACGTGAACACCATCTTCTTGTGTTTGTAAAGTCAGCGTGCGGTGAAAATTCCATGAGATTTATTACTCAATAATTTTGTTTCGCTCTTGACCTCGTGTTTCCTAATTTCATTCAAAAATATGTTTAGGTTGCCAACGTAACCATATGGCCACCAGTAACAGCACGCTACTGGCGACTAGTTCCCACAAAATGGTCTTCAGAGGGTATCGGTCTCCGATTTAACCTCGTGGGTTGTCTCAGCCAGCAGTACGTGTCTATGACTACAGGATACACGTCCACGAGTCTCAATGTGGAAACCTCCACAGGAACGGCAAGGACGACCCTAGAAGGCAGCACGAGTATCCGACCAGATTTAGTTTCCACGATGAAAACGTCACTGGATACGGTGTCTTCAACAGTACCAACAGCTGTTTCAACGTCTAACGCCACTGGTGAACCAAGCATTTTTTTGTTTAGAACCTGCAATTTCTGTGTTCTTCCTGCCTTAAAATCTTTCTAGGTATTAAATCAGTTTGTTATGATTCTGATTATTTTAGTCCATAAGACAACAAATCTTGGCTTCAAATTGATTTTGGAGACATTGAGAATCATATGGGTTTGCTTTTTAAAAGAAGCAGATGCAACTGCAGCTGCTTAAGTACTTCGACCCAGAGTTTCTGGAAAATTTATTTTCAATATTTACTTGAACTCGTCTGTATGTCTCCGTGTTTCTTTTCTTGACCATTTTCTTCTTCCACCTTATTAAGGACGCGTCTGGTTGTACCGGAATTAACACACTCAACATCAGGGCTTTGTTTCAGTCTGTCTGATCCCAATGAATCTGGCCAGTCGGTACGTCATACAACCCGAGCAGCTGACGTCCTCCTCCGACCTTGACCCAGACCATACTGCGCAAAGTGCCCGCCTGTACAGCAGCGATCCCTCTGGCAAGGCTGGAGGTTGGGCACCTAGGTAAGAGAGTTTATGGTCAAGAAATTGTTTTAAGACACTTTAATGCTGGATCCAGTACTACCCAGAATTCATACATTACGAACATTTCTTAGTACACAAGGGAATTCGAGACGGATTATTTTTAGTTGCTTCATTTTTATCTGGGTTTCATTGTATATTCTTGTCATCAAGGAGCCTTTCTGAGCAACCTTAAACATATTGGAGGAAACATTTCATTTTTTCAGAAACGAGAGCAGCCCCTGGATACAGGTGGATTTACTGACCTTGAAACTGGTCTCAGGAATCGTGACCCAAGGAAGCCCTGACCTTGATCGATGGGTCACGTCCTACATTGTGACCTTGAGCAGCGACGGTGTGACCTTTGCACCTTACTCGCATAATTTCAGTGACAGCACTCCGACCACCTTCGTCGGGAACAACGACAGCGTAACGCCTGCTCGCAATCTATTCACCCGTGACGTATTGGCCAGGTACGTCCGCCTGCAGCCCACGGGAGGCAGCCAACGGGGCTTCGCTTTGCGATTTGAAGTCCTGGGGTGTCATCCTGATCCGCCACGCATTTCATACGTCCCAACATCGCCTTCACCGAGCAGTACTGGCGTCTCCACGACAACGGAAAAAGGTGCCAATGAAACCTACCAGAGCACATCACCAACAACCATATTAGGTTCGTTATTTCCTGGCCAGATACATTTTTATCTCTCTGTTTGTTCTTTTGCTTTCAAATAAAATTTTTCTGAGTGCTGCTGTTTTCGTGTAACTGAGAAATAAAATTACTTAGCTCAAGAAGATTTTTATGACGTATGTAAATACTAGATCGTATGCTAAGTGAAAAACAAATAGCATTATTTTTAGATAAGAGAAGGCTGACATACGAAGGTTTGAATACTTCAAGCTTATCACACTAATCACGTCATGAATGTAACGGAAAATAAAAACCAAACCAGTTCTTTGTATCTGCATCGATGGCTGTTATCGTCTTGTTCAAAGGCTTCATGAAACATCAATTACATGCACTTATTTTTTAAGGGAAATTCACGGTATGGTAGTTTACAAGCGAAGTAAACACACGAGCACATTTTTCAGTGTGTGACATGCCTATGGGGGTGGAGAACCCTGAAGTCATCCAAGACTATCAGTTGCGAGCATCTAGCTGCGTGGACCCGGAGCATTGCGCAAATCGCAGTCGTCTGTACATGTTGCAAGATGGGCCGCTAGGTGGAGGCTGGCAGCCAAGGTAAACAAGTGTTAAATTGATATAATGCGCATGCTGTAGCACGATTGTTTATTACCCATGTAACATGCAGCACATGAATGATGTGATTTTTCTTTTCATACTTAAGTGGTCACTCACAGATATAGACATGGATGGCGATCTTGCAATTGTTGGATTACTTGTGGTGTTTGTTATGTGCAATTTATTGATTTGTGTCGTATGTGATGTATGTGAATTTTGTTCTTTGTCAGTGCGCATTCTAGTTCTCTTTCTCTGTGTGTTTTGTGTGTGTGTGTGTGTGTGTGTGTGTGTGTGAGCGAGAGAGAGAGAGAGAGAAAGAGCGCTTACGTGCATGTAAGACCTTGCCTGTCTGTGAGTGAACGCACGGGTAGACTACCTTCATGCATGTGTATGTCTCCACGATCACACTCGAGCAAAAGACGCTCATGATTGGATTCACTGCCCTAAGGCCTTTTTCAAATCTTCAGTTACAGCACTTGTTTGTCTGATTCTTTCAGCATCACAGAAACTGACTCGTGGATTGATATTGACTTCCTGGCGCCCTACCCAGTAGCAGGAGTGATAACACAAGGAAGCGCGGAGTCCTCAAGCTGGGTGACAAGTTACGAGGTTTACACCAGCACAGATGGCATTAATTTCTATCCCGTGACACTCTCTTCATTTGACGATAAAAAGCCTTTTCGGTTTTCAGGAAACAGTGACCAATTCACCCCTGTTCAGAATATGTTCCCCAGAATTGCAGCTCGCTATGTGAGAATACGACCCGTCGAGTTCCATGGCACAGTAGGTCTGAGATTTGGGATCATAGGTTGTCAGTATCCATCACCGATGCCACGGCTGACTACATCACAATCTTCGGCTCAAACAGGTTTTACAGGTCAGCAGTTCACTGTAACTGAGGAGAACAAACCAACTGGTGAGCTGACTTCGGGGTCAACCACCGCTATGGCGGGTAGCTCGCCGACATCGACCACCCGTTCTTCCTCGTTTGAAACATCAACAAGTTTTGGTCAGCGGTCCAGTGGCGGTCAAACGTTTCCCACGAGCGAGATAACCACCGGAAATGCACAGCCATCTGGTAGCACTGGCTTCCAAGGGACTGGGTCTTCGTTTCAGACCACTTACCCTTCTTCTGTAACTCAGATTCAGTTTATCACTGGCGAGTTAGTGACCAAATTCGGTGAAAGCAGACCCCCAGGAGAGCTGAGCACTGCGTCCACGAAATCGTTCACTGGGTTTGGGACAGAGAGCACATCCTCTCCCGTTTCATTCGGGACTGAGACTGTCAGTCCACATACTGTGTCCGGTGTGTACCCTGTCACGGGTGAATCCACAATGACATCGAGGGCAGGAATCACAGGTGAGATGAAGACAGGGCCAACGAATGCGTCCCCGGGCATGGGAGCGGAAAGTACTTCCACAACAACCGCTGCCGAAACAGCAACCCAGTCTTCTTTAGTTTATATCACAGGTCAGAGGGTCACAAACGCTGGCTGGAGCAGCCCCCAAGGTGAGTTAAGCACGGGTTCAACAAGGTCGTTCACAGGTTACGGCACCGAAAGTACAGCTCAACAAACGATGTCATCATCTGGGGCTTCGGGAATTTCCCTGGTCACCGGCTATTTTGAGACGATGAGTGGAATAGGTAACGCGACAGGAGCAACGGCCACCGGGTCAACGGTCGCCTTCACCGGCTATTCACCTGGATCCGCGATGACGACTTCACCTACCCAAATGTCGTCATCCAGCACCCTGTCTGTGACTGGGTATTCCAAGCCTGCCTGCATGTACTGGAGTCCCTGGTTCAGCGGCCAAGTACCTGATGCTCTCGGGGAGATCGAATCATTCAAGGACATGGCAAAGATGATGAGTGTGTGCCAGCAGGAGCAGGTCAAGGACATACAGTGTCGCGCTGTTGATTCCAAGATGTCTGTCGATAGCAATGAGGTAAGAGTAAACGTGTCATAAAGTGAATAACTTGTGATATAAATAGTGGAAAATAAACAGTTACGATGGTTCACCGAGTCCAGAGACTGACACGTGGAGTAGGAATTCCTTGTCTTTCTTTATCCTGTTTTTGATATTCCTCATGAGAAATCAGTGAAGCTAAGAAAAATTAAGTGTTATTGCGTTGTATTTTCATGATATTCTCGTTCATGCATCTAATGGAAACAAGAATAGCCTGCGATGAACACTAATCAGAGAACATTGCAGATAAAAGAAATGGCGATCACGTGATCTCTTTAAACTTTTTTCTGCGTGTACTTTGATTCATTTTTTAAAGATTTAAGCAACTTTATTGTTTAGAAAATCTTAATTATATTTTAAAGCTTTTTCAAATTTGCTTAACATAAACTTACGATGGCTAGCAGTGATATTGTGAAGATGATGTTGAGGTAGGTGCCCGTTTAAACTTCAAAGATCTGATGACTCTATTACTGATTCTAGTCCCCCTGCTTTTTTGCTTATATAGTGCTTATGTATTATCCTTTTTATGTCAAACACCCAGATCGGAGTGAGCTGTGACTTTCCCACGCTGACCCTTACTTGCTCCAACACTAACTGCCTTGACTATGAGATCCGGGTCTTTTGCGACGAATGCTCAGAGCCAACGAGGATTTCTACCTTTACAACGCCCCAGATGCAGTCATGCATGAACAGGTGGTCGGCTTGGGTCAACCGTGACACTGATCCCACTGACGGTGACAAAGACTCTTTGTCTCCCCAGGTGAGTGTTTCCCTGGTGTGATAAAATTTGATTTTCTAAAGAGACGATTGTATTAGAGGTTAATTTGATTTTCAAGCATCCTTATTAGACGCGAATTTCATTTCAGGGTAGGATTAATTTTAGGCAGCCCCATTAGGTGTCTATTTCTGTGCTCTTTAAAAATCCATCTAATTTTTTATTGACATGAGGAAGAACAATTTTAAGAAGTTAATGCACGAAAAACCTATTAAATTAAAAAAAAACAACTTTAGTGGTAGGAAGCAGGGTGTCGATTTGATTCATACATCGTTTATGATTTCAATAGTGTGGTTTCTGATAAAGCAATCTCCTAGACTAAAAAAAAGGGATTCTATAAAGGTATCCTAAACTCAAAAGAGTATTTCTTTCGTTCCCAGAAATATTTGGTGTTCGTAGTATGAAATAATAACTTACCGGTGATTTTCGTTTACACGGCAACTTATTTACCTTTGACATAACATTGTGAACTTTCAGGAACTAGGCTTTTTCTGCCCTCTTGGCAGAATTTCTCGGGTGGAGTGCGCCACTGCAGACTCTTCTCTGCCTCAGTCCAATGTCACGCAGCTGGCTGTAAGCTGTGACGTAGCAGCTGGCGTGACGTGCGATCCTCGTTTGAACACTGTCACGGCTTGCCAGGACTTCAAGATACGCTACCAATGTGAATGCCAAGGTAACATCTTCCAGGATAGTCGTCAGTAGCGTGCTGCACTTTTTACTATTTGCGAAAAATTGTCTACACGTGGGACAGTTGTACCCTACTTAACCTGTCCACATAGTTTGCCTGCCTCAACATGCAGCTTACTATTAATCTGTAAGGGAAGAATCACTTTATTGCTTATTTTTTTTAAAAAGACACAAAATATTGATGAAAGATAGATAGGTTTTCATTTATACTTAGTATTTAACACTTAGTTCTTAATGAATTTCTTAAATTAATAGCTGTGACACAACGGCAGGTTTTGATTATAAGTATTGAAGTAATATTTACAACCATCTAGTCCATTTCCTGTGTTTGAGATAACCCTTGTCTAGTAACATGAGTGATTTACTTATGCCAGTTTTTGTCATTTAGGCTTGTCAACAGCACCACCTATTGTGGGCTCGAGCACTCCTGCGTCTTTCAGTCCGTGCACTCAGAGTGGATGGTCACTTTGGGTCAACAGAGACTCGCCGCAGACAGGTGACGGTGACCGGGAATACCTGACGACCCAGGAGCTAAGTGATCTGTGCACAGGTGGCATCATCAACCAGGTAACTTATTGAATGACACAAAAAATGCCCTAGGCTGATAGTGAGGAGTGCCTTCAGTATAGACAGCTTGTGTTTAGTAGGAATAGCTAGTTTGCGTAGTTTGTAGCAGTCTTTAGTTCACAACTTACGGCTAACGAACATGCTAGACTACACACGTCCGGAATTGGACAAGGTTTAACAATGTGGCTATTCAGTTCCATATTTTGTAGGTTAGGCCAGAATAAAAAGATTTTAGAACAGTCAGACGCGTCGATACTATTGTGAGGGATCCGTCATTTTCAGGTTGAATGTGAAACTAGTTCCGGTGTCCCGTACTACATGGCCGGACAGATTGTAGACTGCAGCGTACACAGCGGGTTTACGTGCTTACACAGGCTCAACACTGCAACCAACTGCAGCGATTTTCAAATCAGGTGAGACTTGATTGCAAAAAAACAAAACAAAACAAAAATAAAAAACAAAACAAAAACAAAACAAAAACGCACCAGTTTTTGTTTGAACTTGCGATTTCTTTGTCAAACTTTTTCCCTGTTGCCCAGTCCATTTAAAAATAAACTAGCCGTCTGAGCTATTGAGTAAATACTTTTTTGTCCTTTGTTTAATATTACAGTTGCATGCTGATGTGTGGTCATTAATCTTGACAGGCTTATTTATGTACCAAGGATATTTTTTATAGACATTTCCATATTTAAACGTTTTGAAATCAATCCAATGAGAGCATTAAGGCTTTGTGATGATTTTTGTACATAGTGAAAAACATTTATTGTAGTCCTTGTGATAACGAATATCGTTAGGATTTCAAATAATTTTTTTTGCACGAAACAGATATTACTGCCAGTGCACGGAATACTCACTTGGGACTACGGAAAAAGTTGCGACACCATTAAGCATCGGAAGTACATATACCACCATGCATCTTGAACAAAGCAGCAGCTCTTCTACCTCTGAGTCATCAAGCTTCCGCAACATTGTCTCCACGACCACACCTACATCTTTCGACACCTCCAGGCCACTAACCTCAGGCGCGACCTCGGCGGCAACAATCACCCATCCCATGAGCTCTACCTCTGTGCAGCCTGACGCCACTAAGAGCACCGTGCAAGAGGTAAGATTGCAGAGCACGGAATCTGAAAGTCACGTGACCTCAGGAAGCACCCCATCTTGGCTATCCAGCACATCCCAAACCAAAGCAAACGCTTCGTCATCCCCGGCGTCACTCGCATCGTCACCTGCTTTCTTGTGGACAGAGTTATCTTCCAGTTCGACTGAGTTACCTCACCAAACGAGTGCCACAGTCATCACCCGTTGTTCGAGTACTGGTTGGATGCAGTGGGTTAACAAGGACATTCCCCAAACAGGAGGAGGCGATTATGAATTCCTGAGCCAAGATGAGTTGGCCAACCTTTGCATGGGCGGCAACGTGACTGCGATAGAGTGCTACGCAGGAGATACACCCGCCTCTTCCACAGGGGAAGTGAACGAATGTACTCTCGAGAATGGTCTAATCTGCAAGAACGATGCAAATTCCCCGGCACACCCATGTTCAGACTACAAAGTCCGCTACTTCTGCAACTGTGGAGGTAAATTAAGTAAAAGAATAATTTATAACCCTAAGCATTCTTTAAAAAAAACCATCCTATATGCTTTTGAATAATTCATTTTTTGTTGTAAGCCATTGGTTTAATAATGAAATATTGTATATATATATATATAGTGCTATTCAGTAGGATCCGTTACTCTGTTTTTTTAAGAGGATTTTTTTTTCGAGTAGAACGGAACAATTAGTGAAGCTGTTTAATGCATGAAACTAAATTACCGTAATAAATAAAGTAAAAATATTTCATTGAAACAGCTACTGGGACAGTTTCTATGCCTGCCACCACCACTACTACCTACAATACACCTACCATCTCCATCCCCCAAAGAATCCACCTGCAGTGCACCTGGTCACCTTGGCTGAACGCTGATAAACCAAACAGCGAACCGTCTGACCCCGGGGATGTGGAGACTATCGACCTTCTTAAGACAGTGTATGGTCTGTGCCCTGATATTGCGGCTGTCGAATGTAGGTAAGCACACGTGTGTGTGTGTGTGTGTGTGTGTGTGTGTGTGTGTGTTACATACACACAGACTGTCTTTCTCTGGAAACACATGTGCCGTTATGATTCTTTGTATCGTAGAGTTGCCGGATCATCAACCCCAGCTACCGGTGTGATGTGTGATGCTAACAATGGTCTTCGCTGCTACAACAAAGACCAGCCCGGCGGTATCTGTTATGACTACGAAATCCGGGTCTTGTGCTGGTCATCGGAGTGTCAAGGTTTGTTGCTCAATGAAAAACTTTGATTTGTTTTTTTTTAAAATTTTTTTACTACATTAGCTGTGTCGTCACGAAAAGTTTGTTTGAATTAATCAAGGCATCTGAAAATCAGCTACTTTATACTTTTGCTTAAACTGCAGAAATAGTATGAAACATGTCTACGCAAACTATATTTTTCTTCTTTTATTAATATTTGTTTTAGGTTCATCTGAGCCTGCTATCATTAACAGCACACCCGGCATGACAACATACTCATGGTCTTCGGAGCAGACATCAACAGGTGAGATGGCACACAAATTTCAAGAAACATATTTTTATTTGTTCGTCAACGGCGACATTTCTCTTTTTAACATAACGGAATACGTTTTGTATGTGCAAAGGCTCAGCATTTTTCAGAGGATGAGGGCATTACATTTTGGCTGAGAAATACAGACATCAAAAGTGCCAGGCTTTTGATTCTGAAAACAGTCTTATGTTAACCACCTTGCATTGTTGTCCAGATAGATATAAGGCTGTAGTTTCATTATGTTTCGTCATTCAGTGCCGTGTCAGGCCGGGTACGAATGGAGCGCCTGCGCATTCACTTGTGACCAGGTATGTGATTACATGGCACGCACATCCGGGGCTTGCGACGGTTCGAATCCTGATACATGTGTTGCCGGGTGTCGGCCGCAAGACAAGAAAACAGGCGCGTGCCCTGACGGCCAGCGACTCCTGAACTCCAGTACCTGTGTGCCCCCACAGATGTGCACCTGTCAGAGACCAAACGGCGCTGTCGCCGTGGTATGTTGCTATCCACCATACCTTCCTCTCCTTTCTCTCTCTTCCCTTGACTTCTCTCCTTCTGTGTCTCTCTCTCCTCTCTCGCTTCCCTCACTTTCATCAGTTACCCTTCTCAAGATATCCTTCATTTGTTTTTACCATGACACTACGGCTTTCAAGCGCAGGTTAACCCATTTATGTTTAACGTTTTATTATTGGAAGAAAAGATTTGTTTCTCTTCAAATTTTTTTTTCATTGAGTATATGAAGGTCAAATACACATTGCTTAATAATAATAAAACTTAAATGACAAATATGACATAAGACATGCATACATATATAAGACACATACATTAAACATAAATGCACAAAGAAACACAACTGACATACATCAGATATGTGTTGTATTCCGTATGTTAAACAGATAAATACATGAAATGCAGTTACTCACGTCCAGTCTCTGTTCTCAGGCCTTCGAAACCTGGGAGCATCCAACAGACCCATGTACGCAGTGCAGCTGCTTCGACGGTGCCGTCCGCTGTTTGTACGATACCTTCTGCGCCCAAGCGACACAGATGACCGGCGTGTCAGGAGAGCCAGCCACGTCTTCAGCCTCATCGGTAACCATGACAACGCCCATGCGGCAGACGTGCGGATGGAGTGCGTGGCTTAACGAAAACTCGCCCCTGACTGGGATTGGTGACGTGGAGACGGTAGCCCGAGCGGTCGCCATTTTGGGAACCTGCTCAGCTCCTATTTCAGTTCAATGCAGGTACAGTTTTTCATCTCCCTCACCACCTTGAGCGTTTTTAATATTTTGTAAACATGGTTTGTTCTCGTGGACGTTTTGACTTGAAACGGCTTCTAACAAAGAAACACGAAATAGATAAAAAGAGGTGATAAGAGAACACCCCAAAAAATGGAGATAAGTATCTTAAGAGACTTTTTCTAGATTTGATCATTAAACAAAATGGCCTTGATGTGTTTTCCAGAGAAGCCAAGAGCGGACTTAGGGCGGAAGACCTCGGACAGAAAATCACGTGCAGTGTGACGTCAGGCCTGACCTGCTACAACACAGACAACAAAGAGAGGTGCAGGGACTATGAAATGCGAGTGTTTTGCCCATGTCCCACCGGTGAGTGTGCACACGTAACACAGTACGTATGAATGTATGTATCCGT
This sequence comes from Marisa cornuarietis, assembly GCA_004794655.1. Taxonomy (NCBI): domain Eukaryota; kingdom Metazoa; phylum Mollusca; class Gastropoda; order Architaenioglossa; family Ampullariidae; genus Marisa; species Marisa cornuarietis. The sequence continues at coordinate 8,545,540 of SMMW01000554.1, read as the reverse complement.
GTGTGAGTGCTTTCGAGATTCTTGTCAATGTGTTTTTTAAGCTCTCATTATGTAGAAAAAAAATAAAAGTAGAAATATGGCAGTAATTGTTGTCATGGTGATTGCAGTAAAGGAGAAAACTATTATTATTGGACTTGAGGTTTTGTAGGTGTAGTTCTCGAGTGTTTTGTTCACACTTTATCGTTTAGGCTGATCTTGTGTATGTGGTGTTGTAAAGTATATCACGGGATGAATTAAATATTGTCGGTTTTATTCCTATTGTCATACTAGAAACATAAAACATAAGAAATAGCAATTATTACGATGTAAGGAGTGTAACTAATGTTTATGTTAGAAGCATTAACAGTTGTGGGCGTTTAGCGAGGACAACATTGCCGCGTACGAGCTGGAAGTGGCAGAAACTTCATGTAGGCATTCACCAAACTGCAGAACAGTTCCAGGCAGCAGCCTCAAAGACTTTATCATTCATTTCTTGCAGAAACCTCTACCTTACCGTTAACGCTCTGCCCGGCCAGCCATTGGTCCGAGTGGATAAACAACGACTCTCCGGACGCTGACGGTGTGGACAGAGAGCGCATGACGGAAGCCGAACTAAAGTCGTTCTGCGTTAACGGTGACGTCACTGACGTCAGGTGTCAAACGATAACAGGATTACCCTCCAGCACGACTGGAGAAGTCATGACCTGCACAGTACAAGATGGCGCTGTGTGCAAATCTGAAGACAATTATCCTATTAACTGTCAGGATTACATGATACAGTATTACTGTAACTGTTCAGGTGTGTGGAGAAAGGAATCAATTTTTTATGATTTGTAATGCAGCGCGTTTTCGTTTTCGATGTTAAATTTTGCTGATGATTTTTATAAATGGTTTTTAATGATAAAACCTTAGGCAAAGCGTATTAATATTTTACTTTTTTGAGGAGACAGATTGATATAGAAATTCTTGAGAAAACAGCATGACTGTTTTATTTATCATTATCTCTGAAAGCAGCATGAAGTTAAATGACATGTTTTTATTTCATTCTTTGCCTTTGCCCTTTAATTTTCTTAAAAGACAACGTGTATAATGTTTGAGTATCCCTCCAGGAGCAAACACTGGGAGGACAATCTACATCGACGACGTATCGACCACCCCAAGCTCTCCCAGGACCTCGTTGTCTCCAGTCCCGTCCGTGTGCGGGTGGACCGACTGGATGAGCTCTAACATGCCGGCAAGTCTAGGAGAGCAGGAGACGATCCCAGACCTCAGACTGCACTTCCAGTTTTGCCCCACGGACGACATCACAGCAGTGGAGTGCCGCGACAAGAGCACTCAACGGGTGGTGACCTCTGACCCCGGGGTCGTCTGCGATCTGCGTTACAGCGGGCTCATCTGTCGCCAGGAGCTGTTGCAAAGCAAGAAGTGCCCGGATTACGAGGTCCGCTTTTTGTGCGAACCGAAGGATAAGAACTGCTCGGGCCAGGTTACCGTCGCTTCAACAGCCACGGTCAGCACCTCCGCTGCTAGCCTCGTGACCAATTACGTCACAGTCACACCAACCAATCACAGCGAAATGACGACGGGGCCTACGAAAGAAAAAACAACGCCTTCCAAAGTCTCTTCTTCAACTCCACCACCTGTCAAAGGTGTGTGTGTGTGTGTGTGTGTGTGTGTGTGTTTCCATGTGTACTGAATTGCAAATATTATAACTTTATGTATCTTGTATCGACGGTGGAAACCTTCGAATATCACTGACTTTTGCAGCTAAACTTTTCATGTTTCTGATGTCAGTTTCACAAATTGTACACCTGGGGCCAGTTACACAACACTTTTCTAATTTTAAACACTTTTAGGCATTAAATCTTTTTACATAATCAGCTTAGAATGCACACCGCAAGTTTAGATTTTTTAAAACTAAAACTGCTTTAAGTAAGATAAAGTTGTTTAAACCTGATTTTCCATCCTGTCAGTACAATATTTTGTATGTTCTTGTGCAATGTATCTAAAATGGCAGAGAAGAGATTTTGCTTCTTTAGAACAGTTTTAAGGTTTAGAAACATGTTGTATAACTGGCCCCTGGCTTTGTAAGTGTATTTTCTCAAGGTTTTGTATACGAATTGCTTTCTCATCTTACACACACACGCACACGCACACACAAGCACACGCACACACACAGAAATTTAATTGCGTCGAAGAGTCGATCAGAATGATCAGGCATCAAGGCAGCCATCTGACCTAACAATCATTTCACTGCTGCATGGCATATAGTAATGTTTATACAACAATCGTAATGTAAGATTACACACTTATTTTACGTAGACAACGAATACGAGAAAAAACATTTTTTGCTACTTTTCCGTTACATCTGCTTAGTTTTGTTGTAATTTTCCTGTCCCATAGCTTTGTGATTAAAAGGAGCAGCAGCGCTACACCCTAAACCAGTTGTCTGCCCATTGTTGAGATACAGTGGTTTTGGGCACATCAGAAATACTGGGACTCGCTGAAATATTTCATTGTCTCTCTATTCGCAGTATGTCAAGACCCAATGAAGGACCAGACGATGCTGCCCGTGTCCAAATCACAGTTGAAGGCTTCATCTTCATTATCCAGATACACTGGACCCGAGAGAAGCATTCTCGACTCGCAAAGTCAAAGCCCATACACAGGTATAATAAGCTCCCAGCATCATATCCTGAAAACTTAGGCCAATTTGTATACAAAGTAAATAGAAAAAAAATTTAGATACAAATTGAGCATTGTGCTTACTATCAAATTTGAAATGAGTCTGAATTTTTATGTTCATAATAGTTTGTTTCATTTGAATCTCGTGTTGGTACCCAGAGAACTGAATAATGAAATTTGTGTTGGTTTGATTAGGAGGCTGGATTCCAGCGAGAGAGGACTCCAGTCCGTGGATTCGCGTAAATTTCCCTGAGCCTATAGAGATGACAGGAGTGGTCACTCAAGGTCGTGAGGAATTTCCCATGTGGGTGACGTCATACAGGTTGTTGTATTCCCTCGACGGAAACCGATTTTACTACTATTATGGAGATGTTCCTGGCACTCCACAGGTCAGTAGTTTTTGTAAGATTGAGACTTAGATTCACGGATTTATCTCTCATTAGGGTCTTTAAGACAATTATTATCAATATATTTTTAGATTAATATATTTCAATTACTTATACTATTAGCACTGGGCACACATTTTAAAATTCCGTTTTCTCTTAAGACACATTTTAAAGATGTTTTTGGTTACAAAAACGTCAGCAAATATCTTTTAATAAGTTTAAGTTTCCTCTACTTTGATCGGAAACAAATGCTTAAAATGCTTAAGGTGTTTTCGGAAAATTTACACCTTTCCACGTCGCAATAGATTTTCAGTGCTAACAGCGATTCGACATCGACCGTTCGACAAGTACTTCGACCTACAACAGCACAGTTTGTCCTGATCGAACCAGTCACATGGGAAAAGAGCCCAGCTTTACGATTTTCGATATTTGGATGCAGAGGTTAGTTGAGTGCTTGCTGGACTGTATTTCCGGCAGAGGATGAATAAGAACATACATAAGTGTGTACGAAAGTGTGTACACTTGTCACCAATACAGCGAGCATCCGGTGAAATGAGTTTGTATCTCGTCTCGCGCACGCTGGGTTTTTTCTCTCTGCATGTAGGCCCTGTTTACAGACCGGCTGCTTGGCCGTGATATTTTCTTAGTTGCTGACTCACCGTTAAATTCCAATTTAAAAATGATTGTCTGCCTAACAAGTTTTAAATATGATCAGTTGATAACTCATTCATTGATGTCCCTACTCACGTTTTATGTTCATAGTTGGTTTTGTTTCTGTAGCTCAACAGCCGACATCCGCACCAACCCCGTCTGGCAGCAGCGGTTCGACAATTCCCGAAGAGGTCACCCCGTCGTCATGGTACTCTATGAACTATACATCATTCTCAGGCCGCTCGTTTCCTACAGGTGAACCTCTTACGGGTAAGTCTTCTAGACACCGTACAACTGTACAAGTCTTGTGTAGCTCCTTTTTAATCATCAAAGTCAAACTGAAATGTGGTTAACATTTAATATTGATGACTTGACATAAATTGAAGAGAGAAGTATGATACAAAAAATTTTAATGTAGCAGTTGCGCTCCTGAACTTTGAATCCATAAACAAATAAACAAAACTGTCAAAAATGAACTTACACGGATACTACTTTGTTCTAGAGCCTTGCGCAGTGGCGGTACCATAGCCGATGAGGATTATCCGAGGCGTGGTTATTGCTAGTTGAAACTACTTTGTTCTAGAAAAGAAGCGTTCGATCTTAAAATAAAATCATCTACAAAAAAAGCCACTTTTAAACTATTTTTCAAGTTTGGCCTCCAAGCAGTTTGCCAGAAATATTTGCGTTTATTGTACCATTTTCTCAGTGTGCACGGAGGACATGGGCATGCTGAACGGACAGATCCGCGACGACATGATCAGCGCCTCCTCCTCCCGCGACCCTGCGCATGTGCCGTCCAGAGCGAGGCTGAGCGGCCCTGGAAGCTGGATGCCAGACCGCATCGACAAGGAGCAGTACATTCAGGTTGACCTCACGGAGCCACGTTACGTTACAGGGGTCACGACTCAAGGTCGACCGGACGCACTGCTGTATGTCACGAGCTTCAGGTTCCTGTACTCTACAGACGGTGTCATTTGGAACGTGTATAGGGAGTCTGGCACTGACAAGGTCATTTCAAATCAGGTTTCATGTTTTCACCATGAGACCAGTTTTGTTTCTTCATAAGTCAGTTTAATATATATTAATCATTTACCGGCGTTATGAAAGTAATTAACTTTCAAAAATGTTATTTATACAATAAGGTTCAATGTATCTTTTGTAGGATAAAAATATCTGGGTCTTTAACACTGATATCGTTCTAGAGGAATTCAAGATAGTTTGGTAGGCTACCGGGGTTAATACGAGAACACCTTTACACTCTACTTACCTGTTTCTTCAGGTGTTTGCTGCAAACTCGGACACTTCGACCCCCGTGACGCACATCTTCAAGCAGCCAATCAGAGCTCGATACGTTGAGATCAATCCTCTTACATGGGAAGGAGGCATCGCCCTACGATTTGAGATTCATGGCTGCTTTGAACAATACGTCAGTAAGTTTGAACGTGCCGAACGCTGAAGTTTTTGTAGATAAAATACCATAGCATTAACGATTGCAAATTATCATAGCACTGATTGTAGACCAATCACTAGATAAGATGTCGTTAGAAATGACACGAAGAGGGCCTGAATACCTTAACTACACTTCTTGCCTTTTTGATTTATTGTGGATTTTATCCTCTTTTCGCATAAAGCATTCGTTTCATTTAGAACCGAATACATGATGAAACTTCTAGCCTTGTATAGCAATGATAGAATGGGTTGTTATTAAGTTTACTTAGGAATATGTTTTAAGTAAGAATTTGCTGACATTCTTTATTTACAGCCGAGAAACCGCCTGTTACAAACAATAGCACAGTATTATATGTCACTGGTCGATCGCCGGTCACGGAAGCCACACCTTTTCCAACTATTCCGGGTACAGTACTGTGGGCTCTCTCTCTCTCTCTCTCTCTCTCACACACACACACACACACCCACACAAGCACACAGTCATTAACATATATAGACAGACAGACAGAAAAATACACACCTACACAAACACACAGTCATTAACATATATAGACATTATACCTTCTCTCGCAACAATAAATCGCCATTAACTGTACTCATTTTATTACTTTCTTTTAAATTGATCTCATCAGCAAAGTCTTCCTCTTTCGTGGTTTCATTTTTTTCTCGCTTAACCTGTCCCTCCTCCTTTCTTAGTGTGGAACGAACAAAACTTGTAAACCCCTTTCTTGTTTTTCTCCTCCCCGTTGTCTTCTTTAGGACCTTTCTATCTCCCTTTCTTACAAAAACTCACTCAACGACTTTTACGCTTGGCTTCGTTGTCTTCAGGCAACTGCATCGTCTGGCACAACTGGGTGGACACGTCGCGCCCGAGTTTTGCTCGCCCCAACGACAGGGAGGCCTTGCAAGATGTGATTTCAGCCTCCGGCGCGTGCAAGCAACCGATCGACATCCAGTGCCGCACAGCGGGACCAGACCACACTCCGGCGCAGGAGAGCGGCCAGCGCGTTCGCTGCACGTTGTGGGAGGGGCTGGTATGTCAAGGGGCAGAGCAGGATCTGACTCTATGTTTCAACTACGAGGCTCGCGTAGCATGCCTTCGAGACACAGACGAATGCAGTGAGTCCTTGGTCTTGCACCCTTAGACACTTTTAGAAACTTTTATTTTTTAAGTGAGCATCCGTGGTCGCTTGATCTCCCACGATCACATCGAATCCCTTTCAATGAATGTTGAAAACCTTCCTCCCTTAAGGAAAAGTCTGGAACACGAAGAATGATGATGTCGTTTTCATTGGCACTGCATTAGCTTGATAACTTTTTAACAGCGACAAAAGTGAGAGAGAGGGATCTCGAGGACGGCGTCCTTTTCTGCCCTTTTTTCTCCATGGCTGATCTTACTGCAATCAAATGCTGATTTAAGCGTCTGGGCACCATCGTCTGCCTGATTTTTTTTTTCATTTTTGTGATTTTTATGCACTTCCATTAAGAAAATGAAGCTGTGCGCTGATGGGTGAAAAATAGGTTTCAAAGTACTTTGATCATTTTCTTTTTGACTCCGTATCAGGATCCGGAATGTCTTCAGCTCCCACCGCCACACCAACTGGCCAGACAACAGTCACCCCAATCTCACGCACTCCCTTGCCTTGTTACATGGGACTGGACACCTCGTCTTGCCCTTCTTCCTGCGATGTCGGTTTGTTCTGCAATGGCCGCGACTGCGTTCCACGCAGCAAATGCCCCTGTGACGTCGACGGGAGAAAAGCTATCTTGGTACGTGACGGGTCTACGGGTCAGAAAACACTCTTCGCTTTCCAAAAGAAGTTTTGAAGTACCACGTCAAAATATCTTTCCAATTTATTTAGATTTCAATTTACTTTAAGTACTATTGCACCATTTTTCGGCATTCCCCTAATAAACATTTACTGTGTGTATAGTATGTACTCACGTGTGTACATTGTAGGCATATGTGTGTATACAGTATAGAGTGTGTATGTGTATGTTGTGCACGTACATGTGTGAGGACGGGCTGGTATCGTGTGGATATCGTGTCGTACATGTCCGTCTGTATATTTCAGGCTGGTCAGGTGATTAAGAATGACAAATGTCAGACGTGCCAGTGTCTAAACGGCGGCCTCCTGTGCCTCAGCAATACGTGTAGCGGGTGCTCAGTGGTGAGTGATTATAAAGCCAACACGTGATTTGCTTGCCTCCAATGACTTCAATACATTTGTTCTCTCACGTGCGTACATGAGTGTGCGCAGGTATATCCACGACCATTTAAAATCTTTTTTCAAATCTGATTTTTTTCTAATGGAAATCTTAAAGAAATCTCCTTTTTCGTGAGCTGATGCGTGTCATTGTGTATTTCAATGACACGTGTTCATGTTCACCTGTGTGTAAGACGATGCTTTCTGATTCTGTGCCGCAGGGTGTGGCCAGGCTAAATAGTTCCTGCGACTGTCAGTGTGTCACGTGCTCCGAGAACGAGTTCCAGTGTGGTGGAGGAGAGTGCCTGCCTGCCGACTTTCGGTGTAACGGGGTCATCGACTGCTTGGACGATGAACTGAACTGCAGTAAGTATTTCCACATCATCATGGTGCTCCGCTATGGAAGGGACACTAAAACATCATAGGGAAATACTCTGCCGGTTGGCGTGAATGTTTTTTGGAAGCAATGAAGCGTCTCCAGCAAAGTATCAAATGTATTATTTGTGTATCAAAACGTTTGTTATACTTAAGAAGTCTTTCGAAAGTCACGTGGATGACTGCAGTAGAAACCATTGACTTGTGGGCACATTTCTTTTCAGTATTGAGCTGGAACGTGCTATAAGTGTGCCTTTCTCTTTAAATGTTTTGCGTCTCGTTGCAAATTGTTACTCTACTTCCACAAGATTAATTTTAGAACAAATATGGACAAGTTAGTAGGGTATGAAAAGTCATGCTATTTGATTTATGAAAGCCCATGTTTACAGCTTCTGCACCAACCTTCACTCCGCCGACGGTTACCCCTACTCCCCGTGCGTACACATCAACCTTTGACTCTTCCCTGCCCTTTACGCTATCTCCCACCCAAAGGGCGCAAACCACCACCCTCTCACCAGCTCCACCAATCACATTCTCCCAGACTCCAGAGGCACAGACAACCCCGCAGTCGCCGCTGCCTCCAAGAACAATGTCGCCAACCCCAAGGGAACCCATCGTAACGGTTTCCCCTACCCCCGGTGAGCCCACGTCAACTTTTGAACCTTCCGTGCCTTTCACGCTATCCCCTACTCCAAGGGCACAAACGACCACCCTCTCGCCATCTCCACCAATCACATTCTCCCAGACTCCAGAGGCACAGACAACCCCACAGTCGCCGCTGCCTCCCAAAACGATGTCGCCAACCCCGAAAGAGCCCACCACCACCTTGTCTCCCACTCCGCCAGCAACCTTCTCCCCCACGCCGCGCTCCCCAACCACGACCGCGTCCCCTTCTCTACCCCCGACAATGTCTCAATCAGAGTCCTCCAGCGGGATCAGCTTTACTGTGAACAGATACAGCACGCCGAGGGTTTACACACAAGAAGACCATCCGGGAACAACAATCCCTACAGGTAAGACAAGAGCCTCACACACTAACTGTGCTCCGCAAACATCAGTCCTTGCGTTAAGACAAGAATCTAACATACAAAAGGTTCTCGAGAAACATCGTTCATACAGATAGCACGATGGTCAAATACAAACAGTGCTCTGGAAATGTCAGTGAATGCTGATAAGAAAGGTGTTTAACATAAACTTCACTGTAGGACTTCAATTCCTTACTGTTAAATGGAACCTTAACACGACAAATCTCCTTAGGATACATGAGTCCCCGACTAAACGTAAGCTAACTTATCTTCCAGAAATTTCGGTCTCTTAAAATAACATGGGATTCTGATTCATAGTTTGTGCCATAAGTGACCTTCCGTGCATGAAACATCGTGCCTTACTCCTGCCTGTGCTTCATTGTTATTGCACCTCCATTCGTCTCAATAAATGAAAGGCAATGGAGTGATCAAACAAGATCCTTCTTTCCTTGATTTTGATGTTGTGATGGAGCAATCGTTTATGCTCATCATATTTTATTTCTTTCGATCTTCATCATCATCAGTGTTTTGCAGTATGGCGTAAAGAATTATAATAATTCCGAGGCGAATGCAAAATAAGCCCACCTGAATCTTTCTGGTGTGAATCAAATTTGATTTTCTTTATATTTCAGAGTTTTCGACAACAACATCCAGATATTCAACGCGTGAGTAGCAATAATACTTGGAGAAGCGCGTCCTCTCCATGACTACACTTTGTAAAGTGCTTATAGCGAAAATGTAATCCAGATTCTGAGAAAGCCATTTAAAAAACTATGGTGAAAAAATGACTGCAAGATAGCATTTAAACTATTATAATTCCTTATCAATATTTTACTACAAACCTTTAGTGTTAAAATAGTATTTGTAAGACTTCTAAAGCTTGGATTCTTTTTCACGTTCTTTCAAGACTAAAATATGTGCCACATGTAGTTTACTTCCACTGTGAACTTGTTGTTGAGAGGTAGAGGGCTGGGGAGGCGTTGACCCTTCTTGCTGAAAGTAGCTTGAGCATCATCTCTGACAGTTTTTCGCTCTACCAATGACGTAGGTGAAGCTTGTCAATACGTCACGTGTGCACCCCTGGTGCCGCCGACCCTTAACCCGGGCTACCAGGCAAGGCTGGTGCTTGATGCCAGAGGGTGTTGTGAGCAGTACGAGGCGGTATGCCAGCCGCTCCTGTGTCCGCAGGTTGAAAGTAGCTGCACGTCACCTCGAGTGGTCAGACCGGCCAACAATAGCGACTGCTGTCCAGTCCTCGACTGCGGTAGGTCACATGTTAGCTGCGTCTCACAAATCAGTCATTTGCGGCAGATGGGGGGGGGGTAGAGGGAACAGCAAGCTGCTTGCAGCCACGTATCACACGAGAAGATGGATACTTGCAACTTCGAGCGAGGGATAAGGAGAAAACAAGGAAGGACTGAATGATGTTGGACAGGCGCATGAAAGACTGAAGGAAAAAATGATAGGGAAGAAAAGAAGGAAATGGCCAGGAAGGTCAAAAGACAGATTGAAGAACGAATGGATGGAATAGCCGTAGAATTAACATTAGAGTCATAGGATGTGCAGCTGACGATTTAAAGGGCAGCAATTGATTAATCGATTAAACCGTTAACGTAATCCATTTTGCATTCGATATATTGTGTATATAAAATGATTATATAACCAAATGTTTTTGGAAAAAATTTAAAGTGAAAGTTAGCAAGTTAACATGATTTTAATATGAATTCTACAAAAAAGCAATCAGTACAACATTCAATTTGTCGTCAGATATATATTTCGTGAAGTAACTATATCTGATTTATTGCATACGTCTTGAGAATATATGTATTGTACCAATAATTATTATCATCATCTCTACTATCTGTTGACAGTGTGTCCTGAAAGGTGCCCAGCGACATCTGAATTGTTTTGCTCTGAGGTAAAAACCAGGTCATTTACTTTTTTCCTCATGCTTAACAAATGTATATTGCATAGATGGGAAGACCACACGCAGCAGGACATGAAGCCATTGTTGTTTTTTCACTGTGTCTCTTAAGTTTTAAAGGTGTCCCAGAGGAACCGAAACCGACAGGTGCGAAAAGGCTTCATCAATCTTACAAGAACCTAAACTCTTTTTTTAATTTGAACAATGTTTCGCACTATGAAATGTCACCTCTCGTTAACCTCATGCGTGTCGCGTCGTTCTTGTTTCACTAGAGAAACGTAATCTTCTCAATTACTTCTACACTTTCACGCTATTGTTTTCAATTATTACAGCCATTTAGCTTGTCCTATTGTAAGTGGGTGCAGCTCGAGAATAAACGATATTTCAGACTGACTTTACTTTCCCTCCTAAATGTTTTAAAAGAGTTTGTTGCTGTAAATTTTATAGGGTCAAGAATAAATCGAGTTTTGCTAGCGGAACGTCATACCTGGATCTCAGTGCCCCTTTTCTTTCTGTAGACAAAACAGGCCGCTAGTCATAAAATGTTCACAAAACTCCCATTAAAACCTCATCTATGTCGTAGATACGTATTTCTTAAAGAGAGAAACGAAAATAGCTTCGCCTTTGGATGTACACAAATGACACATAGCCAACTATTTCTTTAAATGATGACATTACAAGCCTGGGAAAAAGTTGCTTTTGGCACAAGCTTTATCGTGGAGAATGAAGTGATGACTTTCAACTCGACAAAAGAGCTTAAAAAATTTACATTCCCGAAATAAAAAGCTGAGGCATTCTTTCATCTGTTCAGGGCGCACAGATCGTGGAGATTGCTGAAGACTGTAACTGTACCAGAAAGGCATGCCGTAAGTAGCAAACAATTTCACAACTGTTGTCAGCTTGCATTTGTTTTTGTTTTTGTTTTTGCCTTGTTTGAGCTCACCTTGAAACGCCTTATCAGCAAGACATATTCAGACGAACATGTGGCTGTGATTTAGCAGATTTTTATTCTAAAAATTACGTATCCTGCTACAAAACGTTTAGGTATTTAGTGAAAGGTGTTCAGTGAAAGGTTGGGGAGGGAGGCAGAGCAACGGCGCTCAAACGCCACGCCACGCTAATTGCCGGTTCGATACCCGTGTCACGTAGCGTTGACCTATTTATGGAATCGGTGCCTGACTCCTTACAAAGCCGGAGAAGGTCTGAGCACCGCTGGCTCCATGAAAAGTGGGGTTTCTACCACTTCAGACCCCACCCACCGCAAAGCTGTTACTTTATGGCGTATATTGTTACATATCACCAAAGAGCCACTTGGATGTTGGCGTGTAGGTCATAGCTATGAAACTGGGAGGTATTTATAGACATGACGGGTAAAATACTCATAAACGTTGGAGGCTGGCATATTGCTCAAGGACGCCGCGTTATGTTCATCAATAAATGTAGTCTTGAAACGTAGATAAAAACCGGAGGTAAATAACTGCCCCCGAAATATCTTCATCTCGAAAAAACGTATTTACCTTTAGTCGAGACCTAGGGTTCCACATAAAATTTGCATTGAGGGAACTCCACGCAAGCGTCTCGCAAAAGGGGTTCCATCTTAACTGGTCAGTTGTCCGACCAGAATAATTTTGAATTAAAACTGTTGTGGGGGAAAACTATTCAGTGGTTGGCACCAGGCACCAACCTTCAGGAAGCTGCTAGTTGTGTCAGATTGCATTGTCCTTAGCAAAGCTTGGCATCAGGGGAGAGGATTAGGGCGATGATTTTTATCACCAAGACGCAGTCTTCTCTGTCGGCGAGAGACGCCTACCTCAGGGTGCCGTTAGCAGTGCTGATGAAACTGAGCCTAAGGTCCAAGACATTCGTAAAACAAATTAGTTTATTTATAGGACTCTTTGTTCGGATTAAGCTCAAAAGCACTTTTTCTGTCCATGTGAAAATATCTATGCAGTTGTTCAGTTTACTTTTATTGATGTAGCCATGACGGTCTGACGGTCGGTCTGTCTGTCCGACAATCCATTAATCCATCTAATCTGGGTTTGTCATCCAGTGGCAACGCCTGTAACACCAACACCTCAGCAAGTCGTGTGTACATACAGATCTGAAGAACACACCAATGTTAGTGTGCATTCTGTAAGTATGAGTAGTTGCATTTTGGTTTTATATATATATATATGTGTGTGTGTGTGTGTGTGTGTGTGTGTGTGTGTGTGTGTGTGTGTGTGTGTGTGTTTAGACCTTATCATTGGAGACAATAGATAAGAACCCCGGAAAGCCGTGCCGTAGCTGTTGTTACTATTTAATGCCATTCTGCAGGTTACAATACTTCATGGAATCTGTAGGTTAAAGTGTGCATTAGAATTTGAAATTTAGAATACGAGAAATTAGGCTCAGTTACGTCGTGTGAAAATGTCAGGGCTGTCTTATATATATATAATATATATAATATATATATATAATACAGCTTTCACGTAGTCTACAAACGCTTTGATGCAGGTAAATAGCGTGTGGAATGACGGCCCTTGTAAGACTTGCCGATGTCTGACACATGGCGATGGCATGACAGAGGCATCCTGCCGCGTTCACGTCTGCCCTGAATGCAAGCTGGTGAGCGAAATTGAAAAGTCCATCTCACTGTATATTTTATTTTGTTTCATTTTTATTTGATCTTGGTTTTTTTTTATTATTTTATGAGTGTGACTCACTGATTATATGCAGCTCGTTCTTTGATCTATCCTCTTTCTTATTCCGTCATTCATTTATTCATTGTCATTATAAACATATCGATAATTTGTCATCCCTCATCTCTTCTGTTGAATTTTTATCATAATCTACACTTTCGAAAATAATAACAAGTCTAGGCCCATACAATCGGGGGGTTTCTTTGTACTTATCTGCTTGGCCAAAAGGGGTTAATAAGTCAATTACATTTTTAAAATAGAAAACAAAAGATTTCCCAAATAACTTATAAGAAAAACTAAATGTCGAATAACTATATTCCAGTGAAGGTTTAGTGCGGGTACGATTTTTATTATGATTTTGTTTTCCGTCTTATGATCCGTAGAGGTCATTGATTTGCTTTTCGAACAATACATTCAGGGTGAAGAGAGTGTACCACACGAGGGGCAGTGCTGTCCAGAGTGTCGTCCCCTAGGATGTGTCGTGGACAACACCACCTATGCAGTAAGTAGACATGAATGTGATGGATCTGATCCACGTCATTGTTTTTCTGGGTAGAATGCTTGAGATTTTGGAAGGAAAAATATTGTAAGAGGCAGCACTCGCTATCACTTTTTAGCCGTAAGTTTTCAAAGGGCATCGCGCTGTCGAGCAAACTTAAGGAAGAAAAACGTTTTTGTTATTTTCGAAAAGTTAAATTCACTGACCGAACAGCACGTACATCATATGTAAAAAGGCTCAGATTTCTTACGGAAAGTGTACATGAAACAGAAGCTAAAGCTGTTCGAAACGAAAGAAATGAGAGCGGAATTTACCTATCGACTTGTCCTGCCGGTGCATGTCTGCACGTGATCGATTTGAAACAGCGAAAGAAAACAGATAAAAGACGGATCGATACAGAAGGGTCACTTGACGTCACATTTCCCAGCACCACACAACTGCATCCGGGGATCGTTCGACTCTATTTCAGCGCAAGCTTAGGAAGCAGGTTTTCTTTTTGTAAAAAAAGAGAAAAAAGAAAACGTGTTGTTTGACAGAGCGAGGGACTGGTTCCCAGGTTTTGACGTCGATTAGATCAAAGGGCTGTGTTTGGGGAAATTATTAAAGGAAGTGAAAGTGGTTTACTGCACCAGATATAAAATAGGTGATATGGTGTAGAAAAATATGTTTGCGTATTGGGATGAAAGCCTTCAAGTATGAGAGTGTGTACTCTTGCCTACTTGTTATCTGTGGTGTATAGCTAATGTGCTATGAGTCATGACAGGGACCTTACATTCTGAAAAAGACACAATCCTTCTTTGTCTTCATTTTCTTCTTCGAATTATTCGTTTTATTCTAAGCGTCCTTCATCTTGTACTTTTTTTCTTGTCTTTCTTTCATTCTTCTGCTTGTCCTTCTTCCCCATCTCTCTCTCTCTCTTGGCGAAATAAAGATAAATTCTCCTTAAATGTTAATGAAACATAACAGTGACATTATGATGTGTGTTTGTGTGTGTGTTGTGAGAGTGTGTGTGTGTGTCTCTCTCTCTCTCTCTGCGTGTTCGTGTGTGTGTGTGTGTGTGTGTGCGTGTGCGCGTGCGTATATATATATATGTGCATGCGTGCTAGTACATGATAGCTAATCTTGCTTTATCCCATCATCCCCAAACTGCAGCAGTCTCCATCACAACCGCCTTCATTAGATGCCATATAATGTCATCACTTAATCTGTTCTGAACAGAACGGAGAAGCTCTCCCCAGTCAACAGGCTTGCTACAACAGAACGTGCACACTGGACACGACACGTGGGCTATACGTCATCCGAGACACGCACGTTGAGTGTAAACCTCTGTCAGACCTGCCCATCTGTGCCGATGTAAGCACACTGTAGTAGATTTTGGTTCAAAGCAGCACACGTCTGCAAGGCTGTGACTGTGCTTGTGATACTGGTGGACGCAATTAGGCATGAAGCTCAGGCATGCACGTGCACAAGCCTGCAAAGAGAATAAAAATAATGAAATCAATACGTTACGTTTTATAACACATTTAAAAACTAAATATATTTTTTTCAAAGGTCAGTAAAGAGTAACAAAATTTCTTTCACTTAACAAGATTGGTATTTTTATGACCAAAGGGAATCAAAAACGGTGATCTTCTAATCGTTCAGTTTATCTGTCTCACAGGATGTAAACAAGAACGCGTATAGTGAAGACGGTTGTTGCATGACGTGCATACCACAGCGTAAGTATAGCCTTTTAAGCTGTTATTATTTTTTTCGAGAAGTGTTTCTTGCCAATTCCGGCGTTGCATGAAAAAAATATGAAACAGGTACTTGCTGTAAGTTGTGTTTGAAATATTTGTTCTAACGATGATTTTTGCACATTTTTTGATTGTTTGTATTTGCCTGTTCAGCTATGCTACCTAACACAACGGCAGATGCCTGTCGTCCCTGCAGCCCACGCGCTAAGTTCTCGCACATGAATGACAGCGTTCATTATCTTCGCAGCACCAACACCCAGGGTGCACAGTGCACCAACACGGTAAGTCAAATTGGAGTGAATGGTGTTCGTGTTGCCCACGTCCTTTGATTTGTTGTTAAAAATAGCAGCATCTCTTTACGGGTGGCATGTTATCCTTTTCTGGCATCATTGCTTACTGTTTACTTTTCTGTGAAAAATTTGCAAAGACTTTGTTTTAGAAATAAAGTGTTTAAAAGCTAACCGAGTGCAAGATTTTTAAAGTTAATGGATTTCATTTATTAAAAAGTACTCATTCATAAAATCTGAGCGAAAAACCGGCGAGACATAGTTTTGAACATTCAGTTTTGCAAGGAGTTCAAGGTCTCATTTCCTTTGACATCATAAGTGTAGGCTCACTGATTGTGCTTTGTACCATCAGCATGTGACCAACTTCCTGCATTTGCGGAGACCTTTAGTGTCGCCCATAGAATTTCAGTAAAAGATATTAAAAAATGTTATAGGCATTTGTGTACCAAACAAATGAGAGCTTTTAGTTGTGTAAACGTTTACAGGAACATTAAGTGTTTTAAGTCTTGCATGCCTTTAAAGTAATGTAGACATTTCAACAAGCATGAAAAGCTTGACGATTGTGGGTTTTTTTCACAGGAGCCGGTGTTGGACATGAAAGAGTGTGCAGGGTATTGCGAGACCCGCTCCGCTTACCTCCAGAACACAAACCCTACAGGCTCCTGCACTTGCTGCCAACCCGCCATGACGACAACGCGCACCGTTAACCTGACATGCAGCGACAACTCCACCATGCCTTACAGCTATAACGTCCCAGAGATGTGCGTATGCACGACTTGCGCCGGAAGCTAAAGGCGTCGTTCCTGTCCGCCGTATCTGACGGACCTCCATGTCGACGAAACGGGACATTTCGCAAGTCTGAAACATTCTTTGAGCGTTGTGGTGCTTTCAGCTAGCCTTGGTCATTAATAGGATTCTTGGGATATCATGGTCATGCGAACCGACTTCAATCATGTCGACAACAGTCGATGGACAAGCTAATATTGTAGTATGTAAACAGAAAGCTGTAGGTGCGACGCTGGAGCCTTGCGTATCACTGGATCTGAACCCCAGAGAGCGGCGTGGAGCAGCTTTCACCACAAGCCATCGCACGCACTGTTCTTTCTATGTGCTTGTAGAGGCCATACCACCTCTGTCTCGCAACTCCTCTTCTTCTTACGCTAGGAAATGAATAAGTTCTACGTTAAATTATTTAACTGAGATGAAGCCCTAAATACACACATCCCGGCCTTCAATTGTGATTATTATCAAACAGTTCGCTTATAGTTTAAATAATATTTAAACACCAGTTGTTTGTTACGTCATTTCATGGTCATGTTGTTATGTATAAAAAATTAGCATGCTAAGATTAATTGTGTATAGAAAATGTAAAAAAAAAAAAACCAAAACAGTTAAATAATGTCAAGTATATCTTTATCTGGGATTCCCTTTATGAAGTTTATCGATAACGAAATAAATGTCTGCATGTTTATTTTTTTTCCCCCTCTTCGGATAGAATACACCGTCCAATACTAAAGTCTATATGTTGATTCTGATCAGTTACAATTATCTTAGTAACTTTGTGGAAAGGTTTTAAATATTATAATTGTCATTTTCAATGTTTCAATCACGTGCTATTATTAGTATTAAAAGAACTGTGCTTAGTAGTATTATTGGAAAGTCGGTTCATTTACGAGACTGTGAGAATGAAAAGTGAGAAAGAAAGAGAAGTGGGAAGGGGTCTGGCAGAGTTAATAAAACATCCAATAAATATAGTACCTTTACCCAGCACCAGCAAGGTGCTTGACATACAGGCGCACGAACAATCTTATTTTGTAGGGTAGGCACCAAATGCACTTTCATCAACACACACACACACACACACACACACACACACACACACACACACACACACACACACACACACAGAGAGAATCGCTTGCAACTAATCACGATAAAAAAATGAAAACAGTTGACAGTGTATGCACATTACTGAAGCGCTTCGTGGGGGATGGTCTCCTGATTAATAAGAATTCTAGGCACAAAAAACAACTGCTATGTGAAGCATTGAGGATGGTAAATGCCTCCAAAAAAGTGAGAAAAAACTCACGCGAGTCAGTGCTAGGTGTCTTGGACTCTTTTACGAACAATGTATCAGCTGTCTTGACAGTAATTCCTTGCATTCAGTAAATAGTTCAGGTTTACTGTTGTTTCTGTTAAAATTGTAAGTGTTGGTGGCTCAAAATCATGGGGAAAGAAGCTGCAGACGAAAAACAGAAAGAGTAGGAGGTAGATAGTTTTTGTGACGCTAGCAAGAAAAGAACTTTGCACATATGTGAATGCAGGCGCCTGTAAGCAAAGCTTTGTTTTGATGATTCATATGCAACAGGTGCATTCCTGCTAGGCATCCGAAAGATACCATTTATCGTCGATCCTTTCCGCATTACCAGAGATGCCTAAACAGAAAACAAATTAGTTGAAAAAAACCCCCACCAAATTAACAACACGAATCAAAATTTAAGCCTGGGCGTAATCCTAATAAGCTTTTACATCCTTTTAATTTCTGATTATTCAAAGAATATGAGAAAGCCTTTTGCTACTGTAACGCCTCAGATAGGCTTTATTTACTCTTGTAATTTTAAAGTCTAGAGACAAGTTTGTCTTTCTAGACTATTGCTCATCTTTTATACATTGGTCATGATTCTCATTATGCACTTAATACTCACAAATAGAACAGGAATGTCCATCCACAACTGTAAGGAAGCTCTTTTAAGCGAAGATCGACCATAGTTGTATGTGACCTCACGAGTAGCTCGACAATACCGGTGGCAGGTGACTCTGAACGTATACTGTTTCAAGTCTGCTGTAGTATATTGTCGCAAATCAAAATGGGAAGTTGCATAGAATAACTAGATAATCAGAGCGATATCAAAGTTTAATAACAGCTAAACTCGACAACAGTCTATAGTCAGTGGTGTTTCGAATGCAATGGTATGATGGTGCCTAATTATTCATAGTCCGCAATCTACATCTTCGTCGATACGTGCAATGTTCTAACTTGAGGCTTTGAAAAGTTTTTATTTAAGCGGTATTTAAAAGAAAAAGGTTAGTCAAAGAAGAAGGTAAAGAATTTTGAAATCGATATTCGGGAGAACGAAAGACAGAAAGAATGAATGGAAGAGAAGAAACAAGAAAGAAGAATTTTTTTTTTTTATTAAAGCTTCAAAAACACTTTCAAGTAGAGAACAGTATACGTCCGCTATAGTTATTGCCCCTTAATATCTCGCAAAAAATCTAGTTTCAGGGTAATTGATGTCAGAGCACAGATAGAATGACATGATATAGTTACTTTGCAGTTTTCTCCAGGATAAGTTCACAGGCTCGTGGTTAGAGCAGCGGTGTTCAAATCCAAAGACGTGAATACTAGCGACTCGACACCTGTGTGACGCAGCATACTTCCTCCCAATCGATCCAGGAGTTTAATGAGTACTTCACAAAGTATGGCTCTGACATAAGTAAGAGATTTTAACACTTTGCCCTAATTTACCTTGGACCGTACAGTCACAGGATAACCCTTACTATTTTAAAAATACAGGATTTAAACAGCTGTTTGAGAAAAAGATTCAACAGCCGACATAATCTGCAAAAAAATGATGCAGATGCCACGTAGACATTTTATGATCAGTCTTTATGCATAGGTCACAAATTCATTTTTGGAAGGGAAGTTACAGCTATCTATAGTCGCGGAATGACAACCTAGCCACCATAAAGCATAATATTCAAGTCAAGAAGGGTGATCGCCACGGGTGTGTGTATCGAGTTTAAACATTAAACGGTCTATATATTCACGCTGACCAAATCACAGGCCTTGAACTGATCGCCTGTCGACCGTTTCTATGTGGAAGTTCTAGTCATTGATGTCGGATAAAGCAAGACGCAAATGTTCTTCTGACCTTCGTCGTTGGATAGATTTTAGTCCCCAAGGCACACGCGAAACAAGGGTTTGAAAACGGAAATAACGTCAGTTGTAATGTAATACCATCCTGTGTTTGATTTATTCACGAAAGTACGAAAGGCAGGCGGTTAGGGAAAGGGCAGATCACCATTTGCTGCGTTTTCTGTCTGGTTGTCTGCCCTTTTCAAGTCTCTGCCCGGATGCACGCAGCTGCGTTTCCTTTATCCTACAGAGCGCAGGCCACAGCAAACGTATTAAAGTTCACTTTCCCTCATCCAAAAGTAAGCAGAACTCTTTAAATTTACATCGCCGGAATTGTGGGAGTTTAAAGTGTCACTGGCACCTTTGAGTCTTCAGCAGACAAGGAAGACGTGTGTGGTAAAAGTCAATATCCGTCTGTGGGGAATCTTTCTTACAAGTCGATTCTTCAACGGTGCCATTTCAAGAATCACCGCCGTCTTTCAATCTTCATAAGTGCTTGCTACAAATGAACTTCTTGTGTGTCTCTGGCTGCTAAAACATCATGTCTATTACAGATTATTACCAATGACTTACTTTAGGCATTGTCGTTCCCTTCTTTGCAGTGAGCTGCAGTCTCGCTTCTATAAGTATTTTAGAAGATTTCATCAATAAATTTAATTTTTAATATAGCTACATCATGCATTCTAACTGTTATTTAGTTAAAATATGTTTACATGACGTTTTTTTATAATATCTTTGCTACACATAGCTACATATTTGGCGATATGCGGCTTAAAGTGGTAATATACAACCGACAACGCATTTCAATGAAGTTACAAACGAAAATTGTAAGAAAAAGAAACAAAAGAGAGGGGAAGAGAGAAAAGAAAAAAGTGAATGTTTCAAAAAAGAATCTTCCTCATAGCTGGCTGGAAGAGATAATCGAGTAAGGAAGTAAAGAAAACAGTGGGGTCAGAGAAGCCAGAATAAAGAGCCAGGAAAGGTATCTTTCTTATGATTGCTATCACAGACTTGACACAGAAGGTGAAGGGCTGCGCGTGACGACTTTTAGGTCACGAGCTGCCTGAATCAGATGTGCATGTGCAGACCACATTGCATTGACGTAACGACCTCGGCTGTGAACTGCTTTTTTTTCTCTCACATACAAGAAGTCTGTGGCACGATATTGATTTGCAATCGGGTTATCGCTTAGTCATGGCGGAGCAATTACAGTACTTAACATCTGGTGCTGAAGTTAGGAAGTCGTTGTTCCGGGGCGACCTAAGGAAATCAGGGGGAAGTAACTTGTTTCCGTAGCTGCCAAGTAGTACCCTCACCCCGCGGATATCGATTAAGGTTATCTTATCTTAAAGCGTCTTTGCCGCTGCTTTATAAGTACAACATAAGATATAAAAGCAGAATCCGAAAGATAGGACTTGTAATTACGGGGACAAGAAATTTGTCCCTGATTTTGCCTTCTGCCCCTTGACAGCGATATTCCTTAGCTTCATAAGTACAGCCCCGGATGGACTGAGCTAAATCTTATCTGGTACTACAAAGCTTACGTTATACCAGCATGTTGTCTGGGGGAGCAGGTAAACCTGGACGATTGGTGACGCAGCGGCTAAGGCCCTTGTAACCCCGACAGTGAGAGTCGGGTGTTGTGGGAATTGTGTGTGTGTGTGCGCGCGCGCACGCACTGTATGCTGTAATGTGTGAATACACGTTTTGTGACTATATTCATAGATGAAAGTGTATTTGATGGTTACTCTAAAGATGTGTGTATTCGTACTTCTGTATGCAAAGAGCTTTGGTGCTAGGAAAAGTCGCTGTAGATGTGCTTACCCGCTTTGTGTCTGATTCCAAAGGAACAAGGAACATTGGTTGAAACGCGAATTGCAACACGATATGTGGAAGACTAAAACAACGTGTTAGTACCCCCGGCATTTTGAAGCCAGACCGAGGCGAAAGTACTGACCTCACATCCGCTGGTACGCACGCGATGCTGAGGAACACGCGAGGACAACTCTATGTTCGGAAAATTTCATTTCCTTACCTACCGATGCAAAACAAAAGAAAAAGGATACCCGAAGAATGGGGAACGGATCCAGTAGACGCATGCTGTTAGCAGCGTTAGCCAGAATGCTGCCGTGCCTGCATTCTTCGAGACGGGAAAAATACTTCTAAATTGAAAAAAAGTCGGTAATCAGAGGAACAAAGAAATCTCTTTGATGCTGATGTCTGTGCATTGTGTCATTTCTGTATGTGGATATTTTGTACATGCTTATAAATTCTTAATGTGTACGCATGCATTTGTGTGTAAATATATATTAACAACGTATGTGACTTTTTATCGATATCCATATATATAGAGAGAGTGTGTGTTGTATTAAAATGTATAATGTGTGAATTTATAGATTATATATTTATATAGTGTTTGAACATATATAGTGCATCATATATGAATGTGTTGGTAAGGAGGGGAGTTCTTGCGTGTATGTTGATGAATTGTTCCTGCTTTATATATATATATATATATATCCTTTTTTCATATCAAAATCAGAACTTTGAGGTTAACATAAATTTTAGAGACATTTTTAAAGTGTACCATAATTATCTAAACGTTATTTTTTAATATGGATAATTGTAAATATACTATATTTTCTCGTAGTTTCTTAAAGGACGGTTATTATTTGACCTCCATCCCTGACTTCTACTTCGCAGCAGGTTGCTTACATTTCCTTTTTTCGGATTGTTCTGAAACTGTTAACTTGTTTTTGCGACCAGAAACTTTGTTTTTTCTGTGGGAGATCTTTTCCATCAGCAAAATTATCAGATTGCTGGAAGTTTGCAATACCGTTCCAGGTTTGCATTGTTCGCCTCCTTGTAAAACGTACGGATATTACATCATGTCCTATTTTCTTTTTATCATTTAAACCTTGATATGCAACGCACTTTTACGAAACTTCTTCAATCACTTACTGCGAGATCGACAGAAAAATTTAAAGCATTAGTTTTAGGAGAATGTTGTTAGGAGAATGTCATTACAAATAAAATTAGTGTTAAAAGCGGCAAAGACAGTGAAGAGTATTTGCCTTCACCATAGTGAACTGTAAGTGATTCACCGAGTCTAAATCTCGGCATGATGGAAGGCAAGGCAAAATACTTTCCTTCTGTAGCTTTCTCTGTCACTGATAAAATCAAGTACAAGTAGAATTCAAGTAAAATAGATTTCTACTTGATGTAAAGTGAAAGTAGAAAAAGAAGTAACCTGAAGCATAATAAACGATAACACTTATCAAGATTTTTACAGAATAAAGTCGAATTCGTGTTGTCTAAAGACTACTAGTCTGGAACCCATTCTTAACACTGAATGCGTTATACTTTAGTAGCTTTCATCGCCAAATGTTACGGTTAAGACTGCATTTAACCTAGAAATGAAGAGTGTGCTCCTTAACCAACAATCACAAAACAGTCTTGTTTTCTTTCTAAATAATTTTTAATTTAAAGTATTCAGACCAGCAAAAGTGCTTTTATTCCTATACTATTTTAAAACTAACATGACATCCACTTTTTGCACGTGAACGGAAGAACAAAAAAGTCACTGAACTTTTAATAAAGTTTTAACAAAATTAATAAATGAAAGCATAACCTCGACGTAAACAAAACATCACCACCAGCAAGAATATAGCAAAGTCTAGTTTTCTGTTATTTTATCTGGTTTATTTTCATTCTTTATATTTCTTAAGAATGAGGATTATTTTTCTTACTCAATAAACGTAAAGAGAAATCGTCTGAAACTGACCATCGGCAATGGATTAGTGTTCCACTCGATGAATTTTCTACCTGTAATCCTCGCTCTACAGCTGAATAAATGAATGTGGTGAATGTGTGGGACAAACACTAATTAGTGCGATCTACTGGCTTCTTGTCACATTAAACAGACTTCAAGGCCAGGAAAAGAAACATTTTACTCCACAGTGTCTTCCAATTTAATTATATATTTTTATTACAAGCAAGGATAAGAAAAGGTTGAACAATTTATGACACGCAGAGATGTATTCCAGAGGACCAGGGATCCTAGTCAGAAGAAAGATTCAGCCACGAGCTTAAAGTTTTCACTAAGAAAATCAATAAGTAATTTTACATTCATCTATCATTTTCTGCACACTATACGATGAATGCCAATATGCGACCCAGAGAATCAAAGTTACAATACAAATAAAAAAGCATTAGATCAAACGAGAACATGTCCTCGTTTTTGGAAACAAGACTAAAAGTTGTCCATTAATAGTCTATCATTATCAGTATTCAACATACCCTCTATGTTACTATCATGACGTGTTCATGGCCACAATCCATTCACCCAGCGGGTACATTATTAGGGAACTATCTAATAGGTAAAATTACCTGGCAGAAGCTACCAACTCTGGAGTAGGCTAAGAACAGTTCTGCTTCGTCCCATAGTGTCTCCCCTATAACTAGTAAGGGAGGAAGAGGAGGAGGAGAAGAAGACTAGACTAATTTTGCGGCACTGATACGATTACAGAAGAAGAGTGAGATGACGCATGCGCTTTTAGGTGAAGACTAGATTAAAAAAAAGCTGAAAAAATTGAAAAAGTGAGCAAGTCGCTTCGGAAGGTCAGTTCAATGCAAACAGTGTTCTTTGTGTAATAAAATATTATTTTGTGTTCGATCGGAAACAAAATGACCAGCTGAGAATAATAAAAAGTTTGATTGCACTATTCAGATTCGACTTTTCTGGCGTCTCTGCTAGCCAGCTTTTAAACTGAGCAAAATGTGTAGTTAATGAGTTTTCTACGATCAAAATTTTTGAAAGACTCAGTCTTTATGATAAATTTCCCGCCCCTTCCCCCCCCCACCAAATAAAAACTACTTGTAGGCCTGCCTGGATGTTAGGAACATGCTAGTTTAGCCACTACTTACAGGCAGTATATTTATGAAACCTAAATAGACTTATCCCTGGTAAAAAATTTTTTTTTAACGTGAATGGCTGTGAGCTAGCGAGCTGGAGCTAAATGACATATACTGACATTCTGAAATATTTTCGCTTAAAAATTTGGGTTGCAAAATGTGAACTTAGATGAACTTAGATCGTTTCTAAAACACAGGTGCACGCGGGTCATGATGATCACCACTTCTGCACATTCTTTCGCGAAGGACAACAAACTGATCCTTGTTCACGTCGTCACCTGATGTATTTGGCAAGAAAAGTGTCGATGACTCAGTGGAACTGTTTGGCCGGCTGGTCAGCGTGATCGTGATTTATAGTCTGCAATCTGCCAGAAGCACAGAAAGCTGTCAATCTCCGAAAAAAACATTACAGGAATGATGCAAACGGACTTGCTTTGATCGCATTCTACCTTTGATAAAACAAGGTACATGCCAAAAGCTGGATTTGTGTGCGAGGATCTGTAACTATTCTACTTCCAGTACAAACAGGTCAAATGCAGCGGTATTCTTCTGTTTTGGGCATACAGAGATCGTTTGCTTGACACCTTCTTCTGCAACAATTGTGTAGCAAAGCACGAAGTTGTCACATTAAAACTTTATATTACTGTTTGTAACCTTAACCTCTGTCACAGCAGTGTTCGCTCGTCTCTTTGCTACTGTGATCTGGTTCGAAATTTTCTACAACACAATCTTAAGATCAAAGGATGCCGGCGAAAGTAGTTGAGGCTTGCATCAGAATGGAGCGGTTGAGGTCATCAGATCTGTGCTTCAGAGACAATTGCAAGTAAACGGATTTTTTCTTTTTTTGAAAACGTTTGAGTGGAAACGACTCATGAAGTCAACATCAATCACTTCTCTGTTTATCTGTGTTGTGGATGAGTGATGAGAGTGGCGTATAAATGTGTTAATACAAAGACCTGTTACAAAACGGGTGTGGTCGATATTCTAAACCCAAAGCAATTTGAACCGAATCCTTTCGGTTAATGTAAACAAGGATACCCATCTACACAGCTGCACTTCGGTCAGAGATAGAAGGGAGTCCTTAAAAACTAATAAAAAATAGATCCGCTAATATCTGTGTGGGTGAGGGAGAGGGTATGTATGTAACTATAAGCGAAGCTGATGTAAAGAAACTCTTTGACAACGATGTCATGTGCAGTCAAAGAACCCGCAAAATACGCTAGCAGATGATAAGGCTAGCATAATCTTTATCGACTTGCAACCAAAAATAATTGCACGTCCTTCGGGCGCCTGACTTATTACGCCGCTCGCGCTTGTCCAAAGCGAGCTCGCCAACTTTACTGAGGTTCTCCTTTCCTTCTCTCTCTCTCTCTCTCTCACAATGCTTTTAGTGGACATGTTGAAACAGTGCAGCCAGCGCATGCGCAAACCGTTGCATTTAGTCAAATGGATGCGCGATGTGTGTGTGAGAGAGAAAGAGGGAGTCGCGTTTTAACTAGCGCCACCAGCACCTTCTTGCTTGGGAACGCGTGCGCCCGTCAGCACCCTGTGAATCGTCCAGACTTGTGCAACAATGAAACTGAGAGCTTCAGTCGTGACTGGCTTTAGAAGAAGGGTGGTCTGAGCTGGGTATCCACTGCGCCTGATACTAGGGTACGTGTACATTCCAATTTTTTAGTGTAATTATTTTAAAAAGTGTTTTGGAACTGGGATTTTACAAGTTTTGAGATTGGAAGTGATAAAGCAAGGATACAAAGACATGATTCAATAATGAAGATTTTTTTGAATTTTTCAGACTTTGTTGTACCTTCGTCGAAATGTTTAAAGCACCGATTAGTTTTGTAATTTAGTGAACGTCAACAGTCAAATTTTGTTATACTTTTTACAATCTGTACTTCTATTCTTTTCGTTACTTTATGTTGTAAAGCTTTAATCATTTCTGAGTTAACATGGTTGCCATGAATATATTTCATTACTATGGAAGGGATATCTTTCAAATATCGTGAAATACCTTGCAAATATTGTGTGTGGATAAGGATACGGACTGTTCTAGTCTGTTGCATAAATTATGGTGGAAGAGGGTGGCTGCTATTGTTTTATGTAGCTTGGCAAATGAAGAGTTTGTCAATGAAAGGAAATCATTGAGTCGGTATTTCAGATTCATACTTAGTTAATCCGTGGATGAAAATAACGGTATAATAAATATGACCACAGAATTTCTTTATTCTTCCCACAAGGTCGATGAGCGGGTAGTATGCATCTATTGACACAACGAACTTGGATAAGTGTGTGTGTGTGTGTGTGTGTGTGTGTGTGTGTGTGTGTGTGTGTGTCATTTTGAAAAAATCTTACAATAGCGGGTAGTTTTTCTAGGTATAAAAAAACATCAAATTGTCAGTGTTAGATGTTTCAAAGTTTGCTTGCTGTGAGTTGATTACCCAGTAGTAAAGTAATCAAATCATGGGCTATTATTTTTAGTTTATCTGTGCAACAATTATTTCCAAACGCCAGATTCAATTGCAAACTTCATAGTAGTAACTGCTTGCAGCAGTCATGGATGGCTGAACATAACTGATATTGACTATCAGCAACAGCTGTCTTAGATGAATACAATGCTCAGTCAAGACATGGCAGCATGAAGGCCTCATGTTCACCCTGTCTCAGCTCGTGCAGGCCTCTTGTGTGTTATGATGTATACGATACGTTATTATCGGAGAGTTACGTATACGATACGATTACTCATACAGTTACGGCTCATACACTAGACAGTTAATGACTGCGTACAGGTCATCATTTCATGCATGGGCTATTTTCATAACAATTACTCATCATTGTGCCTAATGAATGCCTTCTCATTAACATCGCCTTGCCAAAGCTGGTGCTCTGATACCACCTGTGTCATTATTGTCTTATTAAGTAATGTATTAATATCTGTGCAGTCAGTCACCAGCCGGTTTACAACGAGCCTTGCTGTCACTTCGAGTTCTAGTCGCGCAACAGCCGAGGGCTAATGACGAAATCTTTTAACTCTCTGGGTACACAACCCCACTTTTATTTGTCACATTTTGTTTCCAACATCGCATCTCCTCCTCCTCCTCCTAAACATAAACCTTTCTCTATCTTTTTCTCTCTTTTTTAAGTACGAAGCTGTAGGTAAGACACAAAAACTGTACCATTAGCGTATGCCCGGAGATTCCGGATGTTAAGGTCCTATTAAAGGGTTTGGGATGTAGCCAGCTTTTAAAAGCCTTCTCTAAACTGCATTACTTATTTTACTGGGCGTTTTACACAGTTTCTGTTATTTTTGTTTTAGCTCTGAAATGCACTTTTTATGTGAGGTTATGACTTCCATGTAAGATAAACATGCCAATGGAGTTTGAGAGAGAAAGACAAAGTAAGATAGAGAGGAGAAGAGGCGGAAACACACGAATGTCTGCGTGCTCAGTAATTCCCCTACCTTCCTTTAAACGTGAGATTAGCATAGAAATGTGGGAACATGTAATTACCAAAACAATGAAGACAATAGTGGGTCGAAAGCCTAAAAGTTTTTAATTTTTTCTTTGCTCTTAACAACTACATACATCTTTGAATCCCCATCCCCTTCAACCACCATCCCCAACTCTCTGAAAACATACAGTAAAGAGAAATGTTTAAAGTATCTAGATGGTTTGTAAAAGTGTGTGGGTTGAGAAAGAGGGGGAACTTTATAAGCTGAGCAGACTTTCCTTTGACTTAATTATTGTGTAAGAAATGCAACACTCACTGCCTCACAAGAGGTGTAGTCGTTTTCTGTTCTTGGGTTCATTTAGATAGGAGGCGGTGCTTATGCAGAAAGATCAAATACAGAATAAAGAACTTCACTCTAACTGTGTGAGACAACATTTTAATGAAAAGAAAAACCGAGATTATTAAGTTGAGTAATTAATGCCGACTGCCGCACTGTTTTCAACACAGTTGCTAGACCAGCTACTGCTAGCATTAAGGATGGAAGACACGGCATTGTGCCAAATACTAACTACATTTTGTGTTAAGATGTATTAGGTACTTTAGGGTAACAATTAGTGCATCTCTTGAACCATGGAGTCCGAACTTCAGATGCAATACAAATCACCTCCTTTTGGTTGATTAAGAAAGAACAGCTTTATAGCAACAGCTGTTATTAAGAGCAATAACCTAAATGGAGAATTGAAATAATATTGCGTAATAACACACAAGAACACACATCAAGAGAAAAATATGGGCGATGTTGGGATGGGGTGGGTGTGGGACGACTGAGAAGAGGTTCTCGGAAGGAACTAAGAAATGTGGAGAAATTAGAAAGAGGCAAAACTAGCAAATGTCCCCCATTTTTCAAACCATCTTAGTTTTAGTAATCAAAGATGTTGTTGGTAGTACTCTTTCACCTCTACTTTGACAAGAATAGTTAAAAAACAAATCACGTCCTTTTAGCGAATGAGCAAAAATCTCAGAACAGCAGCGTTTTGAGGCACAAACAGAAACTCTACTATGGATGATCTGTCATGGCGCGGGCTACAACCGCACACTAATTTTTAAAGAATCCTTTTTATAAACTACTTCCACTTTCCTGTGACAAGTCTTTTATCCTTGTCAGAGCAGGATTATGCGAAGTTTACGAGAATTTAACTCAACAGGCGGAAATCCCCCTGACACTGACACATGAACGACACCTCATAAAATATTAACGTTTATAACCACGTGTGTACCCACAAAAGTCTTACTCGAGAAACAGGAAAGCCATTACGGGGCTACGGGTAATCTCTTTAGTGCAGACTGCAGGTGGCTGAGATATTGCGAAGAGCTGGTCGTACCCGGGAACAAAAAAGTAAGAAATGTTAAAGACACATTTAGTTGAACTTTGTTGCTGCTGTTCTTTAAATAATGATGGAAGTAGTTCTTAGCTTTTATCAAGTGGTTTACGCTCGCATGAAATTCGTACTTGGAGGAAAAACATTACGTGAAGAAACAGTTGCACGCATGTAAGTGCCTAAGGCAGGCGGACACCCAAATGCTTATCCATCTGCCTGATAATGACAGTGACGATGACGATATTTTATTGATCATTGTGGAAATTATTTATCACCGAAGCTTTTTTTTGTTATTTTCTCGATCACCAATATTTTAATGCAATCCTTTAAAGTTTGTAAGCGCTGATCAGTGATGGTTGTACAGCTTACTGCAGTATCATGGCTTCAAAACTTTATTTCTCAAGGAAATGATTGAAATCATAGTTTCGCCTAGCGCGAGGTGACAAGGTCGCTGACGTCACGCTTCCGAAAGCTTCCGAAGTTTTCGCCTTCACTGAGAAGTTTACGAAAAAGAAAACCAGCACCCTGGCTACCCCTATTTTTCTTCAACTCTATCCTTACACTCAGTTAGAAGCCTTCTCAAAGGCGCGTAACCGTTGGGCAATTGCTATGTGGCCCCCGTTTAGCAATTCGCCTGGTACAGTTACATATTCAACATCTATAATACAGGACACTGTGAATCACACTAAAAGGTCCTTAAGTGTTGATATGACCACCACTTCAAGCGATCCTCCATATTTGTATGGCTTAAAGTGATCTTTAACGTCACACAGTGTGGACAATTCATTCCTTTACTTGGCTCAGTTTGCTGTGGAAAACATCTGCAAGGCACGAGCTGAAACTGTACAGTGGGTAGCTTGTCATGACCAATACTTATAATAATATAATACAGCGCATTTGTATAGTGCCTTTTCGAAGCACCAAAGTCAGACTAAAAGCTCTTTAAATATAAAGCACTCTCACAAGATAGGCACTCACATCAACTGCACCCTTACGGAAGAACACACACACACACACACACACACACACACACACACACACACACACACACACACACACACACACACACACACACAGACACACAGAGGGAAGAGAAAACCGGGATATCCAGAAAAAAACCACCGACGGTTAGCCCTGTAAACAGGTGCCACGTCAAGACACATTCGAACCCAGAACACCCGAGTTTTACTGATGTGGTGTCAGGCGCTATAGCCACTGTGGCACTAGCCGTCCCCAGTGCTGGACAGCTACAGCTGGTCGGTATCTTTAGGAAAACCAATTAGGATAGATGCCGTCAGCACTATCAGACTAAGAAAATAATGCAATTCACGGAACTCTATGATCTGCACGTCAGAGGCTTTTTTGGGGAGGAAGTGGTCCAGCTACTGCCAACGTAGCTTTACCTCCTCACATCTAGACCGATCAAAAAATTAAAAAAAGGAGTGTCTATGGGAAATAGGGCTGGAGGAGGAATTGGTGTTTTATGCCGAGCCAGGGGATAAAGCTATATCACGGCAAGGCAGCCAGCCCTGTAAACAGATGATACACGCAGAGAAAGAACAGCGTGCCCGAGACGAGAGCTGAACCGAAAACAGCCAACCTTCACTGTATTGGTGACAAGCGCTAACCGTTGCGCCAACGGACTGCTCGGGAAGAAGGCTGGGGTTATTCAATTGTCAACACGCACGCACGCACGCACGCACGCACGTATAAACTTTTACTCCAGCCCCTATAAGTTTCGTATATCTAGTTTATTTTCTTAAGCGGAGTATTCATAAATATTCATAAATAAATATTCAATATGAATTTCTCAAATATGAATTGAATACATTTTTATTCCCACATGTGTGTGCATACACCTATTTGTATGCAAGTGTGAGAATCCAGATAACGTTTTCTTCTCGTGCTTGTGTAACTAATGAAAGCATTTCGAAACTAACGACAGCTCTGGGTTTCTTTCTTTATAACAAGCGGATGTAGAAATCACTTCTGACAACGCGACCCATGTTCCTGCTGAGTGCAATTGGAAAAGACACGTTGAAGCCGAGAGCTTAGCCAGTCCTCATCAAAAGAAGTCGTGCCGCTCTCAAAAGGGAGACAAATCCAAGTGCCAGCCTCTAGAAAATACTAATCGCCATTAACACCCTACCCCCGAGGCTTCCATTGTGACGAAAGAAGACTACATAGATCCCAGAATGAAAAGGGGAAAGCAGTCATGCAAATAGACCGGGTGTTCTCACAAAATGCAACAAGCGTGATAAAAGTGTGTCTTTTGAAAATCTAGAAGTATGCTCCCTTTGATGTGTGAATTTTATTTTCACGTGATTTTAGGCGAATTGCGATGCGGAATAAATCTACATTCCAATCTCATTATAAGGGTAATACATTCTGGACAACAGCTTCCTTGTTTCTGGAGAACCTATGTCAAGAAATGAAATAAAGACGAATCCTGAATAACCCTTTGACAAAGCTTAGCTGCCCCTCTCCCCCCCCCCCGAACAAAAAAATTTCATTCTTAATATAAAGAATAAGAATCTCACGAAAGGCATACATAAATCTGAGTTATTTAAGTTTACAATATGCAAGAAAATGTCGCTGGTGTTTTATGAAGCAGCCTAATCTTCAACTACTATAGTTTAATTTCTTTGACATTAGTTACTTTAAGAAAAAATGCTGATCCAGATCGACATTTTTATCCATCACTTACAGACTCGTACAAAGGAAAAGAAGGCTAAGTGCATATGAAAGGAAGCTGAATAAGCTAATAAAACAATTCTGTCCGCGAGGAGAAAAAGCTAAAGAAAACAGAGAAACCGAAACCTTTCATTTCATAAATACATTTTGAAAACTAAAACTTGCCGTTTTTGATGTAAATGTTCCATTGCTAGATATGAAAGGAATGGGGAATAAAAAATCTCGCGTATAGCGATATTATTTTCGGAGTCTCTCGATAAAGACTTTTAAAAAAATCTTTCGTATCCATGAACACATTGCTTTAACGAATCGCTTTTTACACGCATGTTCGAAAACAGGATTGAGAATTCGGGATTTGCTACAGTTACCAATACAAATACATAAGCGATTTTGTTTGAAATTGAAAAAACGAACACACACACACACACACACACACACACACACACACACACACACACACAAGCACAGAGAGAGAAGGAGAGAGAGAGGATGAGTAAGTAGAAAACTACAGGAATAGAACTCTATAAATGCTAAGATGAACCAATGGTAAAATGAAGCCATATCTTACACTCGCTGTTAAAAACTTTCTTGATGACATCGACTTATGGTAGAACAGCTGACTAATTTGCTTAAACATTACCGGGGCCCTTTTCTCGTCAAAAAATTGCTTGCAGCTCAAAAAAGGACTCTTCGTTTGCATTTCTCCCGGTAAGCGTAAATGAAACGAAACAGATTTCGAAAACCGGTTGACATGACGCAGGCGTGGTCTTAATAAAATGTATCAAGTCTGCGCAAAGGGCAGCGACAAGTGGTTCTGTAAAATGGTTGATGGTGATAGAAAGTGCACCCTCTCATTGTCGTGCCTGCACGGGTCACAGTAACGCTGTCCACAGAAGTGTTCTCGATAACAACGGTACTTGACGATGTTTCGGCGACGTAAACTCGATGTTGGCCTCATCATGCGGCCACGCGTGTCTGTGATGACGCTATTGAAAAAAACATCGTCGTTCGTGTCCTCGGCAGTTTTTTTCTGGCCTGCTGCAACTACATAGGATTCAGCACCACACCGCTAACAAGTGATGCTTCGATTGGTTT
The DNA here is from genome assembly GCA_004794655.1 of Marisa cornuarietis. Classification (NCBI taxonomy): domain Eukaryota; kingdom Metazoa; phylum Mollusca; class Gastropoda; order Architaenioglossa; family Ampullariidae; genus Marisa; species Marisa cornuarietis. The sequence continues at coordinate 8,512,211 of SMMW01000554.1, read as the reverse complement.
GAGTGTTGGTGCAAAGCGGCATTTTTCTTTTCAGGGGCACAGTACTGTTAATTCTCCAAGAAATATATTGCTTTTGCGAGGTTTGGTGCAAAAAATGTAAAGGTAGTCCCGTGATGCTGTAGTCCTAACCGAGGGAATTGTTACAGCTTTTTTTTTTTTATAACGGGACCAGCTTTTGTGATGGCCGTGTCCATCTCTTCTCTGACGCGCTGCCGTACCCTTCTTAATTATCTGCAGAATGAGTTACCCACTCCACAGCTGGGTCAAGTAAGGGAAACTCTTGCGTCACCATAGTATCGAACCGTCTAGAGTGTGTGTTTGTGTGTGTGTGTGTGTGTGTGTGTGTGTGTGTGTGTGTGTGCCATCGGATTCGGACACCACTGCTCTAGCAACTAACGTCATGATACGTTTAAGTGTTAGTGTATTTTTGTCATGAAAAGACAGACACAACACATTTTTTTGAATTTGTACCTGCCATTGTCGCTGACATTGGCATTGTCAAACTGCGAAAAAAAAATGAAAAAAAATGTTTTAAAACGTGACAATGACATTTAGAAGGATATGAATAACTGAATGGATCCATGGTTTGGTAAGAAGGAGAAAGTGTTTCCATCTTACAGTGATTTCGCTTAATGTAGTCCACTCACAACACGACGCACAGATATAACTTGAATAAACAAGAAAGATTCCGGTGTGGACTGTTGCAAGTGCTGAATATATTAACACACCGGCGACGCTATATTGGAGGCTCAGACTTATCTCTTCAATGCACAGCTCGAAAGATGCTCTATCAAGACTTGAGGTATTTTTTCCGGACTTTGAACATTCGTCGGAAGATCGAACTTCGCTTCCATCGACACCGTTACATTCTTAAGCGTTGGATTTCTCGAAAGACTCTCGGCTCTGGCAGTGATCATGTAAGTGCAGTCCGCAAAATCCACACCAGTGGACACCCAGATGCACACTCACGTTTTCAGGCTTTTCAGTAGGGGACCGGGAATCGCAAGATAGCGTGGGAAAGACGCCACGTTTCGGATCACCACGACCAGCAAAGCTGAGTGCAGGGTAGGGGCGCCCCGATAGCGCAGTGGTAGGGTATTCGCTTGTCACAGTCCGGTAAGAGGTGTGAGATCTCCGGATGATAAGTGTGAGGTCTCGGGATCAAAAGTTCTGAACTCGGAGCACAGTTTCTGCATGTTAAGTTTGTTTTCTCACACGGTTGATCGTCAGTGTGAATGTGTGTGCCTATATATATATATTTATGTTTTGGAGTCTCCGATTCCCTCTCCTTTCATCATATCTTCTGATATTACGCCAAATCAATACTAAGTAGTAGCCTATATATAATATCATTAAAAACCAGCCAGTTAAAGTGAAAAGTGATTCAAATGGTAAATTGAGCTCGGGTTAAAGATACTGCCGGTCTGAATCATATCTGGTTAAAATTAGGGTTCAACCAAGGGCCGCGTGTAAAGCACAGGTGTGAGGCGGTTGGATCACGAAGTTTCATATAGTAGTATAACTCAGTGGTTGGAGCAGTTGGAGCAGTTGGAGCAGGCCAAAATGTGTAGTGTTGTCAAGTGATGTCAGTGAACTGTGCGGAGACATCGCGCGCATGAGCTGACTGCCACCTGAGAGATTGTCATTAAAGCACTGACATTCTCTATATGAAAATCGCGCAGTGATGAAAAGTTGAACGAATTGGAGAATAATTTCGTGAATAATGTTACAAGCAGTAATGAAGTCTTCCAGTGTAACTACCGCATGCGTCGATGTGAAAATCTGTATGTAAACAGCCGGGCCAAGGATCTATGTGTGTGAAAAATAGAAGAAAGCCATTGTTAAACTGAATAAACCTGCTTCAGTGCTACCTGCGGTGAGACGGGTTGTACTGGCAGTAGACTGGCTAAAGATCATCGCACAAAGCCAGTGCTTGGCACGCACCATACTGTATTAAAGGTAGGATGCAACCTCAAGTTTCATTTTTACACTTCCTGTAAACTTTGCCTTTCAACAGACTTCCATGTTTACACTTCTCGTAAACTGTTTTCCACAGACTGCAAACCACCCTGCTTCTCGCAGAATATATGTAACTCGACCCAACGAACAGTGTTCGACCCTTTTCTTATCCATGGGTCAACCGCAAAACTGCTGAGAGTACTCCAGCATTGCGCGACACTTTTCTTGTTCCATGGATTTGCTTACGTCCTAGAGTCACATTATTTTCCTTAGAAAAAGAGTTCGCAAATATGGCTGCCTTCTAGAGTCGTCGCAAAGCTGTTTCTTAGACGTGATTGTAAAAGCGTGATTAGTAGCCTGAAATTTTATTCAGCCATGATTTAGAACATCAGCATCTGTCACTTAAGGTCAACTTACCATGCAACTTGCTTTCTACTTGGTCAAGTATTCTGGGTCAAAACTTTACCATCAAGAATCTGACATCATCACATCGAGGGGTACACGCTAGCGAGATTTATTTTGTCTTTCGATGACGGAACAATCTCTCCATGTCACGGCTCCTCCCAACCCAATCCCCCCAAACAATTAACAAGAAGTACTGTGGGTATGAATCGCCTGCCTAACCTGACCATGTAAATAATAAAAAAAATTCCTAAATGACTACCTTGGGGCTAAGACTTATCGACGATGAGTAAGTTGCCTCCAGATGGTGCGGCCAAAAGGCTGCACTCAGTAGTTCTCCGCAGATATTCCTTGGACCTTCCGCTAGGTGCGTTTTATTATTGCGTAACCGTGCATACCCGTTCTGATTGCAAGTGATGTCATGGATCCCCTTCAAGCAATTTTTCTTCCAGTCACATCCTCAATATCCAAACGTCCCGATCACTGGACCGCCTGGATGCTGCACAGTGTTTAGTGTGTCGTCTACTTTCACTTTTTTATCGCACGTTATCTACAATGAGCTTAGTGTTTGAAAAGCATACGTTTTCAGCAAGGTTTGATCGCTCTAGAGTAGGCTACGGTAAAAATATGTTGTCAGGAAATGCTGAAAGAGGTAAACACTTTTTTTAAGCAGCAATGTTAGCAGAATGCTAATTGTTTACTATTGTAACAAAGCTTGTTTTTCAGCTTTCATCACTTATTTCAATGAGTTGCCTAAGACAGCCTAACTTCTTGCTTTGTCTAAGATATAGCGTGTCATAAATGGGCTACTCCGTAAGTAATATTAGCGGAAACGGGTCGGTTTTACGATTACTAAAGTAGCTAATTGTGGGGCTTACTGAAAATTCACCGACACGATTTGCACATTTTCACTTTGTGTGAAAGGGTGTTTTTACTTCATACAAATGTATCTACTTTGTGTAAATTTGTTTCGCTTTGTGTAATGCACTGTTTCAGTAAGAAGTTCCCACTACAAAGACTTATTTATATTTTGAAAACCTACTTAAAATGCTGTATTATTCTGGCCTGCATGCTGTTGATGTGTATCGAATTCGCATGCTGAACGTGGTGTGCATTAAGGAAAAGAGCTGAAGCACGCGGTCATGATCTAATATTAAACCACAAGTATCCAGACTAACAGAACCTTGATCGATCTTTGCAGGGTGAAAACAAACAGTAATTGAGGAACATTGTGGACCAAAAGCGCTCTCAAGGAGAGACAATAATTTCCTTGAATCTTTCAAATGTTTTATAATTACTAGACTGAACCCCCAAGGGTGCTGGCCAAACATCCAGTTTGCTCGCACAAGTAAGCATTCTTTCCGAGTAATAAAAGATTCCTGTTAGTACAAATAGGTTTACTGCAGGGATCGACCCACTTAAAAAGTTTATGGTTAGAACAGCCGAAGCTAGGCAGTGTTTATGGTCGGGTCTACAGCAGCAGCTGTGCCTACAGGCGTCAAACTGCGCCGCAGCTGTCAACGTCTTATGCAGCGAACGTTGAATTTCCATCTTTCGTGAGGACGTTGTCCAAACTGCTGGTGCAGTTTCGAACGCTTTGAAGTCACAAAGAAGGCTGAGTCAGGCTGACATTCTGTCATCTGCTTTATAATTCAATTACAAACTGTTTTTCATTTTTCTATTTTTGTGCTCTATTATTTATTTAATGTTTAATTTAAACTAATTCAAAACTAGGTAATTAATTATGAAATTTTCTTTTAATACGTGTACCAAATGATTTGCCTGTAGTGTAACGTGGTTGATTGATGAAATGACTAAGCGTCATCGCCTGTTAGCTTTTAAAATCATAAAATGATTGATTACTACTATTACCTAAGTAGTGAAGCAGTTCTAGGCAAATTACCTTTGACATCCTCTGTAGATTCAGCACTTTGCTTGTTCAGTGGTTAAGATGAATATTGACAGCTAATTTATTCATCCTTACACACTACCAGTTTACAAACTACAGTTTGGGTCGAGTAGTATTCCTTACCAGTGAAATGGGAGTTAGACTGTCGAAACTTGAGACACTGGTTGTTGTCTGAGTACAAACTTTACTTGGTGTGTTCGTCAATATATCCATTTATCCAGGGCATGCACATCTCGTTATTTCAACACTGCTCCCGATGAGGCACGCGCAGGATGCAAAATACTCCTCTTCCATTTTTATTATTTGGAAATTGAAAGGCATTGTCTGACCCATAATGCCCTCGAGTGTTCTTCTTGTAAATGTATTAAGCTCGATTATTATGGTAGACATTTTTTTACACTTTCTCGTGTCGTGACGAACAAGACCGATCAACATCATTCTATCAGCGACCTGTTAGCTGTTTGCCGTCGTGCAGACGGCCTCGTCAAGCAAGGCTCGTAACTCAGCTAACATCCGGTCCTCACGTGACTTGCACATCCTCCTCGCATCTCGTTTTTATCGCAGATTTTCTAGTAAGCAGGTTACTCTCTTTTTTGAGAATTGAAGGAGACTTTATACCATTCCCTTGTCATCCGCCTCACCGCCGGCAGGTTGCGGAAAATCTCTTAATTTTTTTTTTAACGCCGTGAAAACGTTTGATCCTTGATGTGAAGACTATTTTCGACTGTTGTGTTTTCTTTGGCTTTGCTTCGCAGCATCCTGTCGGAACCGATAAAGCAGGAATCCATTACTTGGACTTCTGAAAAGCCTTATGGAAACCAGACGAAAAGGAGTTTATGGGATGGATCAAGTTTGCAAGTGCTACCTGTGGTTTTCAACCTGACCACTGACAATCGTTGAACGTTGGCTTCACCTTTGAGCGTGCGAGAAGACCGTAGTGTTGTTAAAAAATGGAGCGATTTCATGGTAAGTTATTCACATGAAACGTTTGCTTTATCTTTTGCTTTGCTTTAGGCACTGTAATTATGGGGAAATAACTAGCTAGAAAGTGACCGCTAAAGAATTTCAGCGTGTAGCAGAAGGCGAAAATTGCCCCTGCAGCTGCACAACAGATGCAGAAAATGCTGTCTTTTATGTAGTTGGCTGCCTGTGCCCAGGGGAATGCTGCATCTATTGTCCTTACTGTTCTGACAGAGAATAACCTACTAATTCTGCCTTAAGGTTTTTTTTAACAAACCACAAGCTTTTAGAGCTTCTACGAGAGTGATCGTGTGCGCATACCTGATTTTGTACTTCGTCGTTTAAAAGTTGTACTAGTTTGTAATGATCTCCCGTGTTCGTCCTGTCTTGCATACTTTAATTGATCAGGCACTGGCGTTGCAACGGGACATTACACTTGCCTGCTATATATATATATCGTCTGCGTGTCTGCAAGCGTTTGCAGATTCTGGCGGAACACTGTCAGACACTAGCTCTGTCATGGAAAACAGCAGTCAGCAGTTTTCTCGAAATGTGGCCAACTTGAAAAAACGAGAGTTAATGTCTTAATTTACCAGTTTTAACAATCGCCAATCCCTCACTCCAAGTTTGCACAAAATACCAGCCACTGAACTTTGTTTTGTTTTGTATTTTTGGCATGCTGTTATCTGACCGCTGCGCGCGACCGTTTGACCTTAGGCCTGGTAAAACTAAACGTGTTATGACACACAAAAGTGCGGCATCTTCTCTGCAGCATGAATCCCTCGCCACGTCGCCATTAATGTGTCAGCACGTGTGATGTAATGTTTTGGCAGAGCAAGCTCTGTTTTTTGTTTCAGCAGCGCTGAACTAGTTGGCTAAAATATAGCGGCTGTCGAAATGACTGGGCTATTATCAACTAATTGCTGACAAAGCTACGAATCTCACTCTGTCCAAAGAAAAGTTATAAGCCTCCAACAGTTTGATCATTTTAGCACAATAACCATTCCTTTGAACTATAATATACTAAATATGTTGGAAAGAGTATTTTTTGCGAACAATGTATCTGTGTTATTCTATAATATCTTGTCCTTTGTCGTGATCCTTTATGATTTTTTATGTACTTAGTCAAGAAACAGTCTGTTTGTGTTCAGTTTGAGATACGTGAGCTTGTAGCGCCTCCTCGTAATCTGATTCGGGGGCATAGCCCAGGTCTGACCAGCTGCTTCGTGTCTGGTTCCGGTCACGACCTGAAGGTGCAGAATATCAGTATTGAATAGCGAACATATGACGCAGGTAGACAACGACTCTAAGATTTCTGCAGTGTGTAGGTTGTAAGTTTGTATACTGTCACATGCTGATCTATATTCTGCACAGCTTTACATTGTAATTCAGCTGAGCTACAGAAGGTTGTGTGTCACAATGTTCTTCCATGGTTTATGATCTTTATTTATGAGATACCGATAAGAAAGACCAGAATAACAGAAAACACAAAACAAAACATTGCACACGGCGGAAGCAAAACATTTTCAATAATTCAGGAGTTGGCATTTCTTTTGCTTTTTCTTCGCACATAGGGTCTATTGCAAGTTCTGCTGTAGAGGGAGCTGGGGAGGGAGTATGGGGTGGTCTGTGTCGTCCTTGAACCTGTGCCTGCGTTATTGAGCTTACACCTGCAGACGTTTAAAGCCTCTTCAAAGACTAAGGAATGGATGCCCCGACCGGGTAAATTGTTATATTAGTTAAGCAAAATTAAGTGAAAATTAAAAGACAGCGTTTTATCTTGAATTTAGGCATTTAGCGCCATGACTGTTTCTTATGGGGCCTCTCTGTAGAGTGGTTATTAACTCGCTAGAATTTAGAAATTCGGCTAGTTGAGGTCATTCTGCTGTAAAATCTCCACCTGCTTATTCAGTAAGTATTAAACACAAGTAGGTACCTTAACCATTAGACACGGTAAACCACGTAGCTGTAAACTATGGAATCCACCCCCCCACACTTTTTAACCATACCATTCGAAGACGATGTAGGGGAGAAATGTGATGATCTTAGATGCCTGTAATCTTGTCATAAATGGATTTACGTATTGCATACTCTGCCAAGATTATTGGGTACGTAGCTGCAAGGACCGGTTAGACAAACGACTGACTCTGTTGTGCTAAAGTCGGTCTTATACACACTGTGCGCCAGCTGTGGGAGAGGCAGTGAAATAAGACCGTCTGCAGCAAATATTTCGATGGAAAGAGCTTTCTTAATTTATTGTTTAAGTTAATTTGGAACACATCTCAGCTGTACTATAATTTAATCTAACGTCGACCTCAAGCAAATACAACATTCTTTGCTTTTTACCTCCCGTTTCCTACGAAACTCGTGAGGCCAGCTTAAAATGTGTGAAAAGTGCACAGTAATAAGACAGTTCAGGCTCTCGCAAGGACTTATTTTTTACTAGGCTAAAATATTAGGCAAAATGATTCGCATTTAACTGTGGAGTGCACGAAATGTCCACCTTCTTATTAACCTTTTTGCTAGCGTTTCTGTCGTGATCACTTTCGTTGTATGTTTTGTAAGATTTCTTTTTCAACCTGACAAGCATATAGCCTATTAGTCTGAAAGTTCGTGTTCACGCAAGCAGGAAGATGCATTCCCATCCAGCTGGAAGGCACGCGAAAGCACGTTATAGTAAAATATAGAGACTGACATAGACAAGGTTTATTTAATTAATGGCGTTTAGACAATGCCGAAAAGCCAACTGGGGGCGTTTTCTCTAACTTTTGCTCTTCCAAACCATTGTCCGCGCTTCCTTGCTCCCTCCTAAGCGCGCGCTCGCCTTCTCTCTCTTTAAGAGTGAGTGTGTGCGTGTGTGTGTGTGTGTGTGTGGGTGGGTGGGTGCGTGAGTATAGCAAAAGCGTATTCTCAGGCCAAGATCTGTCTCAATGAACTAGATAATCTGTAACGTCCACAGACTGGCTGTCTGGTATAACTGCTGACAGGCCTCGGCTGAAGGACAGAACAGGTGGACAAACGGACTGAAATATCAAGAAACACCACATTCGTGTAATCGTAATGTCAGAAACACTTGTGATTATTATCAGTTTCAGGTAATCATCACATCAGAAACTTGCTTTTGGGTAAACTATTTGTACTTTGATTTGTATAGACACACGATGTATACTGGTGACTTTAGCGAGAAAGTAGTTGTCAGTCAGTCGCGCTCTTCTTGTGGAAAGACGTTTCAGTCCCACAGTTAGGTATTATCTTACATGTTCGTTCTTTTCACTTCTCACTCCCTTCTTTGGCATGCGCCATCTGTGAAAACTGTCACTCTTAACCAGGAAGCAGTTAGCATAGCAGCCCTCATACCGTTTACAATTTACACCTAGTAAATTATCTTTTTTTAAACCAAAAAGGCTATCAAGTTACCACTTTTACCACACACCAAGAAAGAAGAAATAGCATCTGGGAGAAAGACAGAAAGGCGAGAGGGGGAGATAGGAAGGAGGAGAGAAAAAAAGAATAAACAGAGAAAAATTATCTTTTCCTGATTGCAAACAAAAAGCAAATTTCAGAACCTTCCGTTTCGCCGCTGAGTTTTGATGAAAGCTTTAAAGATTGGAAAAATGCATTCTGTCACAATATCAGTGTCAACTGTCAGAGCTATTTCCCTTGAGTGACAAGCAAATCAACAGGGGGTTACGTCTTGATCGAAGAGCAATGAGAGCAGAGCTTTTGGCGGGCACCACGCGGACCCCAAACGCGCGTGACTTCCGGTCTCGCATGAGTGTGCAGGAGTACTGTGACGTCAGACAAGAAGGTTAAGGTCATGTCAAGAGCCAGTGGACGGCTCTGACGAGGAGAAGAATCTCCTGTTAAGGAGGAAAATAGAGAGATAAAGCTAATATTAATGGGAAACCGGATTCTGGCAGGAGAATTTTGGCAACATATTGCTTAGGAGCCTTTGCAGTTATAAGGGTTATCTTTCTACTTTTAGAAGAAAAAATTGCATTTATAGTAAAGGGTCATCTTAGCTTAGTTGTCATCCTTCCTAAAGTCCTTAAGAAGTCGTGGGTGCAGTTTTTTTTCTATTGAATAGGAAACGATCATTGCAAGATAACGTTTTCTCCCCTCAAATTTGAGGGAACGGCCCTATTCCGTTGTCGAGATATACGCCTACTAACATCGTACATTGAAAGAGGTTGAAAACGCAAACATAGGATTGCAAATAGATACGATTAACTTGTCAAGGCCCTGCCGATGGGGGATCTGGGTTCATTTGGTAATTAGCCGTGTCTGTACACATGTGAATTCAGGATATTCAAGCAATAATTAGTTATTATTGGTGATTAAAATAATGTTTCCAGCCATTAGACCCTTAACCAGACAAATATGGACGCAGGTTTGACCCCGTTTTCACATACAACTGCTATGTAAAATCTTTGCCAAACTTGGTCTAATGATCGCTATATTAAGTACAGACGTTAAGAGCTTGACTTGTTTCGCTGTCGAAATGTCATTTGCCTTCTTTTGTCAGACTGCTATGGCAACGAACACGTGGAGCTAAATGCAAAATTACGAGCAATTTCGCCTCTGACTTCCTCTTGCTGGCCAAATCTTCGTCTAGATTGCCCTATAATTGGCATTGTAAATACTAAGAATATACGCACATCTTCAGATCTTTTGAATATGATTGCTATAAGAGGCAGCCAAACAGATTACAGCCATGGCAAACTGGTCTTGGACTTGTCTGACTACGGCTTTAGCATCAGCACAGCTACACATTGAGGGTCTAAGCCGTTTCTTGCTGTGCTGGCGACAACAACGTTTCTGAAGCAAAGTGAAGCTGTGGTCGGTTAAAGGCCATTACGTCTACCGCCTATTGGCCTGAGCCGCCCGTATTCTTGTCTTTTATCGTCTCCACAATGTTCATGACGTCATGGAGTTGGATTCTCTGGGCATTCCAATTTCCCATCTTTCCGTACATGTGTCCACAGGGATCGTTCAAGGTCGATATTTATAGTCAGTCTTTTTTTTTCTTCTGCTCATTCAGCCGGCTCCAAATCGTTAACGGCAGAGATAAGCCCTGAAGCGCCCGTTCGCCTGACACCTTCATAAACTTTAAAAAAAATTGTTGTCGGAACTCTCTGCCAGGGACTGACAAGCACTAGAGCAACTGTACCTGTGTTACCCCTTCCCTATTTACAAAGCGGGTGAACAGCACGTTTCGTCTTCGTTACTGCATCATTGCTCCTTATTTGTCTGTTTTGTGACCCTCTCAAATGTCAAAGTATACTACTCGACAAAACATTTATATCTTCATACAGGTGCAGTTTTATTTAAATTACATATTAAGACTATAATATTGTCCAGTGGGTGAAGCGTAATTTAGTGAGGTGACAGAGTACATTAAGGGATTTATATTTGATTGGAGACTCTGCACTTTCCTCGCCATTATAAACGCTGCGTGCATTTCCTTCGCCTGTTCAACGCTGCATTTAATCTTTACTCCAAAAGAAATACTGCCGACGAACCACGACATCGACCCCTGTCAGACAAACCACGACAGTGAGCCCTATCGGAAGCTCCGTGTATAATCTTTCCCTCGCCGCTCCTCACGCTACGACAGTCGACAACTAATATGAGAGCTGATGTCTTTTCTGTTCAGTCTCTAAGACCTGCGCTGCACACGAAGTTGAATTAAGCGATAGTATATTCATCTTTATGGAACTAATACCCTTTAAGCGCTTCCTTTACGAACCAGCTGACTTCTGTAATGAATGTTATCCTACAGCTAAAGAAGGCTGGGAGACCGTTTTACTTGTAGGCTTAAAGGACAACGTAATTGGCTCTGATTTTTTCTGATGGCTCGTCGGTGTAAAGCGCATTTTATTCTTTTCATTTCTTTGAAGCGTACAGGCCTGCTTAGAATTCATTCAGGATTTATGGCGTGTGAAAAATCTAAACCTAATCCAGACTTCAAACGTCTGTTTTCAAAGTAAGCCAGACATGGCCTAAGAGCCTGAATAACTTTTGAGAAACGTTCACTCCTTATCTAATCATGGAATAAATTAAAACATTCTGCTAGTTCATGCTGTAAGTTGTTTTTCTACTTGACTTCTAAGAAAAAAGTTCCAATCTGTCCCGACCAGGAAGACATCTCGTGATGGAACACTACATATCTTTTGCGCACGAACACGTCATGTTTTAGAGGCCATCATTTCTTAGTCTTAGAAGAATATGCGTATGTTTTGACGGTGAATAATTAAATTCTTTCCCTTGTATTTCCAAAGAGGAGAAATTGTTTTCTCGAACTTCGTCCAAGGATATTAATCATTGGGACAAATCCATCTCCTTGCGTGATATTTCTAAGATTTTCATGACCTCTGAACTTATTTACCGATAAAAATGTACAACTGTGGAGTGTATTTCCAAGACTGCTCTTTTTCGGGAACTACCCAGAAGAATGTGATGCATTCCCTATCGCATTATCAAACATGAAAACTTACTTTTACACAATAATAGGAATATTTAGCAACGGGCACAGTACTGCTGAGTAACCCAATGGGAGTTTTCTTTCACACGACCGTAGGCGTCCATCAAGGGCGCCTCTTCTCGCCTGTGCTGCTCTGTTCCACATATTTTAGGAGAATATGAGTGAAAACCTCCACGAACACCACACTTCCGTTTCCGTCGGTGAAAGGCCGATTTGCAGAATTGGTTTGCTGACGACATCGACCCGATAGCAGGCACTAACAGAGAACTGCAAGACCTTACCAACAGATTGACAGACAGTTCAAATGCATATCGAATGGAGACCAGCACTGACAAAAGTAAGTTGTGGCCATTGGAGATGGCAAAGCAGATATTCACACAATAGGAGTACGACTCAAAGAGACAGGCAGCCGTACCTGGAGGCCACTCTTTCCAAGAACGGCAGCTGTCTGCATGACAGATATCCACAAAAGCGACAATGTTAGGTGGACAGGGTCTGGCGAAGCCAAAATATCAGGTTTACTACAAAGAACACCTTGTACAGGGCGCTCAGTGTTGATTCTGCTCTACGGCTGTGAAAGTGGACCCTGCTTGCCTATACAGGAACATCTAAGCATACGATAACAAGTCCCTGAAGAGGCTGCACCTGATCTGTTACAGCGAATACAAAAATGAAAACAATCTTTGTATGAAAAACTGTTCGCACACTCCTAGGATACCATGAACCCTTACTTGCAAGAACCAAGCGGCGTAAGCTTTCAAGGAACCTTGGGCAACGGGGCGGCGGTTGACGTCGTGGTGGACAGAGAAAAAACTGGCTTACGAACGTGAAGGAGTGTACTGGTCTTCCTGTCAGAAATTGATTATTTTCCCCCTATACCGCGAAGTGGGGGACCTTATCAGCTGCCGCACTTCTCCATGTGCTTCTCCCAACGACCAATACTAGTCAAAAGATGAATAAATAAATGAATTAATCACTTTTTGCAGTCATTCATCTTCAGAGCTCCTGTTGACTTCGGGAAGATAATTCTTACGAAAAATAAAAAATAGAATAAAATAAAAGGTGGTCAATTACAGATGTTGCTGTTAACTGTTTTATTTGCTGCTGATTTAAGCTTCTGGTTTTAATGGAATGCGATTCATCACTCGGAACATGGTGATGCGATACACGGAGCAGGGGCAACGCAATTTTCAGTCTCAGATGGACAGTAAAGTTTTTTTGTGTGTCTGGAATCGCTTCTCTCTCTTTCTTTCTTGCGCGCGCTCTCTCTCTCACTTCCTCAACCTGTTAATATTATGCTTGAGCTTCGCCCATGGCATAATGATTGTTAATCAAAGACATTAAAGTTGAAATGCCTTCCTTTCTATCTCCCTTTCTTTGCAGTTATGACCATTACTTCTCTCAACACTTAAAAATTCGCCTGACCTTTCCACAACCTCCTGATTGCAAATCCTATCCCTTTATCTCGCCTGTCTGCTGCATTTTCGGCGGACATCATTCGCACAAATGCCTACTATAAATGTTTAATATTACCATCGTCAGCATTAAGGCGAATACATTATTAATAGATTATTCAGAGAAAGGTAAAACACAAAGCATTTTTTTTACTTATTATCAGGCAGATGATCAATAATAATTAAAATAAGGTGATCGTGTCGATGCGTCTTGGTAAAAAATTATGTCCACAGCAGGGTTCTGATGATGAAGGAAGGCAACAGTTTCTTTCTCTAATCAAGAAGTAAGAAAAGTAGGCCATATTTCTAAATCCAGTATACTTATCGGGGCAGGAGAAAACTAATATCGTACCCATTTGGACAGGAAAGTAATTGTCATTTACTGTAGTCAAATATCTTATTTAGGTGAAGAATCATGCAGAACATGAAAAACATTTTTTGTAATATTGTCACCACAAAAGACTAGTACAACGCAGCAGATTCAATTAAAAATATATTTTTTCTCATAGTAAGGGTGACGTCTTACCAGGTAATAATATTTTCTGAGCGACAGAGTGCATGAGATGAAAAACACGCTTCCTTACTCACGGTAGATGTAAGATAATTACTATCTACGTTAGTGTGAATACGTTGCACGTTGTCGTAACGAGCTTCTCGCAACAGTTGTAAAGAAAGCAACGAGAAGGACTAAACAGAGACTCCAAAAAATTTCTTTCCTTGTGAGCGTTTCCGGTAATGTTTATTCTCTCACTAGACAGCTAGCTTTGCTTAGAAAGTGTAATGACTGTGCAACTGTGAATACCAGATTGTGAGATCTGAAGATTTATTCTTGCTGTAAGTTGTAACATGGAACTGCTACTTGAGGGTTTTCTTTCTCCTCTTTGTCGTTAAACTTGGGCTTAAACACTTGTGTAAGTCATTCTTAGCTAACTTCACCATCATTTCCAAACTCGGAGCTTTGATTGATGCTGTGATTCGATGTCGAATGTCCTTACATCTCATCCAGGTACTTGAAAATCCGAAGCTCTTCAGGTTGTACACCATTCTTATGGATCTCCACTTTTCCTTGTCCTGTAGTGCCCCCATTACTTTGTTCTTGTTTGAGCTGATTTCTATCCCCTATGCCCTCGTGCTGGCTTGTTTGTAACTAACTCTTGCTCCTTGTCATCAGACTGATGTCATCAGCAAAGCAGAGGTTACTTAGTGGCTTCCCTCCGATTAGCGCGGAGGTGTTGTTCACACGTAGTCATCTTGCCTTTGTTTTCTTTAGGTATATATTAAACGGCACATGGTGCAGAGATAGCCTCGGCTAACGCCTACCGTCCTTGTAAAGAGTTCTCCCATCTTGTTATTGAGGGGTACTGAGTTCCCGAAATTGGCGTACAGCAGCTGAATGGTTCGGATGATGTTCTCTTCAATGTTTAATTTCTATATCACGTGCCATACTCTTTTGTGCCATACTCTGTTGAAGGACGTCTTAAAGTCAATTACTATTCTTACCATGTTTAAAATGTTTCTTGATCAGGACGCGACTGTTGAAGGTCTGCTTAGCTATGCTTCTGCTGGGTCTGAAACCGGCCTGCTTGTCCCCAAGCAGTTATAGAGGTGAGGCGGTTTTGTATCACCTTCCACATAACTTTTTATTGATGACTATTTAGGCTTATCGTCCGAAAATTATGGCCCTTCCTGTTGTTCCCGTATTTCGGACAGAGTATGACCAGTGATTGCATCCATTGTCGTGGCCATTGCTTGCAATCCCAAATTTTCCGATACAGGCCAGTGAGTACATTCACTGACTCTTCTCGTTCGAATCACAGCATTTTCCCTGTGTTGTCAACCCTTGGAGACCTCCCATTTTAAGGCTACAGATAGCCCGTTTGACCTCTTCCCATCAGTTTTGCGGGTCGCCATGGACCTTTTTGGTAACCCCGTCATCTTGAAAGATCTTTGGGTCTGTCGCCTGTGGGGACTTCTGCAGGTCAGCTTTCGGTCCATCGGATTAATGTAGCCTTGTTTTCTGTAAGGTTACCTGCGCTGTCTTTGATGACTGATGATTTCTTCTGCCATCATTTGTGAGGGTGGTGGAGAAGTGAATAGCCCTACTGTTGTTGCCCCGAGCCATCCCTTCATCTATATCACGCATCGATCTTCAATCAAGGTTTACCTGGCTGCATTCATCCTTTTCCGTTTTTGACCTTTCAATATATGCCATCTGCTGTTGGTTTTTCTCTCGCTCTTCAGGGCTCTTCTGCGGTCACAAAGGTCGAGAAACTCCTCTGTAACCGAGGCCTGCATCTTTGTTCTCGGGCGCCTTAGTAATTTCTCGGCCGTGGACCAAAGCTCTTCTTTGGTGTTTTCCGAGAGGGTTTCCATGTCACAGTCGTTAAAAGCTACAGGGTAAAGGTAGCTACTTTACTGCAAGGTAGAAACTTAGCTCCAGCTTGGACATGAAATACTTCAGCATTGGTTGGGTTTCGGAATTTGTCCAGAACAAAGAAAATTCAAGGGTCGGGTATATGGCGCTTCACCTTCAGCCTTAACTTTAAGCTTGTTAAGACGATGTTATTTATGTCGCTATTTATGTCCGCACCTAGATTAACCCTCCTTTATTCTCGTTAGTAAGAAGAAATCGATCTGGTTATCGATCGAGCCATCTGGAGAATGACCGGTCGCAAACCTCGACCTTTTGTGAGGGTGGAGAGTGATGGCAAGGGTTAACTTTTGGCTTTAAGTGAAATTCCGCAGCAACAGGCCACTGCGTTTGTCGGACAAAGACCAAAACGACCTAAGTGCCTATTCATCGCCAGTAGGTTCCTGGGGCGATTTCAAGAGTTCTAGTTCCGATAACGGCGAAAATATACACTTTGGACGGCTCTTACACCTCGTTCTAGCTGTTCATACCGTAAAGTAAGTATAATTATCAAGAGATAAATAAGTATTTGTAAGATGACATAAAAGAAAGTGAAATAAGTTAATATGTCTAGGGTGGATGATAAGAACCTAACATTTACTGAACAATGTTCTTCTTTCTCTCTATCTGATATCTCTCTCTTACTTATCCCTTCTTGCCTTTCATGTCCTATTCTACAGACGCTTTTTATTTCCTCTTTCTAGAAAAATAATAGAAAACTGAAGAGAAGCATGATTTTCCTTATCAAAACCCCCTTGATTTTTCCCAAGGAGCATTATCTAAAGAGCTCCCTTTGAAGTGAATTTACTTCATAATGAAATGCAAATCCTCGACACCTCCTTCAGCGCAGAAAGGTCATTTCTGTAAAACATGCTGCGCTCAATGCCAATCATTGAGGAAAAGAATAAAAGGTGCGCAGAGCCGCTACTCAAGATGAATGCTATCGTCTGTTTGCGTGTCAGCCCAAGAAAGATTTATAGACTCGGGGAAACATTTAACTGAGATCGGTTTCGCTAGGCTAGAGCAGGCATCCCCGGGGAGAGACCGGGATTCCTAAACCAGCAGTCGTTGGCAAGATTTATTTCCACACAATGCTACACTGCTATAAGATCTACATTCAGCGCCGAAACCTGATGGATAAGTTTACGAGCTTGAGTTTACAGAAACGCGCCATTAACTTATCCCATTCACTTTCAAGCTACCTTCAATCCTCGCGCATCTTTTCTTACCACTTTCTCTACTATTTTGTGTCCAGACGCTGTAGCAGACAATCTCTGTCGATTCAAAGAACGAGTTGTGTGAGCTTCGTGAACTGCGTTCACTGTAAGCAAGGAGAGAGGGAGCGATCCATAGTTGGTCGTGTATTCTGTTCTCCCAAATTTTCGCCCAAGATGCGTACGTTTGGTCTCTTTTGCAAAGAAATCGGACCCTTTCAGTGGGCAAAATAACAGGCGTCTTGCATATCAAGCTTCGTAATCGTTTACATTATTTTCATCGCAAGGCCCTTCTTAAGCGGAGAAATATGGATGAATACTTGACAAAGTATGACAAAGTTTTTATTTAATCATCCCGTTAAAACTTTGCCAGACTTGGTCACACCTTTTTCCCTGTTATCCACTTGACGCTAAGACGTGATTTATAGCTGGGGACTTGGGAAGACCGATCTTTTATGTACGGAAGTGTTGTGTCTTCGTGCCCTCCACTGTGCAAGCTTTCCATACGTGTTAGGAGGTTTGTGATCTCCTTATTCTTCGTCTTCCAGACTGGCAGACGGAGATATTTTCCCGAAATTACATCTTCTTATTCTATGCCGGAGCACACGCTAAGCTAGCGGGTCTTGTGGGCAAATCGTTGTAATTGAATCAAGTCTGGAACCAGTTTGCCTGAAGTTGGCAGCTACAGACCTGACTCTATTGGTTTTCTTCTAAACCGGATTCTAAGGAGACAGGCATCATGCTACGGGTACCCGTCGTTGCACGAGCAACCATGCACACGCAAACACTATCCATTCTCCTAGCCCGATGGTCTTTATACACACACACACACACACAATTCACAGCTAAAATGTAAAGGTCAAGCGGGATGCATAATTGTTTCTAATGACTGGGTAGTTCTCACGAAAGATACTATTTCCCCACATCTAGATTTTATTTTCTTATGATGCGTACTTACAAACATCATCATGCACACAATGAGACCGATAGGACAGACGTAGATTGTACATAGATAGTTTTACATTATCAAAGCCTCAGCCAGTGGCAGAGCTGGGAACATTTATTAGTTGGCCGTAGCTATGTAAAAACGATAGGTCACGATTTGACCTCAATCTGTGCATGCTAATACTGGTAGGCAAGTATAATATTATCGAGAACAGGAAGGGAGGCTATTCATTCACATTTTCAGGGTACCCAGACGTGAGAAAAAAGTGTTCAGCCCACTAGACCTTTTAAGTAACTCAAGCATTCAATGTATAAGGGAGAAGAAACGGTACAGTCTAGGATACTTATATAGGCGACAAAAGCCACACTGAGAACACACGTACCTTTTCTATTCTACAAGCTTTCTCGTTCTGTATGTGCATGCTCATTTAATAAGGGGAAGGAGTATGCACACATCAAAATAGAAAGGGAAATAAAGTGTGTGTGAGACAGAAAGAAAAACAAGAGTGTATGTTTTAGTGAGAAAAAGAAGAAAGTGCTTATGTGTGTGTGTGTGTGTGTGTGTGTGTGTGTGTGTGTGTGTGTGTGTGTGTGCGCGCGCGCGCGCGTATGTGCCCACGAAATAAAATAAGAATTAGGTAAAAAGCAATAAATAAAGTAAGAAATGAGAAGCAAAAATGACAGCTGTCAACATCACTTTTGGGCAATGTATTTTCCACGCACTCTCTCATGTATGTGCGCAGCTATTTAAAAGAAACAGTAAAACTAAGTTTTGCAGAAACTGCTGGATCATTCTCTGTAACATTGGCTCGTGTTTTATGTGGCTTTTGTGCGCCGGGCTGTTACGTGGATTCCGGTTATTAACACCGTATTCGACGTCATTCGCGCATGCTCTGAATCAAAACAGCCACACGAATTGCAAAACCGTGTTTTGTTTTGTTTTTTGCAGAAACGTATCCCACAAAATATGACAGTTCATCTCTGGGGGAATGTGCGGCATCTGTCCAGATCTTTAAGATTTATAGATAATTGTCTTCTTGCCTGATTGTTATTATCTGATGTTATGGATAAAATCGCCCCCCTAGACTTGTAGAATAAAAAAAATAATTGAAATTAAAGTGATTATTCGTACTTAAATCTTTCTCTTAAATCTTAAAAAAGTTTCGTTAGTTTAGCCACTTGACCACAGCTGGTGGATGTATGGAGGATGGAATGAAGACAGAAGAAACGCTAACAGTGCTGCTCATTTTGTCCCGTCGTTGACCACACGCACTAACATTAGGTTGTCCAGATGAGTTCACTCTTTAAATGCTTTCCTATGAATCTTTTGCAATACAAGGTTTAAACTACAAATATAGTATGAAGTACAGAGATTTTGCGTGGTATTAAAACTTTTTAAAAAAATGATCTGAAAATGGACTGACAGAAACCGTTTTTACAAACAATACTAAGGTCTGAACAAGTGAGCACTTGTTTTCGTCTTGTTGCTGAACTTGAAGCAACTTTGGTGACCAGACAGCCCCCACAGCAGAAATGGCAATAGCGCGCATCCTTGAGCAGCCAGTCTGCGCCAACAGTTGTCACTCGCGCCAGCGGAGGGTCGCTGATGTCGGCGCGTTTTTGGATTTGTGTCCATTACTGTCAGAGGGAAAGGATCACACTGGGTCCGTGCCTCCCATGCGAATGTTATGGGCTTGTCTCAGACCTGTTCCCTTTACCTGGTCTGACATTTATGTCAGAGGAATTCTATTGTCTTTTTTTTGTCACTTAAACATATAGGAAGTTCGTTTCGAGAGAGCATGCTGACATGGTTTACGTATTGTACATGCGTTTTAGTAACTGTGTGTACAAATAAGTAGAGCAACGCTTAGGTAGACAACTGGTAAGTGGAAACGATAAGGAACATGTCAAACAGAACACGCCAGCCCCCAGTTCTCACATTGCTTCTGAAAGTTTTATAAATTGTGCACTTGATTTACGCATAAAACAATATTTGTATCAGACTAAGGAAAGGGGACTAGCCCGTGGTTTACCAGAAGCCCTGATTTTCCTGGTTGCCTTTTTTAAGAATAAGTATTATAAAGATTACATGGTTACTTCATCTGATAGTTATTTTTCAAGCAAAAATATTTCCTTTCGGAAAAGCAAATGCTCTTCACTAGCTGTTAGCAGCAGTTTTTCTAAGGGGGTTTATTTCTCCGAAAGGACATAATTATTGTACAACAGGTGTTGAAGCTCATCTTTCTGACCTGTGACCCGCTACAAGGCCACAGCAGTGCCGTGTCTCTTACGGCTCGCTCCTCAACAAGGTCAAGGGCAGCGAGATGAAAGCAGACTCAGCCTTCAACTCTTCTTGATTGGTGACGAGCTCTGGTGGCACGTTGCCAGGTCTCAATCTTTTTTGTTCTGCTGGCGTCGTTGCCGTGTCCTTCCCCAAGGCCCGCTACTCTTGGTGCTAACAATAATGTGCGAGACAGAGCGCTCAGGGAGTGCTGTTTCAATAAACGGAGAACCTTATTCTGTTTATAGTTTGTGTTTCTAGTGAGATAGGGAATATGAGACTGCAGTGTTTCTAGTACGAAAATGTATGGATACAAATATGTATGTTTCCAAGTCATGCGAGTGATGGTAATTCGCAGAAACCCTCTTTTATTTCTGTAGAATCATCTGAACGTATTTTTGAGGTATGCTATGATGCAAAACAAGAACGCAGTACTCTCCACCTAACATTTTCAGAGCAGTCTTTTCAAATGTAACCTTTATTAGATGAATTTCAAAAGTATTTTGATGGTTTACAAAGTAATATGCGAACAGAGGTGCTTTAAAGTATACAGCGTATTTCAGCACACGTATATAAAAAGTATACACACTGTTCTTCTTCCCATACGAGGACAAAGTAAACAGGTGCATACATACACTTACACACGTTTAAAAATATCGACGTATTTTGAGAGAATGAATAACCCTTGACTGCTCTTTGGTGATGATACACAAAAAGCCTCCTCGCTTCTCAGATCCTTTTCTATGTCCGCATGATGAACACTTCATCAAATTTACTGGAAGCTTTTTTCTTGTCTTTTCAGCTTCTGTAAAACTAGGAATTTCAGTTACACATTGACAGAATGTTTTCCTAGCTGTCGAGATCCAGGGATTACTGCAATAACGACCTTAGCAAGATCTCGATCGAGGACACTATTTGACTTGGTTAGTTTTAGACCTTTCTAGCTATACGCGAACTCCTACCACAATAGGCGATTGGCCGAAACATTTGAAAAGGCTTTGTTTCAGCAATGTGACCATAATATTTTCTGACACACACTTGCGCACAGGGGAGGCCAGCGTCTGTAAATAAGGGGCAGTGTGGATTAGGCTGTACGTAAATGGGTGCGGGTAGGCAGGTAACTTGGTGACATGCTTCATGGGTCTGTTTAAAAGCGACGGCCTCAGAGCCCTTCGTGGGACTGGAATTATATCCTGGAGTTAAAAGCAAGCTGCAGGATTTAGTGTTTTTATACCTCTGTTGCCATGTTTGTAGAATTAGAATTTTTCTTTGGGGAACTATGAGTGCCTGAGCAAGGCATTATCACAGAACTGAAAATGGATTAGATGTTGGCTTTGAATAGGCCCCAACCTCGCAACGGATCATATCAAAAGTTTCCTTGATATTTTATACATGTTTTATTCAAAGAAGATCGGGTCGTACGTCAAGGGGTAGTTTATTTATTTTGTGTGAGAGAGTGTTATTCCCAAAGCATGGCAGCTGTACCAAACGTGAAAAGAACAACAGAGGCTCAAGGGAGGCTATCATCATCTCTTACACTTACCAAAAACAGAAATAAAATAAAACTTTACTGAGTATATCGGACGGAAAAAATAAAATAAAGGTTAAAGCAAAGACAAGAAAGAAAAACAAAGAAGCCAAGAAGAACACAACCGTAAACTTTTCATGATGTATTAGCTCAAATGGTACAAAAAAACCCAGAAATATTTAGCGAGAAAACCGGTTTATAACACGATTGTAAAGATAGCGCCAAAAAAAAAAAACACGACAAACGAAGTCATCATATCCAAAAATAAAAAGATAACAAACACGAAATGGGAATATCTTTGCCTGTAGAGACAGTGACCTTATTCACTGCAAAGAGTACAACGGTAAAAGCTTTATTTTTTTCAAGCAATTTATCAGAGGTTTTATATCAGAAGTGCATACCTGTACGAAACGTACAATTGGCAAACCAGAAATGTTTTAAAGAAGAACAAATAGAGTAGGCTCTTATAAAAGGTGATCCTTTTCACATAGTCATGGGGTAATGTAGAAAGGAAGAGACAAAGGTGAGGATGCTGGACTTGCTGCATGTCTGCTCCAAAGATATGCAGTGGCAAATGTTTCTGCACTAAGAAGCTGATCGTTAGGGGTTTAAACGTAACTGTAGATGGAGAAGTTGGCCAAAGAGGATAAGAAAAATAGGATTAGGGAGATGGTGAGGATCATGTCAGCAAGAGGCACGTCGTCCTAAGCATCTTGCGAATACGAAGACAGATAGGCAGTACTCAGAACCGCACAAAGAATTTTTTCAGCACATAAAAGAGATACGAAAAGAATGATATAGGCCAGACTGAAAACAAACTGTCTTATACAAGAATGTGTCATATGCATTCTCAGTAAGTCACTAACGGTGCAGGCTTAGCAGTAGTTGTAATATTTTTGAAAGCAGTAGCTTGAGCAGTTTTTGAAGCTTTTGTTGAAGTTGCTAAAGTTGTTGATTTTCGTAGCGGTGATGGTAGATGGTATTATATTTCATGTCGTGATAGTAGTCGGTGTTATCGTTGTCCTGTAAAGACCAAAGCTCAAGTAAAAGGCGTCAAGATAAGCTCTCCTGAACAAAGAGTCTCACAATAATCACATGATCTCTAAAATCTTGGTCACATCTCGCTTTTCTCTCTCTGAGAGTCATTGATATGCTGACTCCAAATATGCGTGTTCTTTTATTTTCACCTCATTTGCATGCTTTGAAAATGCCGCATAGCCCTCTGCCTTTTATTAAACACCTGACTACATTTAGTGTACTTGGAAGGGTGGGGGATATTGCATTTCTTGGTGACTTTTCACTTCACGGCTTTTTGACTGTCCTGTTATGCGAGGTTAACACGAGGTAGGCTCAGAATAGCAAAACCATCGTTTTGTGTGAATGTAAACGTTGGTTTTCATGAAAACGATCCAAAATAGCCACCAAACATTATCTTTAACAACTTTAATGGCATCATAACTGTACTAAAAAGTACTAATCTGTTTAATGTTATTTGCTAGTGCGTGCAGTTTTTATAGATCACGCGATCGCATAACCTTTTATTTACAACTGAAATTTTAAATGAATGTTTCCCCTCTTCACGAAGAAATTTGCAAATAAAAAATAAATTCCAATTTAAACATCATAACTGAATTTATATATTTTTTCTGAATATTTTCCAGCCTGCAGATTTTCTTTGTTCTATCTTTGTTAGTGAGTTAACAAAGTTGGAATACGGCAATTGATGGAACAGGAGACGCTGAAAAGGAAGTTAGTGCAGTCTTTCTTTGTAAAAAAAAGTGGATATAATAAGGAAATAGCTGGAAAACCAAAAGTGTAATTACTGTTTAAGTTAAGCTTGCGCTCGTTAGTTGAGCAGAACTCAGCGTTGTCGAATGATGTAACGCAAGACCTATTCTTTAGATTTAATGATGATGTCGTCAAATTCCGTCTCATTAAGATGTAAAAATGGTTTACAAAATAGCCCACTTAGCAACATCGAAGAATTAATAGATTACAATCTCAAAATTATCATTTTTGTCAAAATACACTATCTTATCTCCCCTTTAAGAAAGATGCCTTCGATCCATCTTTCGAGCATAATCTCGCATCATAAGAGAATTTAATGGTAGAAAACATGAAACCCGAAAAACGGATCAAATAGAAATGAAAGAAAGTGGCTCTCTAATGTTCTAGAGGTTCGCAAGATGTTTGAACTGGCTATCTGTGTGTTTGCCCGTACTCCGTGAATTTGCTTTCCATTTAATTCTTCACAGCTGACCCACGGAACACCTTCTCCTCTGTTTAAGGCCGTGTTTCTAGCTCATGTGTGCATTTTAGTACAAGACAATTCTCACTACAGCGTTTGAAGCGATCTTTCTATCTTTGCCTCCAGCAGTGAGGCCAAGCAATCACACGACCTTTGTACCGGCATTAGTCTTCCCCTGGAGAGAGAACCACTTCGGCCTGCTACGCTGCTCCTGGCTGAAAAGGTCACACGATTCACAAGCAGATCTGTCAGCTCGTCTCCCTCCCGAGAAAGTTCTGCCCGTCTCGGCTACGCTGACCTCTAACAGGTGGAGGTCAGCCACCGAAGTTGGAGAGCCCCAGCGAGAGCATTAGCAGTGTCAGAGGAGGACAGCCTCGGTTAGCCATAGTAATACCTTGAGAACTGGCTCTACTTTCCTTTAATCGAAAAAATCCTGGTTCCATTACGCCTCGCCCAACGGTCTTGCTCTCTCTGAGAGCAGCAATTCGTGATCACTTACGGGTAAAACAAAGTGGTTTCGTGCCGGAAACTGGACACCTAAGTGAGCTTGGGTAGGAGTGCCGAGAAAGAGAAATAATCAGGAACTATTTTTGATGGTTATCCACACACTTTGATCAACTGCCATGTCTGCCAATCTGAAATAAAAGCTATATAACATGGAATGCCACGTAAATAATAGGGAGTACATTAACGTACTGTTGTTTCGCATTTTTAAAAATAAATGTGTTTTATTGATGCAGATTATCATGTGAGGACTACAAAGCTGATGGAGCCCCCCAAAAATCCAGTTGTTTTGGCGAATGTATTCGTAAACAGGATTTAGTTCAGCATGTTGCCCCAAATCCCAAGATCCAGACTGTGCTCCACATAACCCTTTCCTAGGCCCTTTACACGCAACTTTGTTAAACTTAGATTACACTTGGCCAATTAAGGTCATACAACTGCAAATTCTACAAAGTCGACGCGACTGTACTTAGTTAAAGGTTATTCTTAAACATTTGAACACGAAGATCTGACTAAATCTGGCAACATTTTCATATAACCGTGATTAAAAACATTGCCAGAATTGGTCAAACTTTAGTCTATACTTGTCTTTACTAACATTTACCTTATTAAAGCACAAATGTGTGTGGCTATGGTGGTCATCATACCAAGCAATAACCCCGATAATGCTTGGTCACATTGTACTGGTTAACATCTCCCACTCTCGGCAGTAAAACTAATGTAATGCCACAAAAAATATCTCGAGGGAAATTGAGGGGGAGAAAGGAAGGAAAAATGACAAAGGAGGGGTGGTAGTATCACCAGAGCTATCAGGGGAGCATGGGATACCATACAACCTTCTACATTGCCAGTGCCAGACACAAAACCCAGAAGGTCAAGTGTTCTTAAGAAGACGGAAGATAAACAGCTTCACATAGCTGCACATGCGCACTACAAGCAAAGACAATAAACAAGTTATTTGACTTTCGAAAACAAGAATAAAATGAACAAAATAAACGCATTTTTTGCGTGCAAAAATAAAATAAAAAATAAAATATTTAGGACTTGGGATACAAAATTACCTGATGTGTTCCCTTCTTGCACCTTTCAGGCTAGAATTTAATACGTGTACCTGTTTGAGTCTTTTGAGACTGGCCACATCCTTATAGAGGTTTTCAACGCCGAACAAAAATTAATTTGAATGAATGTTTAACCAAGGCTGGTTAAGTTTCTACAAGACTGTTATTTGGAAACCTTTATAAACTTGGTAAAAACTTTGGCCTGTTTATCCGTTTAAGATGGTCCCGAAAGGTTCTTCTGTTTGTTAGCCTATGTCCTCCAGATCTCAACCTGGCTACTCTACTGCGTCCGATGTTAAACATCCCTACCGTGTCTGTTTATCAAGGTCTTTTTTTCTGTAACCGTTCTGTCATTTGTCAACTTCGCATTTTCAGGAATAATATTTTCAGATTTTTATTTGTTATTCTCTCTGCATTTGTTTGTGTTTGCACGTTTAACTCAATTGCTTAATTGTTTTTCTCCCAGCCTTGCTAAACTTTTATTTTACTCTTCTTTTTCTTCTAAGCAACAGATTGCCTGCCTCTCTGTGTCTTGAGAAAGTAGCAGTCTTTACTATTATCCTGTTTAGTGTGTATTTGCATGCATTGAGTGTTACCTTACAAACCCCCGTGCGCACGTGCGCACGTGCGCGCGTGCGTGTGTGTGTGTGTGTGTGTGTGTGTGTGTGTAAGTAATACACCACTATCAATAAGCGATGCGTATCAACTGTTGGCATTTGTAAATACCTGTAAGTATTTCAATCTGAACTCAAGCCATTATTTCATGTGTGCGCACGCGCAGACAACATTCCCCTAACTCTGCGCTCATTACATTCCGGAGCTTCAAGCGCAATAATTCAGCTGGAGAAAATGTGAGTTAGATGAATTTTTTCCACCGACTGCCTCTGTGTGTCGTGAAATGTGGCCAAGAATTTATCACTTTGTCTTTTAACGATGGTAATAACTGCTCCACCGCCTATCGCTGTTTGCCAGTCATCCACACTAAAATGTGTGTGGGCATTAATAGTACCCTCTCTAAGGCATATTTATAATAAAGCATCTTCTTGCATGCATAATTTTATTTGTTCTCTTTTCCGGAATATCTTATAAGATCGATGTAAAACAAGGATTGTTAGCAAACCCCATAAAAATAAAACCAGCAAAGATAACGAGATCTAATGGGTTTTTAACTCGTGTGCGATAGAGTGATAGAGCTTCGTAAAGGATCAATGGGTGACCAGGTTTTATGTGGGAAAGAGAGACATCGCTATCACGCAAAGAACAGACGAAGGTCTCGACACACACTGTGTGAGAGCGCGGAGCTATTCAACCTGGTGCAAAGGGAAGTGTCAGCGTGCGTGTCCCGGCTCCGTGCGTGCATTTCCACGCATGTCTTCTAATGTCAGAGGCTCTGTTTGCTGTTAAAGACAGCAGAACCAATCGCTGGCGAAGAATCTCAAATGTCGGTCATAATTACCATTTTTTGCTTTCTACGTGTTTCCCTAATGTTGTTTGTTTAACTTATAGGGGCCAGTTGCACAACACATTTCTAAGTTTAAACACTTTTAGGCCTTAACTCTATTTAGATAATTAGTTTAAAGTGCACATGACAATTTTATAATTTTTAAAACTGAAACTGCTTTAAGTAAGATAAAGTTGTTTGTCTGACTTTCCTTGATGTCAGTACAATTTTTTTGTATGTTTTTCTGCAATGCATTAAATGGCTAAGAAGAGATTTTGCTTTTTTATTATTTGTTTATTATTTATTTACTTGCCAAATTGCCATGTCGTTCCCGTTTGCTACAAGCCGCAGCTCTTGAAAACTTTTCTGTCACCATCACACACCCTTTCAGTTGGCTTGTGTCACGTGACCTGTAGTTGGAAAGTGGGTCGGTAAATCTCTGCAGTGTGATGGAAGTGTCTGTTGACCTGATAAACATGAAACAGTTTTTTTTTGGTCTTTACTTACGCGACCAGCCGGCATTTCTTCTGTCCCGCTTGTACACCGATGCATGTACACGTTTAGTCTTTCCTGTAGACAGAAATATTCATTCGATTGCCTTGAAGGTCTACAGACCAATTTTTGTTGTTTTCTTCGGAAAAAACACATTGTAAGACTTAAAGTTGACTTCTACTTGCACTTTGGCAGGGTGATAAGTAGTACTTTCAGTTTGACTTTTTGGGCCTGGGGACTCAATACCGGGCTAACTTGTTCAGTTTTTAGAGCTATTTTCAGCTTGACTTCACCAATTTTTTAGCAGTCTATTTGGCTTCATCAGTTCAAGTTCTTGCGAACTACCTGCGTCATTAATTAGAAGCAAATGCAAAGGCATCTTCAAGTCAGAAAGAACCAGTGACAACGACAACAACGAAGACGACGAAGATTATAATCATGATTATGATTAAGAGTTTGCGGGCCTTTCTAAAGCATTCATCATTCTGCTGTCAATACAATTATTTATACGGTTTTCAGAACACGTTGCATTTACTGTTGTATTGAACCTGCTTAAAATGTAACATGTGTGCTTCTTTAACATAGAAGAATTTAGATAGTATATATATATATATACATTTATGTGTATGTACAACTCTGTATATGCATGTAAGCATGCCTTCATGTTTATAATGAGGGTATAGTGGCATTAACGAAACTTAGATAAGGGTATACCGGTGACAAAGTCGTAGGAATGTTGTAAAACGTAAGGCTATGAATGTAACGCGTATGAATGGGATTGTCGACAATGTAAGACTGGTTAAGTCGGAAAACGATACATTGGTCATGTCAAAAGACATTAATTTTACCAAACCGCACACTACTAAATGCTCAACCTATTTGCGGTGTTATTTTGCTATAAAAACTTTGCATGCTTCTCAGTTTTCCTAAGATGCAGCTATAGTCTATATCGTCGATTTTTTTAAAGGGGATTCTTTGCATCTTCTAAAGGTAGTGTACACGTTACTAGCCGTAACAGAAAAACCAGAGCTTATATTACATCACTGATTGCTCTCTATCTTTATACATAACGCGTTTCTACGTGGTGTGGTTACAGCCCACAAAGGCAGATGAGGCACAATGAACGTTTATCTTGCCGTTCCTGGCTGCCCAGTGTCTGAGCTCGCAAAAACTCTTAACGCTGAGCCTGACAGCTCGACAACAACCTCCGCCAAACCACCGCAGGCTGACAGCCGCAGATAGGCTATCAGGTCGATTTATCTAGTGTTAAATGTGAAGCTTACAGAGCCGTCTTGTCGCAGTCTCAGTAAAGAATTCACAACCTGAAAAAGCTCCCACTAGCACTGCCACGAGATCAAACGGCGAGATTCGAGATTGATGACTTCCGGCATGGTCCACGAGATTTTGCAGGCTACCGTCAATATTTCAAGTGTAGCCCTAGTCAAATTAAGCTTGAAGCTGCTGGCAAGACCACAACAAAAGAAAAACAAGCGCTGTGGAGTTTCGTTATTTTTACAATCCGCTGGAAATTGTTGTTTTAAATTTTTTTATGCACACGTGGTTTCCTTACTTCCAATGACCATCCCTAAGAAGAAGAAAGGTAGTCCCCGTATAATTCTCCTCTCTTGGATTACGGCTTTTGCAGCTTTTAAAAGATGTTTGGGGTAGCTCTGAATAAATAAGGGTAGATGAAGAATAAAGACTAAAGAAGAAGGTAATTCCAAGGAGTCTAGCATTACATACCCTGGTCAGTGACCGCTTATAAAAAGTGTTTTAATTTGTTTGTGTATGACTTTCGTTTCCTTTTTGTTTCTCTAATTAATGGCGCATAGATTCTGAATGCAAACTTTATGTTTCATAACTGTCTGCTTAGATATTTATATTGGCCTATTATCACATAAATAATCTGTCATCGAGAGTGTTACATATTTTATCTTTTTCATCAGCAAAACATGCATTCGTCTACATACTTGCCGCCATTTAATGTATCGCTTTTACCTTGTGTTGCCCAGTCCGACAATACAATGCGTTGTTTCTTGTCTTATTTTATGCATTACGGTAAGAATTTATAGGTACGCGCCTTTCATAAAATTTTACAGCCACGATAGGAAAGAAGGGGCGGGGGGAAATGAAAAAAAGAAAAGGA
Source organism: Marisa cornuarietis (assembly GCA_004794655.1). Taxonomy (NCBI): domain Eukaryota; kingdom Metazoa; phylum Mollusca; class Gastropoda; order Architaenioglossa; family Ampullariidae; genus Marisa; species Marisa cornuarietis. Next base: position 8,482,776 of record SMMW01000554.1, on the reverse strand, counting down.
ACCATCGTATCTCAACATATCCCACAACCTACAGCAGTCCTCATTGTTACAGCTTCCCAGCATGAGGACCATCAACACTAGAGTTCACAAATCGATTTTAAAGAAAGAACAGCTTCTCTTTCTGTTGTCAGAACTGGTTTCGTCGCTGCCCATAGTATAAAACATGTGTGTGTGTGTGTGTGTGTGTCTCGCTTGTGCGTGCATGAATTGTGCGAGTCTGTATGTACGTGCGCGCGCGAGTGTGTAGTGTAAGATGGTTAAAAGCCAGACCCTTTTGATACACGGAGCATATCACAACCGGAGTCTTGTATTGATGCGTGGGTGTTGCAACTTGTCGGCCGCTTCCCACTCATCACATCTGTCTCACTCAGTACCCTTTAGCATGTTCATCAACAGCCGGGAGTGTGGCATGTGACATTTTAACAATTTCGCACATTCCATCTTTCATTGTCTCCCCCGCATACTTGCGTTCTCGACCCCGACTCCGTGGGTGTTCACAGTGGCGTCGTCAGACCGCTTTACGACTGGAAATTCCTCCACAGCTGTTGTGTCATGAACTTTGCCTGTAGACTGAACAAACTGTATACCTCCGTGCGTCAATGTGAAGGAAGAAGCGAACTGTTAAACGTACAGTGCATTATTTAAAAAAAAGGAAGGCAATGAGTAAGACGCTAGACGACACTGGCTGGGGAGAAGCAGCGTGTCGCTCGAAGTATTTAATGGACCGTGAGGATCGGACAAGAATTACTCACGCGCCTTCTTCATCGACTCGGACGTTAGTTAAATCAACGACATGAACTATTCTCTTTGTGTGTCACATTCTTCATAGCGCGACTTGATTTCTGTAGACAGAAAGTGGGAGTAAATACCAGACATAGGTAAGTGAATATTCTTACAGCTGACAAGCCAATTGACAGATACTTTGCTAATTATATTGAAGCCTTGAGCATGTTGCTGTGTCGTTTAAGGGACCGATCGAAAGCTTTAAGAAAACATATTTAAGTTGCTTGGAGAGTTCTGTTTCTTGATCTAAACTTCTTAGGGCAAGTGTATCCCCGAGTTTAAATATACTATAGTTCTGTGTGTGTGTGTGTGTGAGAGAGAGAGAGAGGTTTCTGTCGTGATTTGCGTCAACCGTCATTAAGATTTTTTAGCGTAATGTCACTTGACAAATAAATAAATTCTTCCTTTACCTAGAAGTGCAATGGGGCTATAACACAACATACCAGTTGAGTTTCTGACTAGTCAAAACTACAATTCATTCATTTCTTCTACTGCTTCTTTGTCAAGAAAAGGCGCTGAATAGTTATACACCCGATCTTGTCTTTGAAGTTCAAATCAGCTACCTAGAGCTACATAGAAATGTCCTCTTTTTGCACAGTGCGAATGCTAGGGCGGAGCTGTCATGTCGACTTAAGACTCAAATGCTCGAACATTCGTGCAGAAGACATGACATGTCGGACAGAATACATGGAAATAATCTACCGTACGATTTGTATAATTATGTTCTGCTCGACTAAGGAAATCCCCAAGAACATTAGTGCACACACCCTTCGTTTGCAAACCGTTTTAAGCCGTTAGAGACATGTTGTAAGAGTACGGCAAGTGCTCCGAGATATGTACCAGACGATGGTCAGCTCCTTGGTTGACATCTGACCTTCTGTACCTTATTATTTCTCATTTCTTATTACGGAAATGTTATAAAATTATAATAGCAAGCACTTTGTCACACGAGTGACGTCCGTTTGTGATGCCATGTGTGCTTGCGCGCATGCGTGCGTACATGCGCGCGCGTGTGTGTGTGTGTGTGTGTTCACGCGCGCAAGAGCGTGGTGCCGTCTCACATTGAATGAGCTGATGCTTTTGAATTACATCTTAGCACGGAACAGTATAAATTACCCTTCACCTGCCGTCAAGCTCACATGTTTGCAGTAAAGTGCTGGGGGAAACCAGCCTAAGTACCAGGCTTTATCTCTCAAGTCCCAAAGGCCACTCCTGTTAAAGTGTGGTACAACTAAATTAAAGTGCGTGTAAGCCCTAGAAATAATCTCAACCCATGACCTGACAGTCTTCATGCATTGGTGACAATCAAGCCACTGTGTGACATGATTGCGGACTGAACGGATGATTTCGGAGAATTATGCATGCATGAGACCTTCACCTAAAACCGATGGTAGACCATTTCCTTCTGGCTGTCGATAAGTGCAACGTATGTCGGCTCTTACCAATAAATAAATAACATTTTTGATGATTATTATTAATGTACTTATATTGCGCAACCACAGACAGAAAACCATGCATAAGGAAAAAGAATGTTCTAATTATAAACATATATTTTATGGAGTCCAAGCACTTGTTTCACTATCCTTTTGCTAATTTTAGCTAGAAGAAATTTTACATCGTCACTAACTTCAAGCGGGTGAAGAATTTCAGTTTTTATTTACGATTTGTAGTGCCGAAATTTTCTCAGCAATCAACATTATAGGGATTCTGTACAACTGTATAAAAAAACAAAAGGAAAAGCAAGATAGGGGCAGAGACAAACGATAAAACAACTCATTTGAAACAATCGTACACATGTACAGCAACCTGGATAGCCGACAATTTACTGTCATAAGTAAACAAGTTTTCACTTCCACTCCTTGAAGTTCATTTTATCTCACCCAAATTTGCCTCAGTAGAAGTAAGAGGGCATTTCTAATGTAACAATACAATTATTTTTGCAATTATACTTATCAGACTAATTTACTGAGTGGCACATTCAGACAAAAAAAGTCTGATTACAATCGTACATTCCCCCTGAATACACGGCCTATCTATTTCTTGGCGAGATAATGATATTTGTGCTTATGAACCTCTGAAACTAAATGTATCCATTCCTGAAGGAAATATTTGGAACACGTAAATTTCTACAAGGCGATGACAGTTGTGCCTTTGTCGTACTCGCAATGTCTGAACCAGAAAAATCAAACTGTGCGGTTTTCTGCCCATATTATTCGCGCACCTAATTACGAAAACGCGGATATTTGGACCTCTCACTGATCACGTGACTCTCCGGAACTTGCGATTTCGGTTACAAAGTTGCAAAACCGGCGCTCTATTCATATTTATCAAGTCCCCACTGAGCGAGCTGCATCTACTAAATCCTTTCGATAATGAAAGGAATCGAGAACATTTTAAAACATAAGGGCGGATCACGTTCTGCAGAGTTGCAAGACTCACGTCATACCGAAGATTAAGGAGTGCCTAGAAAAAAAAAAAAGAATGGCAAACAGGTTGACACGCCTGATGACACGATCAGATAGACCTTTCAACGCACAAAAATCGAAGACATGTTCCAGATATGTAAGTGGGGGTTATTTGTAGTTTTTTAGTGTTTTTTTTACACAAAGTAAAGTATTATGTCTTGCAAATACGTAAGCAACTATTCTGTAATTCTATTCGACTTTTGTATCCCTTAAAGCTATAAGAATCTTTTAAATTTCATCATATTATTAATAATGTTTCACAAAATATAGAAGATGCTACTCTGTTCGTCTGTATTCCCATGATAGTAACTACGGATTGAATTGTCTGATATATGCAGATGCAATTTCTGGAGAGAAAACATGGATTAGGAGACCGATAAACGTAAAACGTTACTTATACAACATTATAGACATGGTGACTGCTCACTATCGCTTAAACGGCCCACCTGATTTGCACATTCTGACATTTGAATCGTCTTCCATTGAAAGTCTGAGTATATATATTTTTCAATGCTAGAAACTATTTCTGCGGATTTTCTTTTCGCGAAATAAAGTTTTGCATTTGAGTAATTATCCCTACATTGTAATCTTCATACCTAAGCTCTGTCAACACATGGGTCATGAAAAAACCAGTAAGTTATTGTGAATTCCAAAATGAAAACACAGTAATCAATTATGAATGATTTTACGTGTATTTTAGAGTAGGCTGAAAAGAACTGTGAACGGTTATACAAAGGGAATGATTTGTATGATTTCACGTTGTGTGTGGTGTGCGCATGTGTGTGTAGAGAAAATGTGTGCGTGTGTGTGTGAGTGAGTGAGGGAAAGAGAAGGAGTAGGTGTGTGCGACAGAGTGTAGAAGACAAATGCTGATTAGCTGTTGAAGAACTGATTCTTGAACAAATAGAAATATTTTCTACGGAATATTCAAGAGATGCCATAATTTGTTACAGACAGGCGTTCTTCCAAAACTTCTGAAAAGTTAAATTCTGAAAATCGTGGTGCAAAACACCTTCAGAAAAAGGTCTTGCTTCCCAAATGCATTATGGAAAGCACCACGAAAAACTAATAGAGTTACAAAAGCTACGGTGGCTTCAAATGTCATTCGTTAACGACGTTTTTAAAACAGACAGCCCCACCTATGTCGAGGCATTTGTATTTATGTGTAAATGTACAGAACATCCAAGCTTCTCTTAAAGATAACATATTGCAAGGTCGAGATGAAGGACCGTCTTGTATGTCTCGTAAATCATTATGCTCTCGCGTGACTACTTGAGGTCAAGAATTAGCTTTTGTTCCCGATGGATTAGTTTCTAATCCATATTACAGATTGTAACTCACTATGTTAATATCAATGTATGCAACACGTAGACGTGTGTGAGAACCTGATCATTTTTTATTGTTAGTCAGTGCTGCTAATTGTGCTGGCAAAAGCTCAGAACTCAGTAAGAATACACTGGTCAACACTGAAACTATTACCGATTTAAAAAGGTCCTAATCTGTAGTAGCTTGGTGGGCTGAACACGAATATGACTATGAAAGCCCAGTCAGAAAGGTTGAGCATTTAAAATATTTCAGATTTCATGGGATACAGTTTAAGCTACTATTACATAAAACTATTATTTTTTTTATCCCTTTTGTTACAATACAGAACACTAATGCCTTGAAATTGCGTTAATACCGTGGACAATTTTAGCTTTATTTGTGGGGAAGTTACACTTGCCAACCACGAGAAAAGTATCAGTTCTCAAGTGAAGAAGGCATATCATCTTTACTTCGGATGCAAGACTGGCGACCAAGACAAGCCTTGGGCCCCACATATATGCTGTGCTACACAATTTTCACAGTGGTTGAATGGCAAAAAACCATCAATGCCGTTTGCAGACCACATGGTGTGGAGAGGGCCAAGCAGCCACACAAATGACTGTTACTTCTGCTTGGTTTCTCTTTTCTGCGGAATAATGAAGCAAACGAATTTGAGAATAGTCTACCCCAGCATTCCGTCTATATTGAGACCAGTTCCACATGGTAAGGGACTTCCTATTCCAGAGCCTCGAGCAGAATATTCTCTTGATTTAGCTGATGAGAACGAGGGTGAGCCGACCTGTTCTTCTCCTGGTCCAGTCAGTATCCAGATTTTCACTGTGGTGCATCATCAACCTCACACGGAATAACAGAAAGAATTCAATGACCTGGTTCGTGATTTGGACCTATACAAGAATAAGGCGAAATTGCTAGGTTCAAGACTCCAACAATGGAATCCTCTAGCAGAAGATGTCACAGTTACTTCATATCGAAAGCGCCACCTGCAGTCTGAGCCTTTCTTCAGAAAGGAAGGTAATCTGGTATGCCGTTCCGATATTGAGAGCCTCATGAATGCCTTTGAAATCACTCATGACGCACAAGAATGGAGACTATTTGTAGAATCTTTGAAACTGAGTCTTCAGGCTGTGCTTTTGCACAATGGAAACCGTCATCCATCTATTCCAGTAGCGCATGCTGTCCACACGAAAGAGACTACTGAATTCTATTGAGTATAAAAAGTATAGCTGGCACCTCTGTGATGATTTGAAAATAGTTGCCCTTTTTAACAGGACTACAGCAGTGATATACACAATACACGTGTTTCTTATGTGAGTAGGATAGCCGACCAAGGGAGTTGCTCTACTAGCGGAAGGAATGGACTCGCAGACAAAATGTGGCAGTTGAAAGAAGAATATCCAGCACCCAGCTCTGGTCGAATGTCAAAGCACGGGTGGTGCTGCACACACACTCACGCCAGACGATTGCGCGTTCTTTCAACAAAACACAAAACGATTGCCTGAGGCTGTCCAAATCATTACTTCAGTTATCATGTGGCCCAGGACTTTACACCGTAAGACATGAACACTGAAATTCATAATACATTGCCACTAGCAATTCTTAAAACAACCATCAAATTGTCAAGACAAGTCCGCACCCCGTCCCTGAAAACCATACACTCTATTATTCTATTTTCACTTATCAACTCTCGTTCAATCCTCTCCCCCACAGTTCCAGTGCTCAATAAATCCTTCCCCCACAGTTCCAGTTATCAATATATCAGCTTCGCTTCTATCGGCCACACAGGCTATTCTATCAGCCACACAGGCTATTCTATCAGCCACACAGGCTATTCTATCAGCCACACAGGCTATTCTATCAGCCACACAGGCTATTCTATCAGCCACACAGGCTATTCTATCAGCCGCACAAGCTATTCTATCAGCCACACAGGCTATTTTATTTTAAACACTATACTTTAGGCTTCCAGTCCTGTTCTATCACAAAATCTCTCTGGTTCTCTTCAGAATAACAGTCCTTAATGACAATACTTACAGTTCAGCGATATTAGGGTAGTCGCCCTTCCTACCTCCAATCTCTCAGAATCCATCAACTCAAACAACATTCCTCCTACACATGAATCAGGAACACCACCGACACATAATCCGAACCACTCTGATCATCCCTCCGGGGGGGGGGTGTGTGTGAAAAATGAACACGTTGACTGCTCTGAACAACACAGTTCTTTCCGACACTCGACGGCGCACACACTGGCCGTGTCGACGAGGGGGTTCACGGGGTTAGTAGCGTAGATAATCCTCTGAGACGTAACGGGGCTGAGAATGCCCAACTGGCCGGCTCCCCAGTCCTCAACAGTAGTAAGTTGTCCACACGCTGCAGTGTCCGGTCGGTTTTCAGACAACGTCGCCTGTCCTCGACGGTAGTACTTTATCCAGCCGCTGCTGAGTCAGGTAGGCTCCAGGTACTGTCGCCTTCACCATTAAGTCCACTTCTCGGCGAGGTTCTTCACACAGGATCAGTATCGCGCCGACACCCTCCTGCTTTCTATCCTTTAATCTTTCTTCTCGCATGACTCATGCACGTCTTACCCCTCTCTTTCACGTGACTCCAGCACGTCTTAACTTTTCTTCTCTCTCCTCTCTCGTATCCCGGGCCTGAGCACCTTTTATAGGATTTCTTTCTCGCACAACTCACTGCTGAACAGTGTTCACCAAACTTAACCCTTCTATACCAATCACGCTCATTCCCGCATACACTCTATCCACACATGTAATCCCTAAGTCGTTAAGGGGTTAAAATAGCCTAAAAAAAACTATGGCGCGGACTGGTCCGTGACATCGAGGCTCACAAAATCCTGCTACCATCCCTTCACATCAAACTAGATTTGATAAATAACTTTATGAAAGCCATGGATAACCAGTTTTCCGATACCTGTATGTATACCCTCGACTCAGCGGAGCAAAGTTTCAAGACGGAATTTTTGTGGGTCCTCAAATTCGAGAGCTCTTTAAAGATGACCGGTTCAACAACTTGCTGCAGGGTGATGCAAAACAAACATGGAATGCTTTTTGCCTAGTGTCTACGAACTTTCTCGGAAACGTTAGGGCAGAAAACTACAAGGAACCAGCAGAAGACATGTTTATGCTGTATCAGAAACTTGACTGCAATATGTCTCTAAAGATCCACATCCTTCATTCCCGTATGGATTTCTTTCCTGACAACTGTGGTATGGTTAGTAACGAACATGGCAAACGTTTTCATCAAGATATCACAACAATGGAAAAAAGAGTATAGTGGTGACTGCGTAGCCTTCCTCCGTCTGTAAGATAACACGCGATGAAGTGAGAGGCCTGGATAATACATATAATTATAAATCATCTCGATAGCTTGTCAACACAACTAAGCCCTGACTGGAAAAAAGGCGTAAACCGCTTGAGACTTGAAAGAAGACGGAAGAAGGGGAAGTAAGCTCGCGTACTTTATGCGAGACCGCTTGCTTGCATCGCCCGCAGCTGGACGTGCGGAACTGAAACCAGTTTCATCTGATTAGCTCATTGCACATGGGTCGACTGATTTGGAAGCTGGGCACAATCGCTTGATAGAGTATCATATAGAAAAGACAAAGCGCGAGGACTGATGGAACGTGGGGACAGTGGCTGCTGAACCATTCTGACTTCTTGTGTCTTGTGTTTAAAAACGTTTATCGTTTCCCACATAAAAAGTCGTGTTGTTTAAGATCAAGGTAAGTAACCAAACTTCTTCATTTTTAAAGCCATTGGCTGTTGTGAAACATAACAATTAACAAAAATCACGTAGATTTTTTTTAGAAAAAGAGGAGAGACCATCGCAGTGTGTTTTAACCGATTACCATACTTAAAGCTCAAATATATCTATATATAGCTTAGCTATTTGCTTTTAAGCCTTAGATCTGTGGTTGTGTTTAAGTTCTTTAACTTTATCTCTGAAAAAAGTAATTTTTTTTACCCATCTTATCAGTTAAATACGTACAGAAATAGTAACATTTACTGATGAGGTAGCTAGTGTTTGTGTAAATGGTTGAGTCGTGTCACCTCACAGCCAGGGTTTTCTTTTGTTTTCCTATTTGGCTTTTTAATGATTCCCTCTGTGTCTTTAAAGTAGAAACGTCTTTGCTTGTTACAGATATCCAGAAGTTGTTCATTAGAAAGACTGACATTACACTCGGGCGAAATATGCAGCTTACATGTTTGCACGAATAGTGATTGATTCTAGGGCAGAATTAGTAACGCTAGATGTAAAGCAGATAGAAGTTAAATAGCGAAAGAGGTCAACATTAAAGTTGTTAGTACTTTACATGGATACGTCTTAGCCAATGGGAGAGCTGGGAACAAGTTGATGAGGCGTGTCTGTGTACAAAGGTGACCTCACTATTTTGACTGCTTTCTCTGAGTGGGGATTTTTGTTGGCGTTTATTTGTATGTCGTCGACTGAAGGGGAATATTTCCCAGATTTAGGGAAAAAATATCTTGTGCTGTGCTTCCCCAGATTATTAAAAAATAGCATCCCATCAACGCAACGGTTAGAAGATATTATAAATAAGTAATAATGTTTGTGTGTCCGCGAGTGTATTTGTGTGTAGGCGGATAAGAGAGGTTTATTTTTACGATTACTGTCGATTGTATTGCCGTTACACACTGGAGGAAATAGGGGCTTATATTCAAAAAAATAACGGTATAGGTTCTACAAAACAGTAATACTACGATTAGAAGATTGTACGGTTATGAAAGACAGTGGTCAGTATTTCAGCACTGAGAGAATGCTCGATTGCGTAAGACAATGGTTACTCCAAGTAGAATTCTGTATGATTATTTAAGACAGTGGTCAGGTAGATGAGAAAACATGAAAATATGCTTATACATTAGGTTCTTCTCGCTCCGCTCGGCGTCGCGATAACTCAGTCGCGTCTTAAATAACTTTACTAGCAATTTTTATGATTCTCAGTCCCCGAATAAGCCATGATACTCACGGAAATAGAACATTTTGCAAATTACATTAAGCTTATCATGTCGGTGCAAACTCACAAAACCGGTTTCACGGAACACTTTTTTCCGAGTGTGCATTGTGCTCAGGTTAGTTATAATAATGACCAGATTTTTCAGGTGTATATACATATACCTAGGTCAGTTTTAACAACTACCTGTTTTTTTTTCAAGTGTGCATTATACCTAGGGGAATTAAAACTAGCTTAGGTTTTCTGAGGTGAACATTGTGCTGAAGACAGCTAAAACGAAGATTATACTCAGACATGGTGGCGGACGTGGGAGAAGCAAGAATGTGAGGTGCTTTTCTCCGTAAATTGAACTTGATATTTTTAAGAAAAAAGAACGCGTTACATTCGAATTATGCGTTCAAACTAATTTAAATTCCTTTTAAGAGATTATCCAGAAATCTAAGCGATTTCTCAAGAAGCACACCCAAACACGGAAGCATGTCAAACTGTAGAGGTCATGGTTGTCCACATTTTGGAGAGGAAGGTTGTATCTTGCACCCAGTTACTAAAAAGATGCACTCTATTACATTTTTAAAGGGTTCTCTTCATTATTTCTGCGTATCATTTTGATGAAGCAAAGACTGAAATTAGTCCACAGTTCATTATCACTGCTGCACTGCAACGCATTCAATGAAGGAAAAAAACCATTGATACACATTCTCCTGTCCCAACTTTTATATAAAAAGAATGTTTAATGATTCGGTTGCCTCCTAGCAATGCCTCGGTCTACAGAATTACTGAGTGATGAGGAGCTACTTTTCTTGTCACGCCACTCCCGGTTTTTTTGGGCACGTGGGTCTTTTTTCACATTTGACCCTGCGTTCCCTCCTCTCCCATTCGAGGCCCACCTTTGCTGTCAAAAGACCCGCGACATTTTAATGTTAAAGTCTTTGGCACACGCAAACACGTGAAAAGAAGGCCGGCCTTCTCCAGAAAGTCGGACACAATTCTATCTTTTCACCAGTTGACGCGATCACTTAAAGCAATCACCAGGAGCTTAAAAGCCGAGCTCTTTTGCATAGATTTACAAACGATTGACGAATAAATTTCCATGATGAGCTTTTGCATCAAAATAAGCGCAGTAAAAAAACTTCATAGGCTCTGAACGGCTAGGCTCTGGGAAAAAAATTATTGCTGCTCTGGGTAAGTTGAAAGAGTCACCTCTAAAACTACACAGAAAAAGGAAGTGGATAGTCAGTCATGCGCAGCGAGAAGTTACGGGTTACGTGATAGCTCAACGTTGCTGCATGCTGTACCTTGTGGGCTTCATCACACACGGTCGATCGTGGTCTTTTGACTGCCACCTATTGAATGCGTGTTTACGCTTTCACACCACACAAACTTGCACACTAGCAATGAACTCAGGCAACATACACACATTCACACACACACAAACACACTTTCTCTCTCTCACTCATACACACAAAAAGAGAGAATAACATATGCCCACATTCATCATACACTCTCGTACACCCATACGTGCCTACACGTGCAGAACCACACCCATTTAACCAAGAAAATGGCAGGACAAAAACGGAACGAAAGACTTGGCGCCAATCGAGAGGAAACATCTGACTAGTCTGGATTACAATCAGAAGTGGGACACATGCGCCGCTTGCAGCAAGTGGCGGCCAAGCGGCGAGTAACGACACGGCACTCTAGGGTTGCAGCAGTTGTAATGCCATGGCCTGTGCAACAACAACAACGATACCAACCTCCCTTGCGTCCAGCACCCACTCCGACCGATATTTACCTTTCGTCTAAAGTCACGCTTTGCCTGTCACCTTTTTCTTCTGCTCACTCATGCGTACTTCACTCTGATTGAACAACATCTGTGGTGGTGTTAGCAGGATTTCAATGCCAGTCGTTCAGCCGCCTGTTTTGTTTTCGTTCATAAGGCTGAACTTTCCCTCCGGTGGGCTCGTGTTTTTCTTCCATGTTTAAGTCAGTAGAAGGAGATTAGTTTCTGGTTAATGGTGAGAGCAGTCAGCTTTGATGTGTGTCCGTGCGATTCGCACGCGTGAAGTGCCGCCAGCCTTCACCCAACATTCAAAACATTTTCACTGTTAGTGCCATGTAAAAATGCCAGTATAGAACTCTAATAGAGGTTTTCTAACTGGTATATAATGCCATTTCTAATGACAACATTAACCTACTGATTTCAGAGTAACGGGCTGAAGAAACTGGACGCACTTCTATTACACGATGTAGCTAAGACGCAAGGACTTTAAACTGGATTTCATCGCATTCTATTTCGCCCATTTTTAACGACTGCTTATTTAATCGTGTTGGATAATGCAGTCTGGAGCCTCCGTTTCTCATTTACGACAAAACAGGATCCGATTTTTTCGCAGGTTTTTTTTCAACTACAGCCTAAAGGTAGAAGGATTTTGAGAGCTGTGTCATTTTCTGCCTGAAGATTAAATTAACATAAAAACTTTGAGAACTGGGTTAACGAGATGGAAGAGTGAACTGATGAGGTTTCAGTGAATGAATGAGACACTATAAGATGGCTTCAGTTTTAATGAGCGTTAGAGTCTGCCCTAGTGAGCTGAGGTACTCCTCGAAGCTGTTCTTGATGATACTACTAATGCTAGAGTTTCATGCATCGATGCTAGCATGAACGGGGGAAAAAAAGGCAATTTCGAGCTGTGGTTAGTAGTGATAAATGATCTAGAGTGAAAGTTGATGATAAAGTAGAAGAGGAGAGGGTTCCTAATGTTTGCAGCACCGTAATACTCAGTAAGCCCTCATGTCAACCTTGTGCCGCGAAAAATCCTGCATCGCCTCTCGAGTTCTGATGCTAGAGCTGTGGATGCAATGGTCACTGTGGCTTCGACCCATGACCACAAACCCACAGAGCTCCAAGAGACCGAGGGTCTTTGCCGGACCAATGGGTTTATCACCAGTCGTTATTGTCTGGTCCTGTTTTCGTCTAGAAAATTCTTAGCGGCGCCCTCTGGGTTCGATGCCAACGCTGAGCACAACACATGCCATCATTGTTGTTCCAAATGCTGGACTGCTTGTAATCATCATCCTCTTTGTTAGCAGGATCAGATCCGATTCGTGAAATTGACATAAAAGATTAAAGACCCGTGGCTTTGAGGCTGACATTTTTGTAAAAGAATTTTTTTAATTGTTTATTCGCTGTTCAGCATATTTGTTGGCAAATCTGTGGCGTCATTAAACAAGGGCAAAAAAGTTAAGACACTTCGTGAATAGTGGCACTCTTGAAAAGTAGCAACCCCACTGCCCCCCAAAAAAATTACAGGGACGTGCCACCTTGAGGGGAGACCAAAAAGATCACTTCTGTTGAAATCTTAGATGCAACGTTTGTTCACGCCCAAACTGTTTTGAAACCCTAGAAGAAAGTAACTGCAGTACTGAAAAAAAAGAGCTAAAATTCGTGTCAGTTGTAACACATCGCCATTTATTTAAAATAATGAATTTCGGCAGTGTTATTCTGAATGAGAAATCGTTAAAGACAGTCTGCTTTTCTCGTGCTAAATTAGCAGTTTTTCAGAACCACGAGAAATGCAGACTATCAGCGTCCGAATAATCCGAACTGTCGCTCATTCTCTCTATCTCTCTCTCTGTTTGGTGTTGGCTGCTGCCAGTGTTGTGAATGGTGCACTAGCGTGACGTAGTACACTGTTAGCGGCGCTCGTTGATCGCGAATGGTAGCGGATAATTAATTAACAGATGAGTTTTTGAGGCTGAAATTTACAGTTTATATCGCCTATATCTACCGAGATCTGCAAAAAACGCAAACCATTCATGGTGGTCTTTAATAAGACGACCTTCAGCAAAGTAACAGAAAAAGGGAAGGGGCAAATAACTCATCAAGGCAAAAACCTCGGAGGATGTAAAGCTCGTATTACACAGTAACTGCGCCCGCCCTTTGTTAGCCTGGTCTCGCAGCCTCCGCTTCTTTACCTCCATCATTTTGCTATCCGCTTCGTTTCTCTTTCTCATGAAGCCTCTTGCAATTGGTTGCAACAGCCTGTCTTTCCGACTTTCTTACGAAGTGCCGTTCATGGAGGACATATTTCAGGTTATCCTTATCATCGGATCTAGATCCTTGTTCATCGTCATTGGTTCCTTCGTCGTCCTTGCGACACATTTGGTTGCCGTGGTGTCCTCTTAATTGTTATTTTATGAGTTTTATTTTTTTTCCGGAGACGATGCTTAACAAGTGTTCGAGAAGTTCGTGTCCATTTTTGTGTCAGTGCCTTAAATAGACCTCACCTGTTACGTAGCATCACTTTCCCTCTCGGGCAGCTGGTGTTACTTTTTTTTCTCTGTCATATCTTCAGTTATTTTTTTAATAAATGTCTGGCTGTCAGGTTTTCTTTAGTTTGAAATTGTGAGAAAGAGAGAGAAGGGGTAGACCTGTCTAAATAAAACAGTTGGGTTCTCTCACATGCATTAATCTGTGAAGGCTGCATATTACAGAAGTATTACATTCTTTCTCGGTGCATTTTTATGATGAACACGAAGAACGTATAAAAGATCCCATGCTGTAATACTACACTGGATATAAAAAATCATGCGCTGTAATACCACATCCGATACATCAAAACTTAAATGCGTTTCTCAGACTTCTTCAAATCCTTTCGTTAAATTACTTAGTGGGAGAACAAACAAGCTTACGACTATTATTGCAAAGCTTTGAAGCGCCACAGCTTTCCAGAAACCTTTCAGTGCGCTTGCCATTATGTGCGCCTGGATAGCGCAGGCTCCAGGGCCGACGTTCACACTTTCAAAGAAACCACTGCGCCTGGAGTCAAATTAAAGGTGTTGGCCAATATGGCCAGAAAGGAGCCAAGGTTAGTGGCTGGAAAGATGCAGGGGATAACGATGTCGCTCCTGACATCGCGTTAGCTGCTCCAATCCCTTTCGCGTCGATACCGCTGTGCGACAACCATGAAACTCGTAGATGCGGGCGCATGAACAGGCGCAAGGTTGGGAACGTCGGTGCGTAAACAACAGCCTTTCGGCAGCCTCTAACTGGTACCTGTCCTTCTCCCCGTTGCAGCTTCCTTTGATCTGCCCGGCAACGATAGGAGCAGCTGTGGACAGCATAAAAGGAGGTGGTGACATGAAACGAAAACGGCGCTAGGGCAGTCTACGAGGTCTGGATGCTTTCCTCCTGGCAAGAAGCGATTGTAACCACAGGGCAAAGACATGTGCGGGGACCATAAATACTTTACCGCGGGATGGGTGGGCTGGTGAGCCAGCTTTGTCCTTTTATTCAAGACGTTCGATAGCATGAAGTATTTTTACGAAGGGTTTGACTGTCGGCGAGGAAGGATTGATTTAACAAATCAAAAACACAAGCTCAACAAGGCATCTAAACACACACACATATATATATATATATATACTCAGAGTGTAGCGTACAAGGGGGTACAGCAGTTGAGTATTGTTTTGTTCGACACACAGGTGTGCCTTGGTTTGACACTGCCACGCTGGAAGTCACGAGAACTTGAAAGTCTCGGTTTTTACCTTATTTCACGTGCGAGCAGAGCAGAGCTCCATCCGTCCAGGTGGTTAGGGTGTCTTGTTTTTCTGTCGCTGTCATGCGAGTTGCATGAGAAAATTGAGGTTTTGGATATTTTAAAATTTTATGTGTGGGGCGGGCTTAGCTCACCTTGTGGCGATGTAAACAAGGGTGGGTATATTAGACCCGACATTTAGCAAGTAGGAGAATGCTCGATTTGGACGATCGATATTCCGGCAATCCTGGTGTGTTGCTTGCTGTGTGCTGTCGCTGACGGGGGTGCAGTCTTCATTCAGGCCTACCAGTCGTCATAGTGTATGTCGACGTGAGGCGCTAGAGAGAGCGCTGGTTAGTGACAAGAGTTGTCACCGTATTTACTCGTATTCAACCCGAGGGCTGTGATTCTACTACCGGTACAGTACAGAAAGAACTTTTGCTGAAATTTGGATACAGGCGTCTGAGAGCTTATCTGACGTAAACAGAGGGACTCCGCCGAGAGCGTGGAAGGCTGTGGGAAACTACGGGTTTTGACGGCTGGAGCTGGCGCATAGACGGCCTGTGGTTCGGCAAAGACGAGTGAAAGGGTGTCCGCGTATCTCCAAGGTGGGGAGGAGCATCCGATACAGAGAGGCTGAATGACTGACTTGCGTGGGGGCGATATCCTACAGACGATATCCGAAGTTTCCGGAGGTCCACTGACGTGAGGCAGAGGCATGAGCTTCCGATGATCTAACACCAGAAGAACATCCCCCAACGAAGTAAGACTTTGATTAAGGTAGAGTGACGCACCAGATGTCCTCCCTGTATAACTCATACGTGAGGAGTTGCTCAAATATTTGTAAAAAGAAATAACTTGAACTTTAAAAGAAAAGGGTCAAGTGGAGAACTTTGTGTTTACGCTTCGGGTCCAGAGTGGGAAGAAATTAAGCACGCGTAGGAAGACGGATAGGTTATCCTTACTGAGGAGGTGATAAGGCCTAGGGTGTGCTACCCATTCTAACTCTGTTGTTAGAACCAAGTATTTGTGTGTTGGTGCCGAGGGCACTGTCGCTGAAAGACATTTCTTCATATTTTTGTTTTGATATACCTGTTAGACACTATTGTTTGTCAACAATTGCTCCTTGTGTATGCCTATTTATTGTTTACGTCAGCTTGAGCGGCGTAATAATTACAGAAAGAGAGGGATTTTCAGGCTACGTCTAGCCGTGAGAGTTTAAAGAAATGCTAAATATCATGTTTGACTAACTGCTCGTGTTAACTACTGATGCTTTGCCTTGTATAGAGCAGTACTGAGCATATTTCTTTGTGTATTTAAATTGTGAATTTTGTGGTCAATAAGTATTTGTCTCTTTGAGGGACGTTCTACACCAGAGTGGTCATTTGTTGATTGTGTTGAGTTAACGAATGCGCGTGTCTGCGGATGACTCGTCGTGTGTATGCGGGTGATCCGTGACACAGAGAGAAGGAAAGGGTATACATAATCGGTTATAATATAAACACATGACGTGACACAGTGTCATGGAAATACCCATAAAAAAGAATGCCATCAACAGTAACAGTAGTAATTAGCTTCCTAGATTTGTAAACAGCAATGACTCCAACTCTGCTTGAGGTATTTGTCCCACTTTATTTCATAATCATCCTCATTAACATTGTTGATGTTGTTGACGTTCGTATGTTCTTACAGTACAAATGGGAGAAAGCAAAAACCAATCAATACAGTCAGAAGACTTCTGATATATTTCCTAGGTCTAGTGTTTTGGGGACGACCTAGCCTTCTTTCACTTCGCTCGAATGTTTCAGCCATGCTGTTTGCTGTAGGCTCTACCTTTCCTGCTGGCCTTGATTTTCACAGAATTTCCACTGTTCGGTATGAAATGACACGGTCGAGGTGCAAAACAATGCCCTAGAGCTTTATTTGACAGTTATTCCGGTGCGAGCGACATCAAGATTGAATAAATCGAAGATTTCGTCCTGGTGTGACCCGCTGTTCTTGCCCATGTCCCATCTGTCTTTCTATCCCCCTTTCTCGGTCTCATTCTTTTTTTCCGCCTCTCTTCCTTTCTTTCTCTCTCAACACATGGGCCCGAAAGCTTACTCGTTACAATAACTTTTTTCAAATTTCTCTCACATTACAGACGCGTATATATATATATGCGCGCGCGCGCGCGCACACACACACACACACACATACACACACACACACACACAGATGCACACACGTAACCGCGTACCCACACACGGACAAATTTTCGCAAAATAACAATCGAGACTGCTCTTTATTCGACACTTGCCTAAAAAAAATCTGTATTTTTGCTGCAATTAAGGATTACAGCTTGTTTAGGGTAGCACTGTAAAGCAACGCTTTCATAAATAAACATCACTGTCAAAGGTGATCGTTTTTTAATTTTAATTTACAATCAATCGTAAGCAATAATGTCCTCCGCCGCGTTAGACATCTCTCGCCTGTGTAAGGGAAAAAATCACCATAGTTAACAAGAACAATAAGCTCACAGTGTAAATGTTATCGTTCTTAAGGTCTGTTTTGTAGCAATGACATTATTAATAAGCAAGGCAGTCAACAAAGCCGCTGTTGTACCTCACCTAATCTTTAGACCTGGCATTGCCAGATGTCTTTCAAAGCGATGGCTGGAGGAGAATAAAATTCCCAGCAGATACAGAGATAATTTTTGTGGTTTGTTTATTTTTGATATTTAAAAAGGTCTCCTTGGCGTCTGAATGAGTTGCGCTGATCTTGTGAATCTCTTCTTTTAGTTTTTTCTTGCTACATTCATTTTTATCGTAGCTAAACCATCACGTAATTGTTAGCAAATTGTCCGCCTATATGCGTATGTAGAATGAAAATGAGTATTATTTTTTTAGACGAATAAACTATGATAAATTTTGAAACGAAAACCTTAATTTTGGTACCTCCAAAAATTATACAACGAATATGTTTCTCGACATTTGCGTCTACTAAGTACACAATATTGCGAACTTTTATCAAATATTCATTTACCACCTGGCCTCGCTGAGTGTGAATCATGCATCAAGAACTAAGTAGTAGTTGTAGTTTGAAGGACTTATTCTGCTTTGAATCTTAAATTCTCTATCGTTTTTTTCTGTTTCGTTTTTGTAGCATAAACTCTCAACAAATATTCATAATGCAGTATTAAAATGTCACTCGACTTTGCTTGAAGTATAACAAAGAACTTTTCAAGTTTTTAGTTTTTGTTTAAGGGGTTTTATTCATAGTTTTACGTATTAAGTACTTTAAATTCAACTTCACTTGATAAAGTTATTATCGAGCACTGATGGTCTCAATTTAGTCTAACGAATGGACGTCAAGCAAACTGAGCCTCATCTTTTTGTCACCAGGTCTGTCCATTAATAATGAAGTATTTAATCTTTTGAGAGGGCAGTTTTTCTACACAATATGCGTATCCCTGTTTGTTGCGAATCTCGGAGGCTTGGCGCGAGAGTGAGAGGTAGAAAGGTGGAATAGCAAAAGTTATTGAAGCGGATGAAACGCAGAAGCCCACCGTCGACGTATTGAGGCCACATACGGCAGCCCGCTCGCCGCCGACCGGAGGTACAGCAGGTGCAAACCTTTCTTATATGTCACAGGCGTCTGCAGAAATGAGAGGCATAAAACGAGCTCTTTCTGCACCAAGGTAACAATCTCTTCTTGTCTTGGTTATTGTGGGAAAAAAACAAGAGCCGTTTTTTGTCTTCTTTTCTACGCATTCTTGTTCTATCTGTATGTTTATTACAGATTTACATACCTATATATATGTTATGAAATAAATATGGTTATCATAGCACATATATATGTGGGTATATGCGCTGGTGTGTGTGTGTGTGTGAGAGAGAGCATGTGCATGTGCTCACGTTATAGTTCTCTTGTTTCCTTATTCATACTTGAGTCTGTATGATACAATATCTTCCTAAATAAACTGGTGAGATAAATTCACTCAAACGTATATGTCTCAATCGTACAAACGGTGAAAAAAAGCTTGTCCAAATCTATGGGCAGGAATGAGTGCTGATTGGCCCCAATTTCCTCCTGCCATTAGTGTCATTTCCATAGCATTCTTGGAAGTTATTTTTATTCCTGGTGGACCTTATCATCCATCTTACTCGGCTATTGAAAATGAGTGGCATCCAGACAGCATTTGATGGCGATCCCATGCGAACTTTTCTGTCCTGCCTCTTATCACCATCATTGGCGATAATTACCAGTTTTTGCAGTTTATGGACTTGAACGTTGAAGAGAAAAATAAAATCTTTGCACATGTGCGTAGGGGACGTCAGTTCATTCAAGAAAGGCGTCGGGTTGTTTCTGTTTATTGGAAATATTATTTTGAGCGCCTAGTGAATATTGCTTTAAAGATTTGTTGAGCAGAAATAAATATTTTGATTCTTTGTGTCATGAAGGGGCTGTTGCTGGCTCAAGTTTCTTTATGGAGAAGACGTCAAAGAAGACTTAAATGGCGTGGAGCTTGAAGTGCCAGTCAAACATACAGGGGAAATATTTCACATGACATTTTTACTGTTCTTCATCAGAGCTCAATGAAAAGAATTGCGAGAGTTAGCTGAGACGGCATAAGCTGTTACTATTACATGGCGTTACATGGTAACGTGAGATTGTATGCCATCACATAATATTTATTACGAAAAGTAGATAATGATTAAACATAAAAAAATCAATTCTAACAACCTTCTCTAAAATTATCATTTTAGTTATCGCCTACATCGTCATCATTGTCGTAGTTGCCATCGTTATATTTCTATTTCTTTGTAATCTCGTCTTTAGCCACGTGCTGCCTAAGGGCATCATATTCTTAAGTCTTAGTGTACCGTCTTATTCTCAGAACATGAATATGGTCTATTTCTGGGTTCGTACACTTAATGGCGTCCATCATCCTCTCTAAGTGAACCCATGGGATGTCTCTTCGAGTCCTGTCAGTGAAAAGATCTCGGGAATGGGGTGTAGGTAGGACGGACTGGCCGTCTTGTACAGGACCTGTTCACTATCGTCCAAATTAGGCAAGAGTGGCCGGCCCTGTCAGCTGCCGCGTCTATCCATGTGCTCCGCCCAGCCACAGGTGCCAATCAAGGAACGACTGACTGACTGACTTATTAAATTAACATTTTTATTTAACTTACTATGACATTCAACGACGTTTCCTGCCACAAACCTGAAAGTACAAACTGTTTTTTGAACATTCCTGATGAAAACAGTTTTTTTTAAGCAAATTGCTTCAGTTGAATAAACTTCGGGCAGCAAACAGCATGCATATTTTTGTGAAGCCAGAATTATCAGGGCTAGTTTGAAAGCTATCCAGCCTACTCTAAGAAAGGAGAAAAACTCATAGCATAATTATTTCCGCATAACATCCAACACTTTCTCTCTCGCACTCACCCCAACCCATCCACTCGTTATACTCGCCGACACTGACTGGAGAGAGAGGCTCAGCCACATAACCATCATACACCAAGAAAACGCATCCTTTACTCTTCCAACAATATAAAAAATCCTCTGGACACAGACGGCGGAAGACCATGAAAAGCCTCTGAGGATTATGGTTGGTTGGCTAAAGAGGGAGAAGAGGTATCTACGTCCTATGTGGAACACATGCCAGATGGGAGAAGACAAATCGCTGTTCAGATGTAATCATCTCTTGAGCTCGCTTTGTCAGTTTCAAAGTCTGGTGCCGGGGGGGGGGGAGGAGGGGAGACAAGGCCGTAGGTAACTTTCCGACAAAGGCACAACTTCCAAACATGGCGGATAAAACGTCGTCACACTTAAGATTAGTTGTGTGTTGTCGTGCTGTCAGATGACACAAACTGGCGCTTGTCTGCACTTAAAAGCGCTGATCTCTGGCCTGCAATGATCCTCCAACAACTTTCCATAGTCGCCATTGAGTTAAGATGAAAGAAGTTCGTTTTTAGCGTGTCAGCATGCATAATAATGCAAACTTTGTTTGGTTTTTACATCTAATGTCAGCTGTTCTGTCATTATAGATTCGATTTCGTCGAAGCTTTATTCACTTTTATTCGACACTCTTTTCTTTTCAATCTAAAATACTTGCCGTGGGAAAAATTAAGCTGCAGTCTTTAATGACGCCGGTTATTAATCAAACTCTATGACCCGCTCCCATTCCCCTTAGTGCCTTATCTTTGGCAGACCGCGTATAAAACTTACGACTAGATATACAACCGAATATGTCTTATACACCCGTAATAATTAAAACAAATTTTTTTCCAGAGCGCTGAGGGGTTACTCATGTATGCTGCTTCTGTGGCTCAGGAAAAGTTAACTTCAAGAGTTTTATAGAGGTCACCGCATTTTTGTGTGGAGATTCCTGTACTGGGTCCCTAAAGCCCACAACTATGTAAACGGAATTCCGATGACGCTGTGTGCAAAACGAATCTGAGCAAGATGAGCACGTCACAACTGAAACCACGACACCTGGCCCTCAAGAAACTGTGTGATCAGCTTGCGAGCCTTCATAACTTCACAGGTAAGGGGGAAAACTGTTGTCTATTTACATGTGTCTTTCTCATCGACAGAGACAAAAATAGCGATGTGTTCAGTGTTTGTTTACCAGTATACTGTAACCGTCACAGCAACAAGCGCCATCATAGTAGAAACCGTCTATTAAATTAGCCAACTTTTGTGTAATGAAACTATTTTTCTGATTCTCATTAATTAATTATTTCTAATGACTTCGGCAGTAGTAATAAAGGCCTTCTAGTTCTCTGGTAGGGATTTGGCTCCCTTAAGGAAAAAGCTGTAAACACATTAGATGTTAGTCACATAGAGAGCTGGATCACCAGCATGGCGTCTGGTATTGTCATGTTCTTCTGAAACCTCTCTTTACCATAGTTACCTTTCTCTTCGGAACACAGATGCTAGTGAGTCATAGTTTTGTTGGAAAAGTGAGGCAGAAAAGAATGGGTGGATTTTTTCCTTTTATGAATGTGGCAATGACGTTGATAGCGATAAAAGTGATTAATACTTGTGTGGGCGTGAGGTGAATTTTAAGGATTAGGAGACCGTGACCTTGATTGCCTTCCTTAAGGCAACAACTTTATATAATAAGACCACCCAGTTTGTGGGGTTCCGTAAGCACAAGATCAGAGCTCAGTCCGTTTGCTCCTCCATGCTGTTTTCGATCAATCTCAAGGCTGAGAAGGCCTGATGGCGATTTTTGCAGTGCAATTAACTGCACAAATGGCCGCCAGAAAGAAACCTGCAAAGAACAATCATTTTTAAGATTTCCATCTGACGAGGAAAGGTGAGTAATATTTTATTTATAGATTTCAACAATGCAATATTTCAATTCAATCGATGTGTGCAAACGTGAGCATAAATGTGGATGAGACGATGGGGGAAAAATATAAAGATGCCAGCGAAAGTAGTAGCAGGGATATTATGTATAATATGCATCATTTGTTGATAGTTTGAAGATTTCAGTATCGCTTGCTTTATCGGAACTAAACTGATGATATAAACTAAATAAGCAGACACATGTTAGAATTTTATGATAGGAAAGTAAAGACAGCACATAAATTGTTCATCTTTTCTTTTGTTCATCTTTCTGCTTTTGTTTTGTTTTTGTTTTTTTTTTAGCACAAAGGTTGTCTATGGTCACAGCTTAGACCCACACTATGGAAACGTTTTGCTAATTTTTTAATTAAATCTTCTTTGCTTGAGGAATATCACAGAAAACTAGTAGTTTGACTGCAGTTTGTAATTATGCAGTTTTAAGCATGTTACAGAGAAAAAACTGTGAGTTGATAATCATGTTGAGAGTTTTGAGCTGGTTCGATGAATGGTTATCATTTCAGATGCAGAATTTGGTTTCGGAATAGCCACAGTGTGGACTTAATAGGAAAAACTGCCAAGGTGCATTCTGTTGGAGGCTGGCATCTTGGTAGCAAACACTTTGAATTTAGTCAATTCAGTGTTACAGCAAAATGAAAAAAAGGTTTGTGTGGAATGCTGTTCCCACCCTCTTTGATGTTCCAAATCCACATCTACAGTTTCCTTAAAAACTGAAGGACAAATCAAGCACAAAAGTTCCACAAAAGAAACTGCGCAGCCAAACTGATGCTAATAAAGGTGCATCTTAAAGCCATTAATTTCAGCAACATATATGAGCTCATCACATGGAATGTGATTTTTTGCCATTCTGAGTAAAGTTTCTTCCAGTAATCTTAACATTTATTTGATACACCTTTTCTCGTGCACTTTTTTGGTCAGTAAGCTGATTGTTGAAATAAGTAGAGAAATCTGTAGATGATATCAAAGCAATTGCTTATATTTTGAAAAGATAGACAGAGCTGTATGAAGATATTAAATTTGTATCATGAAATCTACATTTTGCCAGAACATTTTAAAACATGTGCATGTACACAAAATCCAAAGTCGACTGATCTTATTGGTGACTGACACTGTTGGAGACAATGCTTTAGTGTGTAACATAGCAGTTGTGAAGTCAGAGCACAGATTGTTTTACTCTTTTTTAAATTAAGATTGCATTATTTGCTGAAAAATAAATTCTGAACCATTTTTATACAAGTGGCCAAAGTGAGACCCATAAATTTTGCTCACATGTAGGAGATTTTTTATACAAGTAATACTAATGAGGTATTGCTCTTAGTTACCAAATAAGTGAATCTTCGCATAAGTCATGCACCTTTGAGGACACATCCATAACAATCTCAATCTGTCATTCAAAGCTGCCTAATAACAGCTAAACTGAAATAGCCACAAATCAAAATTATTAAAATATACCTACAGATTTACTGAACCACAGATTTATTTATTTTGACACTTGGCTAAATGATACTTACAATGCTGTCTTTTAGTTTTCGTTAAAGCTGAATTTGCTGCTTGTGAAAGTAGCCTTTCTTTGTATTTATTTTGCTCTTTTTGTGTTCTGTATTTATGTGTGTATAAATATATGTGTAGATATTTATACTCTTTATGCCTTAAATCCTTGGAGAAATCTTTGATCATTTTGTATGTGCATGGAATTTTTATGTGAAATATATAAAACATATTGCTTGACATTTTTTCCTTGCTGGTTGACGAATACATTCATACCTCAGCAAATCCATGCTTGTCTGATTTTTCCCATGTGCGTGTGTGTGCCCACACGCGCGTGCTTTTATTTCTCATCTCTTTATCTGCTTTTGTGGGCAATAAAGTAGACAAATCAAAATATCTTAAGCTCACAAGAACAAATGTGAAAATAAAAAAACCAGAACAAAACGAGAATTTTAAAGTCATTTCATTCAGTAAAGCAGGAAAAAATATATCAGACAACAAATGTTGATACCGAAACAACAAAACAAATTGCATGATAATTAATATATACTCTTGCATGAAACAGTGTGAGTTGTGTGAAGGCCACCAGTAAATGTGCGACTCGAGCATGGACGAGCTAAGGGAGATAACCGCTTGTCAGACTGAAAGTTAACCGAAGGAAATCGCTCGAGTGAATGATCTTCATAAAATATCATCTTTGCTTAGAGCAGCTACGTTGCATCATAATACACCAACTATACACCAGTAATATACGTTGTGTGCGTGTGTGTGTGTTTGACTGCTCAGGTACACTGATCACTAAAAGAGGAGTCTTTAAACTATTTTCTGGACATCGCTCTTCACATTAGCAACATTAAAAAAGTTGATGGAATTTACATTCAGTGGTTGAAAACAAACTAACAAATAGAGGTCTTAAAGTTTAACAGCAGGAAGGCAGTAAGTGATACAGAAGGACATTTAGTGGCTGGCTTGAACCATTCGCCTCCCATTTGCCCTCTCGCCTGTAATGGCAGTCTACCAAACTTTTGATAGCCCATAAAAAAAGCAAGAAGCAGTTTTTCAGACCCGGGTAAGAGGTTGACGTGAGGCTTAATCGCGGGAAAGTGAAGTGCAGACTGAACACATAATTCTGTCACGCTGCCACTAAAATTAGGGCCGGCGAGTCTCGCACTAACACGCGCACGAACAAGCAGAGAAGAGGGAACAGTGTGGTGACGGAGGAAGAGAAAACCTCGATTTTTAAAAAGAATTTTGTCTGGAAATGTATGCGTGACTTCACGCACGTGATTTATTGTTTTTTTGGAGAGTCAAATAGAGTCGGAAATTTGAAAACGCATCCTTGAAAAGTACACCAGTTTCTGACAAACAGGGATTACAGACTGATCATAGCAGTACATTCTATAGGATCAAGTGCTCCACTCCTGCACACTTGTTTCTGATATGGATCATTATTTTACGTTTTGTAGGGTTGAAATTTGTCCTAATATAGCAACATAGTGTTCCGAATTTAAGCACATGTGTAGCTGTTTATGCCAAGTACGCTGTACAAACATCCGGAGAAGCCTTAAGCTCATGCCAGGCTTCTCTTTGCTTATTTTTATTCTGTTTTTAACACAGTGCAACCTCCTTTGTTACCGGAGAGTCTAGTTTAAAAATAATAATAATGAAGATTTTTATAGCGCATATTCACACTCATAGAGAGCATGCTCTTAGCGCTTAAAAAAAAGAGGAAGAGACATGGACTAAATGGATAGAACAAGTGGGACGGAAGAATAAACAACAGTACTGACGACAAACAGAAAACAAAGATAGGAAACACAAAAGGGCACCAAGTAACAGGAACAGAGAAAATAGAGATTCTTCAGAGAAAGATGGGTAGAAAAGTAGCAGGAGCGGAAGGGGTTATCAGAGCAGAAGCCTGCAAAGAAATTAAAACACAGCCCAGATAGTTTGTACTGAATGCGAGAACGGACGGGTAGCCAGTGTAGAAAACGAAGGAGAGGAGTGACATGGTCCCGTTTCCTTGCTCTGAGCACCAGACGTGCAGCGGAGTTCTGTACTTTATGGAGTCTCTGAATGAGAGATGAGGGGCAGCCTGCCAGCAAGGAGTTGCAGTAGTCAAGTCGAGAAAGAACAAACACACAGACAAGAGTGTTGATAGCGCGTGTAGTGAGAAAATAACGGATGGCACTGATCTTACGGAGCTCATAGTAGGCAGACTGACTGACAGCTGTAACTTGTTTATCGAGGGTCATGTCTGCAGTGACAATAAATCCCAGATTCCTAACAGATGACATAAAGATGATGTTGGTTTGACCCACCTTGATGTGATTGGGCAGACTGGCGAGCGAAGGTTGATGTCTTCTTCTATGGCACAAGAGCGCTTCTGTTTTATCTTCGTTTAGTTTAAGCTTGTTTTTTACCATCCAGCCCTTGACATCGCTAATACAAGCTTCTAGAGAGCTAATAGCAGAGTGAGACTCAGCCAAGAGAATAGAACAGTAAAGCTGCGTGTCGTCAGCATAGGATTGATGAGAAACCTGGTGAGACTGGATGCATGATAAAAGTGGTTTAGTGTAGAGGATGAACAGAACTGGGCCAAGTACTTATCCTTGGGGAACACTGCAGAAAAGTGGAGCAGGGCGGGATGTTTGACCATCGACTAACACAGTCTGGGTCCTATCAGTGAGATAGGAGTTGAACCATGAGAGGGCAGGTCCAGAAATCCCGTAGAGGGTGTGGAGTCTATGAAGGAGCAGAGAGTGGTCTATAGTGTCAAATGCGGCAGACAGGTCCAATAGGGAGAAACATCACCACTTTCAAGGGCAGATAATATGTCTGTTGTTACTTTAATAAGAGTAGTCTCGGTGCTGTGAAAGCGTCTATATGGCGGCTGAGCTTGTGGGAGAAGATGGTGCTCTTGTAAGTAGGCCCAGAGCTGTGTCAGAACTATTTCTTCTATGATCTTAGAGAGAAAAGACAACTTGGAAACAGGGCGGTAGTTGTTTAGCACATTGACATCAAGCGTGGATTTCTTATTAAGAAGTGGCCTCACCAGCGCATTTTTTAACAAAGATGGGAGAACACCTGACGACAAGCTGACATTTACAATATGTGTGATGGAAGGAAGTCAAATATCTAGACACTCGAGCAGAAGGCTTGTGGGCATTGGATCTAACTCGCAAGTTGTTGGTTTAGCTTTTAGAATAACCGCTTTCACATCGGCCTTAGAGACTGGGAGAAACTTGGTCATAGAGCATCACTGGAGATGCTGTCAAGCGCCGACGCCGAGTCTAAAGATGAACGAATGTCTGATATCTTGCTGGTGAAATAATCACTAAAAACTTGTGACAGCCATGAAACAGGGTAGGCAGTGGGCAGTGGTGTTGTGCGAAATCCAGTCATTTGATTGCAAATGGCAAATAGCCTCTTGGAGGAGGTGCAGTTAATTATTTGGCCCTAAAGATATGATGTTTTTGCCTTGTAGATGCATTTTGCAACGCTTCGCTTTGGGGTATTATCAATTTCTTTGTGGTTGGTGAGTCCAGTCTTCCGCCAAACACGTTCAGCTCGCCGACGAGTGCGTTTCAGGTCACGCAGTTCGACACGGATGTGCAAATACCAAGGCGCACATTTAGACTGGCGCATCAGACGTCGAGACACTGGGGCGTGGTCATCAACCACTCTACGCAAAACACAGTCAAGTTGCTCAACGGAGGGTGGCTGGAGGAGCGCCATCTGAAGCTGTGCTTTGAATGCCAGTCTATCAACATTTCATAATGAGCGAGTTGGTCGAAAAACTGACACCGATGATGGGCATTTGCGATCCAGTTAGATCAGTACACAGTGGTGGTCAGATGAAAGATCGTGACTTCCTTCAGACTTTTCAGACTTCCTTCTATCCCACCATCTAACTCTCTAGATCCTGGACATTTTAACAAACAGACAGCAGAGAGTTTCTTTCAACGGTCTCCTCTCAGATCCTGTTGCTGCCTGTACAGGTTTCCCTCACGGCTGCTGTTTGTCTCCACTACTGTATTTCCACTTTTCTACTAACTGTTGTAGAAGCACTACGGATAGGAACTTTCTTATAAAATTTGTTGATGACACTGCCATGCTGTCACTTTTGTATAATAATGAACATGTTCATGTTGGCGCTGTTCCTGATTTAGTACGCTGGAGTGACAAGCACTTCTTTGTCTTGAATGCCTCATAGACTAAGGAAAGGATCTTCAACTTTTGAATGAGCAAGCCTGAGGCAGTCATCAGTACTATCCATGATAATGTTGTCGAGATAGTCGACTATATAAATATTTAGGCACTATCTTTAATAACAAGCATAAATTGGACATCAACACTGACATGATCTTCCGTAAGAGCCCCCAACGCCTGTACCTCATACGGAAACTCAGATCTTTCTCTGTCAGCTATGTCATTTTCATTAAGTTCTATCATTCCTTTGATAAAAGTCTCATCACGTATTTTTCTTCTTCTGGTTCCACAACTTCTCCCTAGGGAACAAGAGCAGTCTTGTCTCGCTTGTCTGTTCCAAGGTCACCGGAAGCAGGCAGAGGGACAGCAGCAAGTCCTTAAGAAGGCATCTCTTATCCTCTATATTTCAGATCATGTAATCATGTATCGGCATGCGAGTTTTCATTCTTGCGGTCTGGCTGTAGGTTCGCGAGGCATGTATGTGTAACTTGTTAGTGAGGGACGCTAAGGTGGTTGCTTATGGAGCGTGAACATGTATGTGTGACCGCGATCACGCCGCACTCCATTACCCTTTTCAACAACAAAAAGGGCCGACCAACTGTTCACATTTAATGACTGGAAGAAAATGAAAGGAGAAACGATGAACTGAACTGAGTGCAGGTGATGATGATAAAAGTGTTCTGCAGCAGTGTACCGCAGCGAGTTACCCGGAGCAAGGACACTGCCGCGTCACCGTCAGTTATCTGCCACGCTCCTGTCCCGATGGTCTGGCCTACGGTGTTCTTGTAGCAGAGGATAAGTCTCGATAAGTCAGGATGGTGATGTTTGAGGATGAAATGTAAAAATAGGACAATATTCCGTGGCCACGAACACAGGGCTGTTAAACAGATGACTGGATGTAATCCCCTGACCAAGTAATCCTCGAATCGGTGGTTGCTGGATATTGGCCATATTGATGATCGCAATAGTAGCGATAGTTGAGTTACTGATGTAGTTGGGATGTTTGTGGTACAGCGATAAACACAGTCGAGATATCGATGCGATAGGATAAGATACGATAGGCATCCCCTGCAAGACAACAACTCGCCGTAAATTGCAGGGCAGCAAATAGACGGTAACACGAACAATGACTCATATCGTACCCTTCGCTTTGAGATACACTGCACCAAACTTCCGGAGTCGGACACAAAGAAAACTATTCACCCGAAGTTCTTGTACACACCTGAAACGTTAAATACAACATAAATAGAACATTATCTTCAATGAATGTCAGCGGCTAGAGTCACTGCTCTTCCTTACAGGCTAAACAATATTCACCCTTGAAAGGCACTCTCTTTGTCATGAGATAACTTGGAATAGGGCTATAGTGCTCGTGCTGCACTTCTGCTTCCTGCACGAGGAGAGCAAATGCGCTGTTAAACGGTCTGTCACAAAATGGAATAGGTAACTGTGAGAGCGGGTTAGCTGTTATTATTATTATTATTAAAGCAGATTTATATAGCGCAATTTTCAACTCCAGAGTCGACTCAATGCGCTGTACAGTGTATGGGGTTTTAAAATCACCGAAAAATAGCAGAATTCTTGTAGTAAGATCATCAGATTAGTTTCACAATCACTGAGAAATATCCAGATTCTGTTGAAGAATTTACGGACTGAACTACTGGAGGCAATCAGCAGTATGCTAGGATAGTCATAGACTGTGGAGTTGTGGAAGCCAGTGAGACACACCTGTCTGCTTGCTGATATAAAAGCATGGGTAGTCTTCACACCCCTGTGTATGACCAGCAGGTCACGGCAAGAACCATAGCCCATGACAAGCATGACTGTCCACAGTTCATGGCGATGGACGAAGCTACAGTAATGTGGGAGAAGTCTCATATTGTAACTGCTTGGTTAATACTTCTTTCTATACATAAGAGAACTCGTGATCTAAGTTTTGTAGATCAATCCGCTTAACAGCCACCTACAGTCCTGTTGTCGAGTGCCGAGCTACATGCAGTGTGGTTGGATCTGTGAGACCTTTGGCTATTCCTGTATATTGCTGATAGACACAGGCCACACTGTCAAACTGCACGATGACCACTTCTGATGACGATGACTCATTGATGTTGATAGTGACCTTCACCTTGTTTTCTGCCAGTGGTGGGGAGGTGATGTCGTAAAGTTACTTGCTGGTAGAGAATCAGACAAGTGAGATTGGGAATAGGCACAATGCGTGGTTACTGATTTGTCTGACATACCCTTTGTCTGTCTTTAGCCTCTTGTCACTCTTGAATCTATGAACTTTACCAGCTACTTGTTTTAGCAAGTCGTCTGCTCCGGGACCCGTTCTGGCTCTCAACGGCCGTGAGTTCAGAGAAAAGCCTTCGTGTCGTTGTGTGATCTAAAGATCCTCAGAAAAAGCGTTATGGCGTCAGGCAGAAAGCGACGCAGCGAAGAAAGTACCGACTTACACAATGGGCACTAAAAACACAAGAAACTAAGAAAAATAAAAAAATTGCGGAGAGCCGCCTCCCTCAAGCCTGTTAGGCGAGGGGACGCCACTCCAACACGTGTTCACGTGGCGTTACTTCAGCAGTCGCCTTTGATAAGATAATACTTTATTTGTCCCAGATGGCAATTTGGTGGCAGCTCGATTAAATTAAAAATAAAAAAACAACAACAACAACAAAAACACTCTCACACACAAAACACACACACACCAAACACACACACACACACACCAAACACACTCACACAAAACACACACAGACATAAAAACACACATAACACACATAAACACAAAACAGAAAAAACACACACAACACACACACAAAACATACAGCACACAAAACATATGCACACACAAAACACACACACAACCCACAAAACACACACACACACACAAAGCACACACATACGAAACACACACAAAATACATACACAAAAAAAAACACACACACACACATTCGTATGCACCAAACAGACTTCCACTTTCCAGGCCGTTGGATGGACAAAAGGACATTGGCTCACCCAGTCTACCCTTTGGTAGTGGAATACAATAACGGCGCACTGGTAAAAAAGATTCTTCCGTTCTTCACTGCCGTTAGCGTGTAGATTCGTTCGCTCAGATAGGTTGTCTCTGAATGACCGTGTATTCTTGGGAAGCCGTTACCTACTTACCTAACGGGCTCTTTCCAAGTACCGGCCAATCAGGATGCCTAGTAACCTAGCTGCTATAGCAGCTGCCTAACGACACTAACACTATGTAGAATCCATGCCGACCAAATACACTTACTGACTCTATTATGTAAGTTGGCATTGATTGTTTGAGCATGTATATGTTTTTATCTGTATATTGCTAAATGAACACAATCTGGAATTGCCGTTGTGGATTAATAAAGTTGTATTATATACATGTAAATAAATTCAAAAATGCACTATAAGTGTCCTTATTAAGACATCGTAAGTCATATTTCATCACTTCAGAACACATTAAAAAACATTAAAGAAAAAAAATTTTTAGTGTTAAGTGTACACTGACAATAACATTTTATGATAAACTGACATACACACAGAAGTCAGGTTCCTAGCCTGTGAAAAGAGCTCAGTTTTAACTGTGCCTTGTGGAAGAAATTTTAACATTTTCTAACGGTAGCAACGCTTTTAGGATATTTTAACACTATGGAGATTAATTGTCAGTAAGATCCTTTCTGTTTTCTTTCTTTCGTTCATTCTTTCTTTCTTAAATAATATCTTTCTTTATGTTTTTTCATATCCTGAGCGGGAAGTTGAAAACAATAGAGAGAGAGAGAGAGCGAGGGAGGGTGGAAGATATGGCAGATGAGAGAGCCCCCGAGTGTGACTCACTTCTTTCTTTCTTTCTTTCTTTCTTTCTTTCTTTCTTTCTTTCTTTCTTTCTTTCTTTCTTTCTTTCTTTCTTTCTTTCTTTCTTTCTTTCCATGTCATGAGTTGGACGCTGAAATAGCAGAAAGGGAGAGAAAAAGTGAGGTGGGGGGATAGAAGGTAATGCAGACGAGGAAGCCCGTAAAGGTGGCTCAATTATAGCTTAAGAAGCTCGCTCATGCGGAGCTTTTAAACCCCTGTTTTCTATCCCCTTGTCGTTAGAACATTTTAGTGCATGTTCTTTTATTTCCCACAAATAATGTTTGACATTAACAAAGATTATTCCCAATTACGGCGTCAGTGAATCCTGCAAATGCAGTCACGCATGTCTTTATCCGGCAGGTGCCCTACAGGAAAACCCTATCGACCAATCACCGCGGTTCCCAAAGTCGTGGAAAGGTTTTTTTTTCCACTACGTTGAACATGCGTGCCGTGATTAGCAACCACCAAAACTGCTGTGCGCAAGGATAATGGAGGTGCAAGCCTTACCATGTGTAGCGCAGACACAAATGGCATATGCGCGTTAACTCTACTAAGTTAAAAAAAAGAAACCCAGGAAACCAGTTGAATCTTGCCCCTCCCATTTGTACACTCTCGCAAGGCTCGACACGAGTTTCTGTCTGAAGCTCATTAATTCCTGGGTCTGGCGAAGGACGTAGGTTTGGCCAGGATGTAGCACGGATGTCGTAACCACGTTTCCTCACCTTTGGACCCGATAGGCTGACTCAAACTACAGTATTTTGTCAAGCTTTCAGCGCATGCGTAATCTACGCTCTCCAGTGGTCAAAGTGGAAGTTTGAATCCGCGGCGGATGTTAGCCACGCAGAGTTACTTTAGCAAGACACGAAAGATATGGGTGAACGAAATTATTGTTTTGTTATTAACTGTCGCAACGATAAATAAAAAAATGAATAAGTTTTCCCGATGGTAAATGGCTAAACTCTCAATAGAAGAAAATTGTGCGTCGACAGCAAACGCAGCGGTCGACATTTCGTGCCAGGATTTTAGTTAAATGACCTAAGTCCACTCAGCTAGATCCTGGTAGTGCATCGTGGGTACGAAAGTCAGTGAAAAAATGCAAGCGTCACAGTAACAACCAATAGTTCCCAGGGTTGGCGAAAAATACCGCGGTAGATGCGTGTTGGAGTATCAGGCATCAATTCCAAAACAGTCGGCGAAGGCCTTACAAGAGCCAGAATTAGCCCTGTTGCAGGACGTACGTACGTACGTTAATAAATATCACAGAACTGTCGCACAATGACAGTTTTTGCAGAGGCAACATATACCTGTGCATAGCGATGTTTTGACTACTCCTTTAAATTTCACCATGATGCATTTGCCAAATCGTCAGTATGAAGGATTTTCTTTTAAAAATGCTACGAAATTATCACAATTGATGGACCAGCCCTCAACCCCCCTACCCCCCAACACACAGAAAGATAGGAAATAGGAAATAGAAACATACATTTTCTAGCATTATGACGTGTCTGACCGTTTATGTATATACACTATGTTGTACATGCACAAAGACAAAAATTGCACAATATTGCTTTACACTAGTTATTTATTGAAAGGCCTTACACTCATTAAATTCAGGCTGTGGGTTAACTGATTAATAGTATGTTATTGATTCGCAGGTAAGCTACTGTATACACTTACAGTTTAGATGAACGAAAACGAAAATCTCTCATATGCTCAAACCCTCAGTCCAGGTCTTCTCATCGGTAAGAAAGGTGTCGACCATGATAGCAGCTGATAGATGTTCTTTCCGTCAGCGCACGAAGGTGAACGAGCCAGACGCAGGCAGACCGTGCTGGACTCTTTTATGAGTTAAGCGGTCAAAGTGCACTTCACTTTCATCGTTTGGCTTTGTTTCTGCTGCCCATTATCTAAAATTGCTACTTCGACAGAAGTCAGGATTTTTGAAAGAGGCTGTGTTCCCTTCTAACTTATCTTTGATTTAGATCACTCCTTATCTGTCACAATAAAGATGTAATCATGTAGCTTGTAGTAGACGCTCTCAGTAAAAGACTGTTATCACCCGAAATTCCGATTTTTGCACGGTACTAGGAAAACTGCTAAATGTTGTTTGAACTTCGCCATTGAAAACCAATCTGATGAAATAGCCACGCTGGATGTGACCTTTCTTGGTCTTCCGTGCTTCCATAAGAACTAAGCGTGCGGGATTTTCTTGATTGTTTAAAAAAACAACAACAAACAAACAAACAAGCAAATAAAAAAAAACCAAAAAGCCTGAGTGACAGAAGGTTTAAAACAAGGAGGGAAGACATCAAAGTGCGAGGGTGTCACGTAGGTCGCGCGTGATTTCTGGTCCATTTTACGGGCATGCAAAGGTGATTAGAACAATAAACAGGAGCACGAAACAAAAACGTTGGCCATCTAGTCAGGAATTTAAATGAAAATGAAACTCACTGACCCTGTTCTTATACTTACATTAGAGATGTCGAGTTTTAAACAGACCTGTAAATATGGCTTTAAGTGTCTGTTGAGCACGCAACTGGCTCTAAAATATAATAATGAAAAGTGAGAGTTTGTGTAGCGCAATATTTCAACCAAAGCCAAGCTCACTGCGTTGAACAAGATCCATGAAATAATCACAAAGACGTAGAACGAAGAACAATGTGAAGAGTCACTTCATTCCGACAGCAAAGGGGGATTACTGCAGATTGTAACGGTAATGACTTCAGAGAATAAGGATTAGTAACATTAGGAGAATACTTAAGATATAATATATCTTTGAGAAATCTTGAGAATATTTAGAACTGTTATCCCCACTTCAGTTTATTCACTGCAACTCAAGGTCGCTGCCGAAGCGAGTGAAGCACGGTGGAGTGGAATCCAGCCAGAAGACCAAAACAGTTTGCACTTCAGAATAGCATTAGATACAAATCAGCGACTAAACAAAAAGGTCCAATACTTTTATCCAAATCGAAGCATGACCACAACCCAGAAACAAACTCACGGAGAGGTGACCGCTCAGCCTGTAAGGCGAAGGGACAGAACTCCGTTTAATAAGATAAGACTTTATTTGTCCCAGAGGGCAATTTGTTGGCAGCTCGATAAAAAAAGACCACTCACACACACAAAACACACACACACACACACACACACACACACACACAAAGACCACTCACACACACAAAACACATGCACACACACACACACACACAAAACAAACCCACACACATAAAAACACACACAAAACACACGCACAAAAACACAAATTACACACAACACACACAAAACACGCACACAAAACGCACAACACACACCCAAAACACGCACACGAAGCACACACAAAACACACACACACACATAACACCCACACACACACAAAACACACACCACACACACCATTCAACACACACACCGCACACACCATACAACACACAACACCACACACACACACACACACACACACACACACACACACACACATTCATATGCACCAAACAGACTCTCACATTCATTTTTCATTCATTCGTACAGCACCATTCAAAAGACGCGCGGCCGAAACAACAAATGACAGCCTCAGTCTGTTGGTCCTGCATGCAGGCACACAAAATCGGCGGGTCGATGGGAGCTGGACAAAATATCTCGACAGGACATGCCTGTCATCACGAAGGATTGCAGACACTTTCAGAAGTGTCTGCCTGTTATATAGAGACTGAAGAGCACTCTGGGCTGTCCCAGTGGCTTTTGAGCAGGTGGATACCACACGATGTAGGCTGCTCTTGTCCTTCACCGATAAACTGTTGTAGAAACAGATAAACGAGAAGGACAGCACACTCTCTATGTGCGATCTGTATAAAAATCTGAAGAAATTGCGTGTGTGCGCGCGCTTTCCGTTCATCATTGCGGTGAATAATCTTTTTCGTTCCTCCGTCCTTTTAATGTTCCCTTATGTCAGTCATAAGTTAGAACTCGCCATCAGTTACCACCCCACCCGTTTATTGTCGCTCATTCGATCCCCGCTAGAGGCCTGGGAAGGACATTAATATTAAGCACAAACGGTCCAATCCACTGTCCCCGACAGAAACCCCCAGCAGATTCCTCAAAGGTGATGCATATTCCTATCGGAAAACCCCACCACACGACTAAAATTAAAAGAAAAAAGTAACTAGAGAAATTTCTTGCAAAATATTGTGTTTTCGGTTTTTTTAAGTTCACTGTGTTAAAACCGAATCTGATGTTCCGTTTGGCGGGTCTTTACGACCCGTGCTGTCCAGTGAAATCAGAACGATTAAAATGTTGTCATTAACGGAACAAAAATGTCTTTTTTATTCCAAATCTCCGCGTCGGAAGAGAATTTAAAAATGTTTTTCGCCAGGAGACAAACTTTGAAACTATTTTGAATGCATAATTTGCAAACATCTTGCCGAAAGGTGCTAGAACACTGGATAGGGTGTACAGGAGAGTAGGCAAATTAAATTAATTTTAGCCAAGACTGTTTGCTGAAGACTTACAGCTGATCCTTCTGACTGCACCGCGTGTTTAAAAGAAAGCAATTTTTCATTAATATCGTGACCTAAAATATCTAGCGAGAAAGAAGACTGAGCATCCATCCCCTACAAAAGCACTCTTCTTTCTCTCTCATCCTCTCCACCCTTATTTATCTCACATCATCTCAGCTATTTGTCAATTTATCTAAATCTAACATATGCTAACGGAATCTTTTTTGAGATTATGCTTTATCATTTTCATAAAAAAAGAATGGAAATACTCAAAGCGAAATATACACGCATCTGTCTGTCTGTCTGTCTGTCTGTCTGTCTGTCTGTCTGTCTGTCTGTCTGTCTGTCTTGGTTTTAAAAAGATGCGAGAAACAGCTTTTGTGCCTTCTATGGCGCTGGATTAGGTTCTGTGTCATGAAAAAGCTTTCTTTTGTCTATAAGTGTATATTTCAGCTCTTTAAGTGAGTCTTTAGGTACAGGTGGTAACAGAATAAGTATTATGTAAAGCTTACAAAGTACTGCTTGTTATTGTTATGGGGAAGACAACTTCTGCAGTAACACATAATATTTCCCACGGTTTCTCTTCCTTGGTCTTAAATCCCTTCCATTTGTAGGTGCGTCTTTCTATCTGTGCATATCTGTATGTTTGTCTGGCTGGCTGTCACTCTGGCTGACTGGCTAACTAAATGTTTTCCCGCCTGCCTCCTTCGTTTTTGCAAAGGCAAGCCAGTGCTGCATCACAACAATGAATAATAATGTTGCTAACAATGAACATCCATTAGCGTTTCTCTTACGTCCTCCCACGCGTTTCCTGGACGTGCCAGAGGCTTAGCACTGACTGCTGTTGATGCTGTCTGCTAAAAGCGGATTCTTTGCATCCAGCATCGATCCTTGACACACTTTTGGCTGTCAACGTAAAAACATCCAAATGTTTTAAATTAAAGAGGAGATTTGTAATCAAATTTTAGGAGACACTTTGCGTCTTATCTCAATTTTTTTCGGCGCATTTCTACACAGTTCCGCTGATTGCAAACGCGAATGAGTAATTACCTTTAAAAAATAAGTTATATATGTGCGTGTGTGTCGCGCGGTTTTCCCTCAAGAGAGAGAACTTCTTATTATAGCTGCAATGAGTTTGTATGAGTTATTCCCCTTGGACAACTCGGCAGCGAGCTGCAGTGAGGACGAATTCAATTGACATTACACAAGGAATATGTGTACACCCAGACTCACAAACAAATACAAGTCTCTCTCTCTCTCACACACACACACACAATGACGCCACTACTCGCACTCATACACATACTCCCAAAGAATGACTTCTTCCACATACACATGCACTATTAACTACTCACACGTTTCAGATTCACCGTGGACTGGGTGTGTACACATACCAAAACACATATATGCGAGCATGAACGTATACATGCATGGATGCTATCACGCACCCTTGCACTGCACGTATCTGCCAGAGACTTCAAAGAGACGGATTCAACTTTGAGTCCTCACTCGTTCCACGGCGAAGTTCACGGAGGCTACTTTGGCAAAGAAGCTATTTCTTAGGCAGGTCGTTGTGTCCTGGACATGTCTATACTTGACCCTAGAGGGCATGCGACAAAAAGGTTCTTGGCCGGGTGGGTTGTGTCAGCCACAATCGCGCACGCCCTGCTCAAACCGTTCTGTGCGTAGATTGTGCCTACAGGGGGTGGGTCACAGGAAATAGCTCTTGTAGCTGCCCGCACCACCCGGTCGAGTCGGACTTTCTGTTTCTGGGTGGTGCTGCTATACCAGAGGTTGACTGAGAATGTCAATACTCTTGCGATCACCGCTTGGACCAGACTGTTCTTCCTTTGCCGATCTTTTTCAGCTGACGCAGAGAGTAAAGTCACTGTTGGGTCCTCTTGATAAACTAAATGAAATTGCTTTTCCAGCTGAGATCATTTAAGCTGGCAGACCCCAAAAACCTGAAATGGTCAACGTTCTTAATGGCCTCACCGTGGATAATAATATTGCAAGTCGTCGGTTAGCGTGCTGATTGTAAGCTTGTCATACATCGTCTTTATAATCTTCTGGTCTCTCCAAACCATCCCTCCTGGTTTGTAATCCTCGTTCGATTTGTGTCTGTCCTGCGTTGCATTGCTACCAACCTCAGGTCTAAATTCCCGGTGTTGAATATAACAGTGTAAAGAAGTTCAGAAGTTCTAAGCATTCAACAAACACTTCAGTTTTGTTTGACAGTACAGGCGCCATGCACGTTCTTAATAACTTTACCTACATGAGCTTTCCAGGTAATTTTATCATCGACAATTATATCTTAATATATGCAGCTGTCTGAAGCATGAATGCATGATTCTGTTTGGCGGTTAAGGATACGTTACAGTATTGTTTTGTGCTTTCATATCGAGTTGCCCCGAATGGTCCTCTGGGATAAATAAAGTCTTATCTTAATATGTGTAATACTGAAAGCAGTCTACCGGCTTATGTTGCAATTATTGCAAATTCAAAGTGGGGTAGAAGCGACTTGTTTTTCTTAAATAAAATGTTTACGTTAAAGGGAACGAATTTGAAATGGCGCAGATGGTTGTTAACGGGTGGTGTATGCTGCTCTCTCTCTCTCTTCATACCAATAGAAACAGTATGAGCAGCAGACATCACTTCTTGATAAACAGTATACAAAACACAGCAATGAACGAATATTATTCTGTGAATTCTGTTTTATTCTGTTATTTCATTTAAACCTACCAAGTCCCTTTCCAACCAGTATGACTTAATACTATTGATCGCATGTCAGACGTCTGGTGTTGAGGGGAAAATAAAAATAAACTTTGTAAGCAGAAGGAGCGTAATGTGCTTCTTTGTCAGATTTGTTTCAGCATGGTAGAGGGCAACAGTACTTGGATTTTGCATCTTCCAGAGCCTTAGACAAGAAGTCAGGATTTATAAAAAGCGAAACAGAGTCAACTACATATTTGTATACTTTAAAACTGTAGATTGTATGCATGCATTTTGAAAGTAAAGGCAGTCTGCAAGCACAAGAATAAGACTGCTGACAGTCAAAAGGCACTATGGATTTACTCACAATGTAGCATCGAATCTGAACTATTTTCTGTGTGTTGGATCATTATTTTCGCCAGGTTTTGTTGTCATGCGGTCAGTGGGGCTTTGGACTGCAGAATGTCTAACCTTCTGCAAACAAAGCTTATAACTTTCTCCAAATGAATGGATGCTGAGGCTACTTTTCTTGTTTTCGAAGTTCAGTGGATGCAGGTACATTTTTCTATTATTAAAATCTAGAATCCATAATTATGTTTGATAAAAAAAAACTTGTGAAACATGTGTCAATAATAATTATGTCACCGGGTAACAAGCTTGAGAACCGAAGTTGTATTTTCAGTTTGTTTGTCTGATACCCTGCCACCAAACGCAAATTTGGAGTTGGAATGGACTTGGCCATATGGCTTCTGTGCTACAAAATGGAAGCAGTCAACAACCACAGCAACCTTATCCTTCACGTTTTCTCTGAGGCACATTGGAGCAGACAATTTATGTAATTCTCTTGAAGACTATTTAAGAGAAAAAGACGATTGTACCAAAAGCACATCAAGAGTTTTTTTTTAAATTGACTCATGCAATTGTACCTGATACGCTGTAACCTGAAATGGTAGTTTGGCATGGTCCTTATCAAACACAATGAAACTGCTGCTCTTTGGACAAGGCATGCGGCTATAGCCATGACTACCATTCTAAAGGCAATGTTCGCTATCTACAGAGAAGAAGACATGTCTACAATGAAAATCTAGATTCGTCTTCAGCATTCATTTGTTTTTCATAAATGGAAAGATGTCATCTGTTTCTGTGTCTAGAAGTCTGGTCCCATATTGTTGCATGATTGTTTTTAAAATCTCTCCGAATGTCATGTTTGTCCGAACATGAATAATCCATAATGGTGTGTTTGCTCTCTAGATTTATATCTTCTTTGCAGTTGACATATTATTTTCACACCGACTTTCTTCATGGCTTGGTTCATTACTGCTTGATTTTCATGTATTGATTGTAGCATGCCGGTTAGATACATATATACTTTTTTCGCAAAACACTAGTTTCTGGTACCTGTCTTTAAAATCTCAGTATTGAGCACGTATTTGATCGATCATATCCCAGATAACATAAAAGGGAAGCAAGGAAGGGCTGTTCTTGAAATTTGCACAGGCTGCTTTTTCTGGAACCAAGAACACAAAAGCCCACAAATTACATCTTTGGGGCGCTGATCAATGACGAAAAGCAGTATAGACACAAAATAAACTAGATACATGTCTAAAAAGATGACTGTAGATGACACAGATAAAGTCTTGTGTCATGTGTCGAAAGGTATCTGTCATCATGGCCATGCATCATGCAGGTCTAAGTTCGTTGTCATTCATTTCTAACATTGTCCCTAGCCAACACTTCAGAAGCTTTTTTCGCAGTGTAAATCATACAGAACAATGTAACACGCCTCAGTAATATGGCAAAAAGTTTGATTAGTTACTGTCAACAAAGTGTTTCGATCGAACTAATGTTTTCTCCCATTGATCTTCCCTTTTGACTTCTCTTTGTACACACCTGCCTTCCTCAGACGACGTCGTCTTCTCTTTCTTGGTCTAGTTAAAACATATTTAGCGTCCAGGGGCCAGTTGCACAACACGTTTCTAAACCTTAAAACTGTTCTAAAGAGGCAAAATCTCTTCTAAGCCATTTTGATTCTTTGCAGAAAAACATACAAAATATTGTACTGACAGGACGGAAAGTCGGACTTAAACAACTTTATCGTACATAAAGCAGTTTTAGTTTTAAAAATTCTAAAATTGTGGTGTGCACTTTAAAATAATTATCTAATTAGAGTTAAGGCCTAAAAGTGTTTAAAATTAAAAATGTGTTGTGCAACTGGCTCCTGGAGGAACATTTCGTTTACAAGATTCTTTCATTCCACATAGTACCGTAATGACTGATCAGTGACCATAAAACATGTTTAATTATCGCAAGATGGTCGCTTAAGTAATGTCCAAAAACAGAGGATGTCACGCAACAAATTCGTCTGCGGGTTTACATGCGCACGCCCAAACACACAAACACACATATAACTGAAAGTAGGTGCTCATCTACAACGCAAATCGCTATCATTCTCTCGTAATAAATCTTAATGAAAGTTACAGGACCAGAAAATGTGCTGTTTTCGTCTGCTGTCTGGAGACTGGAATGGTCTTATCGACCAAACGTATCAAAAGCTTGCTGGCCGACACTTTGCAGTGATCGCTATTCACGCCATAGAGACAGTACAAAAGAACGAAAGACAACGAACAAATTTGTTAGGGATGGGGGTGCGGGGGACATAGCTAGGTATAAGTGAGAATTTTAACTGAACTTTAACTTCAACAGTCATCAAAAGTGGAAACAGTTCTGAAGAAATACATTCTGTGTCCCACCTACAGGATTATTGTGCACACGTACATGCACCCAAATACACAGACACATGCGCTTTCTATCTGTCTCAGGTCATTGACCAAAGACTGTGGTGAATACTTTATTCAATGCCTTATTACAAAGCATTCTTTATTCAGCTAACACTACTTCCTTTTTTTGTAATACAAGGATAAAGTAGTTGCTATATTTTTATAATGAAATAGTGAGCCGGAAGAGACTACATAAGAAAAAGATCAATCCAAAATTAAGGCTTGATTTTTTGAAAAAAAATCTTTTTTTGCTATGTGTGTCCTGGTCTACAATTGGACTGTCTCGTTTGAGAATTCGTACGCCTACGTGTAAAATAAGCTTAGTGATGTTATCTTTTCACTCTCACATGCACAAGACTTCTTTTTTTTTTTTAAAGCAGTATGTAGGATCCTGTTGGCCTGATCATGCAGCAGCTGCAATGCGGTTCTGCTCATCCATTTCCCATACGTGAAAATGCCCTCTACTTTCCCAGACACGCATGAATTAAAATCTGTACGAATCAATCCTTATGCTAGCAAGTCCAGGACAGACTATTCACTATCCGTACCAGGGATGGGCAAGAGAAATCGACTGCTGACAACACTGGTGTTATTGCACACAGACAGGCCGTATTGAAACAGAAAACCGTGCGGAAAATTGCGTCCCGTACGCTTGTAGCTGGTGCAATTTCGCTCAGTTAAAAGAGTGTGGCTGTGATGGATTACCTTGTTACAGCTTACTAACGCAGCAATTTCTCGTACATAGTGAATCTCTTCTAGATTACGTCTCATTTTCTTAGTATTTAGACAGGAATTAAACCTCTTTTGAAAATCATTTTACACAGCCTGCGGGAGAGGAGGCAGTAAGCAGCGTGTCATCGCATGAAGGTTTGTCAAGTTTTTTTTTTAGAGAGACATCCTTTATTTCTTTGGTTTTCCCAATAGCCTGGTTGTAAAGACAGTGAGCAAACGAACAATATTAGATTTATTGACATAATTTTTTCCAAATAATCCTCATAAATCCTTTTAAATGTGAGTTTCACTACTCTTTGTCTCCCTTTTTACGTCCTTCGGTGCTTTCCCTTTCTGTCTGTCTCTTTCTCTCTCGTTTCCTTTCCCTACTCCTTCGACTCTCCTCCTCAACATTTTGTAAATGATTTTATGTATTGAGGGTCCTCCAGCAGCAAGAGGAAATAGACTTCTCATTAACACTCCCCTCAGTGCAGACTGTTCTTCGCCGTAAGACATCCCTTGGAGAAATCCATGACAAAATGGTTCTTGGCGCCAAAAGTATGGCAAGAACGCCCGAAGCTGCAGCTAAATACTTTCCTGTTTGCATTTATTGGATCGTAAAACGCTGATTAAGGTTAGATCTTGGGCTGTTTCTATGCCGGGTAGCGTGCGGACGATAGCACAGCCGGCGGTTCCGTCTAATTGACATCGCCAGCAGCGCCCGGCGAGCTTCGCGCAAAACAAGGAAGACAACTCACAAACAGTTAGCAGATTTGCTTCCGGTCTGAAGACGCCATAGCTCCGCGTGACAAGAAATTTACACCGGAAAATTAAAACCCTAAATTACCTCGGCGTGGAACACGTGACCTCTGGCAAAAATTAGTTACTGGCTGATAGGGACTTCATGGGTATAGATCGCAGACTGACTACATCTTAATGACAGTGCCGGCAGCAGCCGCCTGACCATTTTTTTCTCATTTTCATGCTTCTTCCATTGTTTTCCGTCATGCGTGGGCAGGCGCACCGAGAAATGGCACATAAAATGCCTCAGCTTTTCACTAGCTTTTCTGGACAAAAAGTTACTTTGTGTCTGATTTTTCTTCCATTAATTTGAACTCGCGTTAATACTCTTTGTGTGTGTGTGTGTGTGTGTGTGTGTGTGTGTGTGTGTGTGTGTGTGTGTGTGGACGTATGCGCAACTGCGTAATAGAAAACGTAGATAAAAAGGACGTGTTCATGTGTGCTTTCTAAAAAAATAAAAGAGCCGGTCATACAACTTCAGAAATGTAGTAATGACAACGAATGTCCTTGTTTCAAAAATTGCGCATTAAAGAGGATTTATTTCCGAAGTAGCTCTTAAAAATTTATATACCACTCATTTTACATTGCAAATTGCTTGTCGATTTAAATAAAAACTTTGAACAAAATAAGCGATTGTGTGAGCTGTTCTTAGGCTTGGTAATTGCTGCGTAGCTCATTCAAGAGTGCGTAAAAAAATAAGATTTTAAGATATATAAGACAAGAGATTTTTAAATTAAGGAGATAACATTGAAA
Source organism: Marisa cornuarietis (assembly GCA_004794655.1). Lineage (NCBI taxonomy): Eukaryota > Metazoa > Mollusca > Gastropoda > Architaenioglossa > Ampullariidae > Marisa > Marisa cornuarietis. Next base: position 8,438,505 of record SMMW01000554.1, on the reverse strand, counting down.
AAAGATAAATTGAAGCTAACATCAAATCATTGTCACCGCACTCTAATCTTCATGAAAGCCGTTAAAGCTACTCAAATAACACGATAAGTAGAATATCTTTTTACTTCCTCGTGCACAGTGACATGTAAAATCACCAACAGGTGCACAACATTTATCCTGTTTTTCGTTCGTGTACAGAACTAATGATCTGGATTGAGATTATTTCATTCAGTTCATCGGAACTCCACTATAATTTGCTTCTTTAAGTGGATTTTTGTTTTTGCTACCGTAAGAAATTTTGCTTGCACGCTGCCTTATGAGAACTTCGTAAACATTACTAAACGACTTTACCGAGCAGTTTGATATCTTGTACAAATTTTACGGGGTGTTTTAGTGATGTGTTCTTGGAAATAAATGTTTTATTGACTTCTGATGCCATCCCGAAGTCATCATGAGCTTCTGAAAGGCACGTACATACACATACATATTCTCTCTCTCTCTCTCTCTCACACACACACACACACACACCTCCAACATCTCCATCAGTACTACTTCACCTCACATCTATACACCTACACAGTGTTACTCTCATCGCTGTGCTGTAACTGTCATTATTTCTTGTTGAGATTGACACATTACTCTGCGCAGAAATCTCTGCACAACAAATATTTTAAAACCTGTATAAATAGCTAAAACAAAAAGTGATAGGTGCTGACATTTTCTGGCATCTGTGTTTTTTACAGCTAAAAGTCAATAAAGGCATGAACCCCCAAAATCTACATTTTTAGCAAGCCATTGTATGCTGAAACAAGAAAATAACAGCGAAATTTTACAAGCGTTTATTCATTCGGAAATGTTTGCTTTGTTTTTGTTTCCTTTCAAGGCTTTCGTTGTTTTTGTTTTTTACATTTCAGAGATAATCTGTGTGTAGGAAGTAATTCCTTCGTATTGGCAAATTCAGTGATGCAACTTTGCTGGTTGAGACTAAATGTCGGATAGAGTGGGTGGTAGGGATTCTGACACTAAGCCACGTGATTTCTTGATATTGCCCTCCTATCGTCAGGCAAGACACACACGCGCGTGCACACACACACACACACACACACACTGTCACTCAGTCCTCGATGCCACAATTGTATTGCAGTTTACGCCATTTTAAAAGTTTTGCTTTCATCGAGTGAAAAGTTCCAATCTTTCTTGAAATATATAAGAATAGAGCAAAAGTTTGTGTCCAGCTAAGGAATCGTCTAGACAGCTTAATGCCAGTCTCATTTGATTTGAAAGAATCATGCTGAAATAGGAACTGCTAAAAAACAAATGAATAAGTACAGAAATAGAAAGACGAAAAGAAAGATAACGAAAAGAGAAAAAAAGCATCTCACTATATAGTTTAGATGTGCTTTGTCTGAGGCCTTCTTCCTTTTTCAAGAACCTGTCGCAGGTTTTAGGTATTTATGTTATGTGGTCTGATCACGCCACACCTGTGTTCTGACGAATCACATACTTTTTTCTCGTAACTTTTATCTACTTTTGCCTTCAGCTGATGTCGCTTACTTTTCGAGGCATGTAAAGTTGTGCATGTTGCGGAGTTCAGAATATTTCGTTATTCTGCGCATTTGAGGAGTTTTAATTTTAAGCTCAAGCTGAGAACATCCAGATAAATATACAAGCTTTGACAATTTAGTTTCTATCGTACAGAAAGATTGCTTGAAACTCAAAGGTTAATCAGTATGTTATCTTTTTCAACCACACAGGCGCGTTCGATCAAATGTAATCACTGTAGAAAACCGTTAGTCATTTACTCGTCTGCTACACGAGCTTTTCCGAGCGTCTGGCTTGAGAACCTGGAGCTGTCCAGCTCGGAGCATTTGATAGCGCACCCGCACTTCACTTTAAATTCATTTACTAAGCCCTATCCCATTATCAGTGGACAAAATAATTAAATAAGGCTTGACATCTTGTGACAAGCACAACTAGGTCGTCAGAAAACGGATCGAGTAGAAAAAAAAACTGAACTGTAGCCGTCTGGTTCTCAGTGTGTGGAATAGAGAAATGATGAAAACTTTGAAAATGCATGCAGTAATCACAGGACACATTTATGTACAAATTATGGATATGCGTCCGTGCATCGTTTCACACATAGCGGCGCCACAAAGATCAGATAATTAAGCCGAGGTAAAGTAAGATATGTACCGGAAGAGATGCGAAGTCTATTATTAGAAAAGGGCGCGACCTAGGAGGCCGTGAGGTAATCTAAAGGTTCCTGTTTGGTCTAAAGAATTTTAGTCGGCAAGTAGTGACAATAGGTGTATCAAGGTTAGAAGCCGATAGCTCATCGTTAATATCTTTTACCTGGATGTATATTACTCTGTATATACTCTATATATACAAACTTAGGAGTTTGTGGGCGTTTTATTGATTAAATATGATATTTCCCGCTAATAACAAGCAACACTTTGATTTTGGGTCACATAAATAGACTAAATACTTCATGTGACATATTTAATCATCTTCTCCAAAATAAGTTTCTTTCAATCTTAGTAAAACCAGAATTTCTATCCATTGGTGCCTGTTTTATTAACCTTATTTATCTTGGCCAACCTTAAATCTCTCCTGAGCTTCTTTAGCAAGAGGCATTATGACGAGAAACAGCTAAATTGTTTTAAGCTGGTTTTATTGTGTGACACGGCTACCAAGATGCTGACTACATGACAAAGCTCATGATGCTGACTTTTTGAGACAGCTCTTATTCTGCTGAATGTGTGGCACGGCTACCATTGCTCATCAACTAATAAAACTCGTGGTCATGGCAAAAGAAAGCTGAAAACAGAAATGAAAAATTGCAGCAGAAATTGTGATGACTGTGTCAAGTAGACAACTCAATTTTACCTTTTACCTTCATATTTAAGTCGGTAGCTGTGTTTGGTGGTATTGTTCACTAGAGTTTAAACGTAATTGTCGTGATAAATACTGACAAAAGTTTGGGGGATGATTTCTTGTCTTTCGGTTGTTAAATAAGGTAAGGTAAAGGTAAAGGTCATCCCATAACCTTTTCAGGTCGTTGAGGGGTGAGGTGTTAGAGACCTCACTTTTCTCGGGGCCAGCTTTACATGAGGGCGATGCCTTTACCTTTTTATCTTCCCCAACCCTCTATGGAGTCAGGTACCCATTCCCGACAGCTGGGTCGACTGGGGGAAGTTTGCGGCGCTTATCGGGAATTGAACCAGCGCGCTCTCAGTTCGGACATTCGCTCTAACCACTCAGCCATCCGCTTCCCCCGTTGTTAAATACAAATAGCTGGTACACGTTCTCTAAAAGAACTCTCCAAATAACTTATATATCATTATCTTCCACTTTTGTCTGAATGGTGTCCTTTGAGGACTAACCTTTTTGTCCCTGGTGTAGTCTAAGCAACGTTTTTTGTCGCCGTCGCGGCTTGCAGTATTAACAGACCTTGCCAGAAGTCTTGTTGAATGAAAATCAGTCTGTTGCTGGCGCTGTCATTCGTCCTTTGTCTCCCTACTCCGCTCTCATCTCCAACAGATGGTGCGCCGCTTTTGTCGCCAGCCTTAAATGGAAAAGCAAGTCGAATCGAAAGTAAAGCTTAAATGGTAGATACTGACATTATGAATAAAAAATGTCCGATCAAAGAAAAGTGTCGAGAAATGCTGTGACTGTTAGCAGTTTTGTAGAGTGACCTGTGCGACCTTGATTTATGGCACAAGAAGCTTGCAATGAAGGACGTTCATTCCGTGTTGTTATGGTTGTAAGTAAGCGATTGTTCTCTTAACCCCGAAAGTTTCACTGGACATGATTCAGAAGGTCAGTCCCTATCATTTTATTCCGGTGTATTATTTGACTCGCTTTTCCCTTTAAAGCCTATGGGCTGGACTCGACGCGAGGAAAGCTTACCGCCTAAGAGCATTGAGAGAAACCAAGTGAAAGCCGAGCCTACTTCAAGTTGAGGTTGTTAATGCCTCTAAAAGCTTCTTTACACATTCGACATCGACATACCAACGTTCAGTTGTTGGCGTGCGCTAGCTATTCAATGTTTTGCATTTCATTGAATCATGGACTTTTCACTCGAGGCGATGCCAGGTATACTTTAAGGAAGACGATGTCTAATGTATTTTATTTTTGACATTGCTGCATTTTTTTAAAGACTTTGTTTGGTGCATTGAATTCAAGGCATTGTTTAGTGTATTGTATTCAAGGCGTTGCTTGGTGTTTGTAACTGAGGTGTTTTTTTATTTTAATTTGAGACCATGTCATGCACATCTAAAGCAATATCAGTTGCAATCCTCATTTTCTACTGTGACTCTTTTACGCTTGGTTCCCTTGAAAAAAAAGAAAAATTAACGATATTGAAAGATATTTTACGGCTTAAAGCCATTAGGGTAATCAATGGATAACCCATGATTTTATCTTGAAATGTTAACTCATTGTTGCCTGGTTACTAGTCCCTGTTGGACGTAAGAGGCAGACGCTATGTTTGCGTGCTTCATAATGTTTTGTAATCTTCCGCACGTGGGGAAAGACGAGGGTGTACTCACATTGAAAGACTAAACAGCTTCAGCGTCTACTAAGACAGCGTGAACTGTTTTATGCTGTACTTTAAGACATTTTACTGTTAATAAACAAGAATCATTAGAGGAACATCCAACTAGCGTGGCATTTATCTTCTCTTTGTGATAGGCATAAATCTCCTCAGGACGAGGAAATCCCCCAAAGAAATTTTACATCGCTGTGAAAACATGGGTCTGAGCTCACCCTTACCATCCTATGAAAGAACATAGGATATGTTTTTTTCAGTGATGCACTGCATCTCGAACACCAGTGGTTGCGAATGTTCCAGCCTTCGTGGTTGACAACTGTCTTTCGCAGACGCAGAGAAACTAAATATCTAGTTTCCAGGGTCTAGCCCCGCTTCGAATCCTCATATACTTGTACATTATTACTTTAGGCCTGCCGGTCCGTTGATAGGAAAGCATGATGATATCCTCAACCTCAGTCGTTCCTTCCTCACTTTCTCTCTCTCTTTCTTTCTTCTTTTTCTTTCTGTCTCGTCATCGATGTTTTTCTGTCGTCTTAGATTTCTGTTTTATGGCTTCTCGTCCGCCTTCTTTCCCACTTCACTCGTCTCCTTTTTTTGATTCCTGTGACTTGCGCGTCTAAGATTCTGGTTGCAGATTGCAACCTGGCCTGCAACTTTGATGGGGGAACAAAACCACTTGCTTTGTTACATTGGAATACTTCTTGTGTTTCACACTGCACCATCAAATATTAACACAGTTTTTTTCGCGAAGTTTGCTGAAATAATAAACACATATTAAAGAAACATAAGCTTGGAAGGCAATTTACAGTATGCCCTTTTCTAACCATGTTTTCTTTGCCTCATTTCAACAAATTTCACTGAGAACCCCTGTTGCCTAAGATTCCACCGCTTTTCTGAAAATAACTGTATCAAATTAATATTTACAGAATTTTTCTTTCTCTAGTCTTTTTAATCTTTACTGATATGCTTGTTGACGTAGAAACTTCTCGAGTTACCCGGAAAAAGATTGAAAAGTGTGCCTATAATTGCACCTGGCTGTGCGCATTGCGAATAAAGTATATATATATATATATTCCCATGGCTTGTTGTGTTTTTGATTCTGTTGATTTATTTTCAGACTGCAACGATGACTAAGCCGGACTTAGTACGTGCGTGGCTATACATCACTATAATAGCACAGTAAATGCAGGTAGTGTCACGATCTCCGAAAAGGTCACAACTTTCTCTTAAATTCCATTTTATCAGTCCCGCCTTTTCTCTTATCCAAGTTTCCCTGCAGCCTGTTATGTGATGTCGATGCGGAGTCGCATGTGACAAACACGGCTTACACCCCATTCGCACGTTCCGACAATGCAACCTTTCGGTCAGAACCATTGTCGGGACAGAATAACATAACATATAGTCTCTCTAGCCTTTAATTAATATTGAAGTGCGTTTTTTAAAACTTAAGAGTAGGTATATTTTTCGAACAAAAAAAAATATTTTTGCTGTTATTGTAAACTACTGTCGTTTTAAGTGACTGTAAGTATATAACTGTGATAGTAAGTGTAAATTACAGAGGTTACAAATGTAAATCAATGATGATTTATATAGTAACAAAGACTGCGAGAGAAGGCTGATGATGGTGACTGGGATGATCGACCGGTGATGATGACTGACTGGTGATGGCAGACGTGATGGCGAGACGCCTGCATCTGATTCTGGCAGCATAGTTGAGATGATAATGCCCTCTGGTTCGGCAACGAACATATGACACTGTTAATCTTATGTAGCATGCTAAACTGGAGACTGAAGGTATATGCTGGCTTTTCGTGAGAAGAATTAATGTGAGAAGCTTTATGTTTCGTGTTTTGAAGTAGAACACCCCACAGGAAGCTTTGAGAGAGAGAGAGAGAGTGTGTGTGTGTCTGTGTGTTTTTTGAGTGGGTGTTTATGTCTCTCTCACTTTCTGTGTATTCAAAAATGAGAAACTAACAAGTAAACAGACGGATGTACGGAGTCTGAGGCTAATGCAAAGCATAACAGAGGGGTAGGGGAAAGGGGTGCAGGGTGGAGTGGCATGGTGAGAATTAATAAGAAGCTTTCGTCTGCCGCCAGTCCATAGCAAGGATGCAGTGCACAGTACAGCACTCTTGCTGGTCCCTGATTTATTAGGTGATGTCGTGACCACTGAGGATTGCACCGGCGTCTGCGGTAAGTAAGCGGCAGTCATGACAGGAAAGCAGGAAAACGTTATTTTTGCTATCACACACACAAACATCATTGGTGTATGTCCACAACCTTCAAGAAGAAAAATTGTGGAGTTTTTTCCCCTTTAAAATATACTTTTTCACATTTATCAATTTAAAGATGTGTTTTTATCATTGGAGAAAAAGGGTGAGACAGACGGACTAGACTTTGGGCTAGAAAAGAAAGGGTTGTAGGGGAGTGAGGTGTTAGTGATCTCACTTATCTCGGGGTCAGAGTTTGTGACTCTGCTGGTTCAGGTACCATCTCTACAGCTGGGTCAACTTGGTATCAAACCGCTTACTATGCATGCAAGAGAAAAGAGCAGGCGGCAAGAATGTTACACTGAGAAGCAAATTTACAGCCAAACTGCGTATTTATTTTCATTTACAGAAAAATGTTGTCTCTATCTTCTGTATCCTTCTTCTCTCTCAAACTTCCACATACACTGTGCATTTAACATCAGAAAGATTTGTTTTTTAAAAAAACGAATAAATTTCTGTGCTCTAAACTATACAGAAACTATAAAACTAAAGGTAACATAGACAAATCTTTTCTTTACAAGCGCGGTAAAATCCAAATCTTTTGCAATTATTTCGCAAACAGTGACCAAAAGAACTTTTCCAGCTTCTGAGGTACTTGTAGCAGGTGTCTTTATAGAATGAAGGCAATAATGTTGGACGCCATATCACTTTTGAAGTCGCCTTTGAAAGAGACCGGTAGACCATTCGACAAAACTTCGTACAGTCTATAGAAACTGGGAACTCTGGCGGAAGGATCAGGTGGGATCCAATTGAAAGGTCAATCACGTACTAAAGAAGGCTCACAGAACGTAACTAAAATTGGCACTATGGGTAGGAGTAAGCGAGTGGTCCAGGCAAAAAAAAAAATTCATCACTACAGCTCTTCACATCTGGTCAGGATCCGACCAAATTCAGATCTAATCTCTCTCTCTCTCTATCTCACTATAGCCGTATGTGTTGAAATCTAATAATATTTATTCTTTTCCCTAAGCGTCTTGGAACAGGTACTTCGTAGTATGCTCTGTCGGAACTTCCATACTTATCATTGACCTGATCTTAAATTCGAATGTTATTATTATTATTAATTTTTTCAGCTGTCCTGGCTCTCGGTAATAGAAACCCCTTTCTATGTTATAGTTCATGTCTAGGGTTCATGCATCGTATGAATAGCTACTGTTGTCCTTGAGCCCTCTGTCCAAGAAGAGCTTAAGGCTTGTAGGTGAATTCCATCGCGACAGGAATCACGAATCGTTTCTTTTCGATTAATATATGTGCATAGGTTAGTTCCAACGCTGTATAAAGCTACTTGAGCTCGCATAGGAGGCTCTCACTGCGCGAGAAGACACGTGACATTCCACGGGCGGTAACGGTTGGCACACAAACCTCAGTCGTCTCCACTTGCTTGCTTCTGCCGCTTGATCAACCCTGGCCACAGCTGCGCTGGCTGGAACCGACGCTCACTAGGATTTTATTAGTAAACACACAGCCCAGCGACCGCTCAGGCACCGCTGTGCTCACCCCTTTATTTCCATTCTTCCTCCCATCCTCCCTTCCACTTGCTCTTACCTAATTCTGATTTGGTCCCTGGCCTGACTCTTTTAAGAGACCACCGACAGGACTGGAAAAAGAGTCCGAACGGCGGCCATGGACACAAAAGAGGAGGAAACTTTTGAGTTTCTTAACACCAACCTGGCGAGACAACTCTGCGAAAAGCAGGAGTTGTTCAGCGTGAGAGGTGAGCTGTCCTGTCTACTCGATACTCCTTCCGCTTTTATCTGTGTATGTGCGCGCGCGTGCGTGCGTGCGAGTGAATACGTACGTGTGCCTGCATGCGTGCGTACATGGTTATGCTCATTTTGCGTTTAGCTTGCTGAAGTATAGTTGTCTCGCAATATATTGCATCTGACTGGAAAGGACAAGAGAGAGAGATTCCACGGATGTATTGTGATATTTTGTATACCGTTATAGCTGTGTGTTTCCGATGATTATTTTTGTTAAATAAGAGCATTCAGAGTTTTGTGGGATTATGTCAAATTTTATGTGTAGCAGTTGTACATATTTTATGAATGGCAGAGCATGAAAACTCGATTGCAACTATCCTAGAGTTAGAATACAAAATGTCAACAATAAGCGTGTATTATAAACATAAAGGCATCTAGATAGAGATACACTGATCCACAGAGTAAAGACATGACAAAGACATGAAGGTCTACAGGTGAACAAATAGTTATTTTCATTTATTAGTCTCATCGTCTTGCGTATTATGAATTCGGGGACATGACATGTTATTCCGCCACTTATTCTTCTGGGATTTTAGGGACACTTTTTGCGCTGTAATCACGGTCTTTTTGATAATTTTTTTTTGTGTGCCGTACACTTCATGTGATCGGAATTCTGTTTTAAAGAGGCAATTGTCAAACGTGTGCTGTTAAAGGACAACGTGCTGCCTATACAAAGCAAAATGATGTTGACTTTTTCTTGCGGCTGAAGACTGGAAAATGTCCTGCTTGTTCACACCAGCCGAGTAAGCTCTTTGTTGCGATGACTTTGTAGGCATCACATTTAAGCTGAGACTATTATGCAATATTTCGCAGTATGACACATTCAGTATGTTGTGTAGAAAAATGTAATATTCCTTGCATTATATTTCTCTTTTATATTAATGTCAGCGCCGCTTTAATGAGATAGTTTTGCACAATTCTATTTGTTTATCGTCCACCCCCCCCCATCCCTACAGCTTTAATCTAGTCTGACAAATCTATGCCAGAAGGTCGAAATTTCCAGTCGTCTATCGCCAGAATCTGGCGTCTGAGCCTGTAAATGACTGAGCCATAAAAGCACTGTCCTGGTTTTAGTCCCTTGGTAAACAGCAGAGTTTGGTTAATTAAACAGGGAAGATAACTCTGCGGCTCTTGTGTTGTTTGCCTCCCCGCGCGCTGCCTTTGCTACTTTGTTGCGATGAAGTGCGCCATTGTCTGAGCAGCTCAGCTGCTTGTACTCCGGTCTCCCACTACAGAACATTTACTTCTCTTTCTTTCAGTTTTGTATATCGCTTTTGTGTACTGCATATTCTTATTACCATAACGTTGTTCAAACTGGGTCGTATTAAAGTTGGGGAGTGAATTTCGGTTAAAACAAGACAACGAAGGTTGTTGTTATTATTATTATTATTATTATTTCACTGATAAATTTTCATATCCCAGTTCTATAGGCGAGTCCTATGCGTTTTACACATCAACTATATTCACGAAGTTAGTAATTAATAAAGACTAGAAAGCAGGCTGAAAACTTAACACAAACCTGGCAGAAAAGATATAGTTACTCCGAGTTGGAGTCTACAGTAGCCAGGTAAACGATTCTAAACACGAACCTAAACAGTCACAATGTGCTAAAATAAAATCGCTAAGAGCAAGAGGAGATACTATGTCCTAACGGCGATGGAGACAAGTAGACTATGAGCTGCATGGTTGTCCATCTTTGGAGTACAAACACTTTAGTAGTATAGATGGTGCATTGGTACAGAACACTACACAAGAAATTACCAGGGTTACAGTCTACTCTGTTTACACATGTAGACCTAGAATCTTAAGCAGTAGGAAATGTAGCAAGCAAGCAGCAGGTCCGCATATAAGATTATGTAAAAACTGTAGTGAAGTGGAAAAGACGGAACAGCTATAGCTACCGAAAAAAAACAAGCTGGCACAGATTTTAAAACACTCTCTAAAAGAAATAGGCGGCGAAACGACAATGCAGGTGACGTTACAATCGACAAAAATTCACGTTGAGCGTTAGAGCATTTACATTCCTGAAGCACCTTACACTAAACACACCCAGCCACTTAAACATGCAAGCAAGTAGCTTACAAGTAATACACAGAAGACAAAAAGGTAAAAAAATCGAGTATAAAATAATTTGACTAGTTAAATATGTATTAAATTACTACTACATCGTTTTTCGTTTTTATCTCTAATCCTCTCCATTTGTGATGTAACCACTACATATTTTTGGTCTCATTGGATTGAAAAGGGTCGTTGAACTATCCAATTAGATCAGGTATCTTCTTTATCCCGCTGTCTCGTTCTCTCTCGCTTATCTCTTTCTTCCTCTTTTTTCTTAATGCTTCGTCTTCACTTCATCATTTATCTGCGGACTCTCCGTTTCTGAATTTTTGTCTATTGTTAGAGTAGGAATTTCAGTCAAATACATTATTTGTCAAGATCCGAATGCAACAGTTTTACAATTTTCAGATATTAGTAGCCAGCGCAATGTTGACAGCAGCATGGACAAAATATTAGCATCAGTATATATATATACCAATATTATCAGCAGACCCACATGAATCAAAGCGTTAAATCCCTCTTCCGTTGGCGTACTAGTTGCTGACGCCTTCCACCAACCTGTCGCCATAAGTGTTAAAAGTTTCGCCTTTCTGGATTTTTTAAAATTATTATTGTTCTTTGTATAGAGATTTCTCACACGATAGCAAATATTTAGATGCACATTTTAAAGACCACTCTGACCAATACCATTCTCTTATCACAATACTACTTCCAGGCTCAATGTCTGTGTTGAAATCAATCGCTCAGCCCGAAGTATATTCTTCAGGATGTGCCTCCAAATCAGCGGTTGGTTGTCAGTGGTCCGCCAGACCCAACTTTGTCTCACAATGACAAATGACTGTAGCTTGCTACGGTAGTTTTCTGGCGCCGTCTAGCGGTATAGGGCACGTCTCTTTAGACTCTCGGTTTTTCTCTAAATTAGTTTTTCTTATCGTCACAGGCCATACCGTTCTTTCTTATCCATCCTGTTTACCTCTCTTGTTTAATTAATCAGCGCGTCTCCTTTTGTTGTCGGCGGATAACGATGGTCGAGAAGTAGCCACATGATGTCCAAAGAGTCATTTGGCTGCTTTTCTTGCCTTGTTCTACATCTAGTCTTCTTTCATGTAGTATTGGGTACTTCGTGCAGCCATAAACGCTGTGTTAAGAAATGGCTGAATCTCTTTTCTGAGGAGATGGAATTCTGTCCTAGCGGCGTCTTCATTTCGTCTGAGTTAGGAATTTATGCTCCTGTGTAAATGGTTACCATGCTGTGACACGAACTCACAGGGTACAACAATACCGCCTGTTTTAAACCTAATGTTCGTATTGCCTTGGTCAAAATGCCGAAGCTCAAGCAACATCACCAAACGGTGTTTTTTGACCGCTGATGTCAGCAACTTATGTTCCCGTTGACTGACTTCACTATCTGTTTAAGGACAGTGTTCAGTATTGCCTCAGTTTTGCCACTGACGAACCAGACTTCAGAGTACTGAATTGCAAGCAGGGACATTATCAAAAGGTAGCTTTATACCATTCATGTTTGTAAGTGAATCGCAGTCCACGGTCCATGATGTCTTCAGCTTTATTTAGAAGACCTAGTAGTTAGGTTCAGTGCGTCGGTGATAAGGGCTGGTTACGCAAAATTTGAACGCCCAATAAACAATAAAAGTTCACCGAAGAAATGTGTCAAAAGCACTAAAATTGAAACACAAATCTGTTTACAGCTAGAAGTCAATCAACGCTGGAAAGATTTGTCCTAGAACATGGGTAAACAGACTCAGATGTTTTTGGTTTGTCGCACCGACGTTGAGACCTGCTGGGTCACGGGATTTTTGTCAGAAAAAAACGTTTTTGAACTTTATTTTGGAGGCTGAAAATGAATGGCAAAAGCGTTGTTTTTCTTGAAGGATCGACGAAGGGAGGGGATAAAATAACAGGTACAGAAACTGACGCCATGTTTGAGTAATGATTGAGGATGGTGCCGTAATTGCCGTGCTCACATCTCAATCTCGCAGCCTTATGGTCTTGGTTTATTTCCTCGCAAACAAGAATGACACGTTTTTGTTCAGTTTCTGATGTTCAGAGGAAAAGGCATCCTTTGGGTGATTGAAATATGATCAGCTGCCTATGGACGCTTGTAACCAATCTTTTGTCGTCGACGTAATAAATACTGAAAAGGACAAGAGTTTAGAGGCAGCAGCGATTTGGATACAATCTTCCACAACATGTCTTTTGTAATCTAGAGAAATCGTAAAACGTAACCATGTTCCACCTTCGCCTACATAAGTAAAAACTAAGCAACAAATTTTCTCAAATGAAAAGATGGTTTCCAATTTCACTTTAGACAGATGGTGATATTTTTTCAAGAGGATTACACCTTACTGGCCTGGATAAATTTTTATAAGAGGCTCTCAACTGCGTGCAAGTTTGAATATGTGGATGAGAACTCTGAAGAAAAAATGAGTAAAATTGCATATCTAACGTCGTCGTACACGGCTGTCCAAAATGTGACATCTCCAAACGTTTCTTTTTCCTCCATCGCTGACATATAAGCGTATTTCTTTCATAAGTTTTAGTATAAGTATAATCATACATCTTCTGTTAGTAAGGCCTTCATTCTGTCTAACTGTTTATGTCTTCATGTGTCCGTTTTAGGGATGTTTCTTAGTCAGCATCAATGCCAGTAGTTAACTGATATGTCACTGAAAGCTAAAAGCGGCCGCAAAGAGATGGTCGTTACCTTTCGTTCGCCGTGGACTAGACGCGATAAACCATTTATAGTTCAGCACAATGATCTTCCTTAATAATTGTCTGCCTTTCGCACTCTATCTCTACATTTACATAAATCTGTTGTAACAAGCAAGACTAAAATAATAATATAGAGGATAAGCCATCGACTTCTTTAAACTATATTTGGCCTGTTGTTGACCTTCTGACAACAAGCGACAAAAAAACGTGAATCACATCGGAATTCTAGATCATAAAGCTACTTACACAGAATTTCCGATTGTTTCTATTTCCTTTCTGGGTTGGACCCAGAAACCTTCAATCAGACGACTTGGTAATGTCTTTTGAGATGTCTAACAGTACAAGGATGCTTGATTTATCTTTTCCTTTGCGGTTGCTTTAATGAGCAATTTTTCAGTCAGAACATTAAGCAAGGCATTGCTCAGGCGAGGCCTTCGGAGAATAAATACTTCCAGCTGCAGGATCGGACTCTACAGCCACATTTCGTTTTATCGTGTGCATGCTGGTCTCGATTTTCTGATCTGCATAGCAGTACTGCCATGCTGTCTGACACACTGTTTTAATGGCAAATCTTTTACTGGATCTTATGGAAATTCATCGCCATCAGGCATTCATTTTATGAGATGCATATATATATAGTAAGAGAGGGAATGAGGAATATAGATATTTAAGCAATATCAGACTAAAACTTCTCTATTCGTTTCTTTAGCGCGCATCTCATATATATATATATATATATCATTTTTCAAACCGTTTTAAGCGTCTGCTGTTAAGTTTGTTCGACAAGTGGAGAAGGTCGCTTATTTTGATCCTCGCCTGGAGGTGGTTTCATGTGAAGTCTTAAGCTCAAGTCTGTCCGCTTAACTTCCAAATTTGTCCGTTGGTTTGCGGCCACGTGAGATCTTGAAAATGAGTAGTGGTCGTTCTCAAGTGGCAGGTCGACTATTTTGACCACACATAGCAAAGATTCTTGAAAGTTAAGCCAAAAAGCTTCGTTTTTAGGCCAAGAGCAACGCTAAAACCGTTCCCTATAAACCCGGGATACAACTAAAGGTACTTTTCGCCATAGTCTTCTACATGTCGTGCCAGAGAATTGGGAATTCGTTTATACTTTACTGTGTCTACGGTGTCTACGACCAATAAGCAGTGGCACCCTCATCTCATAGCCAAATGCCTATTCTCCTAATGCTTCTCTTGGGACCACCAAAAGCGTTCTCGAAAATTGACGATGCAAAAAGGTGCGAGAAAGTCAATGAAGAATACTTTCAGAAGATGATAGGGTCTCGACATCATGAAGAGCATGTGCAAGAGTAAACAGAGCAGGTTGGTAACAAAAGGTGCGTTGATCGATAAAACCTGTCGAAGCAGATGACAGCCTGAAAATCGGATTATAAAGCACGCGAACACGCAAACAGAATTAGCCATCATTTTAGAAGAATCGATGGACCTCGCGTCTTCCAGTACGAACTGCGGGAGCGTATTGATGCAAGAGTTGTTTATACCCCCCCCCCCGCCTTTCGTAACACGCATCTTGAACTTCGGCCAGGAGAGATCACTACCACGACTGCTTGTGACAGGGCTTAGTTCGAGCGATTATACAGTAGGCAGCAAAAATCAGTAGCAGTATATTAAAACTAAACGTCTGACTAAAGTGTTGGGAGAGAAAAACAAATGATTTCTGTAATAAAAATGAGGTAATGATCTCTTTCTCTCTCTTTCTCTCTCACATACACACACATAAAAAGAGAGAAAGAGAGGCCGCATCGTAGTAACATATAGTATTAGCTCAAAAACTGATGTAAGACAATGCTGTAAATTGGTCCGAATCTCTACGAAGGGACATGAAAATAACATTTTAACACACAGAACTTTTATTATTTCATGTGATGTGTAGCCTTTCTTGTACAAACCTTTCCCCACACACACTCCTTTACTTTTGCCATTCATATTCTATAAGTTGAGGTGACGGTTTAAAGCTAAATGCAATGTACCTTTGCTTAGTGTAAACCAGTCCTTAATCGTCTCTTTTTGCATAAGTCCATGAAAGAAAAACCCATGCCACTTGTTGTTGATGAAATTAGTGAGAAGACTTTTGTATCTAGATAACACCTGATGGTCATCGCCAGTAGGAGTGGATGCTGCCACCCGGTACAGATGGTTGATGATAGACTTTCTCTAACTCCCCACCTTTTCCACCTCTGTTGGTAGGATGTGTCACTTTTTTATCACTTTATCACTTTAGAAAGGAACGGAGTACTGTTGATCATATATTTACATTAATGGGTATAATACAAAGACAGTTAATACATCATAAGAAACTCTATGTGGCTTTTATTGATTTCCAAAGGGCTTTTGATTCTGTTGCAAGAGACAAGCTTTGGGATGTGTTAAGCAAGAACAATATATCAGGTAAATTACTTGCATAAATCAAAGGCCTGTATGCAGTAGTTAAAGCAAGGGTGCGAATTGGAGCAGACTATACAGATTTTTTTTGAATGCCCTCGTGGCTTAAAGCAAGGGGAAATATGTTCACCAGCTTTATTCGCACTATTTATCAATGAACTAACTGTTGAAACTCGCCTTAAGGGTCGGCATGGAATCCAGTTAATTCCAGATTCATTAGAACTATTTATCCTCCTATTTGCAGATGATATAGCATTATTTTCAGATACTGTGATTGGGCTCCAACATCAGTTGAACATACTTTCTGACACGGCCAGGCGCCTTGACCTTGATATAAACTTACCCAAATCTAATATTGTTGTATTCAGGAATGGTGGCCATCTGGCCTCACGAGAAAAATGGTTTTATGATGGCAATGAGATCAAAATTGTTAATGCATACAAATACCTGGGAATTATATTGACAACCCGATGTGTGTTTACACAGGCACTAGAAGACTTGGCAAAACGATCCCAAAAGGCAGTGATAGGGATACTAAAAGTGTTGTACTGGCTTGACAATCGTTCCCCTTCTCTCTTTTTCAAGCTTTTTGATACCCTAATTCAACCTGTCCTTTTATATGGTTCTAAAATCTGGGGACTTTGTACTGACACAAAAATAATTGAAAGGGTTCATACCTTTGCCTTGAAAAAGTTTTTAGGGGTGTCCTTGAAAACACCAAATATAATGGCTTATGGAGAATGTGGGAGGTATCCTCTATTTATTAATTGCTATATTAAAACATTAAAGTATTGGTTAAGAATAGTTCATCTACCTAAGAGCAGGCTTCCTAGAAAGGTGTACACAATGTTATATAACAATCATGTAAATAACAAGGTCACCTAGATTAACAACATCATGATGGTTTTGTACAAATATGGTTTTGGCTTTGTATGGGAGCAACAGAGTGTAGGAAATGTTAATGTTTTTTTGAAAGAATTTAAACAAAGATTGATAGATTGTTACAAGCAAGAATGGTGTGAGAGGCTAACTAGTAGTGATCGCTTTTATCCTTATCGCTGTTTTAAAAGTAGCCTCTCCCAGTCTTCCTATTTGCAGGATTTAAATCATATAGGGATGAGAAATGCCATAGTCAGATTCAGACTAGGTGTTACCAACTTAAAGTGTCATAAATTAAGGTATACAAAAGACTCAAGTATTAATCCAAATTGTCCCTTCTGTAAGAATACTGAAGAAACAGAATTACACTTTTTATTGTGTTGCCCACAATATACTAGCTTACGGGAAACATTCATCCCCCCCAAATTTTGGCGTTACCCATCTATTTCCCACTTTTCAATACTCATGTCAGATAACCAACGCAGTATTACAAACTACCTAGCAAGCTACATATATAATGCAATGAAATTGAGAAACTCCATCGACAAATTATAAAAGTCTGTCTTATAGTAATATTATCTTGTATAACATGTTTTAATCCATTATGTTCCAAGCATGTAGTAAGGATAGTATTTTATGGATACTTTATGTATGTATGACTACACGGACTAGACCTTATTTATTTATTTATTTTTTGCATGTACTGATATGGGTTACAATAGATACAGCTAGAGACTTGAATATTTACAAAATGTTTAAACGAATTACCGACTTGATTACATTACAATATGGATGCATTTACTATTTACACCTATGTTAAGATGTTTCTCATGTTTTCTACGTTTGTATATCCACCCCCTTTAGTCAAGGGCTAAGGCCTACGCTGAATAAATTCTTGAATCTTGAATCTTGGTAGGATGTGTCACTTTTTTATCAGGCCTAAAAAATTAAAATCATATTACTCAGTCTCTTTTCAGTCAAAGCCATCAGTATTCAAAAATGCTTTTATTAAAAAGTTTGTAAAAAGTATAATATACAGGTTTTAAAAAGCCACAACAATATTAATTAAAAATCAGCACAAATTAATAGCGGCTCATTTTACTGGTACATATGCTAGAAATCTAAAAACTGGCATTTACAAAAAACGTTTCTCATATTAACTTGTTTAACATCCCAAACAATAATATTCTGGTTTGAAATAAAGAGCACGAATCAAGCTGTTAGCCCTGTGAACGTTTTTCTCGTTTTGACAAAGTTAACCCAAGCTTTAAAGAAGTATGATGACGTGTGTGCTACACAAATCACAGGATTTTTCATGTCCAGTTGTGATGTTTTATTGATTCATCTACTTTTATTTGGGCAGAGATGCGAATAATACAAAGTTTGTCTACTCTCGGCGAAGACAAAGCTGTCAACGCATATTGAAAGAAAACAAAATGTGAATACGATGCAGTGAAAGTGAGATGAGGTCATATATTCGTGAATTTTCTTATTTATTCTGAGATTTGTATGGTATGGCTATGACGTTGCAGAAAAGTTATAAAAATTATATACTTGAACAAGCACTTTTTCTTAAAGCGGAGAACAGTCAGGCTTGGGTTAGCAAAGTCCGTTCGGTTCTCATGGCGGAACGCGATATCCTCCCACGCAAAATCAAGTTACGCAAACACTTGATGTCTTGAAATTGTCACGATAGCGATTTCTATGGCTGTAGAAAAAGGAAAGCTTATATAAGGTAAATATAATGATAATAACAGCTGATCAGGAGACCTAATCCAAGGAACATGACCTCCCTAATAACGTTTTTTTAAGTGGGCGTTCCATGAGGTGCATGACAACACGTGTTGGATGAGAAAAGCAGGATGCTCAGGTAACAAGGACTGACGACTCGGATAACAAGACTCAGAGCACTGGGCATATGTTAAAGCGTTTGGTGGCCAGCTAGGAGCGACATGTAGTTAGATTGGTCAAAAGTGCTACTTGCTAATCATCCATCTGCACGGAGCATCGTATTGGGATGTGCATTTGACGTTTTTTTAGTTAAACTCATGTTCCTGAAACTAAACAAAACGCTACTAAAAATTGACTTTCTAGGCATTTTTTTCCGAGAGAATATTGTGATTAAAGCGGGAAGATGAACAATTTTGATAGGAGTGACAACGATGTTTGAAATGACTAGCAAGAATCGTCAACAAACAAATTTTGTTTTTTTTAAGTACCTGATAATATAAGAGAGGGGTAGATAAAGAGAAATTGATTCTTCAACTTTTCATTGATTTTGTTTGCCTTTGAATTTTCTCCTTGCATGTTTGAAGATATACTGCTGTCATGGTGAATGGATGTAAATATTTTGGAGTAGCCGACTCAGAGTATGCATTTCTTAGTATTGATTCTTGTCTAGTATAAATATGTATTCAGTGTATCATTTTATCCTTTTGTTAAAATTGCATTTTAGTTTTGAAACCTTTCTGTGAAATCCGGAAGTAATCGATGCCAAGGCTTTATCATGTTTTATTCTTCCTTCTCTTCACTCCTTCATTCAATCGATGACCTCAATCGCAAGCTCATCATGCGAGGTCACAATTTTCCAATGACATTACGTTCTACGAGAGGCAGGAACCAGTTAACCGGGAAGCTTGCCATGCAGCCGGGCACAGGCTTAAAGCACTCAATCACCTGCATTTAGCGTAGGCGCGAATGACTGTAGCCTGACTGATAAGGGGCACAGGTTGATTGTGCGTGAACCAGACCACGCTCTCTCTCTCTCTCTCGCTCTCTCGACAAGATAAAAAGAGGATTTCGTCGTGATTAGCCGTACAGAATGAGGCTTTGCTCATTAAGGTTAGTGCTCAGAGATGCTGATTGCAGCATAGCCTGTTGTTCGCTAATGAAATTGGCGCTGCAGAGGATGAAAGGCAACGTGCGTGTAAGGGAACCGTATTGCACGTGCACCACTGGTCCCTAGTACTAGGAAACCTTTCTTAAGCCGTTTGTCTCTACCAGATTTTGACACGAGCTCGTAACTACGTTTTAGAACCAAATTAAATGATCGGCTGGAGGGGACGGGGAGACAGCAGTGATCGTGCAAATGAGTTCGGGTGGGCAAGGCGGGTTGGTGGGTAGGTCGATGGGACAGTGAAGGACGATATGGAGGTGGTCAGGGAGTGCCTGAATCATGGAATGAGAGGGTGGGAAACAAGTAAGCGAGGGGGGGGTCAATGGCTTGCTGAATGGATGGAGCACATGCACACAGAACTTTGTTTCATCAGCCTCAGGCCCACAAGTGGACGACCCTTTTCTCATTTCTATTCCTTAATAAGATGTCTGTGGGGTTTTTTTGGTTTTCTTTTGTTATTTTCGCTTTCTTTTTACCTACTCTGCTTAGATGGGGTTAGACCGTTCTTTGTCATGTGAGTTCACATTTTTGTTAAGCCAGGCATTCTCTGATGTTCAGTGTAGTGAAAACGTTTCTGCAGGTTTAAACCCTCGACCCACTCAGCACGACTCAGTGGAATAGAAATAGCGCCCAATTGCAGTATTTGCCCGTCGAAAGAGCCACAGGAAGTTAAATTAATGGAAAGACATCTTAACCTTTTGTGAAAAACGTGACGGTGTGTCAGCAGTCTCACGACAACTTGTAAAACAGCGAAAGGTAATTATCAGACAATTGTTGTAGAGTTTGAAAGCGTAAAAAATTATTGCTAATTTAAAAAAAAATATTCTTAAGCTTGAGAGACCTTTTCCGTATGATCTTGTCACGCCTGTCATATTTTTGTCTGTGAGGAAGGTCTTCTAAATGTTGTGCAGCATAAAAACTCCACAGTTGCATGCTGTGACCGGAAATTAGGAATCGCCACTGATTTCAAAATCGTGATCATTCATCCTGCAATAATTTTTGTATGAACGCTCATCCATTCACCACTCAACCCACACAGGTACTCCTTCAACCATCCGCCTACGCCTACCCGCACCCCATTTGTACCATAAGTGCTTTAATTCTTGATATTCAATAGACCAGTCTAATAACGCCGTTGTCGCAACTACGCCATAGATTTCAACTGTAATTTTACCAGAATATTTTTAAGGCGAATATTTGGGGTTTCTTAATCAATGCAGGATTGATACTGAACCACTCTCTGCCTATTTGCTTGCGCTCCCGAGAGATAGCATCGTCTGTTGCTCCGAGATCGTGCAGGATGAGCAGTCTGACGGGTGATATATGGGCTCTCGTCAAGACAGAAACATCAATTTCCGCTAGTTTGAATTCATTTCTAATACAGAGGTCTGAGTTCTTCTGACCTGACCTTTGCTTCGCCTTCATTCGGTTTCTCCAGTCACGTGACTGAGGCTGATCAACTTAAAAGCTAACCTGAGCACAATTTCAAATGAATGGGTTTTTTGTTGAAGCCTAATAATTCCCTAGCTTTGAATGGAAGACTGTTTCGTTCGCAAGATTTAAGCTGTGAACTGCACAGTTTGGGGCTTTGGTAAGAAGCTAAAACCTAATGAACTGTAACGCCACAAAAGTAGCCGCTTTCTTTGGTCATTTAATCAAAGCTGTCACAATGAGCTGCAGTCTTCACTGACATTAGAAGTTAAAATTTTGGTCCTTAGGTGTTCTTTTTCAAAATCAAATAAGTGAGAAATTCTCAACCAAGTTTTATAACAAAATAATGACCAACGTCAGACCTATTTCAGTCTAACCTATACGTGACCTGATATATTTCTCCATTTTCCCCATGAATTGCTGCTCATTAGGACGTCTGTTTATTTTGAAGGGATCTTATTTTTACTTTTGTTTTGTTTGTGACAATCCCGGTGAAGCTTTTTTTAAGTGAAGCTTTTCACCGTGGTGTAACATGTTTCTAAAAACAGGTCATTGTTGCCGGGTCACATCTTTCTATGCAAAAAGGAAGCTTTAAGTACGCATGTCAGTTTGCCTCTGACCTTGCGTTCTTTGCGTGATACCCATGGGCCTGATGGCGTCAACACCAAGTCTAATTTAATCAAACCTCCCTGCCTAATCAAACCACTCCTCCCCCAGCTCTTCCGGCAGTCCACGTGTGGGAGCCTCATTTTCAAACATCCGGCCAGACCCAAGCCTTACGAACCTCAGATGACAGCTACGACCGGACATTCGAAAGCACAGACCGTGAGGAAGTGGACCGTAAACTGCCGTCTGTAAAGTGCGGAAGCGCACACATGAATCATTACAATGGAAGCAAAAGCGTGAGTTATTGTCCCTGAAGGCAAACACATACGCTTTTATAAGGGAAGAAGATTGATGTGGAGAAATAAGATGTCCCCGAAATGTTATTGTGGTAACAAATCTGATCAAGTCTGTCTCTCTCTCTCTCATGCAATTAACTCAATACGGCGCAATTTGTTTCAAAATAAATTTTCTCAATAGCTCTTCACGTTTTTTTCTCTCGGTATCCCATCATATTATTTATCGTTGAGAGACAGAATTAGGGACATAATTCTTCGACGAACAAATTGCATTACCTTTATAGGAGGCTGTTGAAAATGTGCTTTAAAATGCAGAACGTTGCGATCCCCTCTTTGATTGCAGAAATCTGATCTTGTGCTTCTTCCAAATATTTTCAGGTTTTTTTTTCTTAGCACAGGAAAGTTCCTAGAAGTGTTTATATTTTGTGTCTCATCACATCAGTTCTGGTGGCAAGATAAAATTAAGGAACTAATTCTTCAATCCACAATTTTAGAGTGGCAAACGGAAGGGGAAAAAAATCTTTTCGACCTTAGCTTAACCCTGCAGCGATAGTTATTTCAAGGGATGTAATCCGCTGAGTGTCATGAGTCGTAGTGCGTGCTCAGAATGACAAGTGCGCATGCGTTGTATATGGAGAGATTGTAACCCCCAAGACAAATGAATGGCGCCCGGCAAATTTTACACCAGCATTAGCTCGCTTAGCGTTGATATGGCTCTGAAGATGTCATGACCATTTGTTTTCATCTAATAGAAGAACAGTATGAGCGAAATAATATTAGCATGTTATTTATCTTAAAATGTCAAAGCAATTTTACATCAGAATCCTCGGAAACAGCAGGACATAAACCTAAATATGTAATTGTACATTAAGAGAGATCGGAAACAGGTTAAATTATTCGTGTAGTACGAAACAAGACACGTACTGGGTGCATTTTGTTGTCTATAGATAATAACAGTAATTAGAAGGGAATAAGTAGGATGCAAGGTAAACTGAGGTTGTAGGAGGCTGGGAAGATAACTTTGCAGTGCGTCCTTGGGCCAAAAACGTCTCTAAAAGGCAGCAGTCGTAGAGCAGCAAACTCAGAGGAACACTTCTCCTTCCATCTCATCTAAGATCTGTGACTAAGTTTTCACTTTTAGCTAAAAAAAAAGTTTGGAAAGTACAAGTCTGAGTTATTAATTATCCGCGGTTTCAGTGAGTTATTTTTGTCTGCGCTGCCTTGCTACAGAACCATTGTGGGTAGGTGCTGTTTGTTTTATTTCATGAAGATAGATTATTATTTCTGCATGCCAAGTGCGAACGGTAACTTTTTAGCCACTTAATGCTGCTGGTAACTGTAATCAGTCTTTGAACTGAGAGACAAATGGCGCCTGGTCTGGCTTCAGCCGCCGAAAACAACTCGTGGTCGTAATCGATTTCCGAGCAAGAGGAAATTGCTATCGAAGTCTTCACTCTCGTTCTCTTTTTTCTTATTCCGTCACCCGAAGGAGATTTACAGAAAGTGTTAATAAAGGTTTTTTTCAAGATTTGGAAAACTTCGTCAAGGAGTCCTTTTCTCTGTTTAATACACGTTGCGGCTACTAACATTCTCAGATTCTTAAGCCAGTCTGGAAAGATGACAGTTTGCAGGCGGGTTACATAGGTGAACTTTGAATGATTTTTGGAAGCTGTGTTTACCCAGGAGGCCCTTGTTTTCAGTTTTTGGATTCTCATAGCCCGGAAAAATCCGTGCGCCGCTTTGCTCACATCTTTTTTGAGAGATGCTAGAAAATCAAACCTTGCTTCGCGTTTGTGAAAGTCGACGCGGAGGCGCACACGTGACACTTGCCATAGCTGCGGTAAAATAAGAAAATAAAACTGCCGCGCTTTTGGAAATATATGTTTACATAAAACCGTAGTGCAGATGTAGTCTACTTTGATAATCGTTTTCCTGTTTAATACCGCACTCTTCTTGAGGCTCCCCGATTCCTGTTTTAAATGAAATAAAGGCGCCTTTCAACGATACGCAAAAGCAAATAATTCTGGGAAAATAAGGACTCAGTTAATGAACGGAGATATTTTAAACTGACGTCTGCGGAAACAAGAATGGCTAAAATGTACTGTCAGTCACTGCTCAAGCGGCTTCATCGTGCAGCGGAGGGGGGGGGGCGCGTTTCTCGTGTATAATTTCAGTGTTTACACCTGATAAACATGTGTTCACGCGTGATAGGCGTATGTTTATTATTGGCATCAATGCATGTTTTGGGAAGGATGGTGCATGGGAGCAGAGGTGAAGAGCATTGGGCACGCAGTCCACGCACGCCTCACACAGCCCGGATCTGAGCCCTCTGACAACTTTAAGCATCTCAACCTTAACGTAATTCTGCGAGCCACACCCTTCTGTTGCACTCTTTCCCTCTCTCTCTCTCTCTCTATTTCTTTCTCTTTTTGCATCTTGTCGCGACACAATATATTGGAAACTGCTTGTGTCAGACGTTTACCTTCATAATGTTATGTTCTTTGAAGTGGTAGACCTACTGAATAGCGGTGTTCTGGGCAGGCGCTGCAACGGTCAACTTAAAATTTGATTTATTCGTTAGTTGTTAATGGTTGGCCGGTTGGTTAGTTGATTGTTAAAGGTTGTGCACCACAATAAACTCGTCTTGGTCAAAGCAATGTGAATCTTACCGTGAAGATTTTGCCAAAGGGATTTGAAGCGCTCTACAGACGTACATGTATCAGACTGTTGCGTTCAAATCGAGGCTTCTCTGCAAAACACACACACAAAGAGAAGAAGGACTGCCAAATGTAATTGGTGAAATTGTATTCGAAAACTTATACAACTTTTCGCTCTTGTGAACTTTTAGTCCGTTGCGCAACAAGCACTCAGAGATGCAAGCTCGTGTCCAAGTTTGATCTCTTAAATGTTGCTGCTTCATTTGGTATTGCTTATTTCTATCCGCTCTTCCTCTAGTCCATGAAGCGTCCTGGACTACAGTACATTCGCAGAGGGTGAGAAGAAATGACATGGTATGCTTTCTCCTTCTTCCTCTTCTAAATCCCCTCTCTAATTAAAAACGGTTAATAACCTGTTACATAAGAATTATAGCCACCGGCTATCAAAAGAAGTTTTACCTTTAGGTTTACAGCTGGCAGAAAAAAATATATAGAATATTGTTGTATCAAGTTTATTCAAGCATTCCATTTGAAGTGTTCTATCACATTATCAAAGGGGGCAACTTATATACTTTTAACTAAATAAAAACGGGCTTCAGTTGCGTGGTAAGACACTTTATATCTTGAATAATACTGGAAAAAATGTCCAACGACTTCTGTGTAATTTCATGAACACATTCACCTTCATCTGAGCTGCAGCAATTCTTGATTAGTCATTTTCAAGAGGCGAGGCTCAGGAATCAGCCTTTTGAAAGAGACTGTAATCTTACAAGATCAGCTGCTGCCATGGCGGCCTACAATGTCATAAATTACCTCCCCTCTAATCCTATCAAATCCAGTAAGAATATCTTCTGGACACGAGCAAAATAATGGCTTCATAAGAAAGTCGAAGTTTTTCTCCACACGAATTCCATTTGTGACTTTTTTTTAACACTGGAATCAACCTAGCTGCCTACAAGGCAGTAAAGGACTTTGACACCAGGTTGGTCGGAAATCTCGTTTGGCCAGTCAGACTGACTACAATGAGCTTTATGTTCTAGTCAAGTGTAAAGCGAGCTGGACCCCTGTAGAAGAGGGAGACATCGTATCGATTTCCAATTTTGTTTCTTCTGCGAGGCATCTCCCGGTTCTCTAAGCATGTGGGGCGCAAATGTCCTGCGAACGGGGGTTAGCTCGTGAAAATCTAGCGGTTTGCGTGATGCTAAAAATAGCGGAAACCATTATTAAACACGCGCTCGTTTTGTTTCGACTTGAAGCATCCATCCTAAATCAGATTTAAAACTGAGTTTCAACAACTTGATATTGTTGTCCAGATGAGTCTTTGAGTAGGACTCAGCATTATTTCTGTTTATAAATCTCGCCTGGCTGATTTTATGATAAATAACCCTGATTGAGGAACCTTGCCTGTAAGTTATAGCTGCATAGCTTCTATACATGAATATGATGTTGCTACTTATAATACTCATTATTCTCTCGTCTGAACTCAGCGACCTTGGTTACAGCCCTTTCTAGCAGAGATTAGATTTCGGTATTTCGAGGCGAAGGGGCATTGTACTTTGCGGGGGAGACTGGGTGTGTACGTCAAAAGGGCAGCGAGGGTAACGTTGCAATATTTCTTCTCTTGTTTTTTATTTTTTCCTCCCTTTCACTGACATGTTTGTAGCATTTAAGCTCGATAAACAGCCCATGCACTCGTGTTTATTCAAATCAGAGTTGACTTACGCCCCGCTGTTTGAGACAGTTATAGCAATTTCTTGCGCCAAAGGGAGACATGAATGCCTCGACCGTGGGGCCAAACTGTGGTGTTTCCAATGAATCTACGCGCAGTACTTCTGTAACGAGTGACAGGCGACGAATGATTTTATCCGGATGTTTAGTCTGCTAGAATGCAATGAGGATCGAAAACACAAAATGCCGCTGAACCGTTGAAGACCTTAAGAAGAAAAACATGACTATCATACAGGAAAAACCTCCATAACGAGATAAATAACTTCACTGACGAATTGCAGAAAGGATTACAATCTCGACTGCTGCCACAATAGTTCATCCTGTACATGTTGTAGTATTGCTGTTTGAGTTAAAGCCGTTTTTTGTGTCGGTTCTGCTCGTTCCCAAACATCAATCAAAACATGACATTATCTGATGTAATAAGCTTTTGCGACAGATTTTTGTGTGTTCGTGTTCTTTTATTTAAGTGTAAACCACATAGGTACTAAATGAGATCGTTTTTAAGGTATAGCACAGCACCGTGTTCGTTTTTCTAAGTTCATTTCGTTTGAATAAAACCTTAGAGCCTGAATGAAACTTAAGTTTTTGAGTCATAAATGGTGGCGGAGGAGTAGTGGTGGTTGGCCATTAGCTCTGTGCTTCCTTCTAAAAATTGCTGATTCAAAGTATTTTCCTGAAAGTTTGTCTTGACAGGACGACGTGTGAGTTCTGTCCTATGATGGCTGCTCCTCGAGCATATTTAAACTAGACCAACGTAGAAGCGGTGCGCAATTTTAAGGCTTATGTTTTCTACTGATTTTCAGAAGAGGTCTACGATGGTAGTTTTACAAGAATTTTGTTTGCTTTCATCTCTACTAGCGCTGAGATACTTAAGAGTGTGCAGCTTACTTTATGGCATCCCTACATCGTTCACACCACTGTTGATGAGGGCAGTGATGTTGGTCTCATGGAACGAGTTGGTGCTCAGCCTGCGTGTTGTCTTTGCTCAGCCCAAAACGGTGAAGAACTAAATCAACTCTCCGTATGTTGCAGGAGCGAGTTCAAACAGTCATGGTACTAGGGCACTATGAGAATCGAATACTCTAACTCCCGAAAAGTTTGCTCGTCTTTCAAACCTCGCACACTATTTTATGAATGTAAATGTTTTTTTTCTGCAACCCAGCGGAATGTGAAAGTGTGTTCTGTAAATGTGTGATATTATGTGTTGTTTGTGAGCTTGTGTGTGAGGATCAATGTGTGAGTATGTTTGTTAGTGTGTGTGTGTGTGTGAGATATATATATATATATTACTGCATTTAGAATAGTTCGTATTTATGGTTCAAATACCCGATTTGCTTAAATGTGCGTTTAGGTTCTGCGCATTATTGACATTTATCGTCTGTTGTTGGACACTTACAGAAAAATCAGGATACTGAGACATAGCATCCTTGAAGTGTTAAACGAAAGCGAAATATTTTTATGTCATCGTTATTACATTGATAAACGTCTTTGTCGTTGTCTGCTTCCAAAATGTCATAAAGTTATGGATGATCACCATCAGCTGTCTATCCTAGACAATAAATCATCCTTAACCTTTGTCATCGATCATCATTAGTCATCTGTTTCGAAAGCCTTCCTAAAGAGCTTCATTCCCAACATGATAAGGTAATAACAATAATAAATAAATCATCATCGCCGTCGTCGTCGTCGCTCCGACTTCCAGCTTGTGGCTAGGCTCTTAACGCTTCACAATACTAGAAAAATTACTCGTAACATTTAGTTTATGAGGAAAGATAAAACTTAGTACTCTCCTTTTTTACAGCACGCACACACACCCACACACGCACGCGCGCGCGTACGCACACATCATACATATCGTAACCACTGAGTTAAAACTACACTTGAAATGGTGCTACTGCACACTTTGAGTAATGAAAATAACATATCCTAGATACTTATGGAAATTTATTGGGGATCTACCCCATTTTTCGTAGTTTCGTTTGTAATTTTAATTTCTCTAACTTGGATGGACTTTTAGTGAGTCGCGCCTACCCCAGCCATCAATCACCAAGATGGTAGAAATATCGGCTGACAACTCTCGCTCAGAACCGTTTCAAAGGGTTGGGTAATTATTTTTACATTACAGTAAAAGCAATGCTTCACGTCTGTGACAATGCTATTTCTACATCACAGTGAAAGCTATGCTTCACGTCTGTGACAATGCTATTTTCCAAACCCTTACAGACATAATGAGGACGTGCTTTTCATAAAGCCGGGT